>CM057155.1:16494990-16585654 GCA_029962745.1 Echinometra lucunter | reverse complement strand
TTTGATTTTCAGGCCAGTTAGTTGTTTTGTTTTTGTTTGTTGTTGTTGTTGTCGTTTTTTTTTTTAAGGACAAAAGCTGAATCCCGGGCTTATGATTTCACAGTAAAACAAAATGACGAAAGCAAATTGGAAAAGAATCTCTCATTTCGTACATAAGTGTATACTTTTGAGGGACTGAACAATCAAAATGATTGTAAAATTATGAAATAAAGTCTTATTGAATGTCACAGGGCACTGCATACAGAAACAAGCGTGTGGGATTGCATACATATGGCAAGAAGTTGGGTCCAAACACTTAATTGATTTCTTGTACAAATTATTTGGGCATTTAAGGAGCATTCAATTTATGATTCCTAACATAAAACGACTAAGAAAGCTCACAAATTATTTTTTCACCTGATCAAGCCACAACCTTCTATTTAAGGTTACAAATAGAAGTAATTTGATTTGCCTAATGAATTATTGACTTGTAGAAATAAAACACACAAGGAAGGACAGAAACAAGCTTTGAACTCACCATATTTCTAAAGCCTATAGCAGTGACCTCGTGGGGAACCAGTAATGTCAGTAGTAATGTCTTAATGTTCATATACAACCTATTAGCCAATATGAGATATTGCATTTGACCATGTTTGTAGAATATACTATTAAATGTAATTATGACATTGTTTTAAAGTTAAAGGATTAATTACTATTCACCTTAGAAAATCGATCACATCTCTTTTAAAAAGAAAATTTGTCAGTCCTCAGTCTCACACATACGACGTATCGATATTCTCCTATAAAACGAAAAAGGAGTGCATTAAATACTATATCTCAGGCCTAAACTAATTCCATTTTCATATCAGGGTAATCATTATAGACCCTCCTATATATGACATTTTATCATACATGCAACGAAATTAAACCAATATCACAGTTTGCTAAGTATGTAAGTGGAGATGAAAGACCATTTTTCCTCAAAAAGGGTGTCTTATTAAGATGTTATGCGTGATCTTTAACATTTTTCTAAAAGCATAATGCCTGAAACGGAAAACAGAAATATACAAATTAGTGATTTTGCGTGTTTGAGTAGTGGTGTGGGCAAAAAGGGGACAGATCGCTGAAAAAAAATCACAATGGCCGTGAGTACAAGGCTGAGCATTTTTATCACATAACTGCATTTTACAAATCAATATTTTTGGAAAAGCAGATATGAAAAATTGAGCCAATCATCAGCCATTTGGTTTAAAATACCGTACTTAAAAAGGTAGATATCATTTTGTGTAGTTAGGGCACCTTATTCCTCAGTGACAGGTGGTGATTGCGCCCAACGTCCACTGCGTGCATTATCACGCCAAAACATTATCTCGGCGGTCGTTTGGGGAATTGCAATATGTCACGATGTAAACGTTGCCCACTTTTACCTCATTATGCTAAAGGGTGGAAAAATCGCCTTGAAATTGATTGGTCGTTTATTTCATACTGGACTATGCAATGTTAAAAGAGGAATTAATGCAACACCATGTACATGTACGTATCGTCTGACCAGAAGTTATTTTTTAACATCATTTTGGTTAACGTGAGCAACTTGTCGACCTTAAAAACTACGTTGACTGATGAATGCTTTTAAGGCAGAAGGATTTTACACTTACGTTTGCAGGGTGAATTTAAAGCGAAAAGAGCAACGATCTGTTCAAAGCAATTTAATGTGCCAAAAATGATTGCTCTCCCAAGAACCTTACACATAATTATAAACATCTAAACCTGAAGAGGGTAAGAACGTAGTCGATAACAAACACGATCGCAAGCATAAAGTTATCTACTCCGCCCAAAGTAAGATTTGTAGAAAATTCTGTGGAGCCTTAAACATGGTTACAAAATATGCTTTCCAAATAGGCATAAAAAAGACATCATGCAGAGGAAACTAATTTTCTGATGAACAAAAGGAACGCCATGACAAACATAATTGTATACTTCTGTCCACGCTATAAGCTTCCCGCACATCGAGAAGATATAAGCCCTTTTAACAAATCAGACATGATAATAATGATACAAAATTACTGATGATAATGATAACAATACTAATGATGATGATGATGATGATGATTTAATAATAATAATAATAATAATAATAATAATAGTTATAACACAAATATAATAACAATATTGAAGTGAATATCAATATTGATATATAACAATGAATGATAGTAATAATGACAACGAAAAAAAAAATGCTAATTATTATGTAAATTAACATGATCATGATTATGATAACGATTGTAAAACACTAGCACTATTTCTACAACTACTGCTACTACTAATGTATATTTCGTAATAAAATATACTTCTCCACTCATTCTTTTTCGCTTCTTCCCGTCTCCGCATCCATCATGGCACTTAAGATTTTTATAAAAATATTGACGTCGTCCGCCCCCTCCCTCATCCCCGCCATGTCAAATCAATGTACTCACTCTTAATTGTCTCTCGATCATTGGCGTTTTGCGGGGCGATGTTAATGAGTCGAAGGCAATAAATCGATCTCGCTTATCATCAGTTACTCGTCATGTAAACATGGTATTACTCGGCATGTCGTGGTCTAGCTCCAAAACTGCATTTTATGTCACTTGAATTTTTGTTTTAATTTCATTCACTTATATTCATCTATAATTACTGTTATTGATATTATCATTATCATTACTATTACTATTGTTATCATTATCATTATTATCATCATCATTTTCATTATCATTCTTATCATTATCATAATCACCATCATCATTATAATCATTATCATCATCATCGTTGTTATAATCACTATTATTATCATTATTATTGTTGTTGTATTTATTTTGTTCTGTTATTGTTATTACTTTCATTATTCGCAAAGAAACTGGTTATGTCATAACTTGCGCTAAGAATTTCTCTGGTCCACACCTGTTTGCCTCCTGGAGGCAAAAAGAAGATAATTTGTGCCTCTGTATTTTATTTTTTCCGCCTCATATAGTCATATACCATTCATTTACAAGCAAATTAAAAAACCCCAAATAAACAAACAAAACTTGCGGGGGTGTGCTGCTTCATATGCGAAAAATTCTCAAGGGGGCACTTTATTTTCGAGTGGTTTTCATTATGTGGATTATCTACTCCAAAATAATAGTGATCCATTTCCTCAAAGGTTGGGTTTTCATTTCTGATTTTATTTGGATGAGTGCCATCCAGTTATAATCGCATTATTTATTATTGCACGTCACCTTAATTACTCTTTCATACGAACATATGATTATGTAATGCGGCAAAATAGAGAAACACAAAGCAATATCCCACCCTTTTCAAATCAATACACATCATAGGACAATTATTATGTACTATTCAGCTTGACTTCGTTATTATCTCATTATTATTGCTCCTAGGCTCGTCTCATTTGCGTCATGATCATGACAATGCATTTCATTAACTAACTCCTCTCTGTTGTCGAAGCAACGAATATCTTTCTGCAACAATTGCTCTTTCATTTCAATCCTCTTAATATGGCGTATGAAAATGACTACGACTTGCTTGGACATGAAATTACAACAGAACCAGGGTATAAATAAGGAATGATTTGTCACTAGATTAGGATGTAATTCTGCTTTTTTTTTTTTTTTTTTTTTTTTTTTTTTTTTTTTTTTTTTTTAAATAGCTATGTAAGTAATACACTGGTTAAAATCGTGTGGATAAAGAAATGGAATGATGTATTTGGTGGAATGAAAATTTTATCGTCATAATTCGGAAAGTGTCTGACGTGACAAACTAACAGTGGGTTACTCTCGCTCCCTATGTTTTCTTACTGGTTTGTGAGCAATATTGCTGACATAATAATGCGCCAGATATAGAGGGACGGAGAGATAGGAAGACATATATAGAAAGAGATGGAGAGAGAAAGCGAGAGAGAGAGAGAGAGAGGGGGACGAGAGCTATAGACAGGATAGAGGGGAGGGGAGAGAGCAGAGTGGGGAAAAGAAAGTGCATAAAGAGAGGAGAGACCGAAAAGGAGAGATGGGAGAAAGAGAGAGACGGAGAGAGAGAGAGAAAGAGGTGAGAGAAAAGAAAAGAGAAAGAGGCGGGTAAAGAGACAGAGAAAGAGAAATACAGGTAAAAAGAAAAAATCAAAAAGAGAGGTAGAGACAGAGACGTAAAGACAAAGAGATAGAGACAGAGAGGTAAGGGAGCTGAGAGAGAGAGAGAGAGAGAGAGAGAGAGAGAGAGAGAGAAATGGAAAGAGATATACTGAGACTGAAAGAAAGGTACAGAAAAGGAGGGAGTAAGAGACTGTGATTAGTGTAAACAATGATATTACAACATGGCAAGATAGTAATCATCAATTATTTTCCCCTGAGCATGCTGAGTGAAACGGGAAGCCAATTATGAACAACTTCTTGACTACATGCATTATTACGAGAAAATACTGCACGCGTATATCATAATGACGAAAATTAATGCAACGCTGATCAATACTCTGGGAGTAATTTAGGCTTTACAATTATTTTTTTAATGATTCCTGCATGACTTCTAAGTTGTCCTTATGTACAAGAACTTGTTTCTTGATAGTTTATCGTATGTTAGTTGTAATGCCCTTCACGTAAATTGCAATGTCGTGACCTGGGCGTGTTCTACGGTGTACTGTTCAATGCACAACTATAGAATGAATCAAGAAGGTATAGAGTAATAATGATGATTTTTTTTTTCTTCTTTTTATTTCTTCATCCTTGTTGCTATATGATGCCCTTTACTGTGTCTTTCCTTGTATTTCATTTGTCTATGGGTTATTTAAAAAAAGAAAAACATTAATGAGAGCTACTACACATAGAATGGCCAAGGAGTTTCCAGAGCTGGAGTCGCATCTAACTCATTCCCTTTGAACCATGTTCGATGCCGCCAGGCAAAAATATGTCAGGCATGTGCTTAACTGGATCTTCCTTGCAGATGCGTAGACAAAAGATTCCTGCCTGGCTGTAAACTTACGGGCCATTTTCAAAGGGAAATATGCTTTTGTAATGATAATTACTTTTCGCTACCACTCGTCTGATAATACGAGCAGTACACAGTGCTTACCTTTACAGGAGGCAAGCGAAAGGAAATGGTGCAAATTTCCTGAAATATGAATCAAAAGTACTCGACTGGGCATGTGTGGGCACTAGTCTGACATATAACATCATAAATAACTGTACTTTAACCCATTCATGACAGAGAGTCCACATTTTGTGGTTTGGCCTAATATCTTTTGATGCAGAGCCTTAAAAAATCATACCAAATACAAGAGCAGAAAGAACAAAAAATTCTACACAAACTGTGCCCATTTTGGTTGCATCAGTATTTGTTGTTTGATGCTGACAATTTTAAAGGAAAATAAGCATTAAAATCCTTAAATTGGCAATGCGACGGAAAGTTTAAAATCACCGTTTTCTCAGCAAATTGGCAACATTTTGACTTCTCATCATACTTTCTGTCAATTCATATTCATTTCAGATACAACATGTTTTATGAAAAAAATGTAGCAATAAAATGAAAATGGTGATGTTGCCAATTTGAAGAATGAAAGCTGATCAAATTAGGCTTCAAATAATTCTTGTCACAAATGGGTTAACAAATTCCCTTTTCATTTTCGTTTGCCGCAAGTAATCGGAAAAGTGTCAAATTGCGGGTTTTAAGATTGTAAAATTTTACTATTTTTCACAAATTAAAACTCATGCGACATACGCAGATTTCTGGACACAATTAGGCTTTTGTATTCATATTTTATCATCTGTTCAATTTTCTCTCTGTTAATTCAAATAAAAAGTGAAGTATTAACGATATTTTATTTGAGACAAAATCACTACTCAAGCTTTCCCATGATGTAGGCGGCATCGAACCTCGGACATCAAAGGCAACAGCACACCAGTAGATTCTATTGTGCAATTTTAGAAAGGGAAGGTTACTTGAAATAATTTGTTGCTAGTTGGGACTCCAGTTCTTAAAACTTCTTGGAATGACCATGGCATCAGTACTGAAAGAAATATTGTTTTCTCCCGAATTTTTGACTGCAGAACAAGGTATTCTTCAGTCCCCCCAAAAATAAATAAATAAATAAATAAATAAATAAATAAAAGCTGAGCAGTAATTAAGATTGATGAAGTGTTAATCCGCCCCTTTAGGGGCGCAGCTAAACCACTTTTTAAGGGGGGTTCGAGCAAATTTTCGAACAAGTAAAAAAAGGGGAAATGGTGAGAGGTGTCGTAGTTGGGTGGTTGTAACGTTTGACGAGACAATAATTTGAAGGTCGACAGTTCAAACCTGGGTACAGAACTTAGGTCCTTATTGAAGCAAGAACACATAAGAACTACTTTCGAAAAATCAACTTAAAGTGCAATTTCAAAGGCCTATTGTACTGCCCTTACAAATCATGTTCGGATTACGTAATAAGCCATTGTAAAGTCCGCACATTTCTAAAAGTGGTAGACAGGGCTACTGAAGTTGCCTTAAGTTAATTTTTCAAAAGTAGTTTTATCATGTTCAAGGCACCTTATTGATAATGCTTCTCTTTATTCAGGTGGGAGGGATAAGTTGCGAACGTTAGAATGGGAAAATAAGCAGATGAATCCAAACATCTGGATAAACTATTTTATGGATTTTATCATTTGAAAGGAAGGAAATGCGGATTTTGAAACAAACCGAAAAGGATAAACTAAATTTTAATCATGACAGAGGTTAACACGCTAAAAACTACTTTGAAAAACTCAACTTAAGGCAACTTCGGCAGCCTTGTCTATCATCTTTAGAAATGTGCAGACTTTACAAAGGCTTATTACGTAATCCGAACATGATTTGTATGGGTAGTACAAAAGACTTTCGAAATTGCGCTTGAGTTAATTTTTCGAAAGTATATTTTACCGTGTTGATTCAAAAATTTTCTAAAATCTAAACAAAGAGAATATATACAAAAAGGAAGAAAAACATCAACTTGCGCATTTACATGTATTGAATTTTCTACAAGACCAAAAAGGAGCGAATTTTCAGACAGAAATTTTAAATAGGGGCGTCAACCACCCTTCAGACGCCCCCTCAAGCGACACCAATGCTGGGCCATGCAAGGTCTTTGTTTACCACACTCCCTTTGTATATCCATGATGAATGTTTTCAGCTCAGCTTATTTCCAGTTGCTAAGAGCATGCCTGCATTTGACACGTGTGTACTAATAATTGATGTTCTCGTCGAAAATGATAAATCAGCTAAAGCTGGAACATAATCTTTTAACGTAAATTGAGTAGGACCTAATTTACACGTATACGTTAGTGCCTATTGTTTATTTATATGCTATGTCTGTCGAAGCTTCCAAAATATAATATTTAAAGATATTATACCAATGTAGTCTCTTTTTTTCAGCCTAAAAGGGCAGAAATGTTATTTCGATTCGACCTCCCAGGAATTAGATCACGATGAAGCGAAAGGGATACCAATAATTGAGCTTTTCCACGGTTTGTTCCTCGAGTTTCGTTTTGCTTGTTTGACAAGGGATGGGAGAAACTACCCTTGAAAAAAAAACTGGGGAAAGGGGAAAACAAAAAACAAACAAAGCAAAAACAAAATACTACAAAAAAGCAAACATTAAAAAACGAAAAAACAAAAACAGTAATCCCCAACCAAATGCCGTTTCCTTTTACCAAACATGCACAACCAAAATATAGATCTTCTGCATAATGGTGCACTTCTTGGTAAGTATGATAATTTTCTTCTTCAAAAAGTAGTCGGACTTCTCTATTAAAACACTGAATAAGGGCTTATGATGAATGAAGCATTAACTCTGATGTAAAAGCATTAGCTCATAAGAAATACCATTTCCAAAGATACCGTTATCCATGTTTCAAAACAATTATGTTGACTACATGTAGCATAGACAGAGCCATAAGAGTTATGGACTAATTATATTTACGGGGATACACTGAGAGAATTAGCAATTATCCGTTTGTACATTAACATAACGGGTAAAAAGTATGTTTAATGCATCGGAAACAGGTGAGACTGAAATAATGATAATAATAATGGTAATAGTAGTAGTAGTAGTAGTAGTAGTAGTAGCAGTAGTAGCAGTAGTAGTAGAAGTAGTAGTAGCAGTAGTAGCAGTAGTAGTAGAAGTAGTAGTAGTAGTAGAAGTAGTAGTAGTAGTAGTAGTAGTAGTAGTAGTAGTAGCAGTAGTAGTAGTAGTAGTAGTAATAATAATAATAATAATGATAATAATGGCAGCAAGAATGATGATTATGGTCTTATGGTCATGATAATCATATCATAAAATGTTACGCACACTAACACTAAGCAGCATCCCCCCCCCAAAAAAAAAAAAAGATAAATACAGAGAAAAAACTAATGTGTTTGCTGCAGAATTTTGCATCGAAATGCCTCTATTTGTGCATTCCTCGTTTTTTTATTTTAAATTCGACTTTTCTAAAAAATCAGCGGGGCACAAATACCACAATTCCCCAAATGTGCGTCAAGATGCATATTCGTTGTCAATTGTCAAAAAGCCACACTACCACATCTCCTAGATGACTGGACTTTGCTTTAATAATTGTATTCATACATTCATTTGAAACAACTAAACGAAGTATTGGTATGCAAAACAATGGTGGATCATAAATATTTCATAATATTTTTTCAAAGAATAAATCAATGTAATGACGCAAATCTGTATAATCTGAAAATATTTCAGAGGAAAACGTCTTCCCCAACTTGTTTTAGATGACATGCAACTTGCCTTAATACTTGTATTCATGAATTCATTTGAAAAAACTAACGAGGTATTGGTATGCAAAACAATGGTGGATCATAAATATTTCATAATATTTTTTCAAAGAATAAATCAATGTAATGACGCAAATCTGTATAATCTGAAAACATTTCAGAGGAAAACGTCTTCCCCAACTTGTTTTAGATGACTGCAACTTGCCCCAATACTTGTATTCATGAATTCATTTGAAACGAATAACGAAGTATTGGTATGCAAAACGATGGTGGATGATAAATATTTCTTTTTTTATAAAGAATGGATCAATCTAATGCCGCAAAGCTGTTTAATCTAAAAACATTTAATAGGAAAAGTTCTTCCCCAACTTTGTTTCAGTACCCCCGATATAGGTTTTGGGTAACATATCTACAATATATATATGTATATATATATATATGTATATATATATATATATATATCCCTCTCTATCATTCCATCACTGTCTCTCTGTCATTCTCTTCGACCCTCTTCTCTGTCTCTCTCTCTGATTATCAAATTTAAGGAAACCGATCTTCAAAAGTTCCACGCTGGAAAAATGAAATCTGCGCAAATAGACATGTGCCCTCTTTTTTTTCATATCATCATTTCTCTTCTTCTTCTTCTTCTTCTTCTTTTTCTTCTTCCTCTTTTTTTTTTTCATTTCAAAGAAGCGAGCCTCTGTCTCTGAGGATGTCTTTCTCGCAAACAGTTCGGTGTGGCCGTGACAGCATGTTTGAGTTAACTACTCGGGGAATAACCCTTGCAGGAGGAGGAATATATTTCGTATCTTGCACTGGACAGCAAGTTTATTTCCTTCCCAAGAACTTCTCTCCTTGGAGATTTTTTACCTATCTTTTTTTTTTCTGAAAGTCTGTCCTTCCGCCTGCTACCTTAGTTTGAGCTTCCTGCTCTCTGTAGTACTCCGTGGGTAGCTAGGCAAACACTGCATGGGAAACTAAAAGCCGACACGGGGGCACCCCCTCCCTCTCAAATGACAACAATGTGGAAGGGGGAGAGGGAACAAAAGGTGAGAAAAAAAGGAAATGTGAAAAGAAAACGCTATACGACCTCTCTCACACCATCCCTTAATGGTCTTATCAATTTGCAAATGTATTGTTCATTCGTCAATTTTCACTCTCAACAAATCTCTGCATTGGAAGTATACAGTACATCATGATTTTACTAGAAAGCCGATTGATGTGATAACCACTCGTGTTTAAGCTGTACCTGCTGGGAAAAAAAAAACACTTGAGGAAAAGAGATATACTCGCAACCCCCCCCCCCCCCCACTCTCTCTCTCTTTCTCTTTTAAGGAACAAACAAACACCACAGGTAGGCCGAACAGAATCACCGGGAATTAAGGAAAGGGACATAACAGACCCGTAACCTGTCCTTTTTCAAATGCCATGCAATTAGCATATTCTTTGGACCCTAATAATGTGCCCCTATTTTTTTTCAATTTTTTCGACCTGATTGATGTGATGCACGTAGAAAATATGATAACTTGCATATAACAATGAGCCCCCCCCCCCATCCCTTTTCAAATCCCTTTTCAAGTCCGTCTTGATCTTTCACTCAACAGAAACTCTGCGTTTAACATGTTTTTCTTCTGTTCTTTTTTCTTAGTTTTTTTTTTTTTTTTTTTTTTTTTACTAATCGATTTTTCTCTTTTCTGGAATTCAGTCTCTGTGATGACAACCTGTGTTTGAACGGTTCATACTGGGAAATAACACTTGGGTGGGTAAGATTTCTAGATCTAGAGTCTCTTTCCGACCGACGCTGTTTGGAGGACCGACAACGACCCTTGGGAAGTCGTATAGATGTCACAGAAGCGAGATGTTTATGGATAGAAGTAAGAGGAGAGGAGAGGTGAACAAACAAAAAAAAAGGATGAAGAGAATGAGGGCTGGCATGTAATAATGAGAACAGTAATGTTCATAAAATAGTGACGTAGATCCTAATAAATGAATGATGTGATTATAGGCATTTCATTTCCCACATAATTATAACGATGGTAACGAGTAAGAGACGGGTATTTAGCAATTTCTAATGACCGGCCCATTAATAGAATTCTGTCGACAGAATTCGCACTTAAGGGTGATTGTTCAAGTGAAAAAGGATTCTCGTCAACATTTCATATAACAAACATTCGTCATTACTGAACAAGCAATAATGTGTGATTATCCATAATTTCGAAACATTATAAGCTGAAGTGTCTACAATGAGTAAATAAGACGTTATCGTTATCAGTATTATTATCATTATTATTATCATTATTATCATCATCATTATTATTATTATTATTATTATTATTATTATTATTATAGCGCGTGTCTCATTGCGCGCATTTATTGTTCACATCACGGACACCTATTGCGACATTCATACCCCCGGTCAATTATTGCAATTTTACTGCCCGGCAGTCTGAAGTGAATTTCATACCTGCAGAATTGCCCAATCAGATGCCTTGAGTCTTGACATTCGGGATGTAATTGTAAATACAAGCTCCTTTCATTAAAAAATAGATTGATAAAACGACATACATCGAAAACTCAATTAAGAATTTCTGGTGTAGTAAAATGCTATTTAAAATAATGGTGATAACTGTAAGTGCTTGTACAGGCCACGCGTTCCATTTAGCGATTAAGATAAATAGCCTTCAGCAGGCCAGCGGTTAAACACTTTAAGGAATTGCAAATCAACTGATGAGCATCCTTCTGTCCTTGAAACAACTACTATGAAACATTTCCAATCCCCTTCCTCTCTCATTCATTATTGTCATTCAGCATTGATGGCCCCTTGTGTGACTTCTCGTCTAGTCCTGGGGGTGCAATATACAGAGCGGCTTCAGATAGCTCCTGTGCGTTCTCCATTTATAGCGTAAATCCCCGGGGGATGGGAGGAGGTGTACATCCCCCTTTTTTTAGAGAGAGTGGAGGGGGGGGGGTGCACAAATACCCTCCCGCCACTCTTCAATAAATAATATTTTAAATCAGTTGTTGATTTCTGTTGTCTATCTATCACAAACGACCGATAGTAGTACAATTTCTGTTTCAAACGCTATTAAAAAACAGAGATAGGATAGGAGAGTATGTGTGTGGGTGTGTGCGCGGGTGGGTGAGGGTGTTTGTAAGGCGCTTGACTGGAGACGCGAGAGTCGAGGGTTCGATCCCCGGCGTAGCACTTATGCCCCTGAGCAAGGCATTTTTATCTACATTGCTCTTTTATCGTATATCAAATAAATCAACATATAGGCATCTTAATACCAACGTGTGTGTTTTAAAAAAAAGTGTGTGTGCGAGAGGGCGTGTGTGTGTACTCGTGGGTGGTTTCGAGCTAGAAATTTCGTCAAAAGATTTCGATCAACCTCCCACTCCTCAAAACGGATTTACGCCGGTAGTGTTCTCCACGGTTTGAGTTCGGGAGGATGGTTTACGGAATATGTACATTTTCAGAATTGCATCCAGACAATATTACAGATTATTGTCTTCATCAACACCAAGTCCTATCTAAAGGCAAAAAAGGAATGTGACCGCAGTACACTGATACTTTGAAAAGAGTTTGTCGGCTGGATTTCGGGCACGTTATCATTTTTTTTGGGGGGGTTGTATTTTATTTCATCTTTTGGGGGTGGCCTTCTACTGTTGTATCTAAAAAAAAAAAAAAATAGGGCTCAACCATTATTCTCTCAAAAGAAATAAGAGCTCTGAAAAATGACGGTGAGCTCCGCTAAGAGCTCTTTGGTTCTCGACGTTGTAATCAAGGTGCTAGCTCTTATTATCCTCTGTAGAACGCAAAACATTTCATTTTAATTTTGTTTGGCAGATGTTTTAATATAAACCAGTGTACTTCATTTTCTATATGACCAACACTATTAATTATTCATGTACCTGTATTACGATCAACTAATGAGGAGAGACCCATGCAGGAACTTGCTTTCTTTTGGTGATCCGCAGGTATTAATTTGTTTTCCCCCTCTCTTTCATTTCCTTGTGATTCTACTATATTTTCTTCTGTATCTGTTACAGCTTCAGTTCTGGAAATGAAATAAAACAAAAATTAAATAATTTCTACTCAATAGGCGGCCTGCGTGATCCTTAGCCGAGAGTTCAAAAAAAATCATTCTTGAGGCGCCACTGAAAAATAACTCTCCATTGACTCTTTCAGCCCTAAACATCCCGAAATTCTTGTCACGTAAATATAAAACGATCCTTCGACAGAGAAACTATTAAACAGTCAAAGTGGTCCATCAAGTCTATGAAACTTTCCCTCGTAAGAAATTCGGGGTTACTTTTTATAGTCGAATTCCCAGCGGTTTCCAGGGATGACATTTACACAGCGTATCGCGCCGGGCCGATAACCGACATCTATGCTAATGAGGTGTTGCCACTCTCAGCATCCTCAGTGAGTGCCTACAGGAGTTCAGACAAGACGCGAAACAGGTCACGTGATGGCGACGAATGACGTCAACTCAAAGTCATGTATATACATCAGCGAAAGAGGAGTCACAATATTTGAAAGTTTGATAGGGCCCACTCGGAGTCACGTGGGACTGCATGGTTACCCCAGGCTAACCTCGCGGGCGTGCGATTTTGCAACATCCTCTCACAAATTATTAGCAGATCTGCTGATGATAATGGTATAGGATGATGTATAATAACATCTCTCGCGGAGTTCATTTTGCCATGCGCTCATTCTACAATTACGAAGTACTAAGTACCTTGCTGACGAATTGATTTGTTAATGCTGGTTAAAATACATTCAAATTTGTCTCATTTCGCCAGGGACGGATCCAGAATACTTTCCTTACAATGAGGGCACAATTCTGAAGAAAAAAAAATGACAAGCAGGTTGAAGTTCATCACATTTTAAATATCCTTTTTTAGTAATAAAATTGTATTTCTCTTCATCTTTGTTTATCATAACTGTGGGCAGTTCGACTTACTGACGATTCACAATTTGCATTAAAATTCGCATTCGTTTAAACGCTCTTCAGCCTCTTATTCAGAAAGAAATCACTTGTATTGTAGTATCTAGTCTATGCATGGTATTATGCATGTCACGTTTTTGGTATCAGACAGACTTGAACTCAAGTTATCTTCTTCTTTTTTTCAAGTTTTATTGGGTTTTCATGATTTTCTGATAAAAAATCACAGATAACTCAAAACAAACAATTTAAAAAAGAAAAAGAAAAAAAAAAGGGAAAAAAAGTAAATTTTAAAAAAGCAGCATTACACATCATTAGTATACGTCGGAAACAATACAGCATATCTACAAGTAATTAACAAGTAATTAAGGCAGTGCACTTCGTCTCTTCTAAATACTCATCCCCTATAATATAGTAAAGGCAAGTGTGTAGTGGTAGCAAAGGGATAAAATGGGCAATTCTGCTTACTAAGTATGTACAACTAACAAAAATGAAAATGGTCATAAAAATTCGGCTTTCATAGTTACCATGTGAGGTTACAAGTGACATTAAAAATTCCTTTTCATCCACAGAGGGACACACTAAAATAACGTTTTAGTTACAGAAATCAGTAACGATAAAATTACTTATAACTTAAATCTCAATTTCCGAAAATGAGTTGGAAGTTTATTATTTTTCTTGGCATTACGATATTCGATATCTTTGTTAGTGGTAATATATGCTTTATAACCGTCAAAAGTTGGTGGTTTATTCTGGAATTTACAAACATAAATATAATATTTAAGTAAAAGAAACAAATATGTAAGGAATTTATCATCACTATAACCGAACATCTTTTCAAATTTTGAAACATTCTGTAGATCAGGCTTTTTGGTTTCCTGAATAATAACTTTCATAGTTTCATCCCAAATGGGTTTTACAACAGAACATTCAATAAAAAGATGTATGTAGGTTTCCGGCTTACTTTTACAAAATGAACAGTTAGGGGAGTCCTTCCTTTTAAATCTATAAAAGAGATCATTCAAACCTATTGCTTTATGAAATAACTTGAAATAAAAAGAGTGCACACGTGTCATTATAGTGGATTTAAAGTTATTTACATGATCTTTCTCCCAATTGACCCCATCTGTGTTATGAAAATCATTCCAAAAAAAACTATTTGTTTTTCTGGAACACATAGTTTCAGCAGGATACCATATGCATATTTTGGGATTTTCTGAGTTTTCAAAAGTGTGGCTCTAATTTCATCAAGAATTTCATGTGGGGTTAAGTCAGAGATAACTAACCAATCATGTGGTATATTATTCATTAAAAAATTGTATTTCCTCCTGTCCTGAGCACTGATACCATAATCAAGAATAAGCTCTTCAAACAGTTTATTACCAGGGTGAGGAGGGTTAAGTAAGTCACTAATATACATAATACCTTTGTCTAACCAATCCTGGTATATGAAATATTGCTTTGATTTTGAACAAATATTTCTATTAAACCAAATACACTGACAGGAACCAATTGAGGAAAAGGGTGTATCAAATTTAGCTTCAGAGAATGTTCCCCTAAATATATGCCCAGTTCGGATAGACTCGGCCAATTGACTCGAGGTTAATTTATTCAAAATATATTCCAGAGCATGTGATTTCCATAAAATATCCTTTATATCACTAAAATCATTAAAAACAGAAATTTCAATAGACTTCCACAAGCTTTCATATTCGTCATCACAAAGCATTTTAACCCGTGATATTTTTTGTGCAAGAGAAAAAGTATAGGGGTCAATCATTCGTAAACCACATAAAGAAAAATCATTACACATGAATTGTCTTTTGACCCTATCATTGCCACCACTCCATATGAATTTAAACAACATAGTATTCAATTGTTTGAAAAAAACTCTTTTCATTTGGTGTCCGATTTTTTTCAAATTTTCGCCCATGTGTTTTATTCCATCTCAGCTTTGATTTAAAAACTATTTGATTTAAGGGTGTTGGTTTCCTGTAAAGTTAACTTTCAAGGTGAACACACTACTCCTGACATCATCTTGATGTGATACCATTTAATGGAGTGGTTTCCATGACCGAGCATCGGTCGAAGCAGATCGCCATCAACCAGGGAATCGCTCTGTTTTTTCGGAGCTCGAAGCCCTTGACGCGAAGCATGGAGTCCCTATGATCCCGTTTCGTAAAACTTGTTATAAGTAACAACTGCCACATTTCTATGACAATTTTTTGCTCTCAGCCAATCAGATGCAAGGATTTCAGAAGCTTATAACAGCTGTTGCAACTTGTTATTGATAACAAGTTTTATGAAACGGGGCCATGAACTCTCCAGACACAACCACAGGTCAAATAAGGTCACTCTCCCGCAAGTAACGTAGATATGGTAGAAGCGATACGGACGTAATGACATATTCATTAGCCTTGTCCTGCTTCTTTAAGCCCCAGTCTGAAAGACACGACGAAAATCAGTACGACGGTACACAGAACGAGAAAACTTCAATACCATGAATGGCAAGGATTTTTGTCGATTATCGGCCTGTTTGAATCGATTTCGACGTGTGACTGGGGAAATTGGCCGGTGTTGCCTTACATTCGCCTTGAAAAGTTCGAAATACCCAGAAAAGGGAGAAAAGCTATCACAAGAACTGGGCCATGTATTGTTGTGATTTTCTCGTTTAATCCCGTTATCTTTATAAAGAAAAATCGAAGATCTAATGTGCTTTAGATTTGTCCTACTCACTATAAGGGAGGGGGGTGGGGGCAGAGGAACACATAGGCTAATTGAAGGACGAAATATTATGTACGTGTCCTCTTCTTTTTCTTCTTCTTCTTCTTCTTCTTCTTCTTCTTCTTCTTCTTCTTCTTCTTCTTCTTCTTCTTCTTTTGGGGGTTTTTACAGACGTGTATCAATTCAATATTATTATTTACGTCTGGGACCGACCGACCGACCCCTCATCCATCTCGATCTCTTTTATACACACACACACCCACCAACCCTCGCACTTTCTCTCTCTCTCTCTCTCTCTCTCTCTCTCTCTCTCCCTCCTTCTCCCCCTCTCTCCTTCTCCCCCTCTCTCCCTCCCTCTCTCTCTCTCTCTCTCTCTTCCCCTTATATCATTTGTTTGCTTTTCAATGGAGGGGGGGGGAGGTTACCCATCCCGTGCCCCCCTCCCCACTCCTGCTGGCATTACGCCACTATACAGGTGAAATGAAATACTTATGCTACTTGGACAGGATTTTGTGTATGTCCGGAAGAAAAATCACTGCAAAGCTGCAATCTCTAAAATGAGGAATAACTCCGGAGGCACAAATTTGTTTGTTACTTCGGAAGAGAAGTTTCTTCACAGTTCGTCTTTGAGGAGGACTCTGATTTTTTTCTGAGTGCCTTTTGTTACCTAGGAGTGTAAGATGACAAAAGTTTCTAGAATTTTTTTTCCCCAGAGGATTTTCCATTTCCTCGCTTCACAATATTGAGCACTCTCCCTATCATCTATCAATCCTTCAATGATTGTTTGGAGAGCAAAACAACCAGACCTGGGGGAAAACCTAAAAAACAATAGTATCTGCCAATTTTTTGTGATAACAAAGTCCCTTCACGTAGTAATTATGGTGACCACGTTAATTGATGGACTTGCAAACTGCCCCCCCCCCCCCAACCAAACGGTTTAAACATTGAAGGAAATTAATTTTAAGAGCTGAAGATGGCAACCCCCCATCCAAATTCGAACGCTTATGATCTTTGTCCAGCTGGGGTCTCTCTCTCTCTCTAACCCTTTTCTCCCTCCTCTCTCTTCCTCTCTCCCCCCCAACCGATTCTCTCACAAGCTTCTTAATCTTTCTTTCATCTTTTTTCACACACTCATCCTTTTTATGCTTCTTATACACATTCGCCCTTTCGTTAAGTTTTCTCACACACTCGCACTTGATACTGTCCCGTCACTATTCCCCTTTTTCTTCCCCAAGAGTTCACACTTCTTTATGCATCATTGTTCCTTTGTTTTTTCAACTCTCTATTTCTCTCTCTTTCTCTCTCACACACGCGCGTGCGCGCACACACACACACACACACACACACACGCCTTTTTCTCCTTGCTGTCATTACCTACCTTCCGTCCTATCCACTATTCTCTCAGCACTCGATAAGGGGAAAAAAACATGCAGAAGTTTTGTCATTTTAACCAGGGGTGATCTTGTCTGACCTGCTTCTCACCATAGCATTTTCATCCTCATCATTCATGGTTCTTAAAATAACGATCTTTGCATCTGGAAGCATCTGTCTACTAGTACTTTAACCAATGTCAAACTCACAATGAACCATCATTCTAGGTCTAGTCGTATACAACAAAAGGAGGGGTGTTCTTTTTTTTCATGGGGGTTGATGGACTTATAGGTTTCTATGGGAGTATCAATGTGCACGTCCGCGTGTGCAGTTTAAGCACATGAACAAGATAATATATATAAATATAAATATAAATATATATATGGACAAGACGAATGTTGAAGAAAAAAAACCGTAGAGATGTAATTATCTCTACGGTTTTTTCGTCAACATTCGTCTTGTCCTTTTATATCTATCAAAACCGGCGCAGAATAACTTTATATATATATATATATATATATATATATATATATATACCCTCATATCAAAGCAGGAAAAGGGGCATATGAATCTAATACATGTACTTTGCACTTTTTGTATATCCTTTAGTTTACCAGCGTGCTGTATAATCATGATAACAATAACAAAGTAATGGAATACAGGATCGAATTGATATAATGTGTTGACATTGCGCATCTAGAATGATTCCCTTCTTTACAATTCATAGTTTGTCATCAATGCTGTAGAGGCAGTAATATTTGGAGAATATTTTACTACAGGGTTATAGTCTCCATATATCTCCCTTTATATTCCTTCTCTAGTAAATGCGACCACATAATGCAACCGTGACTGCAACAGCATCATTTGCAGCAGACTATACACGTACATGTAGTTGACATGCTCTTATTGTATGTCGTTATTCAGACCTAAATGGAATTACGAGTACTTGCCGCATTAGACACCTCCAGCTAATTAGTGAAAATTGATTAATCTGATGCACTCGTGTCAGCGGCATTAGCAGAGTGGAAAGTGCATATTTAATCAATGCCAGCACTATGGATGGTGTGCGTGTGGGTGGAAGGAGGTTGGGGTGCATGACATTGTACAAGCATGATGATAATTATGACAATAATTTTAACAATAACAATAACAATAGTACTGTCGGAGCAATAATAACATCTATAGTGATGATCATGGTAAAATTCATAATAATCATAATAATTATTGTAAAATAATAATGATAATAACAATAATAATAATAATAAAAAATAATAATGATAATAGGCCTAATGATAATGATGATAATGATAATAAATAACACCAATAATAATAATCATAATTATAATTATGAAAATAACGATATCAATATTCCCAAGAATAATAAATAATGATAAATAAATGAATTGAAATTAATGACCAAGATGATAGTGATAATAAAAAGAAGATTCATAATGATATCATAGCATTAACAAATATTATATTCTGGATTAAGATGTCTGTAAGCACTTCCCAGCTATGTTATTATTTACGAAAAGTAATCGTAGAAATTGGTAAAAACGTTAAAATGACCTTTCCCTTACCTGCTTCAAATCGGAGTGGATCCACGATTTTGTAAGATGTGGGGGCAAAATGCCACAAAATTACACA
The DNA here is from genome assembly GCA_029962745.1 of Echinometra lucunter. Lineage (NCBI taxonomy): Eukaryota > Metazoa > Echinodermata > Echinoidea > Camarodonta > Echinometridae > Echinometra > Echinometra lucunter. Next base: position 16,566,227 of record CM057155.1, on the reverse strand, counting down.
ATAAAGGGGAATTTTGAAGCTGCGGTATGTTAATAGGTTTCAGAGTTGGGCATGAGCCAGTTGCACTTCCAACCCTAAACTTTTCCACCGCGTTTCAGTAATCATCACCGACAGGTGACAAACAATATATATCAACAGTGATCTGTCTAAAGTCAGTTGGGTGACCCATCATCTTCTCAAACACTTGTCTCTGCAAGTGTTCTAATCTTGAGCCAACTGCTTCTTTTTAAAGGAGAATGCAACCCAGGCATCAATGTGCTCCGAGTGAATAAAGATGGTCAAAAAGAGTAAACAGTGAAAGTTTGAGCAAAATCGGACAATCTGTTCAAGAGTTATGAATTTTGAAAGTTTCAATAAATCCCTATTATGGGGATCCTTGAGTTGGCAACTTTGCCAGCATCTGTGATGTCATCATGGACAACTCTCAATTCATTATGTACATAACTTTAAAAAAAAAAAATTTATATGAAATTTCAAGTCAGGAATCAACATAATTCTTCCCAAAATGCTTGCAGAATTGATATAGCCATGTCATACTCAAAACAATAAATCAAAAGAATTTTTATTTTTCTTGAAAATAAAGAAAATGTGAAATTTTGTGTACAAAATGAATGGAGAGTTGTCCACGATGACATCACAGATCCTAGCAAAGTTGCCAATTCAAGGATCCCATTAGAAGGATTTACATAAACTTTCAAAGTTCATAACTCCTGAACAGATTGTCCGATTTTGCTCAAACTTTCACTGTTTATTCTTCTTCTTCACTGGAAGCACATTGATGTCAAGGTTGCATTCCCCTTTAAAGGGGGCTTAAGGAAGTGAAAATATTCACTTGTTACTATTAGTGGCGGGTTCTCGCAGCGCCCCTCCCGGGCACACCTATGGCATACTAAGTATCAGAAAGACCAATCCAGTACTGAAGGGGCACCTTTTGGTTTTATGTGTTTGTCTTTGATTATGTTCTGTGTGTGCGTGTGGGCGTGCGTGTGCTGCGTTTTCTTTTTCCCTGGGAGGGCTTCCTTATCGGTTAGTGCCCAACGCCATGACCAGTCTGTTGGGAAACTGTCTATACGGTGAAAGAATTGTCAAGGTACATGGGTACACACTGATAAAAATCGGCTCCTAATTATCTCGAGGCTACAGCAAGCAACAGGCCATGAAACAACTGCCATCAGGGAAGCCTTCTTCGCATCACACCACTCCATATGCCTTCCGCTATACAGTCAACGCAGACGACAAATTGATATTCTGTTCGCGCCGATGTTGGAAGTGATCAGAAGAGGAGGAATATGATATGAGATATCTGTGTCTGTGAATGGGTGATGTAAAAGGCTCAGGGGGATTCGTCTTGATGAATGTCGAGAATAGTATTCGGATGTTTGTTCTCCCGAGGTGACGGTATAGATGGGAGAAAAAAAGGGGGGAGAGAAGAGCGAGATAGTCAGAAGAAAGCGAGATATACGGAAAGCGGCTCTGATTGGGAAAGCGGAGGAAGAGAAATGTTATAAATCCGGGAGAAAAATGAGAACACTAACAATGATGGTTTACTACAACAAGAGACAGATGCACTGAATAGTGCATGCACGGGCGGAATGATTACAGAATCATTACAGAGGCCTAGAATTGTATTACACGATTAAATCTCAACCGAGAGTGAAGATAAAGGAAGCGGGAGATACGTATAACACGAAAGAAAAATAGTGACGTAAGAAAATGTTCGATGGAAGATGGAATGGCCATGTGTTTCCAATGTATTCCGTGGCAGATTTATACACCTTATAGGCAGGGCTGTGGAGTGTGGAGACAAAAAAATAACATGCGCTTTTCATACTAACGAAACAAAAACAAAAAATCAATGAGATGAACAAATTATAACTTTTGGAGTAAAAGGAAACAAAAAAGAATAAGGGGAATGCGAAAAAAGAGGCTGATTTTAAGAGAGAGGAGAAAGAGGATGAGGATATATAACAAGATGGGTGAGAAAGAGGAGAAAAGTAGAAAAATAAAAGAGCAAAAGAAAAGGGGAATGAAGAGCAAGAAGATATTGGGGGAAACAGAGAGAGGAAAAGAAGGTGGACAAACAAGAAGGATGAATAATGCCACATCATGAGTCGGGGAAGGAGGTCAGGAAGGTGGAGGAAAAGACAAAGCAGGAAGAGAGGGGGAAAGACAAGGGGAAGAGAGGGGGAAGACAAAAAGAGGAAGAGATGGGGAAAGACAAAAAGAGGAAGAGAGAGGGAGGACAAAAAGAGGAAGAGAGGGGAAGACAAAAAGAGGAAGAGATGGGGAAAGACAAAAGGAGGAAGAGAGAGGGAGGACAAAAAGAGGAAGAGAGGGGAAGACAAAAAGAGGAAGAGAGGGGGAAGGCAAAAAGAGGAAGAGAGGGGGAAGACAAGAAGAGGAAGAGGGGGAGACAAAAAGAGGAAGAGAATGAGAAAGAGGGAAAGAGAAGATGGAGAGAGAAAGGGGTGAGAAGGAACGAGACGGGTAACCAATATATAGAATTATTACTGAAGTAAGCAAGCTCAACTAAGCTCAGTAGGACTGGACTGTAATGGTTTTGAACATTAAAAATGCCACTTAGGAGCTTGCCTGGATTTGGTAATGGATTTTGATCAAACACTCCAAGAGGCGACGAAAAATTTTAATGTCCTTTCCTCTTCTCGTGTAAGGCATAATGGCGGGAACACACCATTAGCAAATACAGAGTAGCGAACCAAACACCAGCAATACGGGATCAGCTAATAGACAAATTATTTCGACGAGGGTTGGGTTAATTGACAGAAGATTAAATGCCAGTGGGTACGTGGATGATTAATAGCCTCACTCCCAGCTCCTACTCTCTAAAGGGCTAGTTCAGTCATGCAGCGGTAAACCGATAACCGTGGTGGTTTTTATGTACTAAATGAATTACAAGGGGTTACGAGCGCAACAAAATATGCGCGTACTCACTCTTACCTGTGCCTGGTGACTGCAGTACGTTTAAATGTAGTAGCCCACATTTGCAAGTGGCACCCAATTTGCACAAAAGTTTTACCTTAGATTGATTTAAGCCACAGAAAAAACACTCGTAAAGTTTTAGATGCCAGTACATTCCCGTTTAGGATTGAGAAGGAAATATTCAACACAAAGTTTCTTTGATTTCCTTTTTTTTCGTAAAGGCGTCTTCCTGACGCTTTAAGAGTAAAACCATTCAGTTTTCACTTATTCTTTGGAATATTGTTGTAAATTTGATAACATGATAGTTTTACATGAATATATCTGTAATTTAAAATTGAAATTGGCTTATTTCTCTTCAAATTCTGAAACAATGTCGTTCTAATGTGGGCTACTACCTTTAACTCCCCCCCCCCCCCCCAGTTTTTAGGTGATTTACGTGAACAGGCTTGTGATCGTTATCGAACACAACATTTTAAGAGCAAAACAAGATCTTTATATTGATTTCTTCTCGGTAATATTAGCACTGACGTATATATTTGCCCGACATTTCATTTTTCTCAAACAAACTGAAAAGCGACACTTAGGCCCAATTCCGAGGATTGCGCGACCAATAACATCGTGTCAAAAGGTAAAATCTCCTCTCCTCTTGGTGCTATAGTTAACAACGGTCGTTATCAAAATGCATACAAAATTGCAATAGCAAATCTTGATCTCTACATTTTTTCCCAGTAATATTTGCGCTGACGTTATGCTTTGACATAACATTTTCTGAAAACAAACTAAAAATCAAATTATTCCAGGCAAAATTCCAAGGACTACCATGACTACTGCAGCAATAACATGGTATCAAAACCTGACATATCCTACTTGCAAACTGTTCTTGCTTCTACGGTTTAAAAAAGGTCGTTACTACAACAATCCCACGGACAATAAAACATGGTGGGAAGATCTAACTTTACAGCGGAATTCCGGGAATATACAGTAAGCTCATCCGACTTGAAATTAAGACGTCTGCCTAACAAGGACATCATACCCAGCAGTTTAACCCCGTAATCGATTGGTGGAGGGAAATGTCTTTAGACTCCTTTTCAAATTGTACTTTTAAAACTGCAGATAGACAGATCCATTTTGCCCAGAAGCCATTGATTTTATTTTTTTTTCTCCGTCTATTTCTCTTTTCTCTAATTCTACATCTAAATTTATAATATCTGAAATATAAAAGCGTGTGTTTGTGGGTGTGGGTGTGTGTGGGTGTGTTGAGAAAGAATGCATTTGTTAGATAAAAATATTAAAAGACATCTCCAATTAATGTGCAAAACGGCATCAAAGCACTTAAAAATATTCTCTTTTTTGAAAACTAGCAGTTAAAGATATACTTACTTCATGTCCACCGAAGATCATCATGCCTGTTTCACTGAAAGGGAGACAGATATATATTTCTGATTTCCAGGAAAAGAAATATAAAGCTCCCGGTATAATCTACATAATATTGTCTACATATACGTCATGAGTATCTTTGGTATCGATTATCGTTTTGGAGGTCACTGTGGTTGAGGCTACATCGCTATATCATGCGTAGAAAAACATCTACATTCAAAAGAGGGATGGGTGCTTGCAATGAGGGGGAAAATATGAAATCTTTAATGGTTTACATCAGTTTGGAACGAAAGCGAAGTAATAAGGCCCCATGAAGTGGAAATCTCTGCAACTCCCATTATATTCCAAATATGACAAGAAAATAGCTTAAAAGGTTTGACCAAATGTTTATGCCACAGGTGCCATCCATTTCTGCATGCAATGCGTGTGCACATGTATTAAGTCAATTTCTCACTACTTGGATGTCGAAAAGAACTAACAGATAAAACAATTTCTTATTGTATTACCAACTTTTCCCGATTTCTGTCAAAGTTCCAGACTTTTTACAAAGTTTTTGTCACACAATATTATTATCATGCACTTCCTTTCTGACGAGTTGGCGCCAGCTAGAAACATAATACAATATATAAAACATCATAAAAACAAAAACGTAGTACAAGATGAAATTTCAGAAGAAAAAATATACGCTTTCAAAGGTAGATGAACAAAATAGAAAGCAACAGAATGAGCGGTTTGGATGGAGTAGTTCCACATCTACGTTAGATTTCTCTCAGTCTTATTCAACATGCTTCTCCCTACCCTACCATGGGAAATACCATGAAAATGTAGTTTTAAAAAATGCAATTAATGACGTATTGTCACGCTGTCAGTCTCCCTCTCATCGCTATTCCATCAGAACATAAGGAAATAATGCCACCGCAATGTGACGAACCAATATTGTTCGAATATTGCCATAGTTACGTCAAACCTGTGAAACAAGGAATTAATGACATGGATTCACATGATTGGAAATAACTTCCATTGCCAAGAGCATGCATTAGTATGGCATACAATGCAGTGCTAAAGACTCACTCACATTATGAAGTGGTACTCATTCCTTCTTGCCTACCACAGTACGCAAAAAAATAAATAAATAGATAAATGAATAAAAATAAACAGCCGCGTGTTTTTCTTGAGGTTTTTTGACTTAAAAAAAAAACATTTTCATGGAAATAATATTTCTTATCATTTCATGAGCCTGCTAGGATTATCCCCATTTGAAATGTAGTAAAAAGTTCAGTATGATTAAAAACCTCGCGGTTTTTTTTAATTGATTAATTTACATTTATTGACCTATCTATTCATTCATTTAACATTTTCATGGAAATGATATTTTTTCATGGAAACAATATTTATCATTTCATGAGCCTGCAATCGGATTATCCCAATTCAAAGTGTTGTAAAAAGTGCAGTATGCTTAAAAACCTCGGTTTGTTGTTGGTTTTTTTGTTTTGTTTTGTTTTGTTTCGTTTTCATTGATTTAATCATATTCATTTACTTACTTATTCATTGATTTAACTATTATTTGTTTGTTTTTTGTTTTGTTTTTGTTTTTTCGATTTACCACTGCATGATACGTGAACATGCCTTAATGCGTTATTGGTATGACTGGGAATGAGAACGCAATTTCAGATCAGAAGCTTAGTAGCAATCGTGGAGCATTGTTATGCTTCAATGTTATCAGTAATCTCATTGGAGATTAGAACATCTATGGTACATGCAGGTAAGAAAGCAGACATACTTTCAGGTCAGCTGTACCATTCTGGGAAAACTCTGTGAACTCTGGCTAACTTAACTACTTGCACACAGTTAACGGTAATAACGATGATATTAGTAATAAGAAAACAACAACAACAACGACGACGACAACAACAACAACAACAACAACAACAACAACAACAACAACAACAACAACAACAACAATAATAATAATAATAATAATAATAATAATAATAATAATAATAATAATAATAATAATAATAATGCGTTCTTTCATAGTCCATAATGATAAACTTTATGATAAAACGCCTAATGGACTTCGGATAACATTGTCCACGCTGTATAGCTTCGGCAACTTGAGCACTCAGTGCTTTCAAGGTTGCTATTCCTACATTGTACCTGTACAAACACTACTCAGAATGCCGGAGAGGTTTTCGAAAAAAAAACCATAAAAATAAATCATACAAATTCCAGATTATTTCGTACCAGTCTCTACCTTTAAATAGAACTGTTCATTTTTAATCAAACTTTGCAGTGTATCCGCGGCCACATGCAATATAGTATGTGGTTTCGACATTGACTGTTTTCAAAAATAGCACGCTAGTCGGCCATACCGCTGCTCACCCTTTTAATTCCATTAACGATAACCTCGTAACTCCCACGTTATTACATACCCCACCCTCAGCATCTCTCTCTCTCTCTCTCTCATCTCCCCTCTCTCTCCCCCTCTCTCTCTCTCTCTCTCTCTCTGTCTATCTGTTCTGTTTGTCTCTTTTCTCTCCTTTCTCTCTCTCTCTGTTTGCTGCTGTCTGTCTTTTCCCATCGCTTTTCCTCCCGATTTCCCTTTCTTTCGTTAAGTCATATAAGTCATAATCGTGCATTGTGTGTGTTCGTGTATACACAAAATATATCTACATGATCTCTATCCTCTTCAACAACCCCCTCCTCCTCCTCCTCCTCCTCCTCCTCCCCTCCCCTCCACTTTCCTGTGTCCTTCTCTCTCTCTCTCTTCTCTCTCTCTCTCTTTATTCTCTCTCTCTCTCTCTCTCTCTCTCTCTCTCTCTCTCTCTCTCTCTTCTTTCCCCTTTTCTGCTTGCTTGGACAACGTTAGTGCCTTTGGGTATAGTTTTTCCTCTACAGCACTGCTCTCATAATTCTTTACGACTACCCACACTGAAGAACCCCTTATCCCCCCACCTCCACGTTCAGGTTCCTACGTGACCTTGTCAAATCCATATAGCGACAAAAATAAAGCTTACTCGTTCGATCTTCCCCCTTCTCTCCCTCTTGGCCCTGTTTCATAAAACTTGTTATCAGTAACAACTGCCACATTTCTATGACAAATTTACTCTTAGCCAATCAATTGCAAGGATTTCAGTAGCTTGTAACAGTTATTGCAACTTGTTATTGATAACAAGTTTTATGAAATGGGGGCCCTGATCTCCAAAGTGGTACGACCAGTGACAGTATTAGAATTAAAAGCTTTCTGAAAGCAGTGCCATGTGGACTTAAAGCAAATGAGAATTTTATGGAAATCAAGCCTAGCTTTGCCAGTATTAAGGGGGAAAAAGAAAGAAATGCGAGTCAATCTACAGAATCCATTCGTCAGTTAAAAGAAGATGGCGTACAAGATGATTTTAGGAAGCGATACAGAAAAAGCAATGTAAAGTCGTTGCGCAAGCAAAAAAAAAAATGCAAACAAGACAAAGATGAAATTTAAGAAACTGTCTATCGGTTGGAGAAAGTTGAAACCAACACAACATTATTTTGTGGTTAAGAGTGGGGGGGGAGAGAAGACTTAACGAGAATGGAAGAGGATGAAGGGTGGGTAAAAGACGAACGAAGGAGCTAGGAAGGGAGAGAAAAAGGGGGAAAGATACAATGACTTCTCCTGGGTGGAGAGCGACAAAATATGTAGATTGAGTTGCCAATAGATATTTGCTGCGGCAGGGACTCGGCCTGCGAACCACTTCTAGTCGTACGATAAGTGAATATTTCTGTTTCGGGGATTTCCAGTGAAGACGTAAATCCGTACAACTGGAAAAGACGGATGCACTTGAACGCCATTTTAGACAATATACTTTTTTTTTTCTTCATCTACTTCTCCTTAATTCGAAACGATGTAATATTCATCAGGCATTGCAACGAGTGAATCTCATATTGCAGTGAAGTGAGTTTAATTTCCCTCGTGGAATATTAAGAATGACAGCGGTCAGAAATCCGAGATTCTTGATGACTGAACTCAAATTTCAATGATCTTTCTGTTCGGGAAAATTATCCAAAGTTCACGAATACCGCGAACTTTTATTTCATTCTTTAAATTAGTGGTTTATACAATATTTGCAAGGTAATGGCAACGACAAACATAATTTCCCTTAGTCAGATCAATCTTTTTTTTTTCTACATACATGTAGATTTAACACAGTGGCGTATGGAGACCTTGGCCTCGAGAAAAGCAAAATAATTATCTCAGGTTACGATAAACCGCAACAAGAAAACGAATCTTAGAACGTCTTTGTAGAAAAAGCAGTATTTCAAGCGTTTTTCTTTTAAATAGTACTCCTGCAGTTGACTTACACACTATTACGTAAAAAACATGGGTGTAATTTTACCACGGTCGGATATAATTCAGGGTGGCGCTGGTGGTGCCCCTTCCTCTTTGCCACCCCTCCCCTCGAAAATACGCCAGAACTTAAAAGCAGCAAAGCCAACAAATATTGATAAATGCCAAACCGCATGTTCAAGGATCTCTTGTAGAGAAGACATGTCAAACACTGCCAAATGTAACGAGTATAGCTTGATATAAACGCATCGATGAAGATATTCATAAATTCAAAACGCAATCAGAAACGGCTTTGACGATAACCATAATAATGCTAAAACCACAAGAGCAGTGTCACGTGTGACAATGGCGTATACTAGTATAGGGGTTCTAAAACTTCTCTCTCTCTGTCCCTCTCTCTCTCTCTCTCTCACACACAAACAAGTAAAATTGGATATAAACATCATGAAGATATACATAATTTCAGAATTATGTATTCAGAAACAACCACCACCATAATCATCTGCTAAAAGCACAACAGTGGTGTCATGTGTGACAATAGACCTGTTTACTAAATGTATTCAAATACATGTATATGCACGTTTCTCTACAGAACCCTTGATTACCAACTATTCAGTTCACCTGTTATGCATAATGGCATCTGAATAGATTCGTTGTTGCTATTTCAGGCAAGCCTTTGGCAAGCATCTTAGTTGTAAAGGGAAACTTTTGTTCAACAAGTATGCATAAAATTAGTAAACAGATCTATAGCGCAGGGTTCTCGACGTCTCATGGTGGACCAAAAATAAAATAAACAAAACATAAACTGATACACCTGGGCTCCGTTTCATAAAACTTGTTATCGTTATTACAACCGCCACATTTCCATGACAAATTTGCTCTCAGCCAATCAGATGCAAGGATTTCAATAGCTTATAACACTTATTGCAACTTGTTATTGATAAGAAATTTTATGAAACAGGGCCCTGTGGTGCATGAGAAGGCAAATAGCAGCCTATACGTACAGTCAATTTACAATGCTGAGAATTTCACTCAGCTGCATCACTATAAAGTACTGCAAACAAATTTTTTTTTAAAACACCAACTTCCAGGTAAGTTGTAAACCGCTTTTGTAAAAGTCAGAAGCAATGAAAACTGACGACTACAGAATTTAAATGAAAGGGCCTAATTATGTTGTATCGCACCACGTAACGAATTATGTTACATTTTAGAAGGGTTTAGGAATGGCACCTAAATATCACTGTGCGTTTGTATCGTGTGATTTTGAACAGTGGCGTACTGGTGGGGAGGGGGCCTTGGAGCTGCATCCCATCAGAAGTTTCACGCCCGACAAAAGAAAAGGAAAAGGAAAAAAAAACACAATGAAAAGTGGAAAATAAAGCACCAAGCTTGGGTAACTGCTCCCTCTTTTCGAGGGAAGCGATGTCGTCTTTTTGTCAGCTTTATACTTTGTTTACTATAACGGGAAAACAAAGTCTATATTTACATTCTGCAACTTCACAGTTCAAACGTGTGCGATTTCAGCAACTTAACGCATAATTACGAATGAAAGAGAATTGGTTATATACGAGGGATATAAAACAGTACTTCAAATTTATAAGAGAATGACCACAGTGGCACTAGATACCAGCATTAAGCTCTGGAATCATCAATATTTTTTGCCTGTGTCAAAACAAATTTTTTACGTCTGGACGAAGGAGATTTGATTGAATTTGCGCGGCAAAATGTATATTTCATGAAAGAATGAAATTTTAAGAGCAGAGGAGAGAAATTTTCCAGCTAACATTCATTAATAATCTTCCTAGAGAGGTAAACGATATTTTCAGTCGTTGGTCTCCTTTACTTAGGAATTCGCTCTGTTAAATATTCTTTTCGCTCTCTCTCTCTCTCCCTCTCGCTCTTTTCGTTCTCTTTCTTTCCTCTCATTCTCTCTCCCCCTTTCTCTATGTCCTCTGTCTATATATCCCAGTGCACCTTCTATCTTTTTTTCCATGTCCCCTGCCTATAAATCTGTCTCTATACTCTCTGTTATCCTTATCTCCCTCTGATACTCTTTCCCCAGTTCTTTCTTTCACTGAGTTATCTCTGACAAGGTTAAACATGATTTTGTATGAGCCGCTGAAATTCACATGCAGCATTCCCATATAGTTCTAATACCTTAGTCAAGAATTACTAGACGAAAGGGTCAGGTGGGTGCAACTATTATTCTAGTCATTTATTTTATTATTTTCTGGTCGTATTTTGACTAAACACAGTCATTTCTGACAAAAAAATTAGTAAGATATTTGACTAGACATTATCTTGCACCCAGCTGACCCTTAATCTAATCATTTTTATTTTAGAGTGCAGAGTGATCATAGTGCACAGTGATCATAAAAATATAGCCATAGCCAATTGGAATGGAAAAAAATTAATCGTCATGTACTTACTTAAAACGCCCTCCTCATACTTCTGGAAACAGATGTTCCATATCCCTATAGATATCTTTTCACCCCATGTGATATTTTTTGTACTATTTTCCGTTTCTGTATCATTATAGTTTTCATGAGGCACTTGGTAATCCATTTCTGCGTTCAGCCAATGGTCCGTTGCTATAGCAATTATGCTGAGAATGAAAGAAACCGTTCCTAGGAACACCCCGGCACCACACAAGAATTTGAAATAGCGAGCTGCGAAGAGTTTGATAGCGGTTGGGCACCTGTCCCGTCCTCCACTGCCACTGCCGCCACCACCGCCACTGCTACCACCAGCGGCCGAAACGGCAGCAGTACCGCCATTGGCACTGCCTCCACCACCTCCTCCTCCGCTGCTTTCCGGCATGTCTTGAGGTTCCAAGACGGGGTCCTCGCTGTCTCGCGACCGACCGAGTCGACCGTTCATTTGCCGTCTTCCCGCCTCCTTCTCGTCGCGCCGATATCGTCTGCTCCGACGAAGCCTTCGCAGATAACCTACCACACTGCTGAGCGAAATCGCAATACCGTGCTGAGTCTCGTGCCCCGACATCGAGCCGCTTGTATCAATACGAATCGCGTTCAGTCAGGCATGTATTCTTTAATTGGAATTGTTCTAAAACGTATCGACTTAATCCCCTAATGGACTATCAGATTGGATTCCTCTCTCATCCACTCTCCCCAGTCAAACACTAGTCTTTGATTCCACACACTCCTGTGTTGATCTGCTGTGTGGCTAATTACATTCATTCCAAATAAACAATCGTAGAATCGAGCACTGTTGAGAGGAATTCGCTTTCTCGCAATCTTCTCGCCAAACAATGAAAGCTGCACGAATATCTGCTGCCCAAACGAATAGGTGTAATTTATCACGGGAATGCATGCTCCACTGAACCGTCCATAATAGCAACGAAAATTCTCATCAGACAAATTATCATTAAGAATGTGGCCAGTTAAGCGTTCACATTGATGAGGTAAGAAACAAACTGATCAATGCCAATATCACTAGCTGATCGAGCACAGTCAATTCCTTCCCCTTCACGGTTTCTCTCTTCTGGTTGTTGGTTACATCAAGCAATGAAAAAAAAAAGTTGTCATGCTCTCTTGCTTTTCAAATAAAAAATATTATGATGATGGTGAGATGAATTGCAGGTTTTTTGCTCGTTTTATGGTCTCATTACAATAATTGATGAAGCCTAGTTGAAGACGTTAAGGACAAAGGTTGCCGACGTTTTGTGCTATCGCCTTGTGAGAATCAATCCACCTGTTGCCTGCAAAAGGTTTCCGTTTCGCGAAAAGAGCTCAGCTGAAAAGTGAGAAGTTTGCATTCGAATTATTCAAAGTATGACGTCTTGAGGGTTAATCACTGAGGAGATCGCATGTCATCATCTTCTGAAGAAAGAACGCGATTGTTGAATACGGGGTTTAATAATCAGACAGGCTAGCATTTAATCAAGCAATCTAGTCCGTCCAGAACTTGACCACACTCGCTTCTGTTCCGCCAGAAACTGAGTCGTAGATCATACGGCGTAAAGCAGAAGCCGAAAATGAAGTGCATTCACAAAGCTGTGAGGTTTAAAGACCATTCCAGCGTAAGAGTCCCGCCCACGTTGTCTCACAACTGTAAGACGACACATTCAAGTTTGGAGCAAATTGGCGGCAAATTATCGTCATTTCGCACCTAATTTTAAGTAGCACCCGCGAGCTCGCCCGCGCGTTCCCGAACGCATCAAAATGATGCTACATCGATAAATCCCGTATCATTTCGTACCGTGCATGTGCACACACGACACACAAAGTATGGCGAACCAGGCTGACCGCACGCACGATTTTCTCTTAAAAACCACTCCATTTTCTCGAAGATGATGAATGCCTCTCCTTGCATACAAGCTTATATTTGCTGAGTTGTCGTAATTACTTCCATTGTGACCTCTCTGCTCTCCCAACCACGCCATTTTGAAATTTCACACTTAGTTTGTTTAGGGAATATTTGATTTATAGATACAACTCTGAAGAACGAAAAATAGGCACCTGAAAAGAAATACACGACGTAGTATCTTAATATTCACCGACCTATACACATTCATTGACTTTATGTGCTTTATGTACCGTACTTTATTTGCTGTCAGATCCAGGGTATGAAAATCGGTGGTTGTAATAATGCTGTTCTCTCCTTCTTCTTTTCTTTTATAGTACGTGTGCTGTTTTGATTAGCCACGAAAAAATCTTTAGGTTTCTCTGATTTTAGTTGATGGATAGCAAGGTATAATGGTAAAGAATAAACGGTGATAGATATGGCACTGGCACCGCTGGGGAGGGGTAGGAGCCTGGGGCACATAGGTGCATAAAATACGGCTTTACATTGCAACCGAATAGGCGAATTGGCCTATCGATTACGTGTTTCTTTCTTTCTTTCTTTCTTTCTTTTTTTTTTTTTTTTTTTTTTTTTTTTTTTGTTGTTTGTTTCTTTTAAATTTTCAGGTTTTTTCTCATTTTTTCTTTCTTTGTGTTTGATTTTATTCCCTCTTTTAGCCATACCGGTATACAAAATAAAGCCACCATAATGGTGTTCCCATGTCCCCCATGCATTCAAATTTTAGAGTCTAAAAGCGGCTGTTTTGTTTGTTGTTTATTAATAAGCCTGATCAATTGAAAAAAAAAGTGGGAAAAAACATTTTGTTGTAGTGGTTGTGGTAGCGCTTGTTTTTTGCCGTAGTTGTTTTCAAGAATTGTTGCTGCTTGTCGCCATTCCCTTGGATTCCTCGCCAAATCGATCCAGTGTCGGATATTATACTCTACAGCAGGAAGATATCGAAAAAGCAAGGCGCCGTCATAAAAAAGAGGGGGGGGGTTCCGACGAAAACAACAACGAAATGCTGCACTGTCGATTATTTATCTTCTTACATCTTCTTATATTATTCACAATTTTAAAAATATATATATTTTTCACGTATTTTTTGTGAATTATCAATGCGCTTCTGGTGTATGGGGGAGTTATTGGTACTTTGGGAATTATTCATCATCGCTCGACGGCCATGAAGGCTTCTCCCATCGTTTCCACGTCACCTTTCTTGGGTCAAAACATGAATGATTTATGGTCCCTGTCCGATCATGTTTACACATTTTTCACTGGCGTACCGTCTTGTGGTTGAATGTCAAACACTACACGAAACTTAACACGTGGGCACAGGTGCTCCGAATGATGGTAAAGTGCTATTCGTGTTTCAGCATTACCCCCCGTCAAATATTGGTCAATGATAGATGTCCTCTTAATACATCATTGTGTAATAGGGAAGGATAATAGGATTACGGAACAGCCTTTAAATCTTATAAGAGCGTATAGAAATGACAGGACTTTGATTAAGTCCATATCCAGACTCTAGGCCTACATGTCTAATCATGACTTATGACTATACTGTACAGGCCCCCCCCCCCCCCTCCTGTACATCATCCGCGTAAATCACTTTCTGAAAAGCACCCTAAACGGGGATCAAAGTAGGACGGAAATAATGTATTACATTTCCGTTTTTTATACCCTTGACGGGAATTTTATGCAAGGATTGCATCATTATCTCCTAATTACGTAACATTTTCCTGGATTTTACTGACTTTGATACCCTTTTTCCTGATTTTACCTGTTTTTGATACCCAAAACTGGATCCCCGGGTTCCCCGCGCGGTGCTGAAAAACGACTCTTTTTCTACGTTTTTGTTTACGCGGATGATGTACAGGTTTCAATGAGATTTACTTTGCATTAATCCCATCAAGTGCACGACGTTTGTTGGACTACACCTGTTCAAAGATCATTTTGAAATGAATAAAACCGCTTCATATTGTCTATCACTAGCAAGCATTTTATGCGAGGCAAGGAGAGACTCGGGGACCGTTTCATCATCAAGTGTCTTGTCAGTGATTTTTACCGAGAAATATCATAAACTACTGAAATCCTTGCATCTGACTGGCTGAGAGCAAATTTGTCAGTAAAAATCACTGACAAGACACTTGATGATCCCCCCCCCCGGTTTAGCTCAGATAGAATGCTGAAATTGTACATTAATGGAAAAAAAAAACAGATGAAGGTATCATCACCAATTACGTTACTATAGACAAACACCTTACAATCAAAAGTATACACAAAAGAAGCACTCTCCCAGTGTTTCTGATTCTTAAAAGAATTCTCTGAATCATCTTCTCTGGGAAGCTGTTCCAGGATTACCCGATTTAGAGTTTCTCACATCAAGCCTTATTACTTGAGTTCCAGTCCCGGTTCCAGTGACCTCTTGTCCTCGTTTTCTTACTACGGACAGACAAATTAGAGGCTTCCTTCATTTCTCAATCATGAAAATGTTGCACGCACCTCTATCAAAGTTAAGCTGAAAGGAGCAAAATAGGATTATAAACTTAAGAGGGCCACAAAAGCCTCTCTCTCTCTCTCTCTCTCTCTCTCTCTCTCTCTCTCTTGCATGTCAAGCTTAATCGCTATCTTGCGTAGATATGAAACCATTGTTACATGATATTTGATTTGAATTGATTTGATTTATTTATTTTTCTGTTTCACAGTTTATGCAAAACAAATATATGAATTCAGTAATCTCGTTAAGACAAAAGTAATGATGAAATAACATAAAAGAAAGAACAGAATTATTGAGATACTGAACAAAATAAAGTTGACCAGGCTGAGAAAAAAATAGTAAAACGGAGGGGCAAGCTAAAAAAAAAAGCAAAGCTTGTAAGGTGCAAGCCCCTGAAACTTAGTTACCTAGTTACATGCGGTCAAAAGCAAATACATTATATATATATTAACAAAAGCAAAACAAAGCAGAAGTTACAAATCCGCTTCACAATCAAAACAAAGTAAGCCACACAAATATCAAAAAACAACAACAACAACAACAAAATAAGGGAAAGGATCGCAGGTGGATAAAGAGAGTGTGTGATACAAGTGAAGGGGACAGGAGTGTTTAGGCTTGGGTTGTTGACAGGTAATGGCTGAGTAAATATTTCTTAATTTTACGTTTAAAGGTGTTGAGGCTAGGGGAGTCTTTAATTTCATTGAATAAGGAATTCCGATAAATGGGTCCGGTGAAAACAAACGTGTTTTGGGCGAAGACTGTTCTAGTAAGTGGTATATGAATAGAGTTATTTTGTCTGGTAGGATAACCATGTATAGAATCGTTCTTGCGGAACATATCAGTAAAAATAGCGGGAAGATCGCGTTTTTCTAGTTTATACATAAATTGGCCGAGTTGGAAAAGAAAAATATAATTTACCTTTAACACATTATTTTCCAAAAATAGAGTATTTGTACGAGATCTCATAATGTGTTTGAAAAATAATCCTAAGAGCTATTTTCTGTAGGAGAAATTGTGTTTGTATTGCACTGCCCCATGCTAATATCCCATAATTAATATATGGCAAAATTAAGGTATAGTATAAGGTGAGCAGGACAGGAGAAGGAAAAAAAATGAGTTTATTAATAATTCCGATGTTTCGTGAGATAATTTTGCACATGTTGTCGATGTGATAAGATGACGCTATCTTGGACAAAGTGTACAGCCATGCAGCTATAGCTGCATGCTCCCACTCTTGGTATTTTTATTTATCTGTTTGTTTATTTTTTTGTTTGTTGGCCTTTTTTTTTTCAGTTTTGACGTTGGTGTATTTCTTTAGACAAAACCAGAAACAACCTTTTTACTTGTCCCGTTATCGCTACATGCACGGAATTGAACCAAATACATTTTGAATAGCGAACGTGCTAATAGTGAGAATAGAAAACAGTCATACTGCATAATGCATCAGTAATTTCACCCCAAAAATTGTTTGAAATGCCGTATTTCAGACAGTTTCGAGGGGGAAATTAGTCCCTTTCCATTTTCAGTCTGGATCTCGAACCGACAACAACGAACATATCTGAAATTGCCCGTCAAAACACACCCATTCACAGAGATTGTTGCCTCTCGTGTATTTTCACATTCCATGAAAGGGCATCTACGAGGGAACTACTTCCAGTTCAGTTCAATTCAAATTGACACTTATTGTCTTACATCGATTTGGTAACATCTAAAAACCAGATGAAAACATATTATACAGTATACGCCTATGTGAATGTATAATCAAGGAATAAAATGAAAGAATGCGCAAATCCTAGCATTGTGCATTATGATAGTCAGGATGACCAGACGTTCAGTATCATAAAGGACTGTCCTGCATGTATCTAAACTATTTGTCCTGCGTCCCGTATCGACCCTCCTCGGGACGCAATTTCGCCCCGCAATTCAAAATTATTGTTAAAATCGGGGAGTGTTTATTCTAAATGAATACACAATAATCATGCACAAGTATAATATAATTATAAGAAAGAAAGAAAGAGAGAGAGAGAGAGAGAGAAGGGGATAGAGAACTAGTAAAGGAAGAGGAAGAGGGCTGGCTGCATGCAACATACTAGTAGCGAATGTGTTTTTGTGGCATGCTTGTAATCAACGGCAAGTTATGAGTGTATACCTGTCATGCCAATAGACAGCAGTTGGCCAAGTTTTTAGAAGCATACCCAGATCATACACAATCAAAGGAGACCTACATCAGTCCAAAAATAACCTAATATGCAACAGGATTATTCTACCCTGAAATTTCCAAGAAGTTTTCAGGTATACCTCTCGATGTGGAGTCGGTTTGGTTTTTTGTCTGGATGGGATGTCAACCCTGCGCGTTTCTTGTTTTTGTTGTTTTGTGTTTTGTTTTATTTCATTTTTTTTCTTTAGAAAACAGAGGAGCTCTGATACAAAACTGCATGTGCACGCAAGACGCATCTCACCGGGGGGGGGGGGGGGGGGGGGGCTATCCCTTGCATTCCCGAAAGCTAAATGAACATAATTATGAACACGATGATGTGATGATGAATGTGTGATGTTTACCGCTAAAGTAGTCATAGAATAGTAAATGAGACGAGGTGCGATAAAATATGGATGCATCAGTATGAAGAAAACTATCGGAGATATTATCAATATTCATTTTCTTTAAAAGACGGCAGATTCGGCTATGAAAATAGAGAAAGAATGGAGAGAGAGCAGGAAATAGAGTATAGGGAAATGTGTAAATTGAAGGATGTCGACTCTTAGGATATTTTCATATGACCTGTTGAATAATTCATGAATGCGGTATATAAGAACGTTTAATACGAGAAATTTGAAATTCCGATGAGGGACATTGTTGAGTTTCTAATTTTCGACCCAACTGAGATCAACATAAGGAACTAAATTTTAATACAGTGTAGATGAGTTACTTATATGATGTACAGGAAGCCTTACACTGCGTGAACTTATCAATTATTCAGTTAATACAAACATTAAAAGATGAGAGTGGAATACTTGAACAAAAGAGGAAAGTGATTTAAGCAACTCATATACGCTGTAAATTTATAGTTCCTGACGATTATCATGATTAAAGGATCGAAAATTAGAAACTAAACAATGGTTCTCATTGCCGTTTTATTTCTCATGAAACACACATGAGATGAGATAGAAATGGCGTATCATTCAACATGTTTGCCGACGGAGCGAGTTTATAGACAGAAGAAAAAAAAAAGGAAACTTTTTGAAGATAGCTGAGTGTTATTTCCTTGCCTCTGGTTATTAGTATATGAAAAAGTTTTAGATTTTGTAAAACTTTGGAAGAGTATGATCTCTAACTTTCCATTTCATCCATTTTCCTGAATATCAGGACAAAAACTGATGTATGTAGAAGTTTTCCAATACGTACTTCAAAAAGAAACGTGTCTATACCGGCGATCAATGATTTCATTTGAAACTGGAAGAGGGTTCTTGTAGTTAGAAAATCATGCAATCAAACTCAAACATTGCATTTCCGAATTTCGAAAGCGATAAGATGTTTGACATTTTGAGGGCATTAACCTGTGAGGTGTGCACGAATATGGTAAAAAAAAAAAAAAGTTAAAGAAAGTGTAGGGTGATACAAAGGGGATTTGTTTTAAGCCTTTCCGTTCGTTTCATATCGCCCTGGAAGAATGTTATAGTAGAATTTTTTATCGATGGTCTATAAATGCCCTCTTTATTCGAAATATCTGAAATTTTAGGACTAAACTTTCATGCATAGCTCATATTAATATGAATAAGTCCAACATCCAGTTTTTATGATTATCACGTGATTATCAGCATAAGTGCGTCGGTTTTTTTTTTTTTTTTTTTGGTTTTTTTTTTTTCATCATGAGGATTCCCAAACCCAATGGCATGCACACCATGGGGTGTTTCCATAAACAAATCAAGTAGTGTGCGCAACGTTGCGCATGACTTTAAGAATGACTTATGGAAAGCCAAATGGGATTCTCAATCATGTTTATTTGCATAAGCTAAAGTTTAAATATCTTTGTAGGGTAACATTATTATTATTAACAAAACGTTTTTAATGTGAAGTACAGTTTTTGCCAACAATTTGATTGAGCTTGTGGGAAAATACATTCATACTTTGTTAAGACAAGAGGAAAAACTTTGGGCATTCCGTTGGCTGTCCATAGTTAAGTTGTTCTTAATTCTTAGACAAAACATCCCCCCCCCCCCGGTCTCATAACCATAACTAACCTTTTTCAGTTGCTTCCAGAAAGTTCTTTCACAAAATAAGTATATGACTGGAACCCAGCATTATCTTTAACGTTCGTCATTGGCATAATTGTGAAAAGAATTACAAAGTAGGAACAAAAGTAGCGCCAAAGAAGAAAAAAAAAAGAGAGGAAAGGATTTGTGCCGCATATAAGCAAAAGGTATCAAATTATTCTTAAAACGGAAATTGACAATAAGAATGGAAATTACAATACATCAATAAGATTTGTTTGTCTTTTATCCGCATGAAGTTGTTCCATTTTCATTATTCAAATTCTAGACGCGTAGTGTGAAGTATAAATTAACAGCTTATACATCATGCTTTCTTCATAGATGATTCAACTTTGCAACGGCTTCTTTGGATTCTATGGATTCGCTTTCTCTTTTGAGAAACGATTATGATAAAATTGACTTTTACATCCTTACTATTTTGCTTTTGCGCTAAAATTCAGACAAAACAAGTTTTCTTCGATCCAGGATTATTTTGGTATATTAGTCGATGAAAAAGAAGGGTATTCCATATTTATAAAAATTACGGAAATAAAGGAATACAAGTAGAATCTTTGTATCACGGATTTCACACAACGTTAGCAGGAGAAGAATACTTGATGTTCTTTAAAAATGCAGTGACTATGAGAGAGATGGGGGGGGGGGGGGCTTTAAGCTTTCTGTTAAAGATTTCACACAACGTTATCATGGTTATGGAGAGGAATAGTTGATGTTCTTTTAAAAATGAGATTATGAGAGAGATAAGGGGGGAAAAGGTGTAAGCTTTCTGTCAAAGATTTCATACAACGTTAGCTGGAGAGGAAAATACTGATTCTTTTTAAATGCGGTGATTATGAGAGATGTGAGAAAAGAGTAGAATGTTGTGTTTATATCTTGATTAGAAAAGGAATCATGCCTAGAAACGTTGTAAATGTAATGAACATTTCTCGTGTTTAATACGATAAGTTCATCAAAGAAAAGTCACTGTTGTAAATCATCAGTTCAGTTCAGAATGTTTGGGTCTATTATTATGAGTTATAACGACAGTGCACAGCCCCTCCCTCTTTTTTTTTTTTTTTTTGGGGGGGGGGGGGGTTACCAGACTGTTTTGTGTGTGTGTGTGTGTGTGTGTGTGTGTGTGTGTTTGTTTGTTTGTTTGTTTTTTGTTTTTGCATGACGTGATTTAGTGCCTTGTCTGTTGTAAATTTCTAAAACTTTGTATTTTCCACTTTGCAACGAACGTGATTTGTAGTGAAATTAAAATACATATAGGCTATAAATCGACTTTGGATTTGAATTGTTCGTAATCTTCCACGTGGAGGGATCCCGTAACTTTGTGGAGGTTTGATTTAATAAATTGTTAAATTTTGATGTCTGTGTTGTGAAAAGATGTTGGGCCCCGTAACACAGAGATTTGCAATCAATCGCAAAGTTCTAACAGCCAATCAAGGCCATTGTTTCATGCGCATCTCGTTCAAAAAGGTGACCCTGGACCAATCAGAATGGTTGTTTAAATTTGCGATTGATCGCAAACCTTTGTGTTACGGGCCCCAGAAGGACAGATAAACAGCAAGGAGTGTAAAGGTTATGAAATATAAGATGTTTTTATCAAGATATCTATCACTGAATTCCACTATTTACAAAACCAACCTGGGTGCTTTTGTCTAAACACTGCAAGTCTACGGCGTAAAAATGGCGTAGCACTTCCGGTCACTTGTATTCACTTTTTGTACAGCATGAGATGATGCTTTTGAAGTGCATTTTTCAGGGCTTCATATTTACCCAATATTTCATACAAATAGCATGTAGGGCCATGCAGCTTAGATTTTTAAAATTTCCTCACTGGCTTTGAAGAAAAAAGAAATGACTTAATATTAATGTCTGTATTTGTATCGACGTGGGTTTGCATTTGCGCGCGTGCTTACCGCGCCCAAAATCTTTTTCAAACAAGACAGTGAACAAACTGGAGGCATATTAATGATGAAATGTTCTTTTACATTTAACAAGGTATCAAAGGAAATAGACGAAGGAGGGGGAAAAGATACCATGGGAACGGTTTCTTTTTTGTTAACATTTGATGACGCAGTATAGTAGGGAGGAGGAGAGTCAACAATGTTCTATTTGCTGACCAATTTCTAGCTGATAGGTGCTTCTCTTGCCATCTTCTCCCCTGCTATCTTTGAAAAGGAAATAAAATAGAAAATAAGAAAGAGAGAGGAAGAGAGAGAGAGAGAGAGAGAGAGAGAGGGGGGGGAGAAATGAGAGAGGGGTGATTTTTTTGTAGAGAAAATGAGATTTCGAGTATCACTGGTCTCTGAGAAAGTAAGAGAAAGATTGAGAGGGAAAGGAGATGGAATAATGTGTGTGTTATTGGTTTCAAAGAGAGAGAGGGAGATAGATAGAGCCAAAAGATAAGATAGAAAGTGAGGGAGAGAGGAAGGGAGAAAGAGGGGGATAGAAGGAGAGAGAGAGAGAGAGAGAGAGAGAAAGAGAGTGCATGGAATACCGTGTGTGGAATACCAGAAATTGATTTTTAAAGAGAGAGAGAGAGCTTGACGGATAGATAGATCTATGAGAGAGAGAGTAAGAGAGGAAGAGAGAGAGGGAGAGAGAAAAGGGTGGAATACCATGGGTTATTCGTTTCAAAGACAGAAAAAGAGATAGACAGAGATAGATGAATAGATAGATGAAAGAGACAGAGAGGAAGAGAGAGAGAGGGAGAGGGAAAGAGGAGGTGGAATACCGTGGGTTATTGGTTTCAAAGACAGAAAAAGAGATGGACAGAGATAGATAGATAGATAGATAGATAGATAGAAAGATAGATGAAAGTGAAAAGAGAGGAATAATAATCAGAGGGAGAATCATTGCTTTCAAAGAGAGTGAGTGAAAGAGACAGAGAGGAAGAGAGAGAGAGAGAGAGAGAGAGAGAAAGGGGTCGAATACCGTGTGTTTTATTGGTTTCAAAGACAGGAAAAGGGATGGACAGAGATAGACAGATAAATGAAAGAGACAGAGAGGAAGAGAGAGAGGGAGAGGGAGAGAGGGGTGCCGTGGGTTATTGGTTTCAAAGACAGAAAAAGAGATGGACAGAGATAGGTGGATAGATACATGAAAGAGACAAAGAGGAAGAGAGAGAGGGAGAGGGAGAGGGAGAGAGGGGTGGAATACCGTGAGTTATTGGTTTCAAAGACAGAAAAAGAGATGGACAGAGATAGATGAAATGAAAGAGAAAGAGAGGAACATTATGAGAGGGGGAATCATTGGTTTCGAAGAAAGGGAGTGAAAGAAAAAAAAAATCGTTCATATACATTGGAACGTGATAATGCTTTAGAAAGAGGGTCAAATTCTGAAAGGTTAAAGACTAGGATGGGTTGGGGGCTTTACACATCTGAGGTAAATAACTTCAATGGACCATAACGACATAGAGCGGTGAGTGTCCCACGAGTGGGGGACAAGCTCGATACAACCATGGAGCTATTAATTAACAGCGTTGTATCATGGAGCCATGTAGTTCCATGATACAACGCTGTATAGATTTTGGTGTTTTGATTACTAACTATATAGGTTAACTATCTCGGCTTTCAGAGATCTACACGCTCTTTCATTTTACTAACTTACTTACGTCTAACGTAGGTGGTCGTAACAAGGAAGCCAGACACTCGCTATTGATTTTTGTTTTGTTTTGTTTTGTTTTGTTTTTTTGGTCTTCTTCTTCATCATCATCATCATCCCAAGCATCTATCCGCCGACACAATGGCCAAAGACGTGAATATATTATGTTGTCTGATATTTAGACTGACACTGTCACTGCCTGGTAATTTGTATATATTTTATCTCCTTTGCTGACCATGGATGGCATCTCAAAGCGCTTTGTAGCTTGTGGAAAAGGCGCTACAGAAATATCTATTATTATTCTTATTATTTATTTATTTTCCTAATGATAGAAGCGTTCTCCATCATGATTATAACAGGATTATAATCAGATATAACAGAGAATTTCCACGCTGTTATACTGTATGTGTTATGCAAACACTCTGGGTCAACCCTGCATGAACTGGGCAAATTCTAAATCAGCTTGAGAAAAACTCCCAGATTATATACAAATCTGGTATTGATCTACATGTAGAATACTCTTGAAATATCCTTTCCTTTCCGGATGAAAACAAAATCTAGATTCTTCCCTAGGCCAGACTGTAAACAAGTCCTTAACATTCTTTGCTGTGCATATACGCTCTTAAAACGATTCAGTTAAAATGACTGAACGAAAGGGGTCAGCTGGGTACAACTATCATTTCAGTCATTATTTTTGACTATTTTTTAAAGTGATTTTTAAACTATTTTTCTAGTCGTCGTTTTTAGCGTGTATCAATTACATAAGCTCTCCAGACTCTTATGAATATAATTATAGACTATTGAATTATGAGGTAAGTGAAATCTACACAAGACCGAATCACAGGTTTCAGGTAGCTTCAAGACAAGGCATGCATCTAATTATTTCAACAGCTTTAAGCCAAGCAGGGAGTTGTCTCCTGTTTAAACAGAAACTTTTACAATATATTTATAAAAAAGAAATGCTACTATAATAAGACTAATAGAATGATCTAGAATGTTATTATAGATGCTTACTGATTACTATAATTCTTTGTGTGTTATTTATTACAACAAACTATGAATAATGATTTCTCTTCGAGAAATTTCTATGATTATCAGTACACAAAAAAAAAATAGAAATAACTTTCAGAAAATTCTTCAATTATGATTATGAAACCTTTTTCAGAAACAAGAATCGGAATGAAAATTTTACTGCTAAGCAAATAGGATATCATCCATTGTCAACAAGTACTCGCCCATCCACTAACTCATTCAACCACAGTAATGATACACAAGTGGTTGATATTCGCAGAAGAGACCTGGAAAAGGGACTTGGAAAGGGAGACTGGGATAAGAGACTTCGAGAGGGAGACATAGAAAAAGAGACTTGGGGAAAGGAGATAGAAAAGGAGATTAGTAAAAGAAGACATGGAAAAAAGAAGTCTTCAGAAAGGAGACAAAGAAAAGGAGATAAGTTTTTTAAAAAAAAGATATGGAAGAAGGAGACGTCGGAAAGGAGACATAGAAAAAGACATTAAGGGGAAGAAAGACATGGAAAAGGAGACTAGAGAAAGGAAATATAGGAAAGGAGATTAGGAAAAGAAGACACGGAAAAGAGATTTGGGAAAGGAGACATGGAAAAGGATATCATGAAAAGAAGACATGAAAAATGATTCGATTTAAAATTCAGATTCATTTCCTTCTGAGGCAATAACAATTGTTTATAATGTACGTAATTTCAATAAACGTAATGTGAAACAAAGAAGGTGTAAACTAGCGTGTATACTTCTGTATTGAAAACTAGCATTCATAGACCTCATGATAAGGGGGGCGGGTGCCATTTAGATAATCACGTACAGGGACACTTGAAATACATCAACCAGGGAAAATACAACCTTTATCAGGAAAGAAAAGACAACATTTTCAAGATAAAGTTAGTTTGGGATAACGTGACAACACATTTAAAAGAGGGAAAATTTTATTTTTCATCTTACAATGCAAATATTTTCTTCTCCTTCAAAATGTACTTTCCGGCGGATGGGGCACTTCTTACCTGATGTCCGGTGAACGCGATGGTAGGACGGAAGTCCGGCCTTCATCATGGATTTTTATTTCTTTCCAGGTTTTTAACAGCTGAAGAGCTAGCCTCTCACAGGAGTATTTGTCCCTGTATTTATTTTCACAATTAGGGCGTTTTTAACACGTGATGATAGTGAAGTATAATACGAGTGGTAATGGCATAGAAAATCATTACAAATGATATTATAAACCCGACAAAAGAAACCACAACCCGGCCCTTCATGTGCCAGTATGGTATAGTGCCCATTTCTATTTCTTCGGATACATCCGTTTTAAATTTGTTGAAGGAGCTGCATTTATGACAACGATTTTCTTTCTCGTTATTATTATTATCATCGGGGGCGGCGCCGGGGTAGTTTGATAGGGGCAAATGACCCATAGGTGAGTTTATTTACGTTTTAAGTGAAAACATAGGGGTAATACATAGTTACAAGACCTAACCCGTTCTTTTCCTATAATGTTCTTTCTTCTTTCTCCTCTTTTAAAATTTATTTTCTCCTCTTTTTTCTTCTTTTTCTCCTCTTTTTTTTTTCTTTCCATTTTTGGTCACTTGAAAAATCATACGTGGCAGTTACCCCCTGCTACCCCTGTAGTGCCGCCGCTGATTATCATTAGTTTTTACATTATACGTATTCATAATAGGCTTTTTTCTTTTTTTGGTCACTTGAAAAATCATAGGGGGCAGTCGCCCCCTGCTCCCCCTGTAGTGCCGTCGCTGATTATCATTAGTTTTTACATTATACGTATTCATATTAGACTTGAAATTGGCTTAGCTAACGAGGGGCTACCGTTTTAATCGATAGCGTAAAATAAACAAAATAAATCGGGGAGAAGGTATGGATGGGTTGGGGTGTTATCTCTCCACGCTCTATTTCCCCTCTTTTTTTCTTTTCTTTTTTCATCTTCTCTTCCCCTTCCCCTTTTTTGTTGCCTCCCCACTGCCTACATCAATAATACTGATTATCACTTAAAGGAGAATGCAACCCAGGCATCAGTGTGCTTTTAGTGAAGAGAGATGAACAAGAAAGATAGACAGTGAAAGTTTGAGCAAAATCGGACAATCCGTTCAAGAGTTATGAATTCTGAAAGTTTAAGTAAATCCCTATTATAGGGATCCTTGAGTTGACAACTTTGCCAGCATCTGTGATGTCACTGTGGACAACTCTCCATTCATTTTGTGTATGACTTTTCAAAAAAATTGATTTATATGAAAATTTCGAGTCAGGAATCAACCTAATTCTTTTCAAAATGCTTGCAGAATTGATGTTGCAATGCCATACTCAAACAGTAAATCAAAAGAATTTCTCTTTTTCTTGAAAATGGAGAAAATGTTAAATTCTGTGCATAAAATGAATGGAGAGTTGTCCACGATGACATCACAGATGCTGGCAAAGTTGCCAGCTCAAGGATCCTCATAATAGGGATTTGCTTAAACTTTCAAAATTCATAACTCTTGAACAGATTGTCCGATTTTGCTCAAACTTTCACTGCTTATCTGTCTTGTTCATCTCTATTCACTACAAGCACACTGATGCCTGGGTTGCATTCTCCTTTAAGGCCTATAACTTTGAGTTTACTACTGCGGGTAAGAAAGAAAACACTTGCAAAGAAACTGCGAAGTAACCTCCATTATATGACAGCATTATCAGGGAGAATCGAGGAATTAGTATATAGAGGAGGGTGGGGCACAAATAAAAATTTGGTTGAAAATTTGCTATTGTCGGGACACAAGGAAAATACCGGACCACTCAACCTTTCAACCAGCCTCATATGCCAAAATATCTAGTGGCCCGTGAGTGCGGGGGGGGGGGGGGGAACTCCCCAAATTCCCAATTCCCATTCCCTCCTCGAAATAGTAGCGTAATATCCAGGAACATTTGTAAAAGACTGGGCACATTATCTACCATTAAAACAAAAAGAAAGAAAGAAAGAGCGAAAGAAAGAAAGATAGAAAGAAAGAAAGAAAGAAAGAAAGAAAGAAAGAAAACGTCATCACACACTTGGGGGGTTTATTTGCCATTCCACATTCTTTCAACACTTTGGTTTCAAAAGCAGGGGGTTCGGGCACGGACCGTAAGCGCCTCCTTATATCCGCCACTGTGTGCAGTACGGCACACTGGCATTTGATAAAGCCAAGGGTCGGTTTGCCATTTTTCAAAAGCGTTGCTCAGCATCACAAGAAATGAACGCCTCCGTCATATAGCGACTTAATATAAGTGTAATATTATTTTCACAGCAACTTTTGATACTACTCTACATAAGATATCATAACATGAGAGATCATAGATATCCTCTCCCCCTTCTTGAACCTTAAAAGCACGAACTCTCAATTTAGGAACCAGAAACATGAAACCCGCTACTTAATCGAGGTATTCTAAAAATAAAAATTATGGCTTCTGTTCACTTGATTTCACACCCAATTAATTACTTGCCATCGTGAACTTGATGCAATTGGTCATTATCATGATTGCTTTATGTTTGCGCCTCATCAACATAATTATACAGTAAAATCCAGTATGAAACCGGTGTAAACCAGAATAAAAACCGGTAAAAATCAGTTTGAACTAGTTCAATCCAGTTAAATCTGGTTAAAACTAGTATAAACAATGACCAGTTTTAATCCTTTTAATCCATCTTAAACTGCTGTAAACCAGTATTAACTGGTAGAAAACCAGTTATACCGGTCTTTACAGGTTTATTCCGGTCTAGCTGGATTAAACTGGTTTATACTGGTTTTAACCTGGTTTTACTGATTGATACTGGTTCATACTGGTTTATACCAGTTTAAACCGGTTTGAACCAGTTTAATCCAGCTAAAACTGGTTAAAACCAGTATAAACCAGTTTAGACCGGTATAACCAGTTTAATCCAGTTCAAACCAGTTTTTAAGCCAGTTTATGTATCCACTGTAAACCAGTTAATAAACCAAACATAAGCAAGTGATACCCACAGTTGGTTTAAACTTCAAATGAGTATTCATCACTACAATCATCACCATCAATAATTTACTGATAACTATCCCTACCATCACCATCAACATCATTATCACCATCATCGTCATCATCATCACCGATCGTCATCACTACAATCATCACCATCAATAATTTACTATAATTACTATCGCTACCATCATCAACATTACCATCATCATCATCATTACCACCATTAAGATGATCATCATCACCATCATGATAATCATTTTCTTGAGATATTAATTCATGAAAATGAACATTACTATAGCACGGAGTTAAATGTCATGACATTTCTGAACCTCTAGAAAGAACAAAGCCATTATGATAATGCCTCGGCATAGAGCTTTCCCACATATTTTTTTTTTTCCTTCTTCTTTAAAATTTTTGATTGATACCTCTGATATGTAATGTTTGCTTTTTATGTTTCCATCCTTTGTTTTTTTTTTAAATACGGAAAACTAACTCAAACCAAACCAAAACAACATTTGCGATGAATTGTGGCAGTATTTCTAGTAATGTCATGGTGTATATTGTGATAATTTTACCGCCTACAAGGTTACTATGCTGTAATTTCAGCAAAATACTGATTGTTAGACCTACTTCTGCCAAAGATGTTCTCTGTTTAAATGCAACATATTTCTCAGTGCATTCCTACAGAATCGATGAAACTGCTTATAAAATGTATTGATTGACCCAAAGACCAAGCTTTCACTGTTTCCATAGCCATCATCAATAATGATCTCACAAGGCCTTCTGTGTCTCTCTCACATCTTCAACATGACTAAATACTGAACTCATACACACATCAGTTTCAGATATATCAATCGATAATTTTCTTTATTAATATAGAACTTCTATATCTTTTTCATCTTATCAAAACATGAAGTGACATTTAAAAGAAACAGATGGCTACAAACAAAATAAGCAGACGGGAGGCAATTTGCCACGAAGGTATACATGTAATGAGTCAATGTTAAGACGTGTAGGGAATGCTATATAAAGGTTAAATATGCAAAGCAACAGTAAAAGATCAAAAGCAAAATGCCACAGGGTTTCTTTCATTGTAAATGTCACAAAATTTCTGTTCTTCACAAAATATCTTCCATCTCATGAGCACTTAAAATATCCAAAAGCCCGTGATAATCTGCCATTTTCTGATAGAATTCTTCTGAGTGCATACCATGCCAGGCAACAATGCCACATCATTACAATACTTCAAACCACTTTCATGTTGAATTTTGCTATTCAATAGTTCAATAGAAGCAGCATTATTGTGATCAGACGGTCTAAGACTGAATTAAAAACAAAATTATCTCAACCCATAGAACACTAAGCCCGAGAGAACTCAGGCTAGGCTCTACAGAAAATGTGTGTTATATCAAATCAAATCATGCTCAACTGGTTAACAATATTGATGTGGAAATTCTCAATGTGAACTTTACCAACTCCCAGTGCAAGGACAAAAACTACCAAGAAACAGTGAAATGAAAGAAAGTAAAAATGCAGGAAAACAGAATAAAAACTGCAGAAATCGAGAGTAATGAAAGAGAAAAGGTTATCAGAGAGAAATAGAGGAATGGGGGAGAGAATATAATTGATCATTTATACAAACATTTCAGCATCACATATCTCAATGCAAAATGATAGGGAAAAAGCAGCATGAACAAATAAGCAAACAAAACTGACTCAGTTAAGAAACAAGCACAGAAAACTTGTCTCTTTTGCAAAGTAATAACTTCATTTGCTACTGGAATAGGAGCCTAATCAATGAAAATAACAACTGTCCACAGGACAAAACTGAAACGTAAATCACTTTTGTAGACTGATACAACAACTGACGAATATAAAATTGCCTTTTGTCTCAATTCTAATTTTTCTATTCTCAATAACTATCCCCATTACTGTACAAGGAATCATTTACATATTGCATTTTATGAAGACAGAATGGCCAAAGATATTGTACATTTGTACAGCATTTCGTAAAATAATCATTCATAAACATCATCTTCTCCATCTATTTTCTTCGTATTGATATAAAGAATAGCATGAGTAAGAGAAAGAACAGAGTATACATTTTCATATTCTCAGAAATAAATTTTGATGGTCTTACTGAATTCTCATTTCAGAAACCTGGATATTTACAAATAAACATTTTAACTTGTAAAGCTCATGATCTACATAAATGCCTATAAATGAATTAAGTGAAAATATATTGCTGTTACATTCAATTACATTCTCACTGCATATATAAATAATCGAATCTCTTTCAGATCACCGCTGGTTTTAAAAGTAAATACAAGCACATCAGCAATCTTTCCTAAATTACAACAATCTTTCTTACACTTAGGAAACTTTGAAATGTAACCAAAAAATAGTGCACATATAAATGGTAAACAATGTACCTAATTAACATAATTTCATACATACTGTATACGAAGTTACATAAAATACAAACAACATTAATTACAAATTTTACAACACAGTCAAATGTCTTTTGATATTAGATACAGAATTTCTCAGAGCTGATACATCATTTTACAATTTTCAAATGCTCAGCATTTGAACAGAAACTATGGCCTCCCTGTTAAAAAACGATCAAGGACACTACACTGGAAATAAAATAGCTAGCGTTTCAAATCTGCAACAAGGACCTCATCTTTTGTCAGCAGTGATGAATATTTCGCTAGCACTCATCAACTGTCATTAGAATCCTTCATAATTTACAAGGTGAAAGTGTACTCCTCTTTTCCCTGCACACATGTCAAATAACTCCCCTCACCGCACATTGTATGCACAGTTCAACTGTAATTAAAAGCACACACGTACATATGGAATGAGTTGCATATAAGCAGAATAAACAAGCATTATTACCCATGACATGAGAATGCAAGGCTGTGGGTCTTTAATTATTCATTGCATTCAGGGGGTCGTCGAATATATTTGGAGCGTCGGTATCGAAGATGGAGTCAGAGGCTTCCTTTGTCGTCTTTTTCTTGGCTTTGGTCTTTTTGGGTTGGCTAGTAGGAGAAGGATCAGCAAAGATGTCATCTGGAAGAAATAATTTGTAAAAATGGGGGGGGGGAGAAAGAATTTAGATTGAGACAATCGGTAGCCTTTCAATGATTACCAAGAAAAGTTTCTTGATTTTTCTATTAAAAAAATTAACAATAATTCTACAAAGTATGTTTTGCAGTATTCTTTTAACAAATAATATCTGATAAAATGCATCTTCCTAGTCAATATTTGGGTATTTTGGTTGAGGAAAATTAGACTTCACCTCACCTAAAGCAACGAGTAGTTGACAAAATATGTTGGAATAAATTGCACATTACCACTGAAAAAAAAAAAAAATTTACTGGCGAGTCCATCATACACACTAATCACTGTTATTACATGTACTTCTTTTTTTTTAGAAGCCCCTCTAACCGTCTGCTAAAAACCTTGTTTGGTTATCCACCTGAGAAAAAATGTGTCATTTCTCATACAATTCATTACCACAAGTAATTTGATACAATACATTTCAAGGTTAATAAAAGGTTTCATTGAAATCACAAGGTGAAAGACATATAGGTATCTATATTGTTACGTTTTTTTCCCCCATAAAACTAACTGAAAACCCAGCTTATTTAATCATCTTTACTACCACTTACACACATCTGCCCCAATAACAGACCCTGCAAATGCAGCATATAGTGTTTGAAAATGTAAGTACAATCACAGCCTGCCTTTACTGCTTCTTCTACAGGCCACCTGGGAACTTGACAGCACTGCATTTCTAACTTATCAAGCAATAATCTTTCCTACTACAAAAATAAAACCATATTTATCGCATTTTTGTCATAAACCCCCAAATGCTCTCCGGCAAACAGACCGCAACATATTTATGTATTCCCGGCAGGGGGGGGGGGGGGGGGGACATGCTTTTAAAACGCAAGCAGAGATGGAAAAAAAGGGGGAGAAATTTTGGTAGCAACTAGAGCAGCACTCTTGAGCACGTAAAGTTATAAAAGAGAGAATAGCTAGTCTGCAATTTTGTTGACATGCAATGCTTGATAGACTTTGAAGTGGTGGACAAGAGCTATTTTAGAGCCATTTATAGCCCTCCCTGGGATACAGCCAGACGCGAGCAACATTTGAAGGAGGAGTGCTGATCAATACTGCACGAAATTTATTCTCTGATGAATGCAGTGAAGTAAAGTGAATGAGAAGAAGTGTAAGATATACTTAAAAAGAGAGAGGGAGACAGAAGAGGTGAGAGAGGTAGAGAGAGAATGCTATAGAAAGAGAGAGAAAGAGAGATGTTAATAATGTAAAGAGTCATGGAAGGAGAAAAGAGAAGAAAGTGTGAAGAGCCATTAAATTGGACATTCAAAGTACAGTACCAGTGACAAACTATATGTAAAGAGAGAAAGAAAGAGAGAGAGATGGACACAGACAGAGCTTCTAATAAGAAGAAAAAGATGAAAGCATATCTCAGTTTTCTCAAGTGCTTGACAAACACATTTAAAAAATTACACTGACCTCTGACCTTATGAATTTCCTTTGATATTTTTAAAAGAGAAAAGAGGAGAGAAAGGGACAGAAGATAAAGAGAGAGGTAGGAGAACAGATAGAAGAATTAAGAGGGAGAAGAAAGAAGAAAATAAAAGTAGGGCAACAGAAGAATAAAGAGAGGAGGGTAGAGGGATACGAGAAGAGGGGAAAACAGAGAGGGAAGGAGAGCGGAAGAGGCAGAGACAAAGATACAGAGACAGAGACAGAGACAGACAGACCAGCACAGACTAAAACATGGCAAGAAAAACCTAAACATAAAGAGAAAGATGTTATAACATAGGTTCCTCAAGTGCTTCATACTGTGTTTCAAGTCAACCACACACTACACGATCTGTCTGTGATCCGATTTTAGAAAAGATTGTTATAGTATTTGTTATGAGCATTCAAACATGGAAAAATCATGCTGACGAAAGTTTTAATTTGGTGTGGTGTCCCCAGGTAGCTTGCTTGGCCCCTTGTTATTCACACTTTACATCAATGACATGAGCAATTCTTCAAATATACTCTCCTTTTAATTGTTTGCAGATGACACTAATGTTTTTCTTTCGCACTCAGATCCCGATATATTAGTGAATTCATTAACTACCGAGTTTAAGAAATTACTCAATTGGATAAGAGCTAATAAACTGTCCCTCAATCTGCAAAAAACTAAATTGATGACATTCAGTAACTCTTTAGATAATTTACATGATAATATTGTTCTAGATAATATAGCCATAGAAGAGGTGTCTTCTACGAAAGTTTTGGGTTTAATCACTGATAATAAACTTTCTTGGAAATTCCACATAGATAGTGTATGCCAGACTATTTCCAGAAATATAGGAGTTCTAAATAAACTAAAGTATTATTTTCCCAAATTCACTCTTTTTACTTTATATTCTACATTAATATTACCTTATCTAAATTATGGTTTGGTAGCTTGGGGTAACACACATTATACTTACCTTGACAGAATTTTATTATTACAGAAAAAGGCCGTCCGAATAATAAACAATCTTTCCTGGAAATCGCACACGGACACACTATTTTTTGAAAAATAATATCTTAAAAATTAATGATTTATATCGCCATAATCTCGGTCAATTTATGTACAAATTAAACAACAATTTGTTACCTTCTGTTTTTGATGATATATTTTGCAAGAATAAATTTATTCATAGGTACCCCACCCGACAGTCAAATGAATTCCATTTACCCCTCGCTAGAACCATCTTGACTAAGTCTATATTCACTTTTACTGGACCCAAATTTTGGAACAATCTTAATTTTGATACTAAAGATGCACCTAGTTTACACTCTTTCAAAAACAGACTTAAGGCTTTTCTTTTGATTTCTTATCGGGAATCTATTTGATTCTTGGTGGGAAATTGAAGATTTTTTTCTCTCGTCTCTTCCTTTTTTTTCTCTCTCTCTCTTGAGTCATAAATCATCATCATGCATAACTTCAGGTAAATTTCTTTCATTTTCATTTTTATTTCACCTTACTTCCACTCATACGCAAATCGTATTCTGGGGCACCCAAAGACTGCGCGTGGTTTCCTTTTATTTTTTGTAAGCCAGCGGTCTCAGTTTTCGTCCTGTATGTGTGTGTATTTTGTTTCTGTCCTGTGTGTGTGTGTGGGTGTGTGTGTGGGTGTGTGTGTGGGTGTGTGTGTGGATGAAGGTGTGTGCCTCTGTGTGTGTACATGTTACTCGATTTGTCTAGCTTTTTCCTTTTGTTCGTCTTTATATTTATCCCTTTTATAATCCTTTTTTTACCCAATTTTTATCATCCCTTGAAACCATTAAAAAAAAAAAAAAATTTATAAGTACAATTCATATTTTCACACATGTATTTTCTTTTGAGGGGTTTGCACAATACAAGCCTAGCTTTTTAGCATTCCCCTCCATTTTCAACGTTCATTTATATGCTTAATTTGTAAAATTTCACATTGACAATTTCTTATATAATGATTATGTAATTATTTTGTATGTACAAATTTATGTATGTTGTACAACTATGTATGTTATTTTGAGTTGAAAATAACGTATCTTATATCTCAGTTGAAAATGGAAAAATAAATGAAATGAAATGAAATGAAATTACTCCTTCTAGGTATAAGAGCGAAGTCAATTCCACATCGTAGTGACGTCACTGCAATCTTGCGATCGGCTACAATTTGAAGCCGATTTGGCATTTACTTCAACCTAAAGGCATGCAGTTAACCAAAATTTTGATTTCAGTATTTTCTATATTTACTCTGAACCTCAATTAAGATAATTTCACTTGTTTAAACTTTCATATTTCATGCAAAATGCCATTTTTTCCAAAATCTGGTCGCAGTCGAATCGTATAGAGTGCGGTGGTCTTTAGAAAGTTACATTGATCGTAATTAATGACCCCTGAATGCTGCACTTACCTCCTGTGATATCCTTGAAGATGGAATCCTGGGCTGGAGCGGTGGTCGTTTTCTTCTTCTTCTTCTCCTTGGGCTTGCCCGGAGGGAGGTCTGCAAAGATGTCCGAGTCGCCAAACAGATCCTGGTCTGTAGCTTTTGCAGCTTTGGCCTTTGTCTTCTTGGGCTTCTCTGCGAACAAGTCATCGTCATCCTGTCACAAAAAGGAACAAGCAGAGGAAGTTCATGAAGAAAGATCTGAACATCACAAGTTGATCTTTACCTTTCAGATTCAGGCCGGTATTCAATTCAATACTTGGATTAAGTAAAACTTTTACTAAGTATTTTACTTGGCCAAGAAATTTGCTCAAATCATATTCAATTCAATACTTTGAATTTTACTTTAGTAAGCCAACTTTAAGCCAAAATCCATACTGATATGCATTGTGACGTGATATTTTCAATTCGCAATTAACATGTCGCACCAAATACTCTCGAATACGCTATGATATAATTCTGCGCAGCTCATGATGACTGCGCTGCGTATAAAAACCTATGCCTGGCCTGCCAGTCAAGGCCTCCAAAATAATTGGCTTAAGTCTCCTAGGTAGGTGTTTTAGATTTAGAGTAAAATACTTAGCCAAAATAATGAATTGAATACCAAATTTTGCTAAGTATATTATCTAAGTAAAAAACTAAGACAAATACTCATATTTCTGACTGAAGTATTGAATTGAATACCGGCCCTGAACATCACAAGTTGATCTTTACCTTTCAGATTCAGATTCAGATTCTTACCCATATTTCAAAAAACATAGAAAAGTGGCCTCCACTGGCAATGCATAATCAAAATACACTATGGTTTTACAAAGATGTCGTCAATTTTATAGGAACATACATTGTATGAAAAACATCCAATGAATATTGTGAAAAAGAAGGGGAAATGTGGAGATGAAACACAAAGAGGACAGATAACAAAACGAAATTCTGGCACATATCAAAGTGACATATTAAAATCATACATCACCATTGTCACCACTGTCAACAAAGAACCCCAAGATTCTCATTATCATAACTACACATATCATCATCATCATCATCATCATCATCATCATCATCATCATCATCACCATCTTCATTGTATGAAGATGCCCTTCCCTTAGAATAGAATGATAAAAAATCACACTTTTTGTCTTCTAAAAGAACAATTCACAAATATAATGATAAAATTTGTTTAAGACATGTAAATAATCATCGCCCTGCTAAAAAAAAAAAAGTTTGTGAAAAATAAGAGATTAAAAACAATTTTCCTCACATGATTGAAATGCAAAGTAGACCAACTTGATTTTCATTACTACCAATATCTCCATCAGAAATATTAATGCTAGAATTCAAGATATCTTCATAAATGTTTGCTTTTCTAAGTAAATGAAAATGAATATTATGTTCAAATACATATTTCAATCTTAATATCATCATTGCAACAGATATTCCTCTGCAATCACATAAGTCAAACTTTGTGGATATGTAAATAAAACCTGAATTGAACTTAAACATTAATATCCTGTTCAATAGAAAGCAATTACATTTCATATCAACTGCCTTATATAGTTAAACCAATCCCATCTTTCCATCTAAAGATGGTGACTGCCTTTAAGTACATCAAATAGAGAAACTCCTTTCTTTTGTCCAGACTTTGTTGACTGGGTTTAACAGCGAAAAGTAATAAGTAATGCATAATCGATAGAGAAAGGTAATAATCTCCAGGCTAGATTTTTGGCAAGTCAGATGTTACCAATGTTCGAGAGCCACAAAGGACATACTTGCTATGCCTAAAAGGTGACTCATCTGTAGAACCGACTAGAAGCGATTTCAGAACACTGCATTTTATGTCAGTCATAAGGGGGGGGGCTTCCAAAAAAGAATAAAAGATGATCCAATGGATTATGGAATCATGAGTCAGGTGCGTTGAGATGTTGGTGCTTTTGTTAGGCTATGGTCACCATGCCCAAAATCAACCTACCCGGCAGGCGGGCGGCGAGTTTTTCGTCAATTTCGCCCGGACAATGAGCAGCAGCCGCCCAGACATTGCTGTTATTTTGGGCATTGCTCGGTCGCCACTAAAGTTTTAGCGCGGAGTTAAAATTTCGGCGGCGCCTGCTGACTTCTCACTCGCCGCCCAAAATATGCTCGGTGCCCTAGTGGTCACTGCCAGGAGACTGACCTAATCGAGCGGTCGCCGTCGAGCGATTTAGGTTAAAAATCGAAGACGCTAGATGAAAAGCCTGCCGAGCGGTTGCCGCCTGTATATCACTAGGAGATCGGGCGGTCACCGGTCGGCTAGTTCAAAATAGATTGGCGTCCGGGTGGGGCCTATTTTTACCAACATCCTCTGCCAAGCCATATGCAAGGCGCAGCTCAGCCTATGGGCTTGTGGATCTCGCTGTCTTGGTCGTTGAGGTGGAATCAACGGCATCCTAGAACTCGTTGACCTGTCAGATGCAGAGCATAAGCGCTTTTGTTGATAGCCAAGGGGTAATCACATAATACCCAGGCTGTTCATGAGAAATTCCCGGCGAAAACGGGTGGGCCGCCGCCGATGCACCTACGGGACACCAGCAGATTCCCTGCCGATCACCAACTGGTCGCTTGGCGTTTTCTTAAAAATCGGCCCGTGGCAGGTAGGAGATCGTGCGGGAATTGGTGGGTAATTATTCGGTCACTGCCCGGACGCCACGCGGAGAAAATCCCCCAATTTCGCCGAGTTTTTTACCAAAATCGACCGGCGACTGACAGGAAATCGACAGGATATCGCCGGGGCATCGCTGGGGTTTTACAGTCCGCTCTACTTCTCCAAAAATCATTGGGCGATGCCTAAATTCCAGCGGCGCCCCAAGCAGGCTGCAAATCGGTCGGTCACCGTTGGCTTTTGTGACCTTAGCCTTAGGTATGCTTGAAGCTCCCCATTTAAGCATTAGCATTAAAAAAAAAAAAAAGCACCCAAACTGAACAGGTCTATACTTCCGTCTATTAGGCCCCATTCACATATGGTGCAATAAACCATCTCATCAAAACTGCTGTGGCATAGAAATACAACATAATGCCCTTAACCTGGTGCCTACAGGAACTTAGTGGTCTCTGCATTAAGTCTATGGAAATTTCAGAATTAACTATTCAACAGGTTAAAGCGTACCAATCAACATTAGATATTTTGCTCTTTAGGAGTTTGATGCCGCTTTACGATACTCAAACATATAAAGCTTCAAATATAAATGTTATAAAATGATATTGCAAGTTCAGTTATACCCTCAATTAATATGACAGCGATTAGTGTGCAGACTAGTCAACGTACGCACAGGCACGAATGAGAGTACTTATGAAATCAAATTGCCACTTGATTTCGCACACTTTGATCTTATGTTATCCTGTATTATCGTAGAACTCGTTAACCTTTAAACCCCAGAATGCTAGGTAAAGTTTTCCGATTGTCATTTCACACCTACTGGATGTACACAAATGATAATTTCAGGTGACTGGTACATTCTGACATTCATAATATCGTATTGTACCTTATAACACAGAAAGAAGAGAGTGAACATCAGCCATGTTTACATAGTAAATGGTTTCTTTTGAGTGGACTTTACTTCACACTCATATTTCTTAAAAAACACAGTACCCATATAGGACCTTTATTCAAGACAACTAATGTTCATTTTATGCCACCACTTGCTATTACGTTATATATATTTCAAAAATTAAAAAAAAAACTCCCTGCAGTTTACTGTCAAAATATGTGAACCAGTGTTTATGAGTCTGACTAGTGCACAGCTACAATTTTGCTACCTCAATCTATCAGTGACTTACAAGTAAAATGTCTCCATGTTATAAAGGTGATTTAATTTGCCATGTGTGAATGAAGCTTTAAAGTGCTTCTTCGATCATTATCATCATCATGTAACTGGTTAAAGAGCATTTTGGGATGGACATGGACTATTAGAATGTAAGTTAAAAGGGCCCTTGGGAGGAAAAATGTCTAACAATGTGGAAAACTAGGGCAAATACATGGTATTTTACGACTGGATTTTCTCATGCATGGAGGAGGGCATATAGCATGATAGTGTAGCAAACAGAAGTGGGACTCATTAAAAGTGACATGGGCTGTATGTGGTGCAGCATGTTCTGACCTATTAACTAATGATCTCAAGTGGCATATCAATCAAATTAAAGCATAACTGGGCAAAACCACCCCCCTCCCCTGCAAATTAAAAAAAAAGAGAGAACTTTAATGAAAATAAATAAATTTTTAAAAATAAGAATAAAAACGAATAATAAAAAGGGAAAATCTTTTCGATCCACTCACTACTATTTTTGTTTTAATCTCATGGGTTAACCCACTCTGGACAGGAATTATATGTAACCTAATTTGATCAGCTTTTCATCTGCAATTTGGCCATACTGATTTTTTTTTTTTTTTTTTTGGCTTCATTTTTCTTATGAAAAGTAAAAAAATCTGAAATGAAGATAAATTGACACAAAATATGGTGAAAGTTAAAAAGTTACCAGTTTGTGTGGAAAAACAGTGATTTTTAAATTTTCCATCACATCACATTGCCAATCTAAGGATTTTAGACTTATTTTTCTTACTTTTATTTTTTTACCATGAAATGGCAATTACCGAGTGCAACCCAAAATTGGCACAGTATGTGTAGAAGAATTTTTTGTTCTTTCTGCTCATGTATTTGGTATGTTTTTAAGGATTCTGCATTTGAAGTTATTTGGCTAAACCACCCAACATTTACCGCCTCTGTCACGAAAGGGTTAAGAAATGAACATGACTGTGTTTTCTCTAATGCAACATCAATGCAAACTGATGTCAAAACAATACCAAGGTGTAGCTGGGCCCTGTTTCATCAAACTTGTTATCAATGAGAAGTTGCAATAAATGTTATAAGCTACTGAAATCCTTGCATCTGACTGGCTGACAGCAAATTTGTCATAGAAATGTGGCATTGGTTACTGATAAAAAAAATTTATGAAACGGGCCCTGAAGACTTTCTTATCATTGTCATCCATGTTAATGTATAAATGGCATTTTAAGACTGGGCTGTCTCACCGTAAAAAAAGACAAATACATTAGCACATGACATTGCCAGGGAAATAAAGTGTAACTCTTTAACATGATCGCTACGGGCTTTTTGTTGTTGTTCTGACCTATTTGCTCATGATCTCACATGGCACATCAATCATATTATCGCATAACCAAGCTAGACCTAACCATAATACAAAATAGTAATAAAAAAAAGGAAACCTTTGAACTCATTGACT
The DNA here is from genome assembly GCA_029962745.1 of Echinometra lucunter. Lineage (NCBI taxonomy): Eukaryota > Metazoa > Echinodermata > Echinoidea > Camarodonta > Echinometridae > Echinometra > Echinometra lucunter. Next base: position 16,525,646 of record CM057155.1, on the reverse strand, counting down.
ACCAAATGTTCTCACTCCTACAGGCTTGATATTAGAACTATCTGGTTTCTGGTAGGCAGTGAGTTAAGAATTGATGAAGACTTTTGATCCTCTTAAAGCCTTGTTCACGTATGTAGTGGCAAACACATGCATTTCGTTTTTATTCATGTAAATGAATGGTATATTGAAGACACAAAACAATGCTGAGGCAAATAGTATCATCAATACATTTTAGTAGGGCCCATTGCTTGGTTACATACTCTACGTACATACATAGAATGTATCTTAATTTCCCCTTAGCGATTCTCTAGAAATATTTAGTCATGTTTCCAGGAAAATTGGATAAAGTCAGTAAATTACCTCTTCCATTCTATTTTTTTTTTCATTCTCAGCTTTGAATAATTCTCCTCAAACCCAGTAGATCATGCAATGTGAAAGAGGCAGCCACCTTACTTTGAAGATGGTAGCAGCCTTCATTGATTTATTCTTCTTTAGTTTCTTGATGGATTCCAAATTTTGTTCATTCTCATTTAACTCTTATGGTGCCAAGGGGTTCTGCTTGTTCCAAGATTTAATCAAAGTATGACCGGTGCTTACTTTTCAAATGCCTGTACTTCTTTGACTGTAACTTCTGTACAGATATATTGTGCACAAAAGTTTTACCCTTTCAATGATACCAAAAGTTCCTACTTTTTACCACTTAATGCATGAACAATCATTATGAAACAGTTCTGTGTTTCCCTCTGGACCTTTACGTGTTTGTTTCTCATTTGTTTGCTATTGTTTTAAGGCTAAAGTGAGAATGGATCCTTTCCAAAATATGCACTTTTCTAAAAAAAATGGTAGCATATAATGACCGATAGATATTTCAAATACTAGATTCATCCTGTAACCTTTGATATATTTTTATCACCATGTACAGCTTTCTTGGCCGAGGAATGTTTGATTAAAGGGAAAGTCCACCCCAGAAGTTTCACTGTTTCAATAAAAGGAGATGAATTTGAACAGCGTTTTAAAAAAGAAATGAGCAAAATCGGTCAACGAATAAGAAAATTACACTCATTTACATTTTCTAGTAAATTGCTCTCGGCTCTGCAAATTGGCAACACTGATGACATCATATGCGAGCAGCTCTCCATTCACTTTGTCCATGAAATTTCACATTTTCTTAATTTTCTTGGAAGTTACACGTTTTCTCAACCCATAGTCAAAGTATGTAAAAGTATGTAAAAAGCAATTCTTCTGAACATACACTGACTATGGGGATTAGAAAATATGTAACTTCCAAGAAAACTGAGAAAATGTGAAATTTCATGGACAAAGTGAATGGAGAGCTGCTCGCATAAGATGTCATCAGTGTTGCCAATTTGCAGAGCCGAGTGTAATTTCCTAGAAAATGTAAATGAGCGTAATTTTCTTATTCTCTGACCGATTTTGCTCATTTCTTTTTTTAAAATGCTGTTCAAATGTAACTCCTTTTATTGAAACAGTGAAACTTCTGTGGTGGACTTTGCCTTTAAACAATGCATGGTCTCTTTGTCTCATATACGTGCCAATGGCACTGTAAGTTTTAAACCTCAAACCCAGCTAAAATCATGCAGTGTGAAAGGGGCAGCCGACTTACCTCTAAGACAGGAGTCTTCTTCACCGATTTCTTCTTCTTTGGTTTTGTGGTGGTGGTTGTGGTAGTGGCAGGAGCAGGAGGAGGTACACCAAAGAGATTCTCATCAATTGAAACCGAGCTAGACTCTAAGCAAAAGAAATACCAAAGAAAAACAATAAAATAGAAATCTCTATTATCATCCATCATTTCCTACTCATAATATGAAGCAAGGTTATATTGTACTGGAAAGTAATTTTGTAGTAGAGAAAGGAAGAGAAAGGAGGAGAAAGGAGAAAGGAGAAAGGAGAAGGTAGGAGAAAGAAGAAGGAAGAAGAAAGAAAGGAGGTAGGAGAAAGGAGGAGAAAGGACAAAGGGGGAGAAAGGAGAAAGGAGAAAGGAGAAAGGAGAAAAGAGAGAAAGGAGGAGAAAGGCCAAAGAACAAAGGGAAGAAAGGAGAGAGGAGAAAGGAGAAAGGAGAAAGGAGGAAAAAGGAGGAAAAAGGAGAAAGGAGAAAGGAAGAGAAAGGAGAAAAGAGGAAAATGGAGAAGAAAGGAGAAAGGAGAAAGGAGAAGAAAGGAGAAAAGAGGAGAAAAGGAGAAAGGTGGATAAAGGAGGTAAAAGTTAAGGAGAAAGGAGAAAGGAGAAAGGAGGAAAAGGTAGGACACAGAAAAAGAAAGGAGGAGAAAGGAGAAAGGAGAAAGAAGAAGGAAGGAGAAAGGAGGAAAACAGAGGAAAATGGAGGAAAAAGGATGAGGAAAAAGGAGAAGGAGGAGAAAAAAGGAGAAAGGAGAAGAAAGTTAAGGAGACCTGTCAAAGAGAGCCTCATTAATGGACTTGGGGTGCGTTCAAGCGATTTTTTGAAGCTAGAATCACAAACATGAATCACAAATCAAAACGCTGTTACAAAACGCTGTTACAAAACACAGCTACTGCGAGAGAGCGTTCAAGCGATTTTTCATCAACGCTGATTCTTGCTCAGTTCAAGCCCATCCACTGCGCATCGTACTGCGCAGTTTGACCCAGGAAGGTCAACTTTAGCCACATCATTTATTCGTCTCTATATCTTTCTTATGCTATTGTTTGTTTGTTTTTCATTCTGTCTTCTTCTCTTTCCATCTATTCTTATGTTATTCTTTGTTTTTTCCTGCCTTCTTTTCTATGTTTCCTTATGTCATTTATTTCAACCTTTTTTCGATCTTTCTTTGTTATTCTTTCTCTTTCCCATCTTTTCTTATGTTAGTCTTTGTTTTTTCCTACCTTCTTTTCTATGTTTCCTTATTTTTTCTTTGTTTTTCCTTCTACTGTATCTTCTTCTCTTTCCGTATTTTCTTATGTGATTCTTTGTTTTTCCTTCTATCTTCTCTTTGCATCTTTCCTTATGTGATTCTTTGTTTTCTTCTATCTTTTTTGTCTTTTCCTATGTTATTCTTTGTTATTCCTTCTATCTTCTTATCTTTCAATCTATCTTTTGTTATTCTTTGTTTTCGTCTATCTTCTTTTCTGTCCAACTTTCCATATGTTATTCTTTGTTTTCTTCTTCTATCTTCTTCTCTTTCCGTCTTTGCTTATGTTATTCTTTGTTATTAATTCCATCTTATCTTTCAGTCTTTTCTTATGTTATTCTTTGTTTTCGTCTATCTACTTTTCTATCTTTCCTTATGTTATTCTTTGTTTTTCCTTATATCTTCTTCCCTGTCCATCTTTCCTTATGTTATTCTTTGTTTTCTTCTTCCATCTTCTTTTTCGTCTTTTCCTGTTATTCCATGTTATTCCTTCTATCTCCTTATCTTTCAGTCTCTTTTTATATTATTCTTTTTTTCTTCTATCTTCTCTGTCCATCTTTCCTTATGTTATTCTTTGTTTTTTTCTTCTATCTTGTTTTTCGTCTTTTCCTGTTTATGTTATTCCTTCTATCTCCTTATCTTTCAGTCTCTTCTTATATTATTCTTTGTTTTCTCCTTCTATCTTCTTTTCTAGCTTTCTGTAACTATGTTGTTTGTTTTATCTTTCTTCAAACCTTGGTGTGAAAGCAACAGTAGAATCATGATTGAGATCTCCGTTGCGGTCAATCGAATTTTAGCGACCGTGGTTCCGCAGAATCATGATTCAAAACGTACCTTTTTCAGCGTTTCATGCTTGCGTTTTGAAAGACGTTTATTTTTACGACCTGCGAAAAACTGATTGAACGCAACCGTGGTTTAAACTAAACGTCTTTGAAAACCGTATATCATAACACACTCACTCTAGGGTGAGAAATGGTCACTTGAACGCGGCCTTGGATACTTGAAGACACTGAGCTAGAGTAAAAATAGCAGAGAAAAACTATGAAATTACTAATCTAATTGATTACCTCTCTAATTCTATTTTCCACAAAACATTGTCATCTTTGGCAAAAGTTACTCCTTCTAGAGAAAAGCATTGCGATTGTTATGGTTTTGAAAATGTTCTGGAGTTTGGTTTTTATTGCTTCAAGAATAAGCTGTCCTTATTAATGGACTTGAAAATTTGAAGACACTGAGCTGGAATAAAAATAGTAGAGAAAGCAATAAAATTACTAATCTTAATGATTATCTCTCTAATTCTATTTCCCACAAAACATAGTCATCTTTGGCAAAAGTTACCCTTTCTGGGGAAAAACACTGTGATTGTTATGCTTTTAAAAATGTTCTGGAGTTTGGTTTTTATTTCTTAAAGAAATAGCTGTCCTTTGGATGCACAGCAAAACTGTCAAAGAGTGTATATAGCCTGCTGTTCAATTACCCATAATACCCCTGTTTCATTAAGGAATGAAGTCTACTATAAAGAACTAAGAATTGACAATGTTTATATGTACCTCAGTCAGTTCATTTATAACTATCTAACTGAAGTTTGTTTGATTGCACATTTCATAACACACTCACAAACACACACCCCAAAACAATTTTATCATCATCCATGTGCATAATGAAATTTCCCTTCTTAAAATGGTAAACTGCTATAATTTCAGAGACAGATCAGAATTTTCCTCAGAATAAAGCATGATGCAGAACTGAAATGACCTTACTGCACTGTACATTGGATTGTATTTCCGAAACCTACTCCAGAAAAAAATAACAGCCAGTAGCAATCTGTTTCCAATAATATAATACGAATGAAATAAAACCCTAGATAAAAATGAAGGTCACTCTGTAATTGAATTGTGAACAAGCTGATTTCTTACTACAATAGAGACATCAATTGCCTTGGGGACGATATGGAAAATGATAATTGAGAAAAAAAAATCATTTTCCGGCAAGTCACATATCATACTGGAAGAACAAAAACATCATAGACAAATTGGCAAGATGTAGATTTAATGTAATATCAAAAATGATGCATGTAGTCATTTCAATGTTGATGACCTCATTTTCAAAATGTCTTTTCTAATGAATGAACCTGTTGCCATTAGGGATAACATGTTGTATAAGTTACAACACTGATAATCAAATACTAGGAAATGAAAATATGTTTTGTAACGTTCCAGGGTTATAATTTCTATCTGCCTCCTCTATCTGTCTCCTCTAAATCTCTCTCTCTCTCTCTCTCCAGATTCCCAAATCTCTCTCTCTCTCTCTCTCTCTTTCTGTCTTTTGATCTACACCTTCCAATAGTCTGTCAATATGAAAGACTTCCAGGGGATTGTGCAAGTACTAGTAGGTTAAAACTAGAAGACTTAGGCCCAAATTCACAAAAGAAGTTTAGATTTAAACCATAGTCTAGATCTCCAACATCATAAAACATGCATGTCCCTTTTATCCAATGCGTGGGCAGTAATGCGCTTTTACACTCACTTATCTCGTATCTACACTTATTTACTCTTATTTGATACTTATCTTAGTTATATAAACCATGGTTACGATGGTTTGAATATAAACCTCATTTGTGAATTTCAGCTCCAAGATTTGTTCACACATGTAAATGCAGTTTTTTTTTTTTTTTTTTTCTGTATCCTATATGTAACACACAGAAAATTGTATCTTTGTAGCATCACTCATAACCACTAACCATGCATTTACTTCACATGCCCACACACACACACACACACACACACACACACAAAACACATTTTGAAGCAGTTTACCAATGCATATCTGAATGAGCCTTTAGCACAAAGACAAAGCAGCTCAAACTCAGTTTTAGGATTCAAGGTTAAATCATGGTTCACATATGATTACCTCAATGAGTGCAAGACATGATGCACATGTACTTGTGACTTGGGTTATTTATCAGAAGCAGAGTCTTACTAATTCCACAGTTATGACAGCAGTAATGCAGGCTCTTTAAAATGAGGCATATTTTTTTTTAAAGACTGATATACTGGTCCTACCTTTGGGTTTTGTTGTCCCAATGTCTCCAAACAAATCTTCATCAACAGCAAGGTCAGTCAAAGTTGACCTCTTACTCTTAGTGTCCGTTGTTCCTGAGGCAAAGATATCCTCATATGTAGGATCTGCTTCCACAGAGCTCTGTTTGCTACTTTGTCCAAGAACAGAAGGCGTGGCAAAAATATCATCTATGGAAGCATCAAGATTGACTTTTGGTGGACTGGCAAATAAATCATCACCAGTATCATGAGTCCTGCTCGGTTGTTTCTTGGTGGCTGAAGCAAACAGTTCACTGTCGCCTTCTATCGAGAATGGACGCTCCTCTTTTGTCTTTGAAACAGTCTTGTGAGAAGAGACATCACTGGAGATGTTACTGGCACCAGAGAAAAGATCATCACTGAAGATATCATCTGCCGGTGTTGGCTTCTTTGGTTTTGCCCCTGGTGCAGGAGGAGGTGGAGCTTCAACATGGTCTTCGGGTGTCCTAGAGGTTGGTTTCTTGGCAGGAGGAGGGGCTGCAGCAGCAGCAGCAGCAGAGGCTGAAGCTGATGCTCCAAGATCTGGCTGGTCACTGGCCAAGTTCTGAGTGAATGTTCGGAAACCTTCGTCAGGTTCTTTGGAGTTGTCGCTCCAAAGTGCTGGGTTTGAAGCGGCTGCTGCAGCTGCTTGCAAGCTTTTTCTTGAAGGAGGTCTTCGCTTGGCTGATACTCTTGCTCTCGTCTGCAAGAAATCAAATGAAAAATTTCACTCATGGTTCTAATCAGAGAATTACATCCTTGGCACCAATACACATCTTGAGGGATTTCCGACAGAAAATGCCAAACTTAAGGTAAGTTCTTAGCAACAAAGGTATATGACATGGTGTTAAGACATATGCCAACACGAAGTTTCAAAAATTGATATCATTCTCAAAGGCACTCTTCCTGGGATGCTGGTACAACATATATTCCACTCTTCACCAAGGTAAATAAATTTCAGTCAAGACACCCATCTAACTTCAGCAATATCTTCAGACAAACCATCATCAATTCATATCATATCTCTTTCAGAAAATGGATGCCACATTCCTAATTGGCCGATCTTTGCTCAAAATCATTCTTATGATCTGTTTACTTTCTGACCTTCAATCAGACACAAAGAATGAAATGGATACCAATCACAAAATATTATCCAAGCTCCAAAAGATAATTTAAAAAAAAAAGCTTCAAGTCAATGATCTCAGAAGGAAGCTATTCACACAGTTCATCCAAATAATTAGGATGAAAACAGAATCTTTTTAGAATGTACCAGCAAGAAAATTGTAATGGCAGAAGATATATCCAAATAATGGTTCAAACACCAAAACCCAAACCACAGTGTTCTAGCACTGCTTTAGAATATTTTTGCCAAATATGGTACAGCTTTAGAACAAGAATAACCCAACAATTCAGAATTATCTCTCTGACACTATAGTTTTTGACACCTTATAAACGTATTTTTAAAAAAGGAAAAGATAAGAGTTTTACTTTTTGTTTTGGGGGCAAACTCTTCAGGTATCGAGTGAAAAATATGGAACATGTTGTTCAAAGTACCTTTGTTGATCCTAATCTCATACATTGTTATTCACAGTATCTACTGGTCATATCTCACTTTCCTCACTAACCCATCTCCATGAATCTGCACAATAAATTATTCATCTGAAGAATGCAGTGCAAATTGAGACTATCTCTTCATCTTTCTCCTGATGGAATAGTGATTAAAAAAAAAAAGGTAACTTGTCATGATGACGGAAACTTCCAGCCACCACTTGAGAAACTTCTTGTCCAGGGTAAGAACGCAATTACAGAAATCCCATGCAACTCAAGGCATACAGGAAAAGGATGAAATCATATATTAGAAACCAGGCAAGGCCACTCAACAATATTGATTACAAATTTTGTACTGATTAAAATTTCTTTTGAAAATGTGAAATAAGAAGGTATATAATGGCTTGATAAGGAGGAAGGTTATCACTGTAATAAGGACAATTATCATCTCATCTAGTCTTCCCAGGGGATTTGTCTTTGAGAGGCAGATAGACATTGAGGTGCTAAATGATGTGATTTATATCCTTTTGACTCTGAAAATACTTGGCTGCATTCTAATAAGAACATTCACTATCTACCTTAAGCCTCCCAAGCAAATAGTCTGGTGATTGCCAGAAAGGTGTTACCGATGTGCTAAATGATGCGATAACACCCTTTGACTCTGAAAGTACTTGCCAATGAGAAAATTGAATACCACAGGGGTATCTAAGTCCAAGTCTCGTGAGAAAAGCATCTGTAGAGAGCCACAGGGATTTTACAACAGCGATATCTAAAATGATTAACCTTTCTAGCTCTGAACAGAACAAATAATTTATCACACTCCGGGATTTGATTTCAAAACATGCTAATATCAACAATGAATATATTTTTTCTCTTTTTCAAATCTATGTAAAGAAGTATTACACCGGGAGTTCAATTTGTGAAAGATTGGAGTAAGTGCGGCGACTTCCTCCAAGGTCAAACTGATGCTGCGATGAGTCTGCATTTTTCTTTGTGCCACAGTCTTTGAGTCTTCAAACATTTCTTGGTGGTATTCCATGAAACTCTGGCATGATGACTAGAATAAAGTAATTGATAATATATCATTACCACTTATTCCCCTCTCTCTCTCTCTCTCTCTCTCTCTCTCTCTCTCTGATGTCATGGTTATCTCTTGAATATGATTACAAATGGTGAAAACCTATATAATATTACTAAGGGTGGATCCAGAAATGAATAAAAGGGGGTAGCACACAAATGTCAAATTTTTCCAAATGAGCAAAATAATAAAAAAAATAAAAACAATTTAATTTGGGGTCTCTTTGTTCTACCATACTGTCTGACAAGCAAAAGAAAAAAGGGGGGGGGGGACAATTTATACTTTGGTTTCAAAGAGGGGAGGGGGCACAGCTGGAAGTGCCCCTCCCCCAAATCTTCTAATGAACAATACACATATGAACATCTACCCAGTTCTCAAACAGACAAGAAGACCGTTTTGACATACCTTTGTAGGATTAATATCTAATGTCTTGGCAACAGCTGGCTGGTCAAAACCCACTGCTGAGGACTCTACCTCCTTCTCAGGTGGAGCAGCACCAGGTCTGAGCGCCGTTGGATTGATGTTCAAATTAGCCTGAAACATTAAATGCAAATTTGCAAAATGAACATAACAGACACTACAGATCCTAAACTGAGGCCTATCCTGTCAAGCGTGTAACTAAAGCTGAAAAACATTGCAGATCCAGCTTCATTAGGAGAATCTCTCGTTTAAAATATACCCCACCACTACAACACAGGAACCTATGTATTTCAGGTGGGGTATACATTTACCAACCCCGAATTAAAAAACCCCCGTTTTAAGTCTTATCAGTGCCTAGCATCTTCGCACGAGAGGTGGTGGTTACACCTGCACTCCTCATCATCTTAGGTAATAGTGTAAACAGACTCTTACCACGGCACTGCCTGAAAGGAAATGAGAAGTATGAAATATATCTTTCACTTGTTTTAAGATGTTGCCATGTCCAAAAGTCACTCATGATGTAGATGAAAACCAAAAATAAACTTCGAACGAAGCAAAATGATCCAGAATTGGCATTTTTAGCTAGCCTGTCTCACTGCAGTCGTAGCACTGGGCATCATAAAAAGTAAGTTTCTCTTCTCCCTTCCCCCCTCTTCCTCTCTATCACCCTGTCAAGGTCGCTTCTCCAGCAGGGGAATTACGCTGCTCAGCACTTTTGTTTATTTAGGCTTACTGCAATCTCAGGTGTCTAGAAGTTTCGAAAGTCAAATTGGGTTTCAGTTTTAAACGACGGGTTTTCGTCATGACTGGGCATACAGAAAACTCATACCCGGCAAGAAAATCAAGGCTGACCTATCCCAGAAAGTTACGACACATACCTCGCAAAAATTGCTCCCCTGCAAGTTCCTACTGAATAATGGACTTCAAAGCTTGAGACCAAACTCTAATCCTAGCCCTAACCACAACCCTAAGCCTAATCTAAGCCCTATCGCAACCCTGACCTTAACCGTGTATCTGTGAAATAAATAAAGCATGGAGCTATTGTCACTGGAGAAACATGTGGTCACCCATTCAAGATCACTTGACAGGAATATTTATGTAGTTACTAGAAAGATGATTCTGAAAATTTAATTTAATTTCTACACAACATGAATCACTTCAACTTTAGAATCACTATTGCTCAACAAAGTGCCTAGTTTGCCATAGCAAAAAAAGTTAGCCTGACACCCAGCCAGTGGATGGTTACCGACATTCATCCCACAAGGGCCATTTCCATTTGACTGATTCTGAAAATGGTAACTATAAAATGTTCTCAAATCGGTCTCAACAAGTTTATGAGAAAATGATATCAGATATTGCTGCTGTAGGTAGCATGTCACTGGTTCAATGCTAGAGGCCTATTCAATTTTCTCAGTTGGTAGTACAAGTCTGTCTATCTAATTTTAGTTTTTGCACACACATGTTGTATATAAACTTCATGAGACAAATTTCATTCAGATTGACAGTTCCACTTATCATCCACTGTTTTCAAAGAATCAAAGTGATTATGTTTAACTTGTAAAAAAGTATCATGGGTACCATGGTAATTTGATGAAATTACCATCAAACCATGGTAATTTGATGGTATTTACCTGGTACTTTAAGTTTTGATGGTAATTTCTTCAAAATACCATGGTACGAATTATACTTTTTCTACAAGGTTCCCTTTAAAAAAAAAAATTACCAAGGTACTCATGATATAGTCACTGTAAACTGACAGTATATATTTAATTACCATGGTGTGCCATCAAATTACCATGGTTATAACATGGGTACCATGGTATAATTTTACAAAGGTTATATCAAGATGCAGTTGGTAATGCATGAAAAAATTCATGCAAAACTAATCAAACAATAAATAAAACAAAAACTTCAAATACTCTGTGGACAAGTGAATATCATATTTCCTCTTTTTCTCATAACAAGAAAATGAATCCTGAAAACATACAGTACTAAAGATCTACCAATGGAAATAAATGGGGAATGTATTAAAAAAGGATAAAGAATAATCAAGATTTTGATATTGAGTTATCTCAAAGAGATAAGAAATTAATGAATATCATTTGTTTCATAAGAGAAATAATAAGATACACTAAAATTTTGCTTTAGAAGTTAGATGGCTGAAAGACAAAATGGGAATCATTAGGAGGGATTATATACAAGTGATAATCATGATTAAAATAGGTGAAAATGAAATTCAAGAAAATACAATTTTATGATGAATAATACACTAAGGTTAACTTTGAAAAAAGAATTGCATGAAAGAATATTTTTAAAATGAAATGAAAATATACATAGCATAAAAAAAGAAGGCACGCTGAATGAAAATATGATAAAAATAACACACACAACACTTCTGTACTGTAATGTAGAAAAAATAAAATTGGTTCAAGATAAAAGACGAGAATAGGGAAGAATGTACCATGTAGCAATCAACTTTTTGGCTAATTAATGCAAGAAGTGTCAATACTAGCAGGGAGGTTTCCCTGGAAACAAAGAATGACTTTCAAAAAAAAAAATAAAGATCTTTAACAGCTCTGCATTCAGCATCTTATATTGAATTTATTGAATTGAATTCCTGACACTGGAGTGAACCTGAACCTGAAACGCATGGCTACCTAGCAACCTAAACAAATTCACCAAGGACAACACCATGCAAAGTAGCACTGCGTGTTAGGACTAAGGCAACAGAACAGTTTGTCCACAGAGACACGATCCAGTGAAAAGGTGTGTTCCTTGGGAATTTTTTAAAGCAACAAATAACCACCAAAATCCATTTGTCTATCAATAATGCACAGCTCCCATCTCAAATAATATGTGTATCAGACAGAAATAAATGATCAAATTATAGTTCCTTGCAAGAACTTGCAGGCAAAAAAAAAAAAAAAAAAAAAAAAAAAAAAGAAGGAACAATGGTCTGTAAATAATGCACAGCTTCTCTCTCAAGTGATAGGCATCAGCAATGAACTATAAAACCTGTTGATCTCTTATAACGATCAAAAAAATTCCATATGATGAAAGTAAATATTTGAGGCAGATCCAGGTGTTCTGCTTTTAAGAAATACCATTGGCATTAAAAAAAAAGTCCAAGGGCGCAAGTTTGAAAAATTCTGCCAACCTCGCCCCCCCCCCCCCCCCCCCAAAAGGAGGACACATGGGCATATCCCATTTTTAGGTAATAAAATATAAACAAAATCTTCGGTATTCTTGTAGGCAAATTAGAGCAGAACACATGATGCGGCACAATCTCACAAAAATCATTTAAAATTCATTCAGGACTGTTATCTCTGTGTTTTTTGTATTTCCCCTCTGTTCTATCAATTGTCCGCATGAAGAATTGGGTCTATCATTCACTGAATGTGTAGGTTGGAGAAAAATACAAAATATCAGAAAATGTCATCACATATACTGTTATTTTTCTAAACGCAATGCAACCCTTTGACTGCAAAGCTTATGCATAATAAACCATTGTTACATATAATTGAATTTGATTCAATTTTCGTCTTCTATTTTTGCTTTCAATTCTAGCCGCCTTCGCAAGGCCAGATCATCGAATTTCCTTCCCCTCTTCTATTTTTGTAAAAACTCAATTTACTTGCAAAATTTCAAGGCCTTGAGAGACGAATATACCATTCGCAATTTTCAAATTGTGGCTACAAACAGACAGAAGTAAATGAAGCGATGCAATACATCACTAAAATTGCAATTTGATCTAAACATTTCTTCTTTCTTCTAAGCAGGTATCTATAAGAGTAGATTCAAGCAGCAAAATGATTCACATTGTGAATTCTAATTGAAATTAATCATTACCTTAATATTATTCAATATATATTATTTGCAAATACAATACAGTTAATAACTTTTGGAATGGGGAGTGCATATGAGCATAAAATTCAGTGTGTACAAATTCGATATTAGCTTGGAAAAGTAAAAATTATTGAAGACTACATGATACATATTTCACCTAAAATCCCACAGAAGGAAATATATCCCATTTTTGTGATACAATTCAGTTACGTAAATACAAAATATCTAAGTGGTTTTCTCCACTGAGAATTAAAGCACAATGGAGTACAGAGTTGAAAAAAAAATCTTAAATATGGTTAAGATATAACCGCAGGCTGTAGGTTGTGTGTTTAAGGACTAAATTGGCAGGGTTTTTCATCAAAAATATTTCTACGAATAGTACAATGGAAGGGCACATTAGAGTTATCCTGGAAAGCTTGATTGAAATCCTATATTTTCCCATTGATGCAAATGGGAAATAGTGCATAATGCAACAAGGCCTTTGTATGCATAGTGTGGAGGAAATATGATCACTATTTGGACAAAATATCAGTGGGAATGTTACTGAATTCATTACAGTAAATGACTATTGAGGGAAGAAATAGGTTACATACTATATCAGTAATGGGTTGGTAGAGGTATTTAACAAATAGTCAGATGCTGTTTTACAAAATTGCCTGCTTGTATGTAAATGAAGAAAAATGATACCAATGATGATTGGATTTGTAAATTGTTCTTATCTTATACTGCAATTAAAGGGAATTAAGGGAAAAGGATTCCAAATACTCTTGGGACTGTAATCAAAATGTAAAAATTCATATTTTCAAGATGTTGACATTGGTCTACTACCAATGTAGGATAATGAAATAATCCTCATTAACTAGAAGAATGATCCATTTCATGGAAGTTAAAGTCAAAGCAACAAAATGCAAAACTTGCTTATGATGTATGTAATTCAACTATGATAGCAATCACTATAGCTTGCACAAGTTTCATGCAAAGAACAGAAGAGAAGAAAGTGAACAAAACAACGGAAACTGAACAAAACAGAAAGAAAATGGACACATACCATTCCAAAGTATACAACATTCATGCAATAATGATTTTTAAAAAAAAAACCCAAGCCGGCGTGTTTGCATCGCCCTCAAGAACATGGAGATTAATGTAAAGATTAAAACATCAATGCACCTCCTTTTTCAAACTTCAGACAATATAATTACTGTATGATGATACTTCTATACAGAATACACATACAGTGTAATTTGTGACTTTACAGGGAACTTCAATAAGCAGAACAGTTGCAGATATACATACTGGAGAACAGTATCTTGTACTGACACATGAAAAGTTCTGTTTGAAATGGAAGTAAAAATTTTATTTCTAAATCCTATTCTTATAACATGAATGCCTGTTCCCAACACAGTTTTACATCTTGTAATAGAATGAATCTAACCTATAGTTTTGACCTATACATCATTTAGTACCTTTCTTAATTCAATCCTGTTTGACCTAAATTTGAAATGCATCTTCATTACTTCAAACAAGAAAAGGAAATATTTCTTTTTCTACCAAACGTTAATTTGGCTTATCAAAACAAACTCATTCTACATGTAACTTCTCATGGTTGGTCTTAGCATGCTGTTCATGCAGGCAGTATTGAAGATGCAGTCACAGAGCATCCTCATGCAAAGCATTCCACACCACACCTTAAAAAGTTCAGCCTTCCGCCACACAGATCCTACGGAGGATGATGCCGTGCCAGATGGGGTGTACGATGTCGCCGGTGATGGAGTGTAAGATGTCGTTGATGATGATGATGATGATGATGTGGAGGATGGATGTGATAATGATGGGTTATCTGGGAGTTTGGCTGGTGCTTTCTGCGGATTCTTAGTAGGTTTCGGAAGAGGCTTAGGAGGGGGTTCCTTGATGCTACGCTTGGATGTCACCCCTCGTGACCCAAGGGAATGAGAAGTGGAGTTGGAGTTGGAGTTGGTGTTCTCATGGGGTAACGGGACTTTCCCCTTCTGCTTCTTGATCTTACTCGGTCTTGGGAAGGTGAACCCTCCCGAGAAGGGCGCATCATTGTCACTTCTCTCCGTGGAAGATGATGACGGAGTCCGACTAACGGATCTCTTGCAGGAGAAAGAGTAGGATGGACCCCGGCGGATACATGCCTCGAATTGCTCCGAGACAGCAGCAACAGGAGGTCTCTTCCACTCGACATCACTGCTCCCCCTGGGGCTGGAGGGGCGCTGAATGGGTGGGGGGGTCGTGGTAGTGGTTGTCTGCAGGGGTAGTGTTTTTGGAAGGGCTAGGGGAGTCAGATTTGTGATTCCATTTGGGACTTACTGGCTGTTTGTGGTTGCTCTCAAGCTCTGAGTTTGAATGGTTGACATTGGACTTTGTATCAAGATTCTTTGGACTTTTATGTGTT
This sequence comes from Echinometra lucunter, assembly GCA_029962745.1. Lineage (NCBI taxonomy): Eukaryota > Metazoa > Echinodermata > Echinoidea > Camarodonta > Echinometridae > Echinometra > Echinometra lucunter. Next base: position 16,510,396 of record CM057155.1, on the reverse strand, counting down.
GGTATTGGACTACTCTTTCTGGAGGTTTTAGGGGAAGCTGGGGGAGATGTACGATCTTTCTTGTGACTAAAGAGGGCTATCTTCTGAATGAGGGACATCTTGCACAATTCATTTGGTGGACAATGATCACTCTGTTCAGAATCGTCCTTGGTCATTCTAGAGTGACCATTCTCAGTGCTATTCTCAAAGGATGCTATCTTCTGTGATGTTACAGAGGAGTGTGAGTTGGAGGAGTTTGTAGAACTCATGGAGATATTGTGCGCATTGCATGTGTTGGTAGAACTGACAGTGGTGAAGGAATCATGTGAGTTGGCAGAGATGTTGGACAGATTAAGGGAATTCATCGAAAACTGGGAGCAGGTTGAGGAATTGGAGATGATGGACATGTGTGCATTGATCATGACATTGTTAGAGTTGGTGGTGTTGGATGATTTGGGATAGGTTGGGGGAGAGGCCGAGAATCTTGAAGCAATGTGACCATTCTGATCCCTTAAGGGGGCACTTCCGCCAGGGTAATGAAATCCTTTAGGGGGCTTGGCATGGACTGGAGGCGGTACAGGTGCCTTTGATGGCTTTTGAGCAGGAGCAGGGGGTTGTTTCTTACCAGCCTTATTTTTACGTGCCAACATGGGTGATATTGGAGGGGGACGAGGTGGAGCATATTTGGTACCACTGCCATGATTGGTGCCACTATCATGGTTTCCATTGACATGGGTTTTATTTTCATGTTTGTTACCTTCATGTGTTACTTTGGGTGTATGTCGAAAGTGGTGATCTCTGATTTCATCGACGACTGAGTTATCATCATACCCATCAACTTCAGCCTCTATATCTTTTGCAAAATCTACCTCAAAATCCTTTCCATTGCTTGCTTTATGATTTCCATTGACTTTAGGACCATTTGTTCTATATGATGGAGGTGGAGGGGGTGGAGGCAAATCTGCATCCCATCGATGATGGCCATCCCGCTGGTTGTAGGACGGGCTACCAACTGACCCCGCAGGTGATTCCCTCCTAGGACTCTGCCTGTTCAAGGCATCATGAGATTTGCCTATTGCTCTCGGAGATGTTTGCTTCCGGTACCCATTCTTGAGAACTTGTGCACTGAAGATCGGTAAATCGTCTTTCTCAAAGTCAAGGGATTGGTCAGACAGGGGACTTCCTATAGGAGAGGAATGAGGTGACACATGTCTCCTGTCCCCATGTATGACAAAGGCAGACTGGCCACTGGTCTTAAGAGCCCCTGAGTGAAGACCCTTGGGGCTGAGTGGTTCCGATATGATAGGCCTGCTCTTTGAATTTGGTGGAGAAGATGAGACTTTGGACGTCAGGAATTTAAGTGGTGGGGGTCTTGCAGGCACCCTTTTCATAGGCTTGTCTTCCCGCGGTGTTCTGCTGTTGGTTACATTCTTGGCAGTTGGCTTGTTCTCACTGGCATGGTTTACTGTCCATTCGGCACCGTTGGAGTTGGTCTTCCTTATGGGTGCAAATCGGGATTGCAAGACACTGTTGGGAACACTGGATCCATCCTCAGTACTGTGAGATCGCAACCGCCTTAGCAGCTTTGGACTGGACGAGGGAATGTTATTGTTCATATTTGTTGGGTACCCATTTTGAGCTTTGAGAGGAGGGCTGGGAACTCTACGAGAGTTGTCCGGCAAAGGATGTTCTTCTGGTTTTGATTTCTTAGACAGAACATCGGGAGGGGGTGGTGGAAAGTCTTCTTGGTTAGGATTATCTAGGAAAGATGGAGGGCGAGGGAATTCTGCCGGACTGGGTAGTCTATTCACAGGAGGGGGAGGAGGGGGTAGGTCATTATTGAAATGAGTATTTCTTGGAAGTGTTGGTGGTCCTTTTGTTTTGTGAGTCTTAGGTTCAAAGTCGGGAGGGGGCACGTTCGGTGGACTGGGAAACTTGGGTAACGTTGGAGGAGGGATGTTGTTGAATACCTTTGGAGGTGGTGGTGGGTCATTTGGAGGGCTTGGAAACTTTGGTAGGGTGGGTGGCGGTTCATGGGAGGATTGGTTATGATGCTTGGGGTACGTGGGCGGAGGGGGTTCTTGGGGCGGACTGGGGAATCGCGGAAACGTTGGAGGTGGCTCCTTGGGTGGACTGGGAAACTTTGGAAGCGTTGGGGGAGACTCCTGATGAGACTTCTCAGTGTTGCTGTGAAGATTCCTCTGGTGATTCTGTTGTGGCGGTTTAAGAGCCTTTTGAGGAATTCTGCTGGTGATATTTGCGGGGAGACCTCCTTCATCAAAAGTAGGAGAGTTTGGTCTGTATCGACGTGGCTGACAGCGTACCTCATTATTTTTCTGGATTGTTATAGGAGGGCTGGGTTTGACTTTTGTCTGTGGAGGATGCTTACCCGCGTTTTTAGTCGGAATGGGAGTCAAGTCAGGAAAAGATGACTTGACCGGCATTATAACCTCCACACAATTTGAAAGGAATCCAGCCTGAATGTGATAATTAGGAGTGAAATAAGCACAATTTTCCATTACAAAGTGATGTCAAAGTACAGTCATGGACCACAAAACATCCATTCCATTTCATTCCATTTGAATACTTCATCAACATGAATATTTTTAATCAGTCGCAGTTTACTGGCAGGCTACAAACATAGTTATCATCCAAACAAGTATACAATTCAACAGACTATCTAGAGACAGAAAACATGAGAAGAAATCTTCCCAAGATTATGTATGAAAGACCTAGCAAAGTGGAGAAATCTAAACCATTTTCTATAACCATGCACTGTAACATGCAACACCTAACGATAATCCAATCTTTTGAAACAATGGAAACAAAGTATGAAACTTTTACACACATGCACTACAGAAACCCATCCTGGAAAACATTTAACTACATATGATTTCTCAGGAAAAAATCCTAATAAACATGCAATTCATGCACTTATCAAACATTTTCAAATAAAAGAGTAATGTTTATGCTCAGTATACCTCATTAACAGTCAATCCTAAAACATAACTTCATTTGGAGAGGACTATGCTACACAAATGTTCCTGAAATCCCTAAAACAGTATATGAAAGATAGTATGAATTACAAAATAACAAGGCATGAATGAGATCATACTGAAACATTAACAATTAGCGAACATGACAAGCATACAGGTACATACATGTATAAATGAAATTAAGAACATTCAAACTATACCACTTAAAAAGATTTTCCTTTATATTTCAGACACCAAAATACTTACTAATTGTAAAAATTTCCTGTACAGTGTTAAGGTCTATCCCCACACACTTAATATAGTGTACATGAATACATTCAATTTTTAATGCCTTCATTATCATTATCTTATCTATTACAAATACATGACTGCATTTCATTTAACCATTCACCACAACTTTTAATGAACACATTTACTCATTTCATAACAACTACATGATTACTACAAACAACTCTACAATCAATACTAGCAATTACTAGTATATTAAATTCACTACATGTGAAAAAAACTACCTAAAACTGACAGTGAAAAAAAAGAAATAAACATTTTCACCTAAACATCAAGTTCTACAAATACATGTGTGTATAAATACACTGATACTTTGAATCTATTGCTAAATAGCATCTACATGTACACATAGTCAATTGACATTACAAATTTTCATCATCACTTGTGCAGGATTCGTAGGATTTGTAGGATTATGCAAAATATAGACTATGAAAATTACTTCAATGAACCATAAAAGCACACAAAGAAAGCTGAAACAGTGAGGTGATTTACATAACAACTGCACCTTTTCAATGAATAATGCCCTGCAAATGAAATACTGAACGAGCAGACTAATGGCTGTATGCAAGTTTCAGTATAGTGAATTAGATAAGACATCAATGTTAGGCCTGGGAAAGGCCACAATAGACTGACTTCATAATGTGAGTACTATAATGGCATACCGTTCTTCCCATGGTAACTGATAGGAAATCTATTTTGGTTGTTTGGATTTACTTGCAATTATTTGGCAAAATACAAATGCATGAATAATGAAAAACTCAGCATATATATGTTGTAACTTTTATCTATAATAATGAAATAGAATGACAGGTGTATACCACATGATGATGACACATAGCTATGAATGCACATTTTGATGTAACGGAATTTGACCAAAGACATGTTACTACCATGTACATAGCCACGGGCCAATTCGAATTCACAACACTTAAATAGTACATGTATAACTGAAAAAAAGCAATTATCCACTTTTTTTTTTTCCTTTTCAGCATAATAACAAATGTTAGAATCTTCAAGCAAGCATTTGGATTTTTAAAAATACTCCAAAAAACAAAGGGTAGCTTGATAGTAGTGACTGAAAACAAGAAATAAAGTCAAGATGGCATAAAAGGCTAATAAAGATTGGGGACTGAAGGGAAATTAACTGCAGGTTGGAATGCTTGGTTCACATTGAAGTAACGGAAAGGTTGAGGAAAAGGTTAAGGGTTAAAGGTTAAAGGTTAAAAGTAATAAATGACAGAAGCTAAACTCCACCAAAGCAAAATATCTGCAAAGAATAATGCAAGAAGATTATGATAGATTATGAAAGTGAAACATGTGTAAAATTGAACACAGCACACAAACACATTGGTTAAAATAAAAGATATTGCACGCAAAAGATATTGCACGAACACACACAAAAAAGGCAAGGTGACTTGTAAATAAAAGTGAGGTATTTCAAAGTAATTTTTTTTTAAATGAGAAAGATGAAATATATATACAAAATTTAACAAAACCTCCAAAGGCATTAACAGTAGAATCTGCCAAACCAATGAAATACATTTGATAATTTAAAAAAAAAAAGAAGATGATTATAGAATTATACTGAGAGTGTATGTAAAATACACATTTTTTCTCCCCAAACTGCAAAGACATATTCCATCAAACTCCACAGCTTGCCAAAAACAACTATTTTATGGTTCTAAATGGCAAGGATTAAATGTGGATACATGCTATTCTTGAACTGCCTACTTTCAAATATATGAATGAGAGCTGGGTGATTAGAAAAGTTTATTTGTGTCATTACAATATGACATAGGCCAACCTTTTGTTCTCTTTTTTTTCCTGTTTTTTTTTTCTATTTTGGTACTTTTTTTTTTTTTTTTTTTGGGGGGGGGGGAGTACTCATATTTACTTTTGCCTTAAATATCATATTTAGATTAATATGATGAACAGCAGTCATGACAAAAGGATTCTGCCGAGTGTAATCTTATATTTTTGACACAAATGTATCTCAGTAGCTTGGAACATTCCCACACACACACAAACAGAGAAACAAAACAAAACAAAAAAAAAAACCCAGCAAAATGAGACTATTACTGTAAAATCAATCAAAGTGCACCTTGAGTTTGCCGACAGCCGAAGAGCTCTTGCCTTTCGGCGCAGCTACTGGCCGGATGCGGGCCTGGACCGAGGCGTAGTCAGGCATGTCCTCCGATGGGGGAGGTGAGGAACCAAATAGAGGGGTGGGGGTGATGTAGGAGGAAGAGGAAGAAGAGGAGGAGGAGGAGAAAGGGGTTGATGGTTTGGCAGCAGGCCTGGGAGAAGTTACTGGTGGGGTGGGGGACTACTCGAGTCCAGAAAAAAAAAAAGGAAGCAATATTTTTGAAGATGCCATGTGAGCAATGGGAGAAATGAAAAAATTGAAAGAATAGTTTAAAAGGTGGAAAATAAACATTGGTAAACAAAAATTGAACAAAATAATACATACATGTAGAATGAAAGATTCGACATAAACTAAATCTCAGGGGAAGGAAAAGATATATATGACAGACAACATGGCTAATGTTTGACAAATTTGAAATTGGAGTACAAATGACTTGGCAAATCAGTGTTATAAAACAAATGATAGATTTACGATCATTTTCTAATGAAAACATATGTAATCACATAAATGAAAGTGTTAAAATGTAAACTTCATTGTTATCAATACTGCAGAGTGTGTACTTCCATTACACAGCACATACTTCCATGTGTACAAATTCTTTGAGGCATCATGAAACAAAACGCGTTACATATATTTCATTGTACGCATGAGATAAATATGCACTTGAAAGGGACTTCATAAGTTTGGGTTTGTTTGGAGTTTTTTTTTGTGCCTGACAAGTGAACGTGAACCTCACTAAATGGATGAGGGATGGTATATATTGTAGATGACACATTGGAGAATATACTTCTTTCATCTATGATTCAGGATAGTTTGTAACGGTTCTATATCCAACAAAACTGCATGTAACTCTATGCTAATGGAAGTAGAAGGCTTCACGGTACACCAAGTATTCTTTCTTGAAGATGAGTGTGGTCCTGAAAAGGACCTAGGAGAGTGGGTAGGTCCTTTTCAGGACCACACTCATCTTCAAGAAAGAATACTTGGTGTACCGTGAAGCCTTCTACTTCCATTCGTTCTACCACCATCAAAACCTTCAAAGGATATAACTCTATGCTACCTAAACATAGGTAACCATGATACATATACAAACATGTACATATATCATTTTTATTTTGCATGTGATGAAATGATCTAGACAATGCTATGCCGTGTCTTGCTTTGCTATTTAAGAGTTCAGAGATCATCGATTAGTCCATTCACGTCGCCGTAAATTCCTACCTTGCTCTCAAATGCGAGATCGTCGTCGATTTCGGGTTCGGTTTTCTTCTTTTTTGTCAAAGCGGAAGGGTCCATGCCGCCAAACATGGAAACGGCTCCCGCGGGTGGTTTCTTGGTGGCCTTGCTAAGGGAAGGAGGATCCTGTATGTGTTTTGATAAGGAAGAGACAAAGAGAGGGAGATAAAAAAAAAAGGGGGGTCGTGATGGGATGATCAATCAAGGGGACAGCAAATTTTGGTGAGAACATCAAAATATGCATAACACACTGTTAATCTACCGACACAAATTTGGGCCCAAATTCAAAAAGGAAGTTTACTTTAAACCTTGTTTTATGTAAATGAAATAAGTGTAGATAAGAGTAGGTAAGCTTATGAAAGTGCATTAATGCCCACCAATTGGACAAATACATGCATGTCCTATGCTTTTGGAGGTTTAAACATAGTGTAAATTTAAACCATTGTTTAAATATAAACCTCTTTTGTGAATTCAGGCCATAAACTTCACAAGGGTTTCTCAGCAAATGGTGTCATAATGAAAATGAATTGCTCTTGTAAACACAATCAATGACTTCCTTAGCAATAAGGTAAATATGGCAGCTTGCAGCTTGCATGATCCTTTGCTTGTTAATCAGATTGTTGGTAAATAAAGGGATGAGAACTTCAAGGGTCATTCAATTGATTATCTTCCTAAACAGCTTTGTTTCTCACATGTCAAAGAGCAAAGGACTTTCATAACATATTGATGACAGAATGACATGCTTTTTACCATTTAATTCCTTTTTGTTGCTGCTGCACAAAACAAGATCCACTAAGGCATGCATTTCATTTCTTCATTCTGTCCATTCAATCAAACATGGCTATCATCATTATTCAATATTCCTTCTTTCAGTCTAATCATTTTGTGATGCAGTTTACAATTCTTCATTCAATTAAAACACCAAAAACAAAACTTAGACAAAGGAAATAATGCAGCTTGTACAAAAGCTCCTATTATGCAGACTGGTATGTTTAATGTAAAAAAAAAAATCTAAGGGGCAGTTAAGTGAATAATATAAAAACATATCAAATATTACTTTACTATTGGAAATGAATCTACATACCCAGTAGAGGTATCAAAATGCAGCAACTTTTCATTTTGAGTTTTAACCCTTAATCATGATTTACATAAGTGAATATCTGCAAGCTATATAAAGACATTCAAAATTCAGCTACAGTAGAGATGCATACATAAAAGCAATATCTGTCCTTTTACCAGTAAAACTTAAAACAGTATTAGCCATCATATAAAAACAAAATATTTGATAACAAAAAGATATGGAAATTTAGAAGCATAAAACAGGCACAGAAATTGCTATAGAAAATAAATAACCGGTGAACATAAAACGTGAAGAATTTGAATTGTGACTAGAAAGTCGCTTTTCACTAAGAAAGAAAAATTTATTCAGCAAAAAAATTGAAACTACTATTCAACTGACAGCAAATATACCGACATTAAAGTACAGACAGATAACAACTACAACTTTTTTTGGGGGGGGGGTGAGAAAGGTTGCATTCAAAAGATATTTTCATTTCAAAGGGAATGAAATTCTGAAACAAAATGTTTAAAGTCCTCAATAAAGTAAACTGACTCACTTCTTTAGGTGGTTCCGGAGGGGTAGCAGAATCTCCACCAGATGACAGTCCCACACCACCCAACGGATCCACAACACTGGAAGACTCCCTAGGAGACTCCTTAACCTTCTTCTCGACATCCTTCTTCTCCTCTTTTTCCTCCTTCTTCTCCTTCTTCTTCTCCTCTTTCTTCTTCTCCTTCTTCTTTGGCTTACTCTCTCCAAACAGATCATCCTCATCGTCGTCATCGAACAATCCTCCTTTGGCTGGCAAAGTGGTTGATTTCTTTTTCTTTTCTTTCTTGGAGGCAATGGCGGCCTTCACGCCAGTGGGGCGAGGCGTCGTCTTGCTACCGGAAGAGGCAAAGAGATCATCCTCCCCCTCCTCGTCTTCACCGAAGAGCCCCTTGTTACCAGAGGTTGCTCGATTGCGGGGCGATCCCGGCTTTTCATCCTTTTCTGACTGATTCTGATGTGGTGAGGGCATAAGAGAAGTTAATGCCTGTTCATATAACAAAGCTAAAGAAACCTCCGAAAGCCCTACTCCGTTTTAAGGGAGAGTGCACATTGCTCAACATTTATTTCAACGCTTAACTTTAATACTTAACTCTAACATTCACTACATACACAAAGTGAAGCTTATAATGATGAAGGAAGAGAGAAATCCAGAGAGAAACAAAATGAATTATACAAACTGCTATGTATTTCAAAATACCAAATGATATTTGATAACACTCCAGATTCCATTTTGACATAGATGAGATAACACAAGTATTTCTTAGAACTACTCACGATACTTCAAACCTGAAGATGTAGGTCATTTTTCCTATTGTTTGGCAGGCATGCAAGCATGTACAGCATCAGCAAAGACAAAGTAATTTTGAGAGGAATGGATCCTTGTATTCTTTCTTGTAATATTCCTTTTGTTTCTCTCAGATTAGTCCAAAACAACTTAAAAACATCAGAACTTATCAAGCAAACACATTGTCTGATATGTATCATTACCATAAACTTCACAGTGATACACATTATGTAACATATAGGGTCAATGAAACATGTTTTTGTAATGCAAAATTACCAAATGACACTGCACTGAAGAGCTAACAAACACATCCTTCATAGAACTGAGGTACACTGAGCAGACAACAATTAAATCTAATACTCCAGGCATGATAAACAATTTTTAGAAAAGAATGTAGCAAGAGATAAACAGGAAATCACACTGTTCTGCCTGAGGCACTATTTGCGTTGCTTTTAATGACTCTATGAAAAACAATTCCAAATCAAAATTGAAATACCACATGTTAACAGAGGGTGGGAATTGAAAATAATTCTGAATTTTATGTAAATAAAAAATTGTCTGCAATTTTCACAGTACGGTGACTTGACCAACTGTTCTGTTCTATTCAAGTCTCTACGGGTTTTCAAAAGAAAGCTTGCAATTTGAACCCGAGTGATTTTGTTTCGTTTTCTCAATCACAAGTTTGCAACTGCCCCATTACATTTCTAGCTTAACATTCAAGAAACTTGAATGTTATAAATATTAAGAAGGCAGCAGAAAAACACAGCATTGGTGCCTCTGGCTTGACAAGTGTGATTCCATTACAGTGAATGACACAAGAAGAACGGGCATCTATCAGGGCTCAAGCTAGCTTTCCGCCCCTCGTCTAATTGCAAATTCCCATCTAAAATTAGAGCCCAACTTATTTCAAATTTTCTCTGCCAGTTAGTAGATCTGACTGGATTACCAGAGCAAAACAAGGAGGTGTTTAATAGCACAGAGGAATTTTCAGCAGAGGCTTTCCAGATGATAATACAAGAGGATATCTTCTGTTGTGCCAAATTGAGAAATGCTTTGGGGTATTGTGGTGTAAATCCACACTGGACAAATCAGGGAAAGCTTGAAGATGGAAAGTCTCGAGGATGGAGTCTTAATAAGATGCCTCGTTCCATCTTGTTCAATAACTCCCCAGCAAACATTCCACTTCACCACAGAATATTACCAGACTGCAAATTATACCTCCAGGCCATTCTGGAGGATTTACAGCCCCTGTTTTTGGTTGGATTTAGCCATGAAATAAGCTTTTTTAATGGAAAAACAACTTTTCTGATATATCCTAAAGAGGGCCTGGATAAAAGAGGAACGATAGTTAGGAAATATCTTATTTTCTTGACTGATCAATTCCACAAATCAAATGTAGTGCACCTTATACAGGAATAGCAATGAAAGCTGTTCTTGTTTTATCAGTTTGGGTCTTCTTTTTTTTTTTTAAACTACCCCTATAAGAATCCTCTCACCAGGTTTGTTTGTTTGTTCTTTTTTCTTTTTCATTCTTTAAAATATGGATTGCAGTCAGGAAAGTCTCTGATGAAGTAGGTAAGTACCAGAATCAGTTAATGTCTATGGAAATCAAATGAACTTATAACATGCACAACCAAAGTACAGCACTTCATTTCTTATGCAGAGTAAGCTAAGACCTCAAGCAAGACATTGTTATCCCCTCTCCTGCCCCCATCAATTTTTATTCTATGTTTGGAAAGTATTCATCATCTAATAATTAACCAATGGGTAAATGAATCACTCTGCCTAAATTTACCTTCCAGAGATATTTTCAGCCCCCCTATTTTTTTCGCATTCCGGAAGCACAATATGGGGAACTGCTTACATTTTAGAACGTAATTTGCGTGTAATTTCTCAGTACAAGGATGAACTTGTCATCCTGTGAAATATCCAAAAGCAAACAAAATACCACTGCCACAAACGTAAATCTCGATCAAAAAACAGAGGTATCAAGGAAAGCCAAGTTTCTCTTCACCGCCATCACGACTATCTTGCTCCTTAGAACCAACACCGGTGACAGCAATGCTGTCATTACCGACTCTGAAAGAGTTACCAGTGCTGCACCTTGATGGATAGCTTCCAAGCAGATGTAGAGAACAGAAAGCATGCTACCTCTACCAGGGAATAGTAGCTTACCTTTGTCTGCGGGACTGGAGTGTTGGAACCAAAGAGATCTACCCCGGGGTTCTCCTCGTTCTTGAGACCGAAGAGGATGGCCTCATCGTCGAAGATGCTCTTACTCTTCGTTCTCCTTCTTGACATCTGAAAGTTTTCAGCACAAACAGAGAAAAGCAGCGAGAGTCAATGCCGGAATGAAATTAAGAAACATGAGGACACCATCATTCATTAAAAAAATTCTTAAATGAACCAAAAGAAACAACACTGTCATCAACCCAAAGACTACAAAAACCTAGTGGTCGCCAATGGGAATGACAGGATGCAGTTATCAACATATCAAAACTAATTGTCAAATCCGATAATAACAAAAAATACATGTATGTTCTTACAGAATCTTACAAAACTTACAATGAACAAATGCATTATTCGTTCCATAATTTGAATAACACATTATATGTATGCTTGAGTGCCACGTTATGGAATATGAGGGAAATTAGGCTAGTTGTCCCAATGCATGTGCATAATGTGTCGTGTTCTGTAATTTTGTATATGTCAAATGTGAATGCTTTTAGGCAACATACTTTCCAATGAAGTTTTTAATAGTTTATTTATATGCCGGTTTAAATAATCCATCTACAGCATGTAAAGCAATTAAGAATTACATTTAGCCAGTTTTTCTGAAAAAGGGAAATTCATTACAACTCAATACCAGCTTTAGAATGGGCAGTTTCAGATTTGGTGGGATTTCCCCGAAATTCCTTGCACTTTTGGGAGAGTAACTTGATCCTTTATTTCCTCCCAAACTTGGACCAAAATTTTCAGGAAGACTTTAACCTTTACATGACCTTGTGAATCAGATATGAACTCCATTTACTTTATGCCACTTGAGAGAGAATTCCAATAAAAAGCAACAAATGTAAAATAATGATACATAAGTAGAAAATACTCAAGTTTCATTTATCAGAAGGTTCTACATGTAATTGTGTTTAATTCAAGCTTTGTTTAGGGAATAAAAGTAAAACCTGCTTTAGCAACCACCTGTATAAAAAGACCAACTGTCTATAAGGACCATAATTTTTGTTTCCCTTGAATCGTTTTTCCCATTATAACATGTTTTAAAGGAACCTGTCCATAAAGACCACCTGCTCATAAAGGCCGCTTTTCTTGTCTCTCTTGGGCGGTCTGTATATACAGGTCTCATTGTATTACAAACAGTCAATTAACCTGTTTACAAATATAATCAACTATCTAAAAATACTTCTGACACCTTCAAAACACTGGCAAGGATTGCCTCACATAGCAACCACCAATGCTGCAAGATAGATTCTAATGCTCTCTCGCCGACTCAAGCCGACTCATCTCCTCACCAACTCAGTCCTCTCACCTCTTTTGGTTTACAGTCCTTTTTAGGACTTCACCCAGTTTTTGAAAGATACTCTGCCCTCCAACTTTCCTACTTTCTCGCCTCTCTATTTCACCTCCATCTCTATCCACTTTATCTATAGTCCCTTAGGATTTACCACATGGTGAACCGTAAACCCTTTCTACGAAGATTCTAATGCTTAGTAAAATACTGACTTATTCCATACAATGAATTGAATAAGGCCCGTGATACAGAGAACAATGTAATAAGACATAGGGTTCTCACTTGTTCTTCTTTGCTAACATTGGAGTCCGGCTGCTCCTTCTTAGGGGGTAGGGCAGGGGGCGTGGCAAACAAGTCTTCGTCTTTGTCGTCGTCATCGTGGAAGAGACTGAGGGTGTTCTGGGTTCTGTTGGCTTTAGACTGAGGAGACAACTGGTCTGATTTCTGAGAGGTGAAATACAGGATACAAAGCAATAGAGAGACAAAGAGAGAGGAGGGGAACATATTGACATGGAGAGAGAAAGAGAGAGAGAGACAGACAGAGGCAGACATATACAGTACAGAGAAACCAAGAAAGACAGAAAAGGAAGACAGTGAGAAACAATACAGAGACAGAAATAGAGAGAGAGAGAGAGAGAGAGACCCCAAAAAAAAAGAAAAGGAAAAAGAAAAGGAAATTGAGTGAGAAAATGAGAGGACAAAAAATAGGAAAGATTTTTTTTAAAAGAAAAATTTAGACATGACAAAGAGAAGAGAATTAAAGATAGAGAGATAAAGAGAAAGAAAAAGGAAAAGGAAAGAGAAAGAAGAAAGAAAGAAAGAAAGAAAAGAAAGGAAAGAAAGAGATATAAACATAAAGAATATAATTAAAGTAAAGGAGTCAACTCTCATTAATACAATAGAAACAGTGAGTCAGTACAATGTATTTTATGATCCCTGTTGTGAGGGTACATGCAGGTTGTAAACCTTAGTTCCAATTTGAAAAGTAACAACTGCCTTAATAATATTTCATCACACACTGTAAGTATAAATCTATGATCGCACATACACTTTCTTCATTAATTAATTGAACAGCAATATACTCCACAATGTTATACAATACCTGTTGTGGGGGCTCTGTTTCTGCCTTTGGAGGGCTTCCAAATATATCTGCCCCTTCAAAGAGGGCTACGCCACCGGGTGGCTTCTTCTTGGCCCTGAGAACAGAAAAAAAAATGCAGATTCACAGTATTCATATATTAGTCACCAGATCCACAACACATCAAAAATAGTTTGGAAATACTTTAATGTGTTCTGAAAAAATACTTTATGTTTACTGTGTACTGAAATTAATTGGTCAGATCTGCTATTGGGAGTGCAAAAAACACACATCGCATTTGATGAAGACTTACATGTAGATAAATATTTTTCATAACATACATGTAAATCAGGAAGAGAAATCATATCTTTATGGCATTGTCCATTTCATAAATTTGGCATCAACTTGTTCACAAAGATTTGAATTGCAGAAGAATTTTCAAAACTTTAGTCATATAGAATATATGGATGAATTAAGAGTTCGATTCCAGGAAGTACTCCATCCATAAATCCAAGTTCTGAGAAAAACATTGGTTTTTAATTATCATGGTACTGTCAGTTTGGAATAATACTTTCGCTGATTGTATTATTACATGGTTCAATTGTAAAAATAGTCTTTACACAATTCTCAGTCTACAGATTTATCTATAATCAACTGATCATTCTTTTATTTGGATGGATGTACTACTTTTTGGAACCAAACTGAAATGGATGTACTATACCTTTTGGAACTGAAATGATTTTCCCATACCAATATTTTTTCAACTTTCCAATTGGAAATTCAGCTTTTTGTTTGTATAAGTGTTTAAAGCTACTGAAAATGAGTACATTATAACCCAAAAAAGTCAACTCTGATGAAAAATGGATGTAGTGCCTTTTGGGGCCAAGCTCTTCATATCTGAATGCATTTGAAACTCAACAGTTCAATGAAGAATACGAGTTTGAATAATGTATACTGTATCTACAATGTATAAATGTGATGTACATGTACCTTGCATTATATTTGTTAATGTGTTGCTATTGAAATCAATAAAATCCCTGTGGAGGGAAAAATATTGGGAAAAAAAACTTGTTCACAAAGACCACCTGCTCATAAAAACCACTTTTCATGTCTCTGTGAGTGGTCTTTATATACAGGTTTCTCAGTGCAAATTGTAATATGTTCATATAAATGTAGTGAACTGAAGATTTGTGCATAGAGGGAATGAAAAGTTCACTTGTGAGTCAAACAAACACACAACATTTGGTACCCCAGGAATCATTTGGTTAATATTAAAACTGTGTGCAGTATAATTCTTTTTCAAGAAAAGGAACTGGAAGTACATTGTATGTAGGAATTAAAGCAATTGTTTTGATAAAATGAGAGGGAAAGGGAAATATAACAATATCCAATGTACTTCATACATTAATAGGCAAATGTCAAATGCACGTAGACAAATATAAAACAGACTGCAAAACACTTTATTTTCATAGCAAAATCCTCTCCAAGATGTCAATCGAAAGAGAATGCTGATTCAGAATAATGACTTATGAATAAATTAGCATCATTCAATAGAAATATATAATAAATGATAATGATGAAGGACTCACGGTTCTTTAGGTTTGGACGAAGATGCAAAGAAGTCCTCTCCTTCTCCTTCTATATCATCAAACAATCCCTGATTCTTCTTTGCTGCAGCCTATGATATTGAAAATATAGATAGAATATCACTTGATTTAATTTGATTTGATTGATTGATTGATTGGTTTGGTTGGTTTGGTTGGT
>CM057155.1:16454958-16494490 GCA_029962745.1 Echinometra lucunter | reverse complement strand
GTTTATTCCAGAATAACACTGCTGCTACAAGTTGATACTTTTTGTAAGCAGATAAAAGAAAATACATGCATGAAAGGTAAGCGAAGATTAATTATGCCAAACATGTAACTATGGAGGTACAAGGTCATCATAGATTTCTGTATAGATTTCAATTTCATGCCTAATCATGACATGTGATTTGGCCAAATCAAAGATTTTATTCTTATCTGGAAAAAAAAAGATATTGACACCACTACAATATCCATTTTTGGGGGGTAAATTCAATGTTCTAAGTGATAAAAATGTTTTTATTTGTACATTTTTAAAATTCCTTATTTCATTCCCAATAAAATTTAAGCCAAGGATACACATATAGTGGAAAATATTGTCAATTGTTGTTCAACTCAGGTATTATTTGAAAAATTAAAACAATTTTCATCGTCATACAGAACCAAATCAGAATGCAAACATGAAAACTAACTAAATGTACAGGATATTTTTAGGAGGAAAAGTGTTGTAAAGAGAGAATCAACAAGCTACCAGAAATTCAGTAGAAAAACTAAAGATCCCACAGTCTAACTCATAGTCAGTGATTTAATGAAGAAAAAGAATAAATTAAATATAATGTGAAACAAAGAATGTCTTAGTGAAAGAGATGAGCGTAAGAATTAATGCAATGAACATAAAAGAAGTTACTAGAACAGATTAGAAAGCGAGGGATTAAAGCTGTTATGGGAAGCAACACAAACAGTTTATGAAACTAAATTCTTACAACAAATTCAGATGATTTGGGATTGAAAAGCATTAAGATTACCCAATGCTTAAAGTATCCCCATACAAGGCATATCCATAACTGTGGTTTAAAATAAATAGCCCCAGACAACATAAGATAAGAATGTTATGAAAAAATGAGGTGTGATAGATAAGTTAGGAGACTTGTTTGATGTCATATAAACCTGAAAATTTTCCTTTACAATTTCTTGGCTACAATAGAAAAGGAGGGCATATTGAACACAGTCTATTATACATATATTCAAGTCAGAAATGCATTAGAATTATCAAGCATCTTAGAATAACTAGCTTTCAAAGTCCTGCTTTACATCTTACTTTTGAACTTCATTTTGAATAGCTACAGTCTCTCAACACCAATTTCAGAAAAAAATGCTGAAGCACAGTACATGTGCATAAGTTCATTTACACTTCTTAAGTGCATGTGCATGTTTGTGGACTAGCATTTCAGGATTAGATGAACAGATACAGTGTAGCCTAAGATGTTTTTTATCCTCGTATATAAAAGCCCATACCGCAACAATACAGAGTGTTTTGAAAATTTTTGTTGGAAAATTGTCCATCAATTATCAAAAACCTTTAGTTTACAGGAATAAAGTTCTACCGAGTGTACAGTTACAATGGTATGAATTTGCTAATCCCATTTGTATTTAACTTACAATTCTACATTTTTGTCTGTTAACCCACTGAGCACGATTTGATTTCAGTATAACACATACTTTCCATAGACCCTAACCCGAGTTATCTTGGGCTCAGTATTCAACTGGTTAAAGCTAATATTAGCTAGGGTTTAGTCAGGGTTAGTATGGGATTCTTGATTACTTGATAAAATCATTTAAATATTACATCTTCTTTATCATTCTTTGTGTTACTATGACAATGCCTAAAATTGAGAGAGAAATGAAAGAGTTTATGTTTTCAACTATTTTACATGAAATAACATTACATGGGAGAAAAAAAATAATAGAACCAACATAAATATTAATCAAAAAAGGCAAAGTATATGGTGTGTTTAACATTGTAAAGTAAAAGGCAGACTGAGTACTCTTTTTTATATAAAAAAAAAAAAAGTAACCATAGATGTGCATTTACTGGAATCAAAATGTTAAAGAAATTTCTACAGATAGAAATGAAATAATGCCCTGGTGAATTTTCGATAGTTCCACACTGCAAAAAAGTGGTGCCAACTTGAACAAAACCAAAAATATCCATAACAAAACAACACAAAAATCTTAACAAATTCAACTAAGTGACATACACATGAAGTTAGTTATAAAACTGTTAGTTTTTTTTTACACATCCAAATCCACAAACTAAACGTTCTTTTATAGTCCATGTACCAGTATTCCTGTATTGATATTCAATTTTCACAGAAATGGTAAGTTTAATGACTGCAAAAAATTCAATATCAAGAAATTGTATTTATATAGCATTACGGATTAGTTCCATTAAGTTCAAAGAGATCATCACAAGAAATGAAACATTTCTTCCAATAACTATTTGGAATGATTTGTCAATAATTGAAAAAAATAAAATCTTTGAATTCTAGGCAAAATATGAAAGATAGTATTGTTTTAGATATATTTTGTGATGTTATGAATGTCAATATACAATCAACCTATGACAAAAATCATTGTAATTTGAAAAGATGTACATGTATTTTTGTTGTTACAAAGAAAAGGTGTAAATTTTAAATGTGTTTTAAAATACTTCAATGTCCAGGGCCCCGTTTCATAAAACTTGTTATCAGTAACAACTGCCACATTTCTATGACAAATTTGCTCTAAGCCAATCAGATGCAAGGATTTCAGTAGCTTATAACAGTTACTGCGAAATGTTATTGATAACAAGTTTTATGAAATGGGGCCCAGATGACATTGTTGTATCTTTGCAATGGTTAGTATAAAAATACATACATACCTTCAACAATCACAATCAACAGACAGTACAAAACACAAACATTCAACCTAAATTCTAAGCAAAATATTTACGAAGACTCTGCAGATTTTATATCTTACCTTCTTAATAGGTTTTGCCTACGAAAGCATTAGAATAAAAGCCAAGAAATAAAGTTCATACACATCACAACAACACGCAACAAAATGAAGGAAACATGATGATATGCATCTTGATATTGTCATAAGTTCGCTAGAATATTATGCAAATGGTACAGATACTGCTTTAGATATCAACGTAACCTGCATGTAGTTTGAAATGTTCTATATACTTTAAAGGAATACCCAGCTTGCTTTAGTTTGAGAAATAAGGTAGATATATCATATCAATAAATAATATATTCATAATATATATAAGCAAGCAGATGTAGAAAAAAAAGAAGAAAAATAAAAGTCTGCAACTAAAATCTTATCTTTTCACAGAAAAGACTGAAGAGAGACAAAATATTAATCTGATTCAAACACAAACTATTGATGGAAAATTTTCAGCTAAATTCACTATAGCAATACCTTGTTATAAATCAGTAATAAAACAGAAATTAACATACCTTGGTCTCATCTTTGGGTAATGGCGGGGGCGCTGCAAACAAATCATTGTCATCGTCATCATCCGCAAACAGCTTATCACTGTCATTCTTGACAGTGGGCTTATCAACAGGCCTGTCATCAGGGGAAAAACCACGGGAGAGAAAGCATTTTCAATAAAATCCTCTAAAATTTTTCTCTTTTTTTTTTCAAATGAACAAAATCCCTGAGCAAGACTTTGTCTCAGTGCACTGTTACCCATCATCAGCACCCATTACAACATTCAGACTAAGCATTACATTTCCATCCAGCCTGAATTTGGTTTTGTTTGTGTCTGCAAGACAATATTGCCCTTTGTTAATGAGATAATATGAGGTGTAGTAACAGTTGCTTGAATAAAACAAAGCAAGTCCTTAAACATTTCCTTAAAATCCTTGGATATGGTAAAAAAAATCTAGAATTCCATACTAGTTCCTGGCACTGTTACTGTCAGTGAAGGTGAACTGTGGGCATTATAAGTATTTCTACATAGAGTGATTGATTCTTAACCCAATGACAGTAAATTCTCCTATTCCAGTACCCTTCAAACAGGGAAGACATAGTTCTTGTTTGTGAAGGGTTAAGCCATTGACTATTGAATGCCCTAATTCCTCTAGTTTCATACAGGAAATACATCAAGGAATGCTGCTTTAATTTGTAGATGCCTTTGATGAAAATTTAATGTTTTGGCAAATTTCTTGGCAAAGTCTCAATTAGCTAATCCTCATCAAGGTTTTTTACAAATGCTTCATCCCTTTGGTAATACACAGTTTGTAGACATGTTTGAATATTTAGATTACACAAAGAGCAACAAAAGAGCATATGAAGGTTTTTCATTCATAAACACCTTGGGAAAAGGTTCTTGACATTTATTGTTTGCTAGATTAAAGGAGAATGAAACCGTGGGGAAAAAAACAATCTTAATCCTCCTCTTCCCTGTTTCCACCATCATCGTCATCGTCAACATCGTCATCTCTTTCATCAGTGTCATCATCATCACCGTCGTGATTACCTTCAAGGAGGCACTCAAAACAGAGGTCTTCATCCATGTTATCAAACATCCCCCTCCTGCTCCTGCTCTTTCTCAATCACTATCATCATCACCACCACTGGCACTACTACCATCATCATCACCACCAACACCACCCCAACTCATCACCATCGTCATAGTTACCTTGGAGGAGGAGCACCAAACAGGTCCTCATCTACGTTATCAAACAACCCTCCTCCTAGCGCTGCCTGCTTGCTCCTCCCTGCTCCCGCTGCTCCCACCATAGTGTTAACGTACATCCCTTCATCCCCGTTATCGTCAGGGAGGGGAGGCGGTTCGGTCTGACCTCCTAAGGGCCCGGCGCTACCGAAAACATTCACAGCGCCGGCAGGAATCTGCAGCAAATTGGTGGAAGGCAAAGTTTCAACTTCTAATGTTCCCATCATGAAAAGAATATTTCCTGAGAATCAGTGGTATATGAATTCAACACCAATAATAAAATCCTTATTACACATCTTAGCCCGTTGAATAATAAGCCAGAGATAAGTCAGGCAGGAGTCGATGGAAAATGCTTATTATACAAAAAATAAATTGTGTCCAAAGGGTAAACAAACATGTCATGCATCCTGCAGGAAGATTCCTGTAAGGAAGAATGGGAAGTAATTTGATGGACATGTAGAACCTACATGTTTCATGACATCAAGCTTGTTCTTTCCACAAAATAAACATGTATTGTATAACATTACAAACCTTCCATGATACTCTACTAAGTCACTCAATCTGTTTGAACACATGGTATATTTTATTCAAATATTTTGTCATGTAATGGGCACTACATGCACATATCATGAATTTCCTGTTCATAGTCATAAAGGCCGTTTACTTCCCCATTTTCTCTTAAAGTGGATAGTATCAACAGAATCCATGCCTGCCAACTTTCTATAGCAGAAAAAAAAAGGGAATACCTCATGGCAAAATCATGAATACAATGCATTTTGTATGCTTTTCACAAGTAAGTATTCAGAAAAAGGGGTGAAATATAGCAGGAAAAGTGTGAATTTGAGGGCCAAAAATTAGGGATTATTCCTTCTGAATAAAAATTGTTGGCAACTACAAGAATCCCAACCTTAATACGCCTGCTTACATTCTATAAGGCACATATCAAAGGTGTCAAACTGACACACTTAAGTCACAAAATCATGCAAATATATGTATCACAAACCTGAAATCTCCACTCTTTGGCATTACTTCAATAATTTGATTTTTTTAAAACCTACTGAGTATGATTTCATGTTAGTATAACACACATTTTTCATAGACCCCAGCCCCAGTTATCTCGGGCATAGTATCCACCAGGTTTATAAAGCTCTTTGTCAAAGGCAACGGCAACATTGTTCTAAAAGGGGAACCCAGTAGCTCAGAGCCGTGAGTTTGCAGGTTATTATAGCAACAATAAAAAGGGAAAGAGGAAATTAAAGTATGAAAGAGTCTGGGGATGATTCAGAGGGGTGAGCAGTTGTTAAACATGGCCACATGGGAGGAAGGGAGGGAGGATACACTTGAGGAAAAAACAACTGATCACAGTTTCGGATTCATAGGGTTTACAAGAAATCCCAGAGGTTCAGAACAAGAAGTACATGCTTACACAGCATAACTAAGAGAAATGTAAGTATTCAATGGAATTGCTAATTTTAGAAGTCTGCAAAGTGATACTTCCCCAAATAAATGTACCTCAGCAAATGGCACAACCAGGCATCAGTGAGAAACAATTGAAATAAATAAAGTACTACATATATCATTCAGGGTAAGAACATTGATAGAAACAATTATTAGAAATGAATAACAGCCCCCCCCCCCCCATAGTCTGGGGCACTGCACAGCTGGACCCAGCTGCCCCCTTCCTTTGAAATTCATTGGGCATACCATAATTCCACAACTAAAAATTCTTCCTCAGAAAAATCAAAGAATCAAAAGTTAAAATTTGACTCATGAAAGGTATTGTTTTGTAACTGTAACCACACAAAAGGGGTATGAATGTTACTACCTCATGTACTGTCTATGTTTTTTCCATCAAACACAATTCCTATGGAACATATTTGAATTTTGAAAATTTCAACAATGGAAGCTTAATTTCAACATTCTTCAAAAAACTGGATGGCACATGATGGGCTCACAATCATGCAATTTGCTAATAACTTAGCACCTACCTTCTTCTTAGGTGGTTGTTGAGGTTTGCTATCACCAAACAGATCACTCTCATCGTCTCCACCGAACAGATCAACCTGCTTCTTGGTCTTGGGCTTGCCTGCTTCTGTAAAAAAAAAATAATCCTCATCACAAGAAATTCATTTAAGGCTTGTTCAGATATGATGAGACAAATCCCCGCAATAAATCCCAGCAAAATTTTTAGTGTACAAGTCAATGGGGTATGAGAGATATTTTTTTGTTGCCTGGCTGCAAAAAGCTGTGGACAAAATATGTACGTCGTGACTTCGTCTGCGCAACATTTGACAAAGTCTCTTTTATTTGAGAGTTGATGCATTAATGCCCATTCATTAACATAAGTGGGGTGGTTTGTTGTGCCATATCTGAACACTAAAATTGCTGCAGGGATTTGTTTCGGGGATTTGTCACCTCATATCTGAACAAGCCTTTAGAATACCCAAACGTCCATGCCAGCAAACAAGTACATGTCCAGTGGGTTTGGTGAAAGGGTCATTTAGTGGCATCTCTTCAACTTACCATACAAAAGAATTCGGACCAAGTGCTTGTTTTGGTATAGCACAACAATATTTCATAGGGGATATCTAAAATTTACTACGCTGTATCTGTTTCAGCAACAATTGTAGGCCTGTGTCTAACCAAACTATCCAATGACTAGGGTCTAGCAGTATCTTAATTATTTCGATTCTAATTTTCAAGTTATCTAAAGCACATTCAATTCAAATTTTGCTCCATTTTTTATCTTGCAAAACTGCATGAAATTTAATATACAGAGCAAGCTACAAGAAAATTGTCTCAGTCCACTTCTTTCTTGTTTTTTGTTGTTTTGTTTTTTGTTTGTTAGGGGGGGTTGCCCAATTTGATATCACCCATTCTATATCTAACTTAGATCACACATAGAAGACAATGAGGAGATTCCTTTCCATTGTACACTTTTAAAACAATTTACAATGGGGTTTTGTGGCAAAGTTGGTAGGAGCAAGTGCTCCTAATCAAAGGATCATGAGTTTGATTTCCACTGATGCCTGGCTCCTTATGTCCTTCAGCAAGACATTCAATCCACCTTTGCTGCACTTTACCCAGGTACCTGGGTATCTGGTACTGCTGGAGTAATAATATACAGATAATGAATGTTTATGAGTGCAATGGACAGAATATTTCATGAGGTGAAAGATGAAATGATCCATTCAACGAGGTGCAGCCGAGTTGAATGGATCAATAATTTCATCTTTCACCGAAATATTCTGTCCATTGCACGAATGAAAAAACATTCATTATTTGTTTTATATGACACCTAAAAATAGATCAAATAGCAATAAATCAATAGCGCTATACGCTAGCGTGCTGTTCATGATGCACATTGCAAACGCAAGCGTTTTACGTACGTAGTGTGCCGGGTTCTCGGCGTTCGTGCAATGGAGCAAATCGTATGGATCCAAGATTGCACGGTAAATGGAGCCACAATTGCACGAATGATGACGTCATAGTGCAATGGGACAAATGATCAATATCAAACAACCACTCAAATGACAGGGATCTATTCAGGTGT
Source organism: Echinometra lucunter (assembly GCA_029962745.1). Lineage (NCBI taxonomy): Eukaryota > Metazoa > Echinodermata > Echinoidea > Camarodonta > Echinometridae > Echinometra > Echinometra lucunter. The sequence goes on along the minus strand of CM057155.1, from coordinate 16,486,440 downwards.
CATAAAATAATGTTTATGATACACCTTGAGCACCCTTTGGAGTAGATATGTTGAACAGTATACATATCTGTATTATCATCTATCATCATTATGAAAACTCTGGAAGGAAAAACTGATGGAGGAAGGTACCTTTCTTAGGAGCTGGTTTAGAAGATTCAGCAAAGAGTGGGTCGTCTCCCTGACTATCAAACAACCCTCCGGAAGATGAATCGTCTGGCTTGGAAGATTCCTGTCAGGTCCAAACAATAAATAAATGAAAATGAAGCTTGATTCCAGCAAATGATGCTTTATCCAGATCTCCCAACCTTTCCGACTGAAAAATAGGGATGATTCTGCTCAAAATAAAGAAAGAAACAGCATTTCCCATAGAAGTGTGTAGTTAATTTATCAAGAAAAATAGGAAAATCATATCAAAACAAGAGCTTGGAATGGTCAAAATTCAGATTCTTTCCTCTAAATTCAGTTGGTTGGGAGGTCTGTTTATCCTATGTTGAAACAGGATTCTTATTTCTCATGGATATATACAATTCCACGAATTTTCCTAGATTTTCCAATCATGAAATAATACAATCCATTACCCTTTTCTTCTCTTTTAACACATTTCTTCAATATGGGAACTCACATCACCTATGGTCCTGTGGCAACGACAACAAACGCGCAATTCAACACAAAGAAATCATGTACATTTTTTTACAATATTGATTTTCCATGACTTTTCCATGTCTTTCCTAATTTTCCTTCTTTTCGTGACTTATCTAGGCCTAGAGATATGTTTTCAAATTTCCATGACATTTCCAGGTTTATCCCCAGACTGAGGGCACCCTGTTTATTTGTTATGTGATATCAATTTCATTTTTTGCACAAGTTGTGTCTTGAGCATCAAGTGGATTTGGCACCTGATAAATCTTATATATTATTATTGTTGTTGTTATTATCATTATTATTGTCACTATTATCATAATTATTATTGTTGTTGTTATTATCAATATTAATATTTATATTATTATCAATATTACTGTCAATCATTATACAGTATTTCATTTGTTTTTACTCATTCAAAATTAGGAGCACTACAGAATATTCTAGAAAGGGAATATCAATCTCCTTAAAAAGTTTGCAGGTCCATCTTACTTTTATTTATTGCATAAGAGATTTCCCACAAGATAATCAAATAAGGGGAAATATTATTTCTGAAATATATTATTTTCTAACATGAAAATTTCAGTTTTTCTTTAATAATGGAATTTTAAAAAATCTAAACCGGACCTTTTATGGTACAACAGAGTATTCCTTCAAAAAGCAAAACTTAAATATTTTACATGAATATCTGAACAAATTCTTTAAACATACATACGGCATGCCTCTGTCTTACTATTTGAAAAGTATGCACACATATATCAATCTTTGATACTCTGTCAAAGGCATAATGCTTCAACGTACATAAAGTACAGCTGTACCTGGATCCTTTACGAGTGCTTAAATCATTAAACAATACATTCACAAATGGCCCTGATATCTGAATGCCCATACGAATTTCAATGTCACTCAAAGTCCCTTTAATCTATCCATTTCCAGTCCTTTCACCCTAAATTTTCAAAAATTTAATACTTCATCTGAACATCGTGCTTAAATCAAGCTTGTCATTGCCTATGCAGTCACAACTCACATGGGGAAAAGAATGTGTCAATTTGGGGACAAAATCTGCCCAAATTGGCAACTCTTTTCCTTGTGACGCACCGTCCTGTGGGACCTGATGATGATCCATGGACTAATTAGTCAGGCTCGGCTTTTTAATCCCAGTCTAATTAGGGATTTAGACAAAATCTTTTTAGAAAATTCCCCCATAAATTGTGAAGGAAGGGGGGGGGGGGGAAGACTGCGAAATTTTTGCTTCAAAGGGAGTTGAGTAAATGCTGAGATTAAAGAAACATTTCTTTACTACAACTGCATATTGCAATTATACGTTAAATGGGTACAGAGCTCATTCTGTTAAAATGCATCTATGAAGAAACCAATCTGACAACTGTGGAAAATTATCAATTGTTTTTTGTTTTGTTACATTGTAATTGCTTGGCTTGGAAATGTAACAGTTTTACATGTCTAGAGTAATTACAAATTTAAACTTATTAGACCTTGTACCTACATGTACAGACAACATGACTGGCTATTCCAATGTTTGATCATTGCAAAATTAAGGCAATGAACTGCACCCAGTCATTTCTATGTTTTTGATACTCCCCAACTATATTATATTTCCAGCCCAATAGACTGGACCATGAACAATATATAAGAACATAATCCTCATATTTTTCTAGACGTCATCTCTTTGAAAATATACATTTTCAATGTTATTCACAACCTGGAGGCATTCAGAACTACGGTTAAGGTGAAAGACAAAAAAGACCTCCTGTAATACACTACTAAGAAGAAGTGAAAGAAACGAACTCAAACCTTTTGGCATATATCTTCAGCAATAGCATCCTCTGGCTGTTAGATATACATTAAGTGCATAGAAAAAGCCATGATGGACAATGGTATGATCAAGACATAAATACAGATGACGTAAAATGTGTGATGGTAAGGAAAGAATGGAGAAGCCATGATGGACAAAGAGAGGAAGGGGGTGGAGTGTGTGTCAGAGAGAGAAAGAGAGACAGACAGACAGACAGAGCTAGATAGAAAGAGGGATAGAGATTCAAAGAGAGTGAGAGAGGGAGAAGCAAACAGATGAGAACGACAAAATATAGTTGAAAGAAACAAACATTTAAAGATACAAAACATGGGAATGGGAGAGAGAAAGAAAAGAGAAAGAAAAGAGAAAAAATGAAGGAAGAGAAAAGAAAAGAAGGGAAGAAGAAAGAAAGAGGAAGAGGAGGAAGTGAGAAATGAGGAGAAGAGGAAAGAGAAAAGTATGTAAAAACAGACCCATAGAGAAATAAGAATGAAAGTAAACCAAAAGAACACATGACAACATAAAGATAAGTGAAATTGGTGGAAAGGGGCAAGGTTAAGGCATGAAGTATAATTTTTACAAGACAAATAGAAAGAATCAGAAATAAAAGAAAAGGAAAAGAGAAAAAGCAAGAAAATGTTAATAAACCAGGAAAACCCACAATCGTGCACATGCAAAATATTTTCAACTCTTTTTCCCCAAAAGAACATAATAAAGCAAACTTTTAAAAAGGGAACAACTCTCATAAGAGATGGCCGTTTTTCTTTTATAAAGATAAACTGACCCATTATATCAACAGAATTTTTCAGCATGTGTCCACTATATTTCTAATACAGAGAAATCTTATTTTTCTACTGAATGGAAAAAAGTGATGGCATTTGACCATTTTATTTCTTCCCCATCATTACAAGATCACGTAAAATTTTTCTTTAATTAATAAAATGTTATTTTCAAGGCCATATTAAAGCACAGCCATCTTCACATACTTTTTGAGCAGCTACAATTTGAATTTTCTTTTCTAAACTATGGCTTTCATTAGATAAAAATCAATCACAGCATCTACGTCATTATAAGATACATGTAGGATGCACCTTAACTAAAAGGACATTATATGATTTGATGATAATAAGTTGGGCTTAGTATATTTAACAGCTCTTAGTATATGAGTTAAATGACCGATCCATGCTCCCAAAATACTCTGAGCATATTATTCATCATGCAAAGTCACACTCCAAGCTATGTTAAGAACAAGGATGCCAAATGAATTGAAAGAGCATGTTAAACAGCATGGAAATACAACCAATCATATTATGTACATGTATACCATATACATGTATGTAACAAGATTCCCCCCCCCCCAAAGGAAAGAACTCCTAATGCTTATCCAGAAAAATCTTGCATTTGAAATATGTGAGATGATTCATCTTAAAATTATTTCACCCTTGGAACTATGAAATAAATTATCATCCTGCAATAAATGGATTAACTACTAATCAAAGGGAACTTTTCAGGCAAAAACACACTTTTTAACAGGACAGGTTCTACTTAACCATAAGATTAAAAAGTTAAAGGAATTTCTATTTCTATAGGTACTAAAAATTAAAAAAGAGAGAACAGAAATTGAGAAGGATTGATACTACAATGGAAGAAGAGAAGGAAAAGAGAAGAGAGAGAGAGAGAGAGAGAAGGAAAGAAAAGATGAGGGAGGAGAAACAATGCTGCTCTGAAGATTTCATGCAACATTGCTCCCATAGATATGAAGTAGGCACTCCAAATTTCCCTAAGAAGCTTATCTTTTTTGGTCATACCAAAGATTGTGAGTTGTATATGAGTGAATTATTACAATTACAAGCACATAATAATATCATTTCTCATTACTAAATGAAAATATCCAATAGACATTACAAACTTCTTGGCAAAATAGCAAGGATTTGTTTCCATTGTTACAGACAAAACTGACTTTCAAACAATGGCAGATTATTGAGGTTATTTAGTGGAATGACTTTTCACATGCAAAACTCTGAATTTAGAAGCTGAGAAATCATCACTGTTACCAATTTGCGTTAATCCATGAATGCCCAGCCATGCAATAATCAATGAACGTGAATCCATATAAATGTTATGCATTGTAAATGATGAATCTAGCATGGAACGGGGGTGAGTTGTGACAGTTTGATTTTGTGCAGGGTGCAACATAGGCAAGTCTTTGGGTAAAAAGCAGAAGGAACTAAGTCCATAAAATGTTCTTTTTGGCTTCATCGTGAAACAAGTCCCTCTCATTCGGTGCGTTCTCACACACTTGCTTGCAAAGTTTACTGAGTTGGAAAGAAGTCACCACGATAGTGTTGCATGCAGTAAACTGCTACTGCGCCGAGTATGAGGGGGTACTCATTTCATGACAGTGCCTTTCTTCTTTTTTAAGACTTGGACTTTGAGCCCCTTAGTACTAGCTGACGAAATGCATTTTGATCAAGGAAATGCTGCGAATCATTGCATGTGAAGGCGTGCTTCGTTCATTCCGTTGGCATGCCAAGGCACAGGAACTCACCGCACTACCTCTACGTGTCATAGCCGCAGAGCATGCGCGCAGCAGAAGGGTTTTCTGAGGGAGGCAATGGTGTATTTGTTGGAAACAATATTAACTTTTGGAAATTCACAGTATGTTTATATTAATGTACACAATTATTCTGTCAGATTTTAATCACTGATAAAGTTCTGTCATGAAATTCTAGTTACGTGATTAAAAAAAAAAGATACTTCCTCAAAGCCTACATAAGGAATTTGGGGAAAAAACACATTACATGTAACTTTTGACAATGAAACGGCTTGAATTTGAAATGGCATTCCTACCAAAGTCCTCAGAAGTCAAAACTGGTTGCATTTGGTTTGCTATATTATACTTTAACAACCTCTTTTAGGAATTAAAAAAATGTAATCACAGTTGAGAATCCAAAAAATTCATGGTAATGTGAGGTTATACAAGGTTGGACTTTTACACATCTACAGGCCCTATCTTACATGTAACTACTACTAAAACTTGAAATACAGAATATGTATTCATCCAACCTTGATAAACGTCAAGCCTTATTGAGATCATGCCCTGGAAATTTTACATCAGTCCATGTTATCCTTTTCCAGGTTAGAAAATCCTTTTTGCAACTGATCAAAATCTCAACTTATCTCTACAACTCCCTGGCTGCTTTAGAAACAATGGATACGACGTAAACTCTGATTTCCCTGATGAATTTCACGTGTGTAAAAATCACAAGGGCAAGCAGATGCTGCATGTGACTTTGAAAACCAGTCACTGTAATGCAACTGAAAAATGATGTCTTTATTAAAGTGTAGTACTAAAAACCGTGTCCTGCTTCTTCCTATTAATTAACAAGAGTTGTAGAAATCAGGTGTCTATCAAGAAATTCAACCAAAATCAAATTACTTGGCATATGTGCATATATCTTCTACTAATCTGTGTAATACTCATTACAAGAACCATGTGGAACATATAAAATAGCCAATAAACCCATTGAAAACTCTGTAATGAAGAATTAATTCACAAACATGTGTCGTGCACTGATGAACAATAACTGGGAACTTTGGAGTAACAAGAGAAATCAGATTCTATACTCCATTTTTATTCCATTCCCCTCCCCCTCCCAAACAAAAACAAATTTGCTTCATCTATCCAAACAACTATACATTTCTGTTGTTTCCTCTGAATAACATTTTGAGTCTTTGTCTTCATTCAAACACCATATATTTTCTGTAAACGAAATTTGAGACAAATCACAACCACCCCCCTCCTTGAAAAAAGGAAAAGCCATCAGGAAAAAAAAACAAAAAAATGGTAGATCAGGATTTCTTGCGATATGCCACCCCACTGTCCCATGAGGTTAAAAAGAAGGTTGAGTATTGGTCAGACAATTGTAACTTGAGAGAAACAACCTAGAATTATTACGCAGTACATTCATTTGTGTTGTTCTTACTGGTATTAAAGAAGAATTGAGCTATATGAGGTTTTAGGTACATGTAGTGGGATGCAAAGATGCATCAAGAACTGTTTGTACTTTTTTATTCTCTATTTTTTTTTTTTTTTGCTGGACCATTTTTTTTTTTTTTCATGGCAGTCCATCATGCTTTTCCATTTAGAATTATCAAAGTAATTGCAAATATGGTTCAATCTTGCTCCAAATCAAAACCATTGAAAAATTAATGTATATAAATATTGGTATATGGGATTAGATATGCATGCAGTTTCAAAATTTGGTCCAAAGGTTTCATGTATACATCTACTCATATTCGGAATACATGAGGTAATTTTAAAAGGAAATATTTCCATTCCACATTTATAATGATAATAATTCTTCTGCATGAAAAATGTGTATAAAAAGTATTTTCAAAAAAGCTTGCAATTTGTATCTGTTTCTCTCACTCTTTCATCTTACCAGGACTCAACCTTCTAATGATCTCAGAGCTTCATACCTGGGTATCTCGTTTGCAGTTGCCACGGTTACGCACAAGACTTCTTTGCTATTGGTGGATAAGGGGATGGAGAAGGAGAAGGGATAGGAGGAAAATGGTAGTATGAAATGTGAATGAGTGGAACTGGTGAGGGCGACAGACAGGCTATGTATTGCGAGAGTAATGTTAATTAGTGTACATGTACACTGCAATGTTATAGAATCCAGGGTCTGATGCAAAGAGTATTGCAATATCGAGTTAGATTCCTGAACTACATGTACCTACAAAGTTAGAAAATACAATGTTATGAGGAAAATGAAATGTTTAAGAATACTATTGCAAATGATCATTTCCAGAGAAACGAGAGTTCTATCACAACAGAATGCATGCTATTTCAAATGTTCTTCTGAAAAAAACAGTGAAATATACGTAAGCAGGGTTTTCTAACAGATTTTAAAAAAATTAGTATATCACTCCCTCACAGAATTATATACAGGAAAATAATGAAGCCATAAATTGAGTGAGAGTTCACATGATTACAATTTGACAAGCGAAGGGCACTCGTAAAAATAGCTTTTAATACATAAGCAAGGTTTTTTTCTTAGAGTAAAAAGGGAATGAGGCTATGAAAATTTCAGATTTTAACACTGTCTCACAAAATAATATACAGGAAAATAATGAAGATATAATGAGTTAAAATAGTTCACATGATTAAGCTTAAATGAGCATAATATACTCACAAAAATAGCTTTTAATACGTGGCATTTTTTTTTCTGTAAGACATCACTATGAGTATGCTGGGATATCTATATGCGGTATACTTCTCATATCAGTGTCTGACACGAGAGACTAATAACCTTAGTGTTAACTTTCAAATATTTATGATGATAACTCAAATATTTATGATGATAACTCAAATCCGTTTCCAATTTCCTTCTTCCAAAATGCTGTAATAAGTACTCCAAAGCCGGAATAATAAAACTTATATCAATTCCAAATGTGAAAGCAATGAAACCCATTGAAGGGATTACTTGGGATTATACCTGGTAGTCAAATAGCTGAAAATAACCCAGGGAAAGTAATAACTTCTGAAAAGTGATATTTTTGTCTAAATTTACAGACCAAGATCTGTTACTAATAAAGCATGTAATATACAGAAGCAGCTTATGATATCAGACAATGTCTAAAAGTGTAAAACCAGATTTCAGTGCAAATTATATCCTTTGAATTTTTGCTATATACAGTACCTTCTGAATTCCAAAATTATTATCAGCTGATATTAATGAAACATGTTTGTTTTTACTGAGTGAAAAGTAGTGAGGTTAGAGATCTTAAATTCAACTTTGAACCCCTTTCCAATTAATTTTCATGTAGTCTGTTAGAAGCCACATGGGTACTGATTTATTAAACAGAGATAAATCCTTTCTGCATTAAAGCAAATGATATAACATGTTTGTGCTCCCATCACTTTTGAACTAGCATAGTAACCAGCCAAGAGCCAGAAAGGGCAGATACTCTGTTGGAAATTATGGAAGAGTTTGAAAGTGTACAAATCACCAAACAACATTTCGCTCTGTATATGAGGAGTTATGTAACTATACTATCTCCAAAAATAGGGGCTACAAATATTGCTCCTTTTATTTCAAAAGATATTGTGAGTGCAAAAATACTTTCAATTAGCATAAAAACGACTAGTTGGTAGACTACTTGACGTATGTGTATGTGTGCCGTGAATTAGGGCGTTTACAGAATCAAACTTCTACAATATGACCAAGTTACATTTTATACTGATGATGCAAAACAGGAGAATTAAAAAATCCTTATCTTTCACAAAAATAAGTTTTATGGATTTAGTTTTTTTGTTGTTGTTGTAAACAAAGCCTTCACAAGAATCAAAATCACTCTGGCTCTCAGCAGGCAATGAAGTTAGGTTTGGTATGCCATGTCATTAGAATGAAATATAATGATTAGCAATGAATTATATAATATACTGGAAATAATTTCATTGTTCTCCTGTCATCTTGATGGACCTTGAATACATCATACAATGATTAGAAAATCAAAGCTTACAAAAGGCATAGCTTCTCTTTATTTCCGCAGAAAGGCTGAAGAAGATGCCTCAAAGCATGAAATACAATAAATAAGTAAAAATAAAGATGTCTTCAAGCAGATCATTCAGGATAATTGGTTTCTAAGCCTTGCATCATTTGAATCCTGTGCTTGTATCTTCAGAGGTGTCTGCATGTAGCTTTTGAATAACAGTCTATGATCTTAGCCTATAAAATATGATGCTCTTGAACAATGGTTTGCATCTAATACAGAGATCAGAGATATCTTATGCTGAGCTTGATCAGGCTGAGGCCATGAGTTTGGTTTTTACATCTAATAGTTGATCACATTTTAACACCATTTGTTTATTAACAATCTGATACTTGTGATCAGACATTTGCTCAGTGATATTTGTTCAGCAACACTGACCCAGGGACATTTGCACAGCAACTGACTTAGCAACAATTGCTCAGCAACACTGACTGAGGAACATTTGCTCAGCAACAATAACTCAGCGACATTGCTCAGCAACAACGACTCAGCGACATTTGCTAAGCAACATAACTAGGAACAATTGCTCTGCAACATTGACTCAGCAACAATTGCTCAGCAACACTGACTTAGGAACATTTGCTCAGCGGCAATGACTCAGCGACATTTGCTCAGCAACACTAACTGAGCAAAACTGACTCAGAGACAATCGCTCAGCAACATTGACTCAGCGACATTTGCTAAGCAATATAACTAGGAACATTTGCTCTGCAACACTGACTCAGTGACATTTGCTCAGCAGCATTGACTCAGTAACATTAGCTCAGCAGTTAATTATTAAACCTGAAGATATCCTCCTACAAAAACTTGACCAGACATAAGACCTAACTATGCCTAATCGTAACCCTATTCTCAAGTATAACTGAGGACTAAATTCATAATGGAACTTCATGAGGACCAAATTAAATAGATGTATGGCATAGATTTATGAGCAAACAGAATGCTAAATCCTGTTTCTTGGATCTGATGAAACATATGAATGCATACGGAGCTTGGTATCACAAAATTGCAATGGACAAGACAAAATGCCGAGTAAAATCTCTTCATGGTGAATGCAGATGATATTGCATTATTCATGAAAATGAGCTTGTATACATGATACTTCTTACAAATATTTCTGTGACATATCTGCAGCATACAGTTAAACCTACAACATGTCTTCCTACAGGAAAATTATAGATAGGCCACCTATCCACCTGTCCACAAAGCAAATGCTTTCTGTACCCCTTGAGTGACCTTTACAGATTGGTTGAACTGTATTTGTATCACTGTACTACTCACCCCGTCTTGACTCACTTTCGATGACCCACCAAAGAGTTCATCCTCAGTGGCTCCGCCAGCACCAAAGAGAGGCACACCCCCTGGAGGTGCTTTCTTGCCAGGTTTGACGTCTTCTGGGCTGTTGGCTGGAGAAAACAAAGAAAGAGGGAAGGAAAGTGTTAGTCCTTTCCTGCATGATGCATATTCTTTGTTCAAAGTCCATTCTTGAGTCAAAGACCATTTTGAGACTTGGTCCTCAGCTTTTAGACCAAGGCCTCATCAAGGTGTGCTCATGAAAATATAGAAACAGAAGACAGTATGCACATCCTCATTGACTAATGCAAATATATTCCTTGTCTGTTCATGTCCTTTGCTAAGCTAAAAGGTTATACCAAATATTCTCTGACAATTTCTCCACAACCACATTGCAACTTGAAACAAATTTAAAACTTCAACCCTGGGCCTAATACTATAGGTCATGATAAACCTAAACAAAACCACAACCTAACACACTCGTTGACATCCTAACACTAACCCTATATTTTTATGATATGCAACAGGTATAGATGGAACATTGTAGGATAACCATGTCAAAGAGTGCTACAATCAGTGACCATAGGGAAGATTAAGGCTCAAGGGAAAAAGACTTATGAACTACAGATTTCAAAGAAATCACTGGTTGCAGACACTGATAGAAAGACTGAAATTTTTTATGTATGTCCAGTGAAAAGTCCCGTTAAAAATATAGGTACATGATATTTTTTAAAAAGGACAGATTCTTACAAAAGAGATAAGGGAATTCACAATAAAATGATGATGTTGAAAAGCGCTCCAGGGGAGCAGTTTTCTTTCTTAAGTTCAAATTCCCCATTGTCCAGGCAAGCAGAGAAATCATTTACAACCAAAGAACCAAACACCACCACCAACTCGAAGTCAAAGAGATTTAGCTCCTGTCATCTCTTTTCCTGCCTTGGATGACATCCAGAACAAGCTAGGACCCACTTAAGTTGACTTGTGTCACAAGCACAGTGTCTTAAGAACAATAAACACCACACTGCTTGGTAGTGCAGGGACAAAGTCCCTGGCAACAAAAGAGTCGACCATCAAGTGTTGGAGACATAACATAATGATGAAAGACTTCTCATTGATGCAAGGCATAGAGTAGTATCCTCAGAGGAGGTTCTTTGATATGATCCATGATGATCAGGTGAGAAAAACAAGACAGAGAGGAGCTCTTAAATCCTATGCCAACTTGGAGATGATAATTGATAGTGGTTGCATCCAAGTTTTTATCAGGGTACTTCCACTTTTTTTTGGAAGAGGTGATGACAGAAAGAGCAGTCCATGAGGAGCATGTCACTCAAATGTTCTACCAAAAATGGACTTTCTGAAAATTATGTTCTTCCTGCTTCAAAAGTATGAATATCACAAGAGACAATCCGAATAATATCATTTATCAGTTATGTGAAAACCTATACAATGTCACGTCACTTTGACATTGGGGGCTGACTGTAAAATTACCAGTTTGGAGCCAGAAGGGTACCAACTCTGTGTTAAAACATATGAGTTAATGCTTTCTGACTCTCGACAACTGAAATGCTAGTCAGAAATATGATCATGGGAACCTGCAAATGACTGAATTTGAGACACCTCTGTGTTCAAGCAAAAAAGGGGTTCACGGTGCAGAATTTCATTGAGGGACGTATTACAAAACTAATCCCAGATTTGGTCGCTTCTCATATCTTGTCTCTCCATCAACGACCCTCCCAAAGTTCCTCAAATTCCTCTCTAGAAGTCTCCCCCACTGTTTGTGGCTTTAAAGGCCACTGGTTATAAAATCATATGCTCACATGATATAGGATGCGTTCAAGCGATTTTTTGAAGCTAGAATCACAAAAATGAATCACAAATCAAAACGCTGTTACAAAACATGGTTACTGTGGGAGCGATTTTTCATCAACGCTGATTCTTGATCATTTCAAGCCCACCCACTGCGCATCGTAGAATGCAGTTTGACCCAGGAAGTTTAGGTAAACTTCGGCGTGATTTGTTCACGTTCTTTTTGCGCCCAAACCGGAAACAGACCATGATAATGACGTAGTAGAATCAAGATTGAGATCTCCGTTGCATTCAATCGATTTTTAGCGACCATGGTTCCGCAGAATCATGATTCAAAACGCACCTTTTTCAGCGTTTCATGTTTGAGTTTTGAAAGATGTTTATTTTTACGACCAGTGAAAAATTGATCGAACGCAACCGTGGCTTTAAACTAAACGTCTTTGAAAACCGCGATTCTAGGGTGAAAAATAGTGGCTTGAACGCAACCATAGACTAAACTGTCATAAAACTTGGGTCTTCAAGATGGGGGGGGGGGGGGCGGGTGATCTTACTATTTCAGTAGTCATACATACATGTACAGAACAGTTATTACTGATATATCGTGTCAAGTCAAGTCAAAATATCGAGACTATTTATTTCAGTGGTTATTTGTGACTTGACTCCCTAAAAGCTACTGGAAGTTTGACTAATGCATTCAAGCTTTGATATTTTAATAATGGAGATGCACATAATACAAAATAAATTTTAATTAATTAAAATCAAAATGTTTAGGTATAACTTTACTTTCAGTAAAATGTTTGTGTTTTTGGGTTTTTTTTACAGAGGAGCCAAAATGGCTAAGCTTTTTTAGTGCTTCCCTTTGTTGCCTTTAATGACACATTAGAGAGGATTTGACAAATATTTAATGCATCATTAACAGATTTAACTCAACTAGAAAAGAATTTTCAGCTTTAATCACTTCAATCTTGATTAAGTAAGCAGCTAACCATTAAACAGTTTTTATCATTTACAGAATCATGGCAAACAATTTTCCTTCGCTTATCCCCACAGGGCAACTTATAAGTAAACACTAAAAAGAAAAGTCTAATGTCTAACTCTTCAATGGCTTTGGTTGATTTACAGAAGAAGCAGTTCATTGTAACATCTGACTTCTGCCACCCATACAACATTACTCCTAACAATCTGACATACCAGAATTTTAGCCTATAGTATATTAAGAATCAAAACATAATTATGTAAATTTTTAGATGGAAGTTGCACTAATCAAAGTTTACTTAAAGTTTACTTAAAGGCATTGGCTAACTTTGTGAGCAGCAGATTTTAAAAATTCTCAAACTAAGATGAAACATGCATATTTGTACTAAAAAACCCTGAAACCAACCATAATTTAGAATGAAAAACTGTTAGTAAGACGCAAATCGCGATTTTTATTATTTTTGGTCTCAGAGACAATAAACAAGAGGACTGTTTTGCTCGAGTTAAAAAAAGCCGTTATCTGCCTCCCTCCACATGATACGTCAATACAAACAGTACGGTCCGGTGAGCCATGTGCGCATGCGCACTGTGCAACTGACCCTTATATATTTTTCAAACACTGGTTCGCATTTCTAATATTTAAAGATACTTCTTGTGGATATTATACTTTGAAACTTTCAGACTGGTATTTTTGCACTATAACCCTTACATTTATCCCATTTTCAAGTAGCAAAATGAGGTTTTTAAAAAAATTATAACAAAGTTAACCAATGCCTTTAAATGAACTTGGTGGTGATGTTTCATCATCATAATCTTTGCTTTCAACTTAGAATATTAAGTTGTAGTAATAGTGGAATAAAGAAACTCCCTGAAGTAATCAGTGTTACATATCTTGTGCGATTTTGACTCGTAATGATTCTGCAGGAATATAACAATTTACACCTTTTCTCCCATTTTCCCCCCACTCTTTCCCCCACTGGCAAGAAAAATGTGATAATTATGAATTTGCAAAAGTAGCAAGCTAGATGACTAATAGGATATGAGAGAAGCGCTTTGCCAGCTGGCTCTTCAACTCACCTACCGAGCAGTGTCAAATTTAGCACGCTATGGAGAGCAAGGGAACGTGATTTCATATCTGGGGTAAAAACAAAGGGGAAATTAGGGCAAGAACTATGGGGGACCTAGGTTGAGCTTGCAGAGGGACTGCAGGGGACAAGGGTAATGGATTTAGACATTAATGTTTGAGGAATTTTTGCACTGGGAATTAGGTTATGGACATGAGAAAGAATTCAGTGTTTTGGAATGGCAATTCGGGGCAACATGCCCCTTACAGTGTAAGTCTTTTATCCATTTAATTTCATCCAATAATGATAAAGTTATAAACATGAGTATCCATGCATCGTAACGATAATTTAAAAAAAACTCGGTTAAAGGTTACATCAAGAAATTTTTCATTTCAACAAGGAATATGTGAATAAATAATGTTGTAACACATTGTAAAAAAATCACCCACTGTTGGCCTAATAACGGGGTAAATAATTTCTTGTGCATACCATATCATGAACACCTTTATGCCCTCAAAATGTCTTTGGATGTCATTACCCCCAGTTTTAGCTTTGGCAACCATATCACTTGGTGCATTCCAGGAATAAAAGAGAGATTTTATCAATTCAATAAACTACTGAAATTTTCAACTCCTTAAGGCCGTATCTCACCAACGGAGATGTAGCCGCGACGTCTCCATTTTTTGTCACAAATATGTCTCCAAGACGTCTCCGCGACAAAAAATGGTTTGCGCACTCACCAAGACGCAACTTCTAGGAGACTAATCGGAGATGTCTCCAAGCCAGGTGTCAATCACTTTGCTTGGAATTTGTGGAGACAAGAAGTCTCCTTAGTCGCGGCGACCACTCTGAGACGTCTCCTCAGTCACGGCGACCTCTCTGAGACGTCTCCTCAGTCGCGGCGAAGTCCCTGAGACGTCTCCTACAGTTGCAGCAAAGTTTCCGCAACCTCGCAGAAACAAATAATCTCTGCAACTGATGGAGTGGTCTCCGAGACATCTCCGAGACGTCTCCGAGATCTCGCGGAGACTGGAAAAGTCTTTTAAAAAATCGAACATGTTCGAATTTCTTGCAACTCCTCAGAGACTCCATAATTTTCAGGAGACATCTCAGAGATGTCTCTGCAACTAGCAAAATCTGGAGTTGCAAAGTAATCGCGAACTAGTTTCAAGCCCAGTGAGATACACCCTTTATTCTAAAAAACAGTTTGTACTCTGGTACAGTAGCATAAACATGAACCCCAAAAAAAAAGAAGCACAAAAATACTCGTAGGCAACTCAAGGTCAGCGCATGTCATGTAGAAATGAGTTTATCTAAGAAATGTTAATATAAAGAGGAAACCTCCATTGAAAGTAATCATTTGGGATCATTCTAAATCTCCATGTACTGGTTTTCTTTCACAACTTATTGTATTTTACTACAAATGAAAGAGTTCTACTTTAATAGGACTTATCCCTTGCAATCATTTGATCTCATCTAATGGAAAGAGCAATTACAAAAAAGATTAGTGAACTGTAAGAGAAAAGCCATACGAATACAAAGAGATAATGATATATATCATAGGTATCTAGGACTTCTACAACTAAGTCTACTACATCCTGAAGAACTCTGCACTTGTTAAATCAATGTCTTTAAGGGAGGAATAAATGTATTCTGTTACCTAACTTGTACTACCATTCACCTAAAAAATATTAAACTGCATCCAATTAGAATGTATACGATCAATGTCAACAAACTTTACCTGACATTCTTTGAACAAAGAAACAAGTATTAGGAAAGAAAAAGAAAATTACAACCCCCCCCCCCAACTTTGGTTCAAAAATACTTTTTGTGGGTGTAAGGTATATCAAATAGTCTAATCACAAGCTGTTTTTATGTTTACCGGGAGTGTATTTAAACTTGCAATATCTCTTGATAGTAATAATAATGATAAAGCAATATTTGAAGCTGATGGACATGGAACCGTAACCATGAAACATACAGACTTTTTTTGATGATCAGTTCCCTTTAAGGAGGATGAAGAGAGTTTACTAGAGGTGAGATCGATTAGCGTAATTCCCGTTTACTCCCAGGGAAATCCCAACCGAGCCCCCGCAAACTGCGCACAGCTACTCCCACAGGTAATACCATGAGCTTTGAGTCAGCCTCACAGAGGAAGACACCAAAGCCTTCACGTGGGACTGCATTGTGCACGTGCCCCTGACGGCCATGGACTAGCATTGCACGTTGTGTGATATAGGTATATCCCAGGTCCTTCATGGGAAAGGTTTTTCTTCGAGATTTCTGTAATACAAACTGTTTTAATTTTCTTTGTAAAAAATTTGTCGTGTACATTTACATTCTTTGTTCTAGATTTCCCTACTCAGCCTACATATTATATTTTTCCCTGGAATTGCATCACATGGTTCACGCTACACATACACTAGCCACAGACTACATTTGCATCTCACATTGTGGGCTGAGGTGTGATATAGGTGTATCCCACGTCCTTCATGGGAAGGGTTTTCTTCTAGATTTCCCTACAAAGAAAATGTTTTAATTTTCTTTGCATTACATCACATGTACCTTTTTTTCTTCTAGATTTCCCTACTACTGAATATTTCATTTTTCTTGGAATTGCATCACAACTTAGGTTCAAGCAAATTAGCCATGCACTACATGCTGCATCTCATGTTGTGGGCTTGAGTGTGATGTAGGCATCCAAGTCCTTTATGGAAAAAGTTCGGTTTTATTCCCTTATTATGTTTTATTTCCCCTGGTATTACATCTCATTGTTCAAACAGTTTTTTAACCATGGACTTGCATAGGGAAGGACCCTTCATGGGAAGGATATTTCTTCTAGACTTTCCTAGATGAGTTATAGAGCAGTTCTGTATGGGTTACGTCCCCTCGCTGAGCTTGACCATAATAAAAAAAAGGAAAAGACATCCAGCAGACATATGTTCTACAACTCCTATCCTCTATTATGGCATGTTCATCTCTTCTGCCCCCAATCCCAAGCCCCTTCCCCTCCTCTCTTCCCACACCCACCCCCTTCCATCTCCCCCCCCCCAAAGTCTTCCAAAATTATGACTTTTAGAACAATTGGAGATCTTGAAACATTCCTTGAAATGTTATTCCACTCTAGAAAAGCAATTGAGCACCCTTGTCTAGATCATTGTGCTCTTGCTGAAGTTCACCATCATGACAAGGAGGAAGACCCCTACAGACTCAGGATCCTTCACACACATCCTCCACCCTTATATCATTCAATCACAAATATCACATTTCAAAGCAAAGACTTAGATCACACTCAGAGATCTTGAAATGTTGCTTGAAATGCCAGTACACTGGTGATGAGCAATATTAACTAACCAAGTCTTGGTTATTGTCCCCTCAACGTACCTTAACTTCACCATGATGACAACGGGAAGAGACCCCTTGCAGACACAGGATCTCTAACTCATATCCTCTACGTATATCTCTTTCAACCTCAAAGGTTTAAAAACAGAGGCAATATTTAACCACAGGAAATAGGATGGGAGGGGGCTTGGAGTTTTTTTCCCAATACTATTAGAATTGAGGGTACAGTGTTTGATTGCAAGAGAATTGTACTACTGGATATCATTATTTTAGTGCATTGAATTATATTATTGTAGTGTACAGCAGTAACACTCAAACCTTTAGTAAAGACAAAGAAATTGATGAATATATATAATAATGAAAAGAAGAAAAGAGAAGAGAAGAGAAAAGAACTGTCAGTTCAAATCAAGGGCAATGCTATGAAATAAAATGGCTATTCAAATAAAATTATGCAAATCTTAGAATCATAACAGAGTACCACAAAAACAATGAATCAAGTAATGTAATAAATGTAGGAAGAATAGAAAACAAAGAAGATACTCACTACTAACAATGCTGCATTTCTTATGAAATTCATTTGGAACACATTCCCAATTTATGTCCCTACTATTCTGACCAATTGTTAACGGTCTTCTCAATCATGTCAACATGATGAAGATTTCCCACAACAGAAAGAGAGCTCCTGAATTCACAAAATATCACGGCCGAAAACAGGAGGATTATCACAATGGAAACTTAAAAGGTTCAGGATTCCTATCATATAGTAAACAGCAAGCACAACATGAGTAAACAAAAGAATACTCATCACACTTACCTGAAAAACACAGATCTACCTACAAGCCGATCACACAAGTCATGTACAGGTATGAAATATTCCTAATAATTATTAGCCAGAGCACTCAAGCAAGATGTGACAAATCCTCAGAAATACTCCAAACAGAAAGACATCTGGGAGGGAAGATCGACGACGGAGTGAGACACCCGCTGAAATCTTTCACAGGCCTTGCCCAAGCTTGGGAACACTTTGTAATCCTCAGTCACGAAGCCTCACCCCAAAACAGATCCCCCTCCAACTCCAAACCAGAGCACTGCCACGGACAGGTTGCCAAGACCGCAAATGCCGGCTCTGTCATCGGGGCAAAAACTTTCACCTCTCTCTACCCCCTCCTCTCTATCTCTCCGACTCTGTCTAATGCTTCCTCCCTTTCTCTTTCATTTTTTCCTTCCTTTCCCTCCTTACTCATATTCCCTTCTTTTTCACTCTTCCTCCCTTTCTGCACTGTAGACCAATTTCCTATTTTTCATTTCTTCAGCCCATATAACAAATTCTCAAGTCCAACAAGAGCAATATCCAAATTTCTCACTTGTACTCTGGTAATCTTTCAGCAGGCACATTTCCTTTTTTCTGCATTTCTTCCAGGTAATTTTCCTACTTTTCAACAAAAATCATTTACATCAGTTACATATGAACATACATTCTCTTCCTCACTCTTTCTCTGTTTTCCTGATCAATTCTCCTTCCCCCTTTCGAACCTCAATCACACGGTTAATCCATACCTACATGTACATTACTATCTAACTTAGATATCATCTGTTGAAATCCAGCAGGGAGTTACTTTATATGATCTTCTATAAAGATTATTAACACCATTCTGGCACTCAAGAGTTCATACATTCCTTAACCCACTGCCTAAGGGAACATGGTGGCTCCTGTACAAAGTCTAGGGGAACAACAGAACTCAGCAGTTGACAGGTTAGATGATATTTTCCTCTCACACCTTCCCTGCTGAAAATAAACACCATGAACTGAACCCTAAACTGATAAGAAACTTTTTTCTTGGTCTCTAGCTCCATCAAGTCTTCTTATTATTCTTCCATCACTCGATCCATCTCAATGTCTCTCTTTCTCCCTCTCTTGCTATCCATCTTTCTGTTTTCCATTCCCCCTTGTCTTCCTATTCCCCCTGCATCTGTTATTCTTTTACCCCTTCCTCCATGAGTCACCATTCAAACTTTCTTTCCCTTACCCTTTTCTCCTCATGAGATTATGTTTTCATGAACAAGTGTATTCGCACCTAAACAATGCCCTCCCTAACAACACCTCATTAATGTATAGACACTGAATTTTAGTCATTTTCCAACCCATGCCAGTCCCTAGATTTCTGTCACAGCCATAGACAGTAATAACATGACAAAATTCAATCACACAGTTTGCCTGGAGCTAACAATAGACTGCCAATACATCAATCATGTGTCATCGCCACTTTTCTTTTGTGTGAATTCAATGGAGGGATGGGGGTTGATATCTAGTTTCTTTTACTCTTTATAGTGATAAATGACTATAAAAGAATTTCAGTCTATGTTATCCCCTTCTTCCCCTTTACACCATTCCATCATCTCGGAATCTATGGATATTTCTTTATATCAGAAACAATTCTGGAGTCTTTTTTTTCCCTTCTTTTCAAAGATAAAAGGTATGCCTCAGTCTATTTTTTTTTCTTAAACTTGATTTCAAAATGAGCTTAAAACCAGCATCGGCTTTAACTTGAGTAGAACACCTGATACAAAGTCTGCTACTTATTTAATAATACAATGAAATATGGGATCATATTTTTCATTTCACTGAATTCTTAGATATTCAATTTCAAATTTCTTGTTTTCTCTGTCACTCCCACCCCCCCCCCCCTTTTTGACCATCATTTTTCATCTTTTCCCCTATATATTTTTCACTTTTCAACTTTTCATTCTCATCTGCTTGCTTTACATTGGCAGAAACAGGCATACATGCAACCAATAACTTTGCCACTGGCAAACAATTGAACACAGCTGGTATACCTGTTGTTTGATTACACAGCCAGGTAAGACTGGGTTCCCCTTTAGGTTCTTTCTTAGCACATCTCCAATGACCATATCAGATAGAGAAATGATACCCAGTCCAAATTTGGTGAACTGCCAAGGGATTTAAACATTAGGTCCCTCCCAGGTGATGATATTTTCATGAGATGCACAATGATGCAAACTTTGTTGCAAAGTGTCATGTGGGGATATTATTCTTTTTGAAGAGCTGACAAATTTTCTTTTGCCTTGAGCCAATATGACCTAAATATGATTCCTATTTCTTCATCAACAAAGTTCAATAGGCTACCTTTTGCATTTTTTTTCTTCTTGGAATTAAAATAAAACGTTTAAGAAAGAAAAAAAAATGTAGTTCTTAGTCTACTTCTTGCATGAGTTCAAATGCACACACTTATAAATTCTACACTACTTGTTTCTATCAATGTATCTTCACTTTTTCAGCACCATGCATATTCATACTTGATGTATACACACATGTACAATATTCTGTCCTTTCAGACCCAGCATTCACAAATGATCAGGATTTCTTGCCTGATTTCAGTAGAGAACATTCTACACCATACTCAGATTCATACCAAGACATAAGTTTCCCTTCCTCTTTTTTTTCTGCAAATGAAAAGGAAAATAATGCCTCCAGCACCAACCTTCCATGGGCGGAGGCATAAAATATAACCTGAAAATCTTGTCTACATGGACATATCCACTTTAAGTGTTTCTGCTCATCTCTTCATTCTAACGATATCATTTATTTTTATTTCCAAGGCTTTTGATTAAAAAGAGTTCATCTAAATAGCACAGCTTTTTAGGAATTGAATGCGGCTGGGCACTTCAATGTTATCCCAATTCTAGCTAGGCTTCCAATGTTGGTACTCCTACATTGTACAAAGTTTCTATGGTGCATTTAACACCAGGGTAGAGAGTGGCAATTGTAGATCAAAAGTCTTGCCAAAGGACAATAGTGCTTCACGGGAGCTCATCAACTTGATGATACTAAACCAGACAAACAAATGTTACACTATAAATGTTATGATAAAGGGTGCTGCAAGTTAACCAAGTCATGACAGGAATTATTTGAAGCCTTCATTGGTCAGCTTTTCTTCTTCAAATTGGCAAAACCAGTAATTTTTATTGCTTCATTTTTCTTACAGAAACCATAAATCTGAAATGAATTGATAGAAAGCATGGCGAGAAGTGAAAACGTTGCCAAATTGCATGGGAAAGTAGTGATTCCGATCTTTCCATCACACTATCAATTCAAGGAGTTCATTACTTATATTCCTTTCAATCATTTTCAACATCAAACAACAAAATACTGATGCAACCAAAACAGTATTTGTAGAATTCTTTGCTCTTATTTTGTGCTCATATACTTGGTTATGTTTTCAAGGACTCTGCATCAGAGACCACATGATGTGGAATTTTGTCACAACTAAGTTACCTGCACATACAGTATCTACATGACTACGTGAACCTGTATCCCTTCAGCAGTATAGAAGTCTTTGAAATTCATCTTTTGTGCATGTTTGTCTTCTTACAGGAAGGGTTTATGAGAGAGGGAATTAGATGGGAAATGGGGCAAAAAGAGGAGTTTCCTGCAGGGGAAAAAGCCCTGTCCAGACTGGAAAATTCATCACATTGCATGTACAAAATATTTCAGCTAATTCTGTCAAATCTTATTAAAGGTAAGGTATTCACACCTGACAACCCTGCAAGTCAAGAAATAGGGACAAATGATTAAGAAACTATTAAAAACTAGTGATATACAATAGTATGGAAAGATATCTACAAAAATAGGGACACGGGGGCACTGAGGGTGAAAAATGCTCTTTCCTTTATCCAAAATAGAGACCTACACTATTAGATAGGGATAGTTGGCAGGTATGGGTATTTGAAGGACAATCCTTTTCAGGGAACATTTCTTCTATGATATTCTTCCAGACTGACATAAAAGAAACCACCAAACCGACAAATTATTCCATTTTTTCCAGATTTTAATTTTCTTGACAACAGATTTTTTCAAATAAAATTTCTCTAGTGTGAATGGCCAAGGAGACCTGTTAGCTAGAAGTTCACCATCAAGGACAACCTGTTGTGTTCCCAGGGAAGTCGTCAATTGACAATCCTGGTAGGTCTGTGTCGATGAGACTGACTCATCTTCTAGATGCAAGGGGAGGATAGAAGAAAGCCAACAGGTCCCCAGAAGATGAGAGAGATGGGAGTGATAGAAGGAAAGGGTGATGAGAAAGAATGATAACGAGGATGAGAGGGAGGGAAGGAGGGATGGAGGGATGGAAGGAGGGAGAGAGGGAGTGAGGGAGAGAGGGAGGGACAGAGATGGGCATAGGGACAGGAAGATAGAGAATGAGACGGGGAGAGATGAGGATATAGAATGACAAACTAAAGGACTGGAGATGGAGAGATAAGATAGAGAAAACTAAAAAGTCTCTTGAAGATGAGAGATGAGGTGATCAACGAAAAGGAAATGATGATGAAATAAAAGATGAACAGATGGAGGAAGTCAATAAGTCAAGTGAAAGATATGGGCTTAGGTGATAGGAGGACAGATGGACCAAGGTAAAGATAGTATGGAAGAAACAAGACTAAAACAGAGAGCCATGGGCAGATAGATGCAATAGGAAACATCCTGCAGCACAGAATAATCTAAGATGCCATAATATATTATACATGTACCATGCATCATTCAAAAAAAAGAAAGAAGAAAGAAAGAAAGAAGAAAGGAAGAAAGAAAGAAAGGAGGAAAGAAAGAAAGAAAGAAAGAAAGAAAGAAAGAAAGAAAGAAAAAGAAGCTTACCTGTATGCAAGTGATGCAAACTTATCACTGAAAACTAAAATGGCAAACAGATTTTACATGCTCATACTCTACTGAGCATGAAAATCATTGTCTCGCATGTTGAGATAAAAATCACAACTACTCTCGTAGCATTAAGAGATTAACATCAATTTGCAGACTACCCTCATAGCTTTGAGACTTTACGACTGCAATTTGAAAGAAACTTATCTGGAAGTTAATGGAAAAATGCTACAAGAGTAGTCTTGTGATTTTTATCTCAGCATGCGAGACAATGATTTTCATGCCCAGTAGAGTATGAGTAAAATGTGTTTGCCATAGTACTTATTTTATTCTAAAGTTTCAAAGTTTCAAAATCATCCAATTTTAGAAGAAAAATAATCTATCTCAACAAGAAAAATCACATATGAATAAATACTGCATACAGATGGGGGTCAAAAGGAATGCCGGTATAATGTACATGTGGCAATAAAATTGAGTTAAACGTTTTGAGCTACATGCACATACATAATCATTTGTAGTCTTGGAATTTTTCTGTGACTTTGGAATAGTACATAACACCCATGGTTCTAATACCATGCGTAAAGAGTTTCAGACAAGGAAGAACCATGTGTGAAATTGCTGCACCATGTGTGGCAACAAGGGTAAAAAAAAATTTTGGAGTATATATTCCTAACAATAATGATAAATGTCACAGATTGTTCTGCTTTTTGGCAATGTATTTTCACTTTCATGCCATTAGTAGACAACTCTTGCTTACCAAGAAGTATTTTTCATCCTTTTACTATAGCATATACTGCTGCCACACGTAACTTAAGGTGTTATTCCGTAAAACTTCTGAAACTTCCATGCTTTGCGCAGAGTGGGAACCGTGTGTGGATTTTTTCTAGTGAGAACCCTGGAATAGACAGTTATTTCAAAAGCAAACACTGCTTTTCTAATTCTTCCAAGTGAGAATGAAAAAATGAGAAACCACAATAAAATAATCATTTACTGCAACCAGACTCCTCCTTTAAAGCATGCTAGGGCATAAAGAAGGATATATATGAAGAGTTTGTTTGCCAAAGGGGTTAGATCCACTTTTTTAACTACAGAGAAAAACACATTTGTTTGCCAGATTTTGTACAGGTGTCTATGGAAAAATGAAATTAGAAAGTGCATTTTTTCATGAGTGTTCTGAAAATTTAGCTTAATATTTTTTTCTTAAGACAGGTACACGGTTGAACAATGTTTTAATATCAATAACTCAATTTTCATCAAAAGTGAATCTAACCCCTTTTGCAAACAAACTCTTCACATGTCCCCAATGACTGTTTTCGGATTCCAGCCAATAACTCAATCAGGAAGCATTCAATAGAACTAATTTCCTGCTTAACATGATCTCTAAAAAAGGATAACATTCAAGCAGCACATTAATATTTTAGGACAGTATTGTAATGATGTAATCCATCAATTTTGAAGATGAACTGGAGTTCAGTCCACAAGCCTGGCTTACTTGTCGGCTTCTGCATTTTTGTTTGAAATTGTTGATGTGTTGGTAGTTTGAAAAAAAAAAGACAATGTAATAATTTAATTGAAATTTTATTTATTAAAATTGTAAAAATCTATGTGCCATTTATGTCAACATGTTACATTGCTTGCTTTGTTTTATGGTTGGAAATGAAAATAAATGAAATGAAATTAAATGAAATTACAGGGTGAAACCAAACTGACATTAAAAGACTTAGAAAACTCAAAAATTATCTCCCACCCCCTCCTAGAACTCCAGCTTCTCTTTAAAATATATTTTCTCTGATTTCACTGGAATATCTGATATGTCTTGTGAGAATCATGGCAAGGTCATGTCTCCTTTCGCCTACACTCACATTAAGCCCTGCATGCCCAGTTATACCCTTCTGTGGTCACCATACATTCAGACACACACGGACCATGATTCTTTATCGAGTTCTAGTTCGAAACAGGGCTCGAACCCCCCCCCCCCTCTTCGTTATGTGACGTGGATAAGAAAAAGAAAATAACTAAACCAACAAAAAAACAGGTCATCTGACTGAACTACATTACAAGTATGAATATGAATTGGACATTTATGTCCAATAAAAACTGACAAAACAGATAGAAATCCACTTCATCTTTCCTTTTATTTTTTTTTTGTGGCACTCTATCAAAACAGCACATCTGCCTATTCCTAGAACATGTCTCATGTGCTATTTTTGAATGTCCATGAGAGAGATCCAACTCCCTTACAACAGTTCCACATATGGTAATGCATGTGGGTGCTGCGGGAAACCTTGGCACACCCTAACCATATTCTTTTAGAGTAATTCAACATCATATACAGTATAGTCACCCACATGTATTTGAGAGGGAAGGGGTAGTCAATTCAAAGAGTCACGATATCTTTCATAGAAAGTATTTATCAATATTTAGCAGATCCTTCCTGGATAAAATGTCTAAGGTCAATGTCTTTACAGTTACGTGCGGGGGGTGGTTCCAAGCTATTTTGTCTCGTGCGCTATAAACCACATTTATGATTTCAGTATATCTGATGATGGTGTTAAGCTGATAGGCCTTCCTGGAGCTTGACTCAGGCAGAATATCAAATGAAATGACATTTAATTATATAATACACAGTGTAACGTGTGTATTATATAATTAAATTCCCACTTTAAAATGTATGAGTGGGACTTTACAATGTCTCGTGCACTAGAAACCACATTTATGATTTCAGTATATCTGATGATGGTGTTAAGCTGATAGGCTTTCCTGGAGCTTGACTCAGGCAGAATATCAAATGAAATGACATTCAATTATATAATACACAGTGTAACGTGTGGGGCACATCCCAGACTTCCCACTTAAAAATGTATGAGTGGGACTTTACAATGTGCTTGAAAATAAATTCAAAACATGAGCGAGGGGGGGGGGTCTTTTTTGAGACATAGGATCCTGGCCAGTTAAAAGATTTTAGGGGCAGGTTATATTTTGAGCTGGGAGATCTTGGCCAATTAAAAACTTTTTGTCTTGTACCATGCAGGCAGGTGAACGTGTCTCTGTTAAAATGAATTTTGAGTCATACGATTTGGGCCATTTAGAAACTTTCTGTACAGTACGGGGCAGGTTATTAGAGTGTCTCTATTAGAATATAAAGCATACCTAGTGGTTGTGGTGAGTGACTAATTTTACTCTCGATGAAAGTTGTGATTTCATGTCATAAAATTGGATGAAAATAACCTTTTTAACAAATCAGATTAAGGAAATAGGAGATTAATAACCTACTTAAAAGGAAATCTGAGAGAAGAAAGGATGAAAATAGAGGTGGCCTTTTGCTAATTCAGGAGGAATTAACCCGTTGAGCACAATTTGAATTTGGTATAACAAATATTTTCCGTAGACTCGAGCCTGAGTTATCTCAGGCATAGTATTCAACAGGCTAACCCATTCGTGACAGGAATTATTTAAAGCCTAATTTGATCAGCTTTTATTCTTCAAATTGGCAACACCAACATTTTTTTATTGCTACATTTTTCTTATAAAAAGTCATGTATCTGAAATGAATATATATTGACAGAAATTATGATGAGAAGTCAAAAAGTTGCCAATTTGCAGGGGAAAACTTTGTGTTTTTTTGCTCTTTCTGCTCATGTATTTGGTATGATTTTTAGGGCTTTGCATCAAAAGATATTAGGCCAAACCGCAAAATGTGGACCTCTGTCATGAATGGGTTAAAAATACAAGGGCTCAAGAAACTATACCCCCTGGAGGATGTAATCATCTCCACAGCTTAACTTGAATTCAAGTTCAGTGGATCTGTATAATTTAGACAAACAGACTAATTCTGAGTTATTTACAGTAGGTTTGGAAGTGTAAGTAAAGTAACCAAAACTTGGTGAAAATCACATTCTCTGAAAACATACGCTCTTGTGCTCAAAATATGAATGGGCCAACAAGTTTTATGGACCTCTAGGAAGAACAGATGTATTTAAATAATGCCTCTGAATCCCGGGAGGCCACAGTCATTACAAGGTGGACACCATGCTCATACGTGGACTTTTCAAAATGGACCCTAAACAAGTAATTATCTTCGATCTCAGAATACCCAAAACAGTATTTTGTCATGCTCTCCCCACCCTAAACAAGTACACGCACCCAAGCTGTTGTAAACGTATACCCTTTTTTCCTGATTTTGCAATTTTGATACCCATTTCACTGTACGCACGTACATCGCCAGTCTGTGAAAAACAACCCTTTTACGCGTTTTTGTGTACGGACATTGTGTCCACCTTGTAATGGCAGTGCCCCCCCCCCCTCCCGGCTCTGAATTGGGCCATCAAGCAAAATTTTTATTTTAAACTTTGATTTACATATTTGTTTTATTCATATCCTATGTCATTTTAATACTGAAAATAATCCAAGCTTAACCAACCAAACAAAACCAACTTGCTTTTTAATTTTAATTTCCTAAGGACACAGTGAAGTTGGCAAACCTCACAAAAAACATCATTTGGTCTTTCCAAATGTATGTTACATGTACATATCCCCCCCCCCACAAAAAAAAAAAAAAATGCTTGCAGTGTCCAGCATGAATCTTATTGCTTCTTTTCAGAGTTATTTATCATCAAGAACTCATGATCTGTCACCCCCAACAAAAATAAATATGACTAAAATAGGATGAAAGAAATCTTAATCCCTGCAGGATATGGGTTTATGATTGTTTGTGAATCATAAGATGGAAGCTTACTCTTACGAGAGAGATGATTGCTGCTACAGGAGCGGAATCAATAAATGAGAAAATCAAGGGGGAAAGGATGACTGCATAATTAGATTGAGATTTTTTATTTACTTCATGCCCTCCCCCCAGCCCCATTGAGAATGCAGGCTTTCAATAATGCCCCTAAACAGAGCTTTCTAGTGGATTTTCTCGTTTAAACTTTGATTTATGACATATTTGTTTATATATGTTTGTTTTATATGTTTATATCCTATGTATTTTTAATAGGAAAATAGAACCACACCTAAACCCTCCTGCAAGAAAGACCCAATCTAATCTTAAGTATCTGAAAACAATAATTCCTCCTCACCCCTCCCACCCCTGCCACAAGCTCTATGAGAAGCCCAATCACAAAAAGAAAATAAAGAAAGAATGATAGCAAAATAAAGCTTTCTAGCCATATATTTTTCTTCAAACTTGATTTGTTTATATTCATAGTTTTGTTTTATATGCTTATGTCCTATTTCTTATTAGGGATTAAGGCAATGAAAAACATCAAGGGGAAAAGGATGTCAGCAAAATAAGATTGAGTTCTTTTTCTCCATGCCCCCTACCTTTCTTCCTAAATCCCCTCCCCCCTGTATGATGACAAACTTGATACCAGGATTAAATGAAGAAAAAAAATATATAACAAAAGAAACCGATGAAAGCAAAATGACATCGAGAGAGCTCTTCCTCATAGCCGCCACCCCCCATCGATGAAACTTGCCTTATCACAAGCCCAATCACAGAAGGTGAAAAATCAACAGAAAATAGATTCAAGATAGTTCTTTCTCACCCCCTCCCCCACCCCTCTCTTTTCAATGAAAGGCAAAATGAACGAGTGAGAGGTGAGATTTGGGATACGACAGGAATTGAGCTCAGATTCTCCCGGAAGTTTGTCATGAAGATGATACCTTTGCAGATTACTTCCAAGTTCTGATCTAAAGCTTTATTTTCTTTTCGGGGTTGTCATTTCTGTGAGGTTTTTGTGGTTTTCTGTTTTTGTTTTCTTTTTTAGTTGCATCTGATACTTTCGAGCAGCGTGGTGTCACTGGTGGTACAACAAGGGAATACTTTTTTGCCCTCATACTTCCCACTTATAACGCATGATTCAGGAAGGAAGAGAGGTGTACCTCTGAATGGGATATCCTTGAATTCCTTCAGGTGGCATGATGTCCTGGTTATCAACCCACATAAGACACGACTATTAATATATATACTCTACAGGTATGGTCACTAATATCCATGTATCATCCGCCAATTGGCAACCTTTTTGATGTATCAATATAAACACGATGACAGATGTTAAAGTGCAACCATTACCAAAAGACCCTATGATCTGTGTATTAAGGGTTTCATGTCACTATCTTTCTTCAAAATATGACCTCTATATACTACTTCTACAAAGATATATTTCACGTTCAAATATATTTCAAGTAACGTAAACGCGACCAGTGAGGTAGACAAGTTGACATATGGGCATTGCAGACATAAATTTGGGTGTTTACAGCATCGAACAGCCATTAAATTCTGTAAACAACCTAACTGTGTGGTCTTATTTTATCCATCATTTTCTTCATACTCCTGAACAGTTAGCCCCCTGGAATGCTGGGAGTTGTTTTTTTTTTTTTTTTTTTTTTTTTTGGGGGGGGCATTCCAAATATACTATTTTGTTTTCAGGAGAATTCAACTCATGTAAGGAAGGTCACTGAAATATCACAGAATAACCTCTTGCTACATTATGACAGTACAAGGTACACGTAAACGCACATGTATTTTGGAATCATTGGGCTGTTTCTCAAAACCATTATTAGTCTAAATTTGTGGACATCCCAATGAAATGCATATTATTAATTCTACAACATGTGTCCCTATGGGTTGTCCAAGAACTTAGACTCATGATGGTTTCAAGAAACAGGCCCATGCTTCTCAATACTGCAGGCTAAATGAAACCTCTTATATAAAAAAACAAGCCAATAGCACGATTGTGTCTCGCCCACCCGTGACTAAATAACACGAAGGTTTCCCCAAGTACTCCCTAACCAAGTTGATATCGCAAAGTCTTGCAGGTAAACTTTAAGTTTGACCTCAAATGACTTGACCTCACCATGTGAAACTCCGACGCCACCACAACATGATGTTACCCCTAGTGCATCTATGACCCAAGTTGGTTGGCCATTTGACCATCAGTTGTCAAGTTATGTGTCATCAGAGAGTCGTGCATGTAAACTGTAATGTTGAAATAAACATAACCTTGACCTTACCACGTGCATCCGATGCCACTAAACATGAAGGTCTCCAAGTGCATCCATGACCCAAGTTTAGTTAAAAAGGAGCAGACGTTGCAAGTATTATCATAAGAGAGTCTTGCAAGTAAACTTTCACGTTTGATATAAAATGACCTTTGACCTTACCATGTGACCTATGATACCACTATAACATGAAGGTCCCCAAGAACCCTTTCACCTTATCATGTGAAGTCCAACAGAATGATAACATGCACTCCCCTAGTGATCTGCCAACCCAAGTTGACTCAAAAGTGTGACACGGTTGCAAAGTTTTGTGTCATACGAGAGTCTTGCACGTAAACTTTAACCGTTCAACGTTTGACCGTAATGACTTTGACCTGACCATGTGACCTCTGACTGGACCATAACATGCAGGTCCCCTTAGTGCCTCTACAACCCAAGTTTGATAGATAAGTGTCACCGGGTGCCAGAGGTTTTGTGTCATAAGAGAGTCTTGCACGTAAACTTCAAGTTGACCTGAAATGACCTTTGACCTTACCATGTGACCTATGACTGGACCAACATGCAGGTCCCCTTAGTGCATCGACAACCCAAGTTTGATAGATAAGTGTCACACGGTTGCAGAGTTTTGAGTCATAGAGAGTCTTGCACGTAAACTTCAACGTTTTGACCTGAAATGACCTTGACCTTACCATGTGACCTTGACTGGACCCTAACATGCAGGTCCCCTCAGTGCATCTACAACCCCAAGTTGGTTGACAAGTGAGTCACGGTTGCAAAGTTATGTGTGATAAGAGAGTCTTGCACGTCAACTTTAACATTTGACCGAAATGACCTTTGACCTACCATGGACCTTGACTGGACAATAAGAGCAGGTCCCCTTAGTGCATCTACAACCCAAGTTTGATCGAACAGTGTCACACAGTTGCAGAGTTTTGTGTCATAAGAGAGTCTTGCACGTAACTTTTAACGTTTGACCTAAAATGACCTTTGACCTACCATGTGACCTCTGACTAGAGCATAACATGCAGGTCCGCTTAGGGCATCTACAAACCCAAGTTTGGTTGAAAAGTGAGTCACGGTTGCAGAGGTTTTGTGTCATAAGAGAGTCTTGCACGTAAACTTTAACGTTTGACCTGAAATGACCTTTGACCTTTACCATGTGACCTCTGACTGGACCATAACATGCAGGTCCCCTTAGTGCATCTACAACCCAAGTTTGGTTGAAAAGTGAGTCACGGTTGCCAAGTTATCTTTCATAACGTTTGTGACGGACGGACGGACGGACGAACGGACGGACGGACGGACGGACGACGGACGGACGA
>CM057155.1:16383898-16454458 GCA_029962745.1 Echinometra lucunter | reverse complement strand
TACTGAAAACTAAAATGGCAAACAGATTTTACATGCTCATACTCTACTGAGCATGAAAATCATTGTCTCGCATGTTGAGATAAAAATCACAAGTACTCTAGTAGCATTAAGAGATTAACATCAATTTGCAGACTACCCTCATAGCTTTGAGACTTTACAACTGCAATTTGAAAGAAACTTATCTGGAAGTTAATGAGAAAATGCTACTAGCGTACTTGTGATTTTTATCTCAGCATGCAAGACAATGATTTTCATGCCCAGTAGAGTATGAGTAAAATGCGTTTGCCATAGTACTTACTTTATTCTAAAGTTTCAAAATCATCCAATTTTAGAAGAAAAATAATCTATCTCAACAAGAAAAATCACATATGAATAAGTACTACATACAGATGGGGGTAAAAAGGACTATCAATATAATGTACATGTGGCAATAAAATTGAGTCAAACGTTTTGAGCTACATGCACATGCACAATCATTTGTAGTCTTGGAATTTTTCTGTGACTTTGGAATCAATAGACAGTTATTTCAAAAGCAAACACTGCTTTATAATTCTTCCAAGTGAGAATGAAAAAATGAGAAACCACAATAACATTATTATTTACCAAAACAAGACTCGTCCTTTAAAGCATGTTAGGGCATGAAGAAGGGTATATATGAAGAGTTTGTTTGCAAAAGGGGTTAGATCCACTTTTGTAACTACAGAGAAAAACACATTTGTTTGCCAGATTTTGTACAGGTGTCTATGGAAAAATGAAATCAGAAAGTGCATTTTTTCATGAGTGCTCTGAAAATTTAGCTTAATATTTTTTTCTTAAGACAGGTACACAGTTGAACAATGTTTTAATATCAATAACTCCATTTTCATCAAAACTGGATCTGACCCCCTTTTGCAAACAAACTCTTCACATGTCCCCAATGACTGTTTTCGGATTCCAGCCAATAACTCAATCAGGAAGCATTCAATAGAACTAATTTCCTGCTTAACATGATCTCTAAAAAAAGGATAACATTCAAGCAGCACATTAATATTTTAGGACAGTGTTGTAATGATGTAATCCATCAATTTTGAAGATGAACTTGAGTTCAGTCCACAAAGCTGGCTTCCTTGTCGGCTTCTGCATTTTAGTTTTAAATTGTTGATGTGTTGGTAGTTTGAAAAAAAAAAAAGAAAATGTAATAATTTAATTGAAAGTTTATTCATTAAAAGTGTAAAAATCTATGTCCCATATATGTCAACATGTAACATTGCTTGCTTTGTTTTATGGTTGGAAATAAAAATAATGAAATAAAATTAAATGAAATTACAGGGTGAAACCAAACTGACATTAAAAGACTTAGAAAACTCAAAAATTATCTCCCACCCCCTCCTAGAAATGTAGAAATGTAGTTTCATCTATGATTCACTGGAATATCTGACATGTCTCGTGAGAATCATGGCAAGGTCATCTCTCCTTTCACCTGCACTCACATTAAGCCCTGCATGCCCAGTTATACCATGATTCTTTAACGAGTTCTTGTTCAAAACAGTGCTCAAACCCCCTCTTCATTATGTGATGTGGATAAGAAAATGAAAATAACTAAACAAACAAAACTCTGGTCATCTGATTGAACTACAAATAATGAAAATGAATTTGGCATTTCTGTCCAATAAAAAATGACAAAACAGATGGAAATCCACTTCATCTTTCCTTTCCTTTTTTTTCTTTTGGTGGCACTCTATCAAAACAACACTCTGCCTATTCCTAGAACATGTCTCATATGCTATTTCTGAATGTCCATGAAAGAGATCCAACTCCCTTACAACAGTCCCACATATGGTAATGCATGTGGATGCTGCAGGAAACCTTGGCACACCCTAACCATATTCTGTTAGAGTCATTCAACATCATATACAGTATAGTCACCCACATGTATTTGAGAGGGAAGGGGTAGTCAATTCAAAGAGTCACGATATCTTTCATAGAAAGTATTTATCAATATTTAGCAGATCCTTCCTGGATAAAATGTCTAAGGTCAATGTCTTTACAGTTACGTGCGGGGGGTGGGGGGGGGGGGGGGTTCCAAGCTATTTTGTCTCGTGCGCTATAAACCACATTTATGATTTCAGTATATCTGATGATGGTGTTAAGCTGATAGGCCTTCCTGGAGCTTGACTCAGGCAGAATATCAAATGAAATGACATTAAATTATATAATACACAGTGTAACGTGTGGGGCACATCCCAGACTTCCCACTTAAAAATGTATGAGTGGGACTTTACAATGTGCTTGAAAATAAATTCATAACATGAGCAAGGGGGGGGGGGTCTTTTTTGAGACATAGGATCCTGGCCAGTTAAAAGATTTTAGGGGCAGGTTATATTTTGAGCTGGGGGATCTTGGCCAATTAAAAACTTTTTGTCTTGTACCATGCAGGCAGGTGAACGTGTCTCTGTTAAAATGAATTTTGAGTCATAGGATTTGGGCCATTTAGAAACTTTCTGTACAGTACGGGGCAGGTTATTAGAGTGTCTCTATTAGAATATAAAGCATATCTAGTGGTTGTGGTGAGTGACTAATTTTACTCTCAATGAAAGTTGTGATTTCATGTCATAAAATTGGATGAAAATAACCTTTTTACAAATCAGATTAAGGAAATAGGAGATTAATAACCTACTTGAAAGGAAATCTGAGAGAAGAAAGGATGAAAATAGAGGTGGCCTTTTGCTAATTCAGGAGTAATTAACCCATTGAGCACAATTTGAATTTGGTATAACAAATATTTTCTACAGACCCCAGCCTGAGTTATCTCAGGCATAGTATTCAACAGGTTAAAAATACAAGGGCTCATGAAACTATAGAACAGAATTGGAAACTATACCCCCTGGAGGATGTAATCATCTCCACAGCTTAAAGGCATTGGCTAACTTTGTGAGTAGCTGATTTAAAAACTTCTCAAACTTAGATGAAACATATGTATGAGTACTTGTATTTGTACTCAAAAACCCTGAAACCAACCACAAGTTGGAATGAAAAAGTGTAAGTTAGACGCAAACGGCGATTTTATTATCCTTCGTCTCACGAGACAATCACTAAGAGGTCAACTTTGCTTGAATTTGAAAATGCCGTTATGTGCCTCCCACCGCGTGATACGCCAATACACACAGTACGGTAAGGTAAGTCATACGCGCATGCGCACTCCTTATGTCTATTCTGTGCAACCGACACTCGTATATTTTTCAAACATTGGTTCACATTTTTTATATTTAAGAATACTTCCTGTGGATATTACACTTTGAAACTTTCAGACTGGTATTTTTACACTATAACCCTTATGTTTATCCCATTTTCAAGTGACAAAACAAGATTTTTTTAAAATCATGACAATGTTAACCAATGCCTTTAACTTGAGTTCAAGTTCAGTGGATCTGTATATTTAGACAAACAGACTAATTCTGAGTTATTTACAGTAGGTTTGGAAGTGTAAATAAAGTAACCAAAACTTGGTGAAAATCACATTCTCTGAAAACATACGCTCCTGTGCTCAAAATATGAATGGGCCAACAAGTTTTATGGACCTCTAGGAAGAACAGATGTATTTAAATAATGCCTCTGAATCCCGGGAGGCCACAGTCATTACAAGGTGGACACCATGCTCATACATGGACTTTTCAAAATGGACCCTAAACAAGTAATTATCTTTCGATCTCAGAATACCCAAAACAAGTATTTCATCATGCTCTCCCCACCCTAAACAAGTACATCGCCTGTCCGTGAAAAAACCCTTTTTACGCGTTTTTGTGTACAGACATGGTGTCCACCTTGTAATGGCAGTGCCCCCCCCCCCCCCCCCCCCCCCCCCCCCCCCCCCCCCCCCCCCCCCCCCCCCGGCTCTGAATTGAGCCATCAAGCAAAATTTTTCTTTTAAACTTTGATTTACATATTTGTTTTTATTCATATCCTATGTCATTTTAATACTGAAAATAATCCAAGCTTAACCAAACAAAACAAAAACAACTTGTTTTTCAAATTTTGATTTCCTAAGGACACAGTGAAGTGGCAAACCTCTCAAAAACATCATTTGGTCTTTCCAAATGTATGTTACATGTACATATTCCCCCCCCCCCCCCCCCCCCAAAAAAAAAAATGCTTGCAGTGTCCAGCATGAGCCTTAATTGCTTCTTTTCAGAGTTATTTTATCATCAAGAACTCATGATCTGTCACCCCCAACAAAAATAAATAATGACTAAAATAGGATGAAAGAAATCTTAATCCCTGCAGGATATGGGTTTATGATTGTTTGTGAATCATAA
Organism: Echinometra lucunter; assembly: GCA_029962745.1. NCBI lineage: Eukaryota > Metazoa > Echinodermata > Echinoidea > Camarodonta > Echinometridae > Echinometra > Echinometra lucunter. Next base: position 16,450,166 of record CM057155.1, on the reverse strand, counting down.
GATGGAAGCTTACTCTTACGAGAGAGATGATTGCTCTACCAGGAGCGGAATCAATAAATGAGAAAAATCAAGGGGGGAAGGATGACTGCATAATTAGATTGAGATTTTTTATTTACTTCATGCCCTCCCCCAGCCCCATTGAGAATGCAGGCATTTCAATTATGCCCCTAAACCGAGCTTTCTAGTTGGATTTTCTCGTTTAAAACTTTGATTTGTGACATATTTGTTTATGTATGTTTGTTTTATATGTTTATATCCTATGTATTTTTAATATGGAAAATAGAACCACACCTAAACCTTCCTGCAAGAAAGGCCCAATCTAATCTTAAGTATCTGAACAAGAATTCCTCCTCCCCCTCCCACCCCTTGCAGCTCTATGAGAAGCCCAATCACAAAAAGAAAATAAAAGAAAAGAATGATAGCAAAATAAACCTTTCTAGCCATATATTTTCTTTCAAACTTTGATTTGTTTATATTCATATGTTTGTTTTATATGCTTATATCCTATGTCTTATTTGGGATTAAGGCAAATGAAAAACATCAAGGGAAAAAGGATGTCAGCAAAATAAGATTGAGATCTTTTTCTCCATGCCCCCTACCTTTCTGCCTAAACCCCCTGTGTGATGAGAAACTTGATACCAGGATTAAATTGAAGAAAAAAATATATAACAAAAGAAACCGATGAAAGCAAAATGACATCGAGAGAGCTCTTCCTCATAGCCGCCGCCACCCCTATCGATGAAAATTGCCTTTTCACAAGCCCGATCACAGAAGGTGAAAAATCAACAGAAAATAGATTCAAGATAGTTCTTTCTCACCCCCTCCCCCACCCCTCTCTTTTCAATGAAAGGCAAAATGAACGAGTGAGAGGTGAGATTTGGGATACGACAGGAAATTTGAGCTCAGATTCTCCCGGAAGTTTGTCATGAAAGATGATACCTTTGCAGATTACTTCCAAGTTCTGATCTAAAGCTTTATTTTCTTTTCGGGGTTGTCATTTCTGTGAGGTTTTTGCGGTTTTCTGTTTTTGTTTTCTTTTTTAGTTGCATCTGATACTTTCGAGCAGCGTGGTGTCACTGGTGGTACAACAAGGGAATACTTTTTGCCCTCATACTTCCCACTTATAACGCATGATTCAGGAAGGAAGAGAGGTGCACCTTTGAATGGGATATCCTTGAATTCCTTCAGGCGGTATCATGTCCTGGTTATCAACCCACATAAGACACGACTATTAATATATATACTCTACAGGTATGGTCATTGATATCCATGTATCATCCGCCAATTGGCAACCTTTCTGATGTATCAATATAAACATGATGACAGATATTAAAGTGCAACCATTACCAAAAGACATTATGATCTGTGTATTAAGGGTTCCATGTCACTATCTTTCTTCAAAATATGACCTCTATATACTACTTCTACAAAGATACATGTATATTTCAAGTTCAAATATACTTTCAAATAACGTAAAAGCGACCAGTGAGGTAAACAAGTTGACATATGGGCAATTGCGGACATAAATTTGGGTCTTATTTTATCCGTCATTTTCTTCATACTCCTGAACAGTTAGCCCCCTGGAATGCTGGGGAGTTTTTTTTGTCTTTTTTTTTTTTTTTTTTAAGGGGGGGCATTCCAAACATACTAGCTGTACACAATTTTTGTTTTCAGGAGACCAGTAAACTTTGTCATGTTGCTAATTCAACTCATGTAAGGAAGGTCATTGAAATATCACATAATACCTCTTGCTACATTATGACAGTACAAATTACGCATAAACGCACATGTATTTTGGAATTATTGGGCCTGTTTCTCTAAACCATTATAGTCTAAATTCATGGACATCCCAATGAAATGCGTATTATTAATTCTACAACGCGTGTCCCTATGGGTTGTCCAAGAACTTAGACTCATGATGGTTTCAAGAAACAGGCCCATGCTTCTCAGTACAGGAGACTCAATGAAACCTCTTATATATATATATATATATATATATATAAAAAGTACAATTGATATTTGAAATAACAAAACATTGAAGTGTTCTTACTCCAGTACAGTGGGCTGTAAATTTGGCCCACTACACATAATCAGAGTTGAATGATGATTTTGGACTTGGACTGCTACTTTTTTTTTCTTCTTGAAATAGAAAGTTACGTATATCAAAAATTTTAAGCAATTCGTGAATGAAATAATTAAATTTCACTGCTAAGTGAATTTTGGTGAAATGACATTAACTGGCTGACCACAACTTGATCCCCGTATGAAGTGCATTTTCCATAGAGACTAGCCTGAGTTACCTCAGGTTTAGTGTTCAACAGGTTAATCAAAGCAAACTTTGTGGCCCAAAAGGTATTAAACATCAATGATTGCTACCCTTTGATATGACTTGAGATAATAACAAGCAGAGTGTGACTTACTGACAATGTCCTCATAAACATGGTCTGATGTTACATCCTTCCTACCAGCTGAAGTGGGTTTATCATCAAAGAGTCCTCCCTGGATTGGAAAAGTAATAAAGAAACTTACAATCTTGTGTAGCATATTATACATATAGTGCATGCTCTGGAGTTGAATATACCATAATATGTGCATCAATATCTTTAGAATTTCTCAAGGGCATTATATGTCACCGAGGCCGTAGGCGGAGTTGAGATATAGTGCACGAGAGAAATTCTTTATCTATGGATTTATGGTATATTTGACGACAATGAGCATGTACTATGCGTTATATAAGATGGGAAACTGCTCTTGGGATCAGAGCTCACCAAAATATACACTGCAACATACATTGACAAAGTGCAGAGAACTCCATATTATCGATAATTCGTAAGTTATTGATACCTTTGCCTATGGGATTTGTACACAAATAAGCGTGCAATATAACAGCGTTATATACCACGGTCGTGGCCATATAACGAATTACGCAATGGCAAGAAGAGCAAATCTGACCAATCAGAAACCTTGTTTTATGTAACCCATCTTATATATCACAGTATGATATGACGTCCCAATGTGTTACAAATCACTAACCCCGACTTCAATATGCTCCAGCAGGTGTTATCACAAATCCTACAGGAGAACCACTTACTACATTTGGGGTAAGATGGGGTAGCAAATGTGGATTAATATCTTGCCAAAGGACATTAATGAAGTGGCAGGGATTTGAACCCTTGACCTGAAGGGAGCGAGTTGGCTCAGTCAGTATAAAAGCGTCTGCCTTTCGAACCAAAAGATCGTGGGTTCGAGTCCAGCCAAGGCGGATGGCTGAAGCCTACATTGTGTGTTATCGTGCCCCTCTGCCGTTTAATACATGCAGGCTATGCTACAGTGGAAAACACTCCGTCCCTTGGATAGGACGTTAAATGGAGGTCCAGTGTAAAGGAGAGTCACCACCTTTGCACATTAAAGATCCCACTGCACTATTCGTATAAGAGTAGGGGGAAACCCCAGTGTATGTGGTCCATCTGCACACCCCCAATCAGCGATATTGGGGGGAGAGACCTCAGGGTTACAGTGATTCATTTCGTTTTTCCCCTCCCAGGCAAAGGTGACACCAAATCAATCATAATAATAATAATAATTATTATGATCCATAGTATGCTCCATAGTATGCTGGTTTATTCAATAATGTGAATGCACACGGTGAGCAGTCATCTTATCCATACTATACATCATAAATGCAAGCACTTCACATCATGACTCTTCTAAATCTGCAGTAACCCCCAAATTAATGTTGTATGCCATTTTTGGTGCAAGGGTAAAGATTATGATATGGAGATGACATGAAATCTTTTTCACACCAAAAAGACCAACAGTTGGTCTTACATTACCCCAAACAACTGAGAATCTGTTTCCTGGAAGTCGCATCGTATTAGTTTGGAGTCATTTGAAGCCTTACATTGCACATAAAAGGGCTTTCCTCTCTAAACATTCATGGCCAGATCAGATTAATCATCAGCATGATGATGGTATCTTCAGTATTAAACTGACTGACACAAAGGTCTGGGTGCCCTTTTCAGGTATCTGATCACCTGTCGATACCCTGGAAGCCACTCTGAGTCATCCTTTATACAACCGTTTCGTCAAGATGTCACCCCCCCCCCCCCCCCCAATATGGTGAAATATCACCTTTTATCAGCAAAATGCACCTCAGCACAATTGTATTATGACATTCTCCAATTTCCACTAAAGTACATGTACATCTACATGAAATAAGGCATCAATCAAACTAATACAGTCATAAATTTTCTACCACACACACCCATATGAAAAGATCCCCTGTATGCATTTGGACCAGGCAATTTTTCCATTCTCACACTACATGTACTTTAAAGATCACCAGTCACAAAAAGGATGTGTCTCCTTTGAGCAGCCTGTACATAAAGGTTTCACTGTATAGTGAGTTATCTAGACTCTGAACATAGATCCTTCCAAACAATATTCTCTGACTGTCCTCTTTAATGAATCACAGATAAATCTTCTACTGGAAAATGAGTGACAAGCTACATGTATTATCCCACATACCTGAAGAATTACTTTTTCCATTTCAAAGAATCCTACATAATTTCTACTGGAAAACTGAAAATTGACCAAACATCCTGCAACTAGATTTCACTATATCCTCCTTTGAAGAGTCCTATGTACTCTCCACTGGAAAACTAACAAAAACTGACCGAAATCCGACTGGTCTTGAGGCGTTTGATGGCACTGGGCACACTCCTGCAGGACTTGGACAACCACTTGCGGATTGGCGAGACGCTCTTGTATCCTTCGACCGTCAGGGAAAAATTTCCTTGGTCCAGTCTCATGATGGCACGACTGTCACCATATGTGGCCAAGCACACGAAAATGTCATCCTTTCCCTCATCTGGGGGGAAGGCTATTGCCATATCCCCCACAAAAGGTAGGTACAAAACCCTCAAGGAATATTAGGATCCCGCCTTAGGGGTATAAGAGAGGTAAAGAAGTAGCCACACCTAGATGTTAGCACCTATATTGATGTTTCCACACCAGAATCACTTGGTGGTTTTGACGATGGACGGAGGGCAAGAATGGCGTGTCATGACAAAAGAGACAACTCGGGAGCCATGTTCAGATCTTGGTGGAGTCGCACAAAGCTCATCGCAATCTTCTTGGAAACCTGGTATATTACCTCTATCAACACCCTTGAAGATGCACTGCTTAGTCTGGATTTCAGACCCTCAAACTGGGTCACAATAACAAAGTCAATGCCTCACTATGGCATACGACTGTTTCATGTAGCTGTGTTTACTCAGATTTCTTTTAAAAGTACAGAAGAAAAGGGCAGTGTTTTTTTTTTTCTATTCCTTCTACTTTGGTCAGAGGCATGACAGTAGCGAAAAACATAGAGGCAATTTCCTGCATTTTTTCTTGAGTTTTAATTCAGTAGTGATTAAATTAATATTATATTGCATCCTGGAAATATCTGACACTCTACATATATCGACATATAGTCAAACTCATTGGGCCTGTGCAACCCCTCCCCCCTCGAAAAAACCCCCCATTAATTTAGTCATTATGCAGAAGCGAAATCAATACAACCTTTCTCCTCTTTCTGTTTTATGTACAAAAACAAGACTACATGTATTTTATAGCATAAATGTAGCAGACAAACCTGCACTTTCTCTATCCTTTTATTTAAGCTTAAAAACCTACATCCTCTGAACCCCTATCAACAACACACATCTAGCAGGGACTGTTCCTCCTGTCTCATGTATGTGGTGATCCCAACATTTGCTCTAACAGTTGCTCTGGGTTTTCTTTCATCAAAGACGTAGAGTTGAGGTTAGGGTTGCATAAGTTTTTAGGTTTTAGCTAAGTTTTGGGTCAGGATTAGGCAGTGTTTGCCGGGTAGGGTTGAATTTTGGAATTTTGTTTGTGTACGAAATTGATCAAGGACGAATGATTGCCCGACAAGCATGTATCGTCCATCATGACATAACACATACTGTGTCTGAACAGCTACATGTAAGAGAGAGAAGATTTTTAAGTTGCAATATAGATAAAGAACATACTGAATGTGGCTATGTACTGCATCTTATTCATCCTTCACCATATATATTCTTGATTTTCAAAGGGTGCATCATTTTATAGGACATTGCTGTATCTTCCTCACTGCAATATTTGCAGAAGATCTGTGTTGCTTCACAAAATATAGCAGGTTAAAAGATTCCATTCAATTCTTTTCAAAAATACATATCTTTTACTTGTTGCACTATCTCACTGTCAGTTTAGGATCACACGCTTTCTTTGGAGGAGAAAGAACACCTGACAAAAAGGAGCCATTATGCTGGGACTGTCAACCACAACAAATTAGTACACTGCAAGACTGATTCTCTGGCAATGTGAACAGGCCTCACTGCAGGTAGCTCCTGTGCTACTCAAGTGCCATGTCACTACCGGATTCCATTGTCAGTGAAGAAACAATGAAAATATGAGCTCCCACCCTGACTTGTTTGGGGAAAGTGGATAATTTTGTTGACTTTTGAAGCTTGATTAGATTGAGTCAGTGACATGAATCATGGATAGAGGGGAAAAGATTTAATGGAGAAATGATATCAGAAGAAGAATTTAGTGACTGAGAAGGAAAGGAAGGGAAGTTATGTCTTCACTGCAATACCATAAGATAATAATATATTCTTTGGGATGGCTCAAAGTTGTTTATAGTTTGCAGGTTACCCTACTGTATTAGAATTCTAAGTGTAAAGTTTCCAACAAATCTATCCTCATGCCACTTCCTATGGCAATGGCTGTTAGGTTGGGAAATTAAAGAATCATACAGGATATTAACATGAATGAAAACAGTCAATGCCATACAAGAACAAAAAGATATATGAAATAGATAATGATACAGAAGACAAACAGACAGACAGATAAGACAGACAGATAGATAGATAGATAGATAGATAGATAGATAGACAGATAGATAAATAGATAGATAGATAGATAGATAGATAGATAGATAGATAGATAGATAGATAGATAAACAGAGAGAGAGATGGCAAGAAATACAAAGTAACTCTGCAAAGAAGATTTAGGATGAAAGAGAGAGACGGAGAGAAAGACAGGACAAAAAAACCCCCCAAAACAGACCTAAAAAATGAAACAGATAGAAAGACAAATAGAAAGAGAGAGAGAGAGCAAGAGAGTACAGAGGAGCAATGAATGAATATATTCTGGTAGTAAAGTGCGATGACAACAGTTGCTAATCCAAACAAAGAAAATGGAATGAAAGCTACATCACCAACACATTAATATTAAGGATTCAATAGGATTTGCGGTATCAAAAGGTCATGCTGATTCAGTCTAAAGGGGTGATGCTCTTTTTCATTTTCTCTTTTTGAAGGAAGCAGAAAATTGGGAACAATCACATCCAAATTCTTCTAAATGGCTATAGCACTTTTATCAAGCAAGTAAATGTCAAATTTTATTCAAAGTCCATTAAGGTTTAATCAGTGAAATGTCAAAAGAGTAATCAGATCTTGAATTTACATCATCTCGATGATGAACAAAGGGTTACTCATGCATAATAAACAGGGCCTAACATGGACTTCAGAGAAAACTAAATCTTTGCGTCATGACCTGACAATGGTTTCCAAGTCTGCCAACGTCAATAGCGTAGGAATGGTCCAGTCATGGAAGGGGCATCACCATTTTTTTTTTTTATTTGAGGGGAGGGGGGACATCTTAGTATTTAAATGAAATATGAATTTCAAAAAGTAATGAATAAGGAGAGGGTGTGGAAGGGGGTCTCAATGTCTTTGTTCACTTTCTTTTCCCTTCTCCCCTTCTATTTTTCTTTCCTTCTTTTTTTCCCCCTCTATGATTTCATGTGTATTCAGCCATTAAACTAAACAGGGAACTTGCCCCTGTGCCCCTTTTGGCTACACCACTGGTCATTGTACTCTTCACTAAATTGAGACCACACAAGGTGAAGAGGTGGATGTCGAGGATTAGCACAACAAGGGAGTGTCAGAAGTAATTCCACATATCATTACTACATCAGGGTGAAACTTAATGGAAGATGACATACGGTAAGGGAAGGGCCTCGAGGAACAACAAAATGAGTAAATGAAGAGGAAAAAATAGATCGGATATGTGACCAAAGCCTATAAAAAACAAAATCAAACAAAAAAAAAATAAAGGAAAAAAAAAAGTAAGAGAAAAAAAGATCAAGAACATAACATACTAGATAATAAAGAAAACAGGTACCAGAGAATATGAGTTTGACTTAACAGATAGATCCATCTTTGTCAGTTTGAGAATTTTCATTTGAAGGTGCTAAAATATAAAGAAAATAATGAAATATATGATACTTAAGATCATTATTTCAAATTGTTTCCTTGATATACAATGCGCAAAATATCAAATGGAAGAAAAAAAGAAAGGGATGCTCAAGATTAGAGCAAGTGCAGGGAGGGAGTGATATCATGGTGTGAGAATCAGTGACCCCTCGTAAGAAGAAAGAGGCTAATTTCAATAAATGATTCCATCGAACACATAGAGATCTATGACATAAAAGCACCATCACTGCAACATCAAAACATCATCCATATCATCAACATCCGACTAAAATATCATGAAGAGCAATAAAAGTACAAGTTAGGCCTTGCTTACCTCATCATCCTTGTCATCGTCAAAGAGTCCTCCACCAGAGCTACTGAAGAGTCCTTTCTTGCCAAATGGAGAATCATCACCTTCCCCATCATCCTGCCCAGGTTGCTCACCAAATAGGTTATCATCTGAACAAATAAAGGAAACACAATGATTTCAATATTTTCAGGTTACAATAACAGCAGAAATGTGTTCTCTGTAAGTTTCCATGGTGAATGCACCAGAAGCTCTTGGTAACACCATGTGGTAGCCCTAGTGAAAGGCTGCTGAAATCTTCTTTCAACAAAGAGCCCACTTATCAGGCATTTTTTTTTAAAGGAATTAGAGAAAGGGTAAAAGAAAGAAAAAAAAGAGATGACGATGGAATGAACTTTATGTAGGAACACAAATACAAGACTATTTTCGGCTTTCATTTTCAGTGTTTGAACACCGGAAATGAGATAAAAGGAGTTCAAATGGAAAAGAGGAAAGGAGGAAGAGCGACTGAGATCAGGAAAGTTGAGAGCAAGTCACAAAAGTTTGGAGAAATTAGTTCGGAGAAAAACTGTAGGTATCAAAAAAAAATTGTTTTAAATCATTCTAATGTAATGCATCACTCTCCTTAATTTGCCATTTTTTAATATTTAGATTCTTAACACCCTTCTGCAACAATACCTGTCTCGTAATGTCCTTCCAACAATCATGGTGCATTATTTCTATTGATCACCTTTGCTGTCACAACAGATACTACAATTAATCCTACATACCGGTACAAATAGAACACTCTTGTGGTAATATTATGAGCTTGATCTGCTTTTGTACGATAAAAATCATAATTTCTCTATGAGTTCTAGTACCAGTGATAATTACATGTACATACATGTAATGCCATTTATACCAACGTGGCAGCACTACTACTTCATGCATTTCTCAATATGCTAACTCCTCTCTTTTCAACCTGTTGACTATATCTGATGCAACTTAGGCTAACTTTTGGTAAAATGTGTGTTATACCAGTGAAAAATTAAATCACAACAATAGGGTTAATACAGCAGTCAGATTCTAAAGGAAGAGGGAAATTAATGTTAAAGGACATTTAGTCATTTCTTATACCAATTATAATTTATGTTACACATTCTCACTGGTTTACCTTCAACTTAATTATTTATTCTTAAATTTTCGTATTTCTTCTCAATGATGTGTACAACATGGAATATAATATGAATACTGTTCATAGTTTATATTTCATAGTTGTACTCTTTCGCTTATATCATAGTCCAAATGCCCCAATGTACATGGCTAATCCCTTAATCCCATCAGGTCAGATAGCATGACACATATACCAAATAGATAGCTTCCTACAGCTGAGGGGGGCTGAACCGCTCCCCTCTTAATCTCCCCTCCTACATGCCACGCCCACAAAACCTCGTTACTCACAGTAACAAGTATGCCTGTCAATCAGGGCCCCGTTTCATAAAACTTGTTATCAGTAACAACTGCCACATTTCTATGACAAATTTGCTCTCGGCCAATCAGATGCAAGGATTTCAGCAGCTTATAACTGTTACTGCAACTTGTTATTGATAACAAGTTTTATGAAACGGAGCCCTGGAGCCCTCTCTCTTACTTTAATAGAATCATTCCTCTCTTTATCTCACCCCAGCAGGTTATGGGCTCCTGCTTTGCTTGAATTAATCCCCTGCTAATCCATATTGATATTTGTGGATTAATCCTCACTGAGATTGAGAGGCTAGGATTGTCAGAGTACAAGCAAACTACAGATTTCATTACCTTGACAAAAAAGCTATAGCCTCTTACAGGCAAATAAGGCAGTGAAGATTCCAAAGTAAAAGTTGTAAATTATATTTGTAACTCTTGCTTTCTCTGGGAGTACCATGAGCATAGAATTGATTATCTGGATAAATATTATCTTTTCATCACATCTCAATAATTGACTACTATCCTATCAGACTCGGGCTTACACATGAGCCAATCAATTACAACCAAACTCAAACTGCTTCTAAAAATACTTTGGATGGTTAAAGTGTATTACCCAATCTGTGCAATCTGCAATGCATACTTATGGTAAGAGTCAACAAATGTTCATATATGAAGAAAAATTCCTTATTATCCCACCCCTCTGCAAAAAAGGAAATAATAAAAAAAATTCTGAAGCAATGTGTCAACTCTGCTAGAACTACATACATATATATGTATATGTATATATTTGGAGAAGAGGATAAATCACTTTGAAAAAATACAACATTCCCTCTAATAGTTTATCAACTCATACTTTTACAGTAATTCTTTCATTCACCTCTGTTTTACAGTTTCTGGGCCCTGTTTCATAAAACTTGTTATTAATAACAAGTTGCAATAACTGTCATAAGCTACTAAAATCCTTGCATCTGATTGGATGAGTGCAAATTTGTCATAGAAATGTATCAGTTGTTACTGATAACAAGTTTGATGAAATGGGGCCCAAATGTGTCTTCAATACATGTACACTGTAATGTACCTGTCTCTCATGCACACTGAGAGTCCCATGAATGCACACGTGCATATGCGTCAAGCTATGACTGCTTGGAAGGCAAAACTCTCACAGGCTTATAGCTCAACCATCACAGCAGAACAAAGGAGGACAGCTCCCTCTTAAGTCTCATGCAGTACAGGCTTGTACTATGACATACTCTACAAGGTTCATTCCATCAACTTGTATGTGATAACCTGACACTTCGGAACAAACTCATTTTACCAATGCTTGGGTCACAGTCAGTCCAAAATGCTCAAAAATGTTTTGGGGGGTGATTTTATGTAACACAGCACAGAATGATCTACGGTAGCTCTTTATAACACACTTAAATGATTCCTTCAAACTATCTGTTAATTACACTGCTTCTCACTTTGTACATGTAGGGGTAACCACATTAAGGTTACCACATGAAAATCATGTCATGTGGATTTTTGTCAAAAGTAGTGCAGACAAACTCATGACATCTCATTTTGCGCTAACATTTTAAGAATTTGACTGGACCATAGCTTTTTGCCACCGGGAGGCAAAAAATACGCCTCTTGCCTTTTTTTGGCTGCCTCCTATCCCATTCACTTACTACACAAAAAACCATGGGGGTTTGTCGTGGGAGTTGTTGCGTCTTATCTGAACAAGCCATAAGAGGGTGAGAATAATGTCTGTCTACCTTCAGTTTTGGATGTGGATCTCTTCTTCTTACTCTTCTTCTCTCTGTCCAGAGGAAGTTTCTTTCTTCTCGTTCCTTTCTTGGAGCCCTCTTGAGACGACGTTTTGCTATCCTCTGACACCGTTCGGTTCCTCTTGGATTCATCTGTAGTGAAGTAAAGAGGGTAAGGTAAAGACTCTGTCAGATATGCACCGGCAAACCACTTCAAAAACCACAGCAGAGTCCTACTTACAACCGTACTACAGTTCATATTTTTGTATCTTATGGCACATAGATAGTGAATCACATACAGCACCTTTGTTGCGGAATTTGCATTCACTTAGTAAACAAACAAACAAACAAAAAACATATTTTTTTTGGGGGGGGTGGTGCAGTTTACTGCTGAAAATGTGATCAAGCCTTTACATAATATAGGGAATATCAACCAATAGTCTGTCAGCACATAAATCTTAGTTTTATAGATAACAGGATGAGTGGGTTCTGTTAACCCATTCATGACAGAGGTCCACATTTTGTGGATTTTGTTGATGCAAAGTCCTAAAAATCATACCAAATACATGAGCAGAAAGAGCAAAAATTCTACACAAACTGTGCCCATTTTGGTTGCGTCAATTTTCATTGTTTGATGCTGAAAATTTTTTAAAGGAAAATAAGCATTAAAATCCTTAAATTGGCAATGTGATAGAAAGTTTAAAATCACCGTTTTCCCCTGCAAATTGGCAACTTTTTGACTTATCATAATTTCTGTCAATTTATATTCATTTCAGATGACGTTTTAGAAGAAAAATGTAGCAATATAATAAAAATGTTGGTGTTGCCAATTTGAAGCATAAAAGCTGATCAAATTAGGCTTTAAATAATTCCTGTCATGAATGGGTTAAAAGTGCAAAATAATTTGAGATCTTTCTCATTCTTTAAATTCCTATGTGAAAGAACATCATTGTAACCAATACCATGTGAAAATGACTGCTTGTCGAATGGCCCCAAATCTGAAATGTTACAAGAAATAAAGTGAACCACTAGGGTTCCTGCACAGCCATGATTTCTTCATTTTAGATTAAAACAATCTGGTGCTAAGAAACCTACTGACGCATTGTGCACAGACACTCCTAGGCCCTGTTTCATAAAACTTGTTATCAGTAAGACCTGCCACATTTCTATAATCAGATGCAAGGATTTCAGTAGCTCATAACAGTTATTGCAACTTGTTATTGATAACAAGTTTTAAGAAACCGGGGCCCTGGAGTTAGCCATTTAATCGCTTGCTCTGTACAGCAACCACTAAAGATGACATCCCTAGCTGGTAGAGTATGGTCTCTTACCTGTCACTTCTCCTGGTTCCTGGTTGTGTGCGCCCCTAGCCATACCCCCTCCTAGCTTGGCTGATAGTTCATCCTGGAAGTTCATGGGCTGAGATCAAACATCAACAAATACCAGTCAAATTCAAGATTACAACACATTCATACGAAATGACCCTATGATTACTCTACTGGACTCTTCACTATCCCTTTACATGGTGTGCATAGAGTTACATGGTGTGCATAGAGTTACACTGCCCCCCCCCCCCCCCCCCCCCCCCGCGCAAAAAAAAAAAGAGACAGAAAGAAACGAGTATGGATCATACATCAACATATACATGCCAAAAAAGTTGCATGTATATGCTGAAGTAGGTTTATAGCAACTGAAATGACAATGCTCAACCCTTTTTCTTCAATAAAAAAAGCCCCCCCCCCCCCAAAAAAAAAAAAAATCAACCGACATGTTTATGAATATATACGCAGAATTACATGACTTGACTGTAATTGTCATCAACAGGGAACCGATACATTCAACTGATCATGCAAGGGTGAGTGCAGTGATAGAGGTGCAGTAAAGACATGCACTTTAACACCAAAACCACAATGTATCAGTACTCTTTTTGTTCTTTTTTTATTATTCAAATTTTGTTGGAATTGCTTAGTAAATTCCCTTCCATTTGGGCTTAACTTCAGAGAAAAACTATTAAAGCATTTGAGGATATAAACAAAGAATCTTTAAACTACATGTAAAAGATTTTAACAATTTTAACATCAGTATCTGTAAACAAGTGCAAATATGATATTTCCTGATAGTCCATATTTATTAATACCTTTCCAATACCTTCCCTAAATAGCACTGACACCAATCTCTGAATGATTTTCATTTCATTTCATGTACTTAAATATAAATAAAAACTACTATCTCTATTTTCTCGTTCCGTTACTAATTTACATTGATGTAGATGAAGGGCTTTCAATTATTCAAATACATAGAGGACAGGATTACAGCCCGTTTGGACATGACATGGTTAACTGATAAAAAAACAAAAACAAAAAAGCCACAGATATAAACCTTTCTCTTTTAAAAGTCAAAGGGAAATATTGTTTGAGTTTTAAAATGGCCTCCTAAAAGCATTCACTGATCTTTATCTTCTGAAATACAAAAATGTTAAGCACACTTGGCATATCTCTGATCATCTCCTGCAATTTTCTCACAGTTGTTTCTTTTAAATGCGGTTTAACACGTGGGCCCCATTTCATAAAACTTGTTATCAGTAACAACTGCCACATTTCTATGACAAATGTGCTCTCAGCCAATCAGATGTAAGGATTTCAGTAGCTAATAACAGTTAGTGCAACTTGTTACTGAAAACAAGTTTTATGAAACAGGGCCCTATTGTGTGAATGAGCCATTATGGAGGATTAAATGATATACCTGAGCTGCTGCCTCCTGGTCTGAAGGCTCCTCCTCATCAAACAAACCGGTATCAGACTCCTCTGATTCACTCTGTTAGCCAAAAGGTGGTGGGTTAGGTTAATATTAGCATGCAATATACAATATGTGAGGCTGGACAACTCATTGCTGGGATACAGGCCAAAGGAAAGAAAACCCTTGAGACCAAAATTCAACCTCATGGGCCTCATGGAAATTCATTTGTGGATTCCAGGAGCCCAACAGCATAAGAAACAGACATACATGCATCAGGTCTCAGTGCCCTTCGGACAACTTTTATGACGGCTCACAAGAATGAAATTCTTGGTCTCAAGGGCTGTCAGGCTACTGGGATGTCCCCATTTCTATTTCTCACTACACTGCCACGTTCTGTGAATTCCATCAACCATAGTAACAAAATCATTCATGGAACGTTTCTCCACAACTGATCAAAATCCAGATTCCAGCTATAAAAAGATTTATTATGCTGATATTGCATTACTGGCACTCATATATTGCATTCAATCACATCTTTATAATAGACAACTTTAAAATTGCATGTATATACACTGTAATAGGCATTTGAAAGCATGCCCTCTATGGGTGACCTGATAGGTTGGTGACCTCTATAGGGAACATTCACTTGGGGGTACATGTAGGTGCTTTAGGGGGACCTCTATACACAAGTGCACATTGTGATTACACAGGTGTTTTTGCATGCTAACTCAGGCCTCACTGATTCACTATGTGGTACCATCAAAGAAAATCATGCAGAACATTGTACTTTTGAAACCTTCATAAACTTTGTAAGATTTTTGACTGAATTACTTCTATATCAAATACTTCATTTCATCAAACCTCATGATAAAAATCTGATTTCGCACTTCCAGAGGTGCACAAGTTATTTATTTAACAATTATTGTTATTTTTTTTGTCAGCTAACAGGCGAGCATTTTCTGTACAAAATATTATAAACAGATGAAAAATTAATATACTAAATCACTTTAAATTTGGGTACTTTAATGTGAATTTGTGAAAAAATTTTGAATTGTGTAAGAACTTATACATGTAGCTAATCAAATTTTTAAAAAAGAAAATAGCTCTTCTACAATTTGTTGCACATTTCTTCTGAGATAGTTGAAACTGACATTAACCACTTACAATTTTATAATCTGAATACCCAGTAAAATGTATATAATCCTGCAAAGTTTTTTGCTCACAATACATCTGCTTGCCCCCCCCCCCAATGAAACATTCAAAAACACTATGGCCTGAATTCGAAAAAGAGGTTTAGATTTAAACCATGGTTTAAGCCTCCATAGGCGTAGTACACGCATGTCCTCTTGTCCACTGGGCGAGCAGTGATGTGCTAATATACGCTTATTTATGCTTATCCTATACTATTTCAGTCCGCAGCGGAGGTTTAATCCATGTTTTAAAATAAATCTCTTTTGTGAATTTGGGGCTATAGGGAAAAATTTACTATTCATGCATAGGATCATGCTTTACCTTGTTGGTGGATGTTGCCGTCGTATCAGCAGTCATCTTCTGTCTACCTCCCGTGAATTCAGACTCAGTTTCTGTATCCGTATACTACACAGCAGTTGCAGATTAGGGAAGAAAGTTAAAATTTCAACATTATTAATTGATATGATTACATGATGTCCCTGAAATATGTTACAATTTATATATGGTTAGTACTATTAAAACATGAACGTAAGATTTCTTTTATATGAAAATCATAAAAATGTTCAGACAATTTCTTGTTAAATATCATTAGAATTATTCTAATAAATGCGATTACGATCAATCTTTTATCAAATGTGATATACACAATGATTTATCTCGATGATTAAATGCGATTATTATCGACAATCTCAAGTTCAGGGGTTTTCACAACTGGAAGTGACCCTTCACCATTATCCTGAACTCCAGTGATGTACTATTCTGTGTATGTGCCTCTTTAAGGCAAACCACAATACAATGTTCATCATCATGAAGTCACATGAATGATAACTAGAAATGGTTCATATGATTGACAGACAGACAAAGACCCTACATATCAAATCAATTAGTGGGACCACAGGGAGACAAGAAGGCCTGCATAACAATGGGCATGGATCTCATTTCCACTTAATTGGAAACGAACCGTGGGGACACAATATCTCACTCGTGCAAGGCAGGAGGGGGAAAACTGCAATTAAAAGATGTCACATGTAATTAAGCAATTGACCCGGTGAGAAAATGGGTTATTTCCTTAAAGAAGTGCTGGATATCATATGAATGGAACACCAGATGGTTGTCATGGCAACAAAAACCGTTACCCACAAAAATTGGACAGATTAATGTCCTTTAATATCCATTAATATCCTTTCCATGTGACTAATACACATTTTTTCTTTAATATTCCTTTCAAATATTTCAATCTGATGTCCTTTAATATTCTATCTCTATGACTTTTCTTCTGTCTTAAAAATGTCAGTGTCTTTGTATCAAACTTGAACTACAGACATGTATAATTTCATACAATGAGTCCCATTAACTTGCTTTTTGTGCGGTTTCATTGTGATGGTTTAGAAAATAATAGAATGACAAGAAATCGTATTTCTGTAGTGCTTTCATACCTCAGAATCTGAGAGTTCTGACTTCTCTGAGTCAGTGAGGGTCTCCACACTTGATTCATCTTCTTCTTCTAGAATGATAGAAAGAACGAGAAACAAAAATTTGAATATATATGAAAAACTATACATTTCTGACATCACTTCAAAACTTAACACACTCATGACAACCTTTCCTTCAAGAATAAATGGCCATGGAAATCAACAAATTCTAGATTTTGCATTATCATCATACTCATTACTCAAGTTTTCATCTTTTCAACTACAAATAATGGAAAATTTATTCTTCTTAATGATAATGAATCTTCATTCTGAAAATTATCAAGTCAGTTAGAAAATTGATTGCATAATTCTAATCATTCTTCTTTTAATACTGCACATATGTTTGGCTCTCAACAGATATTACTTTTATGTAAATACTGTGCTACAGTACACTACCTTGACAAGTAAAATCCGTTTTCTTCATCCTATCCTATACAAGCTAACACTACTGACAAATCCTTACAGGATAAGATTAGCAGGTAAAGAATAAATGAGCTTTGTGACATCATTAATTAATCCATCTAGATGGTAGCTTAATCCCAACTTTAATCTCATGGATTAGGCATGGGCTCGGGATATTTCATTCGTTTGTGGCAAATTTGACATTCTTGGAGGATATTTGATATTTCTTGTGCCTGACTGATTAGCATGCACCGTGTTGGCCCTATTAGAAAGTACAGTTATCTGGAAAATAAGGTTGTGTTGCTGTCATTAAAATGAATTGGACAAATGGACTGCATACCCTGAGCTTGTTGAGTCAACCATGATGTATTCCAGGCATGTATTTTTTTACGATAGTACTGCTATTTCAACGTTTACTTTGATCTATCTTATGATTCTTTTTTTTAATCAAAGGAAGCAGCATTTACAGCAATGATGGCTAAAGTTTACATAGTAATTTAGAGAAAGTTGTATTCAACATCAAACAGTGTCATAATTTTCTATCTTGTATTAAGTTTTCTTACAATCTAGATCAGTGGCATAGCATGGGTTCAGGCAATGAGGGGGTTGCCCTCATCAGGAGGGGATGGGGACATCAATCTTACTAGCTTGATGATATGCAAAACAACAAGGCCACCAAATGGGGAAGGTTCCTCCTTTGCATGTTCATCTTTCACTCTCCCGTCCTTTTTTGGGGGGGGGGGGGAGGAGAGGAAGGGAGAGTGTGCCCCCGCCAGCTACATTGTATAGCACTGATCTGTATATTCGAGTAAAAGGGAACAGATTTGTAGGATATTAATTTTCTTGCATTCCTTCCTTTTAACTTCTTACTATTATGTTTTTTCAATTTCAATTTGTTTTTTACCTTCTTCACTCAGATCCATCAGTCCTACATCATCATCTTGCATAAAGGCTGGAGTTCCAATGATGTAGGGTAGAGATCTATGGCCATACATGTCCTGTAAACATTAAAGATAAAATACATTTATTTGTTATAACCTTGTTCTGTTCTTTATATGTCAAGTGGTATGGTATAAGTAAAGACATATCAAAGTTCTTGAATGAACAATCATGCTCTAATAACTGTAAGTCACTCATTAGTGCACAGACCTCCCACCCTTTTTGACTGAAATATAGGGATGATTTTGCTCATAATTAGGAAAGACATGGCATTTTCCATAGGAATGTGTAGTAAATTCATCAGGAAAAATTGAGAATCATATCGAAACAAGAGCTTGGAATGGTCCAAATTCAGATTCTTTCCTCCAAATTCAGAATGGTTGGGAGGTCTGAGTACGCATCACAGCCAATCTTCATAATCAACTACAAAAGTGTAATCATTGCCATCATCCTTAAATTATCATTATCATCATTATGGAAAAAATAAAACATTTATTAATCATCAAAAATGAGTACCATCTGTGCATCATGAACATTATAACCAGTCTTTTTTTTTTTGGGGGGGGGGGGCACAATGATGCAAACAGAATGTATGACTTGACAGGTCAGGGGAGCGTTTCAAGTGTCTGCTCTCAGTCAATCAGATGCAAGGATTTCAGTAGCTTATAACAGCTGTCAGTAAAAACCACTGACAAGAGACTTCATGAAATGCTCCCCAGATGTCAGATTCAGACAGATCAACAAAGCTGAACTGCATGACCTCACAGGAGGTAGAGGAAGACGACTGGCTATAAAACAAATAAGGCAAAGGATCACATCCTTGTCTTAAGATTGTCCCAAGATCTTCAGTCCATATCCGATGGGCTTTAGAATCAAAATGCCACAAGGCTACATCCTTTTCTTAAGACTGCCTCATCCCTCATTCAGACTTCAGAAATTTACTGAATAGCTTTACCCCCCCCCCCCAAAAAAAAAAAAAAAAAAAAAAATACAAATAAAAATGGACAGCTAATTAAGTGTAACCTTTTTTTTTTTCTTCTTTGAATTCTGAACATCATAATAATGCAACATCATATAGCACAACAGATTTTCTAGTACCTTTATTTTAATGAAAAATCAATACAGAAGCACAATACTGGTGTCTACTAAATGACCTACAATCCAAAAACCACATTACTGGGTTTGGCTCATCATGAACACATGCTGATAAATTACCAAACTTTTGTGATCTAGCAACCTCAAACTATATCACCATGATGACACAGGCTGATGCTAACACACGATGTAAGGTGACCTCCAAAAATCTTGTTTCTTGACAAGATACTTTGTATTTACATGCATATGCCACTTTTGCTATAAGATGTTTTATACGAATTCTGTATAATTCTCCTATAGTCTGAACAGACTATCAAGATCTTCGGGTCCATCCACATCCTTGATGGCACTCTCAAGGACAATGAGAGACTTCCTTGAGCTGACTACCAGTCTTATTATGACTAGACCTTAAACATACAAGCAATCTATCATTAAGATTCCAATCAATCATGCCCCCAACCTACATCTATAGTTGGGTTTTCAACTATCGACCAACAAGAGCAGTCCCTGTAGAAGCACTGCTGATGAATCGGGGGGGGGGGGGGGTGACATACATGTACATGTACAGTATGTTCCTTCAAGGTGACATGAATTAAGCAGATTTTTAAAAAAATCAAAGCAACTTTTTTTTTTCTTTACCTTAAGGCATTTTAAATATGATAAACTTGCCTTTTTGATTGTCAGAAGTATTGCATTGATTAAACATTGTTAAAATCTAATTTTGTTACTTATAAATGAGATAAACATAAGGGTTTATGTGTAAAAATACCAGTCTGAAAGTTTCAAAGTATAATATCCACAGGAAGTAATTTTACTTATTACTTATGTGAGCCAATGTTTGAAAAATATATAAGGGTCGGTTGCACAGACTAGACGTAAGGAGTGCGCACGCGCGCAAGGCTCACAGGACTGTACTGTGTGTATTGGCTTATCACATGGAGGGAGGCAGTTAACGTTTTTTTTTTTTTAACTTGAGCAAAACGGTCCTCTTATTTGTCTCTGAGACGAAAAATAATGAATTCGCCGTTTGCATCTTACTAAGTTTTTCATTCAAAATTATGGTTGGTTTCAGGGTTTTTGAGTACAAATACAAGTACTCAAACACATGTTTCATCTTAGTTTAAGAATTTCTTAAATCGGCTGCTCACAAAGTTAGCCAATGCCTTCGAGAATGACTTGTACTGCACCAACACCAGTGTGCTAAACAGTAAATATTTATTACTAAATATACAGACAATTTCAAATGTCCATCAAATTACAATCAAAATATCCCGTCTTTATAATTTATTAGACACAATCAAAGTTTCCTTGTTTATTTTACATTAACATTCAATAGGTTAAACTTAATAACCAAAATTTTAAATCCACAATTTCCCTTAAGTCATCTCATTATCCAAACTACAAGGTCTTTCCTTAAGCTTACTAATGAATGAGTGTACAACCTTGACTCTGCTATGCCTGACATTTACTTATTGAAGGATACTGAAACCTTGAGTCTAATAATAACCTTGACACACAGTTCCTCCTTTAGTCTTGTTAGAATTGAATAGTGAGATAAAAGAGTCATGTCTTCGATGCAGTAGCAGAAAGTTGTTGCAGTGCCAAATTTATAGTTTCAAAAATCTCTGATATTTATGAAAGATATTGATCAAGTTTTCAAGAAAAATTTAATGAAATAAAAAATCAATTCAAAAGATGATGGGAAGCTAAACTGTATATTTGAATGGCTAGAGCAGCTAAAATTCCCCGATTTTTTCATGAAAATTGAAATGCACCATCACTTACCAAGTTTGATCACATTTCTAAAGACTTTCACTGACTTTTAGTCAAATTACTAAATAACCCCACTAATCTAATATTATCAAGATATTAAACAGTATCTATGATGCACTTCAAAAAGTCATGACCAATAAAATAGCATCTTTTAAATTGCATAACTGTAAAATAAATCATTCTTAAAATGCAGGCAGCAGAATATTTTCAACTCCTTTTAGTCAAAGCTTTGTGTTATTGCATTCAAAGCAATCATTCCAAATTTCTTTGCCACGTTGTCCAGCCTACTGGCTAATTGAATCTCACTTATTGGCATTTGATGAAATGATCAGCTGGAATGACATTTGAATGGACTATACTCAAGTAGACAGTTCTAAATTTAGAAGAAATGCTTTCCATAAGCAGTCCTCTTGTTTCTTGAAAAAGGAGGATAAGAGGAGAAAATAGAGAAAATAATGAAAGGAGAAAAAGGAAAAGAAAAAAAATTGAATATAATGAAAGGAGAAAAAAGGAGGTGAGCCTCCTTTCCCATCCCCCATAACATGTTAAAGGCAGTGGCTAACTTTGTGGGTAGCTGATTTAAAAAATTCTCAAACTAAGATGAAACATGTGTATGAGTACTTGTATTTGTACTCAAAAACCCTGAAACCAACCATAATTTGGAATGAAAAAGTGTAAGTTAGACGCAAACGGCGATTTTATTATCCTTCGTCTCACGAGACAATCACTAAGAGGACCACTTTGCTTGAATTTGAAAATGCCATTATGTGCCTCCCGCAGCGTGATACGCCAATACACACAGTACGGTAAGGTGAGTCATACGCGCATGCGCACTCCTTATGTCTATTCTTTGCAACCGACCCTCGTATATTTTTCAAACATTGGCTCACATTTTTAATATTTAAAAATACTTCCTGTGGATATTATACTTTGAAGCTTTCAGACTGGTATTTTTACACTATAACCCTTATGTTTATCCCATTTTCAAGTAACAAAACAAGATTTTTTTAAAATCATGATGATATAGAGGACCAACCTGTGATTGTAGAGAATGAGTGTAATTATATCAATTGTAATGATTTTCTTTTTAAAGGTAATTGCAAACTTTCTCTCCTTCATGTAAATTCACGAAGTCTATTTAAAAACTTTGAAGATCTTGTTGTTTTCTTATCCAGTGTGAAACACAATTTTTCTATTATTGGGATTTCAGAAACCTGGTTCAAACCATCTACAGATGTGAATTCATTTCATATCCCTGAATATTCTCTTGTTCAAGTTTGTCGACAAAATAAAAGAGGGGGTGGTGTTGCTCTTTATATTAGAGAGGGTCTTGAATATACAATTCGTGATGATCTTTCAAGAGTAACTTTGGGCTACGAATCTATATACATAGAATTTGTTTTGAATAATGTTAAGACGGTTGTTGGATGTGCATATCGAGCACCTGACAATGATGTGAGGTCATTTGTTATTGACTTTGAACAGGACTTGCAAGCTCTGAGTAGCGAAAATAATAATACTTATATTATGGGCGACTTTAATACTAATTTGTTGCATTATGACTCTGATGATCGAGTAAAAGATTTTGTTGATCTCTTTACATCATTTAGCTTTTTTAGTCTTATTACAAAACCTACACGTATTACTTCTTCTTCTTCAACACTGATAGATAATATATTCACAAATTGTGAGCGAGATGCTTTTGAAAGTGGTATTTTCTGCTCAGACTTGTCTGATCATATGCCAATATTCAGCATCAATAAAGAGCCGGCTGTTATCTCTGTCAAAACGAGTAGTGAGGTCTACAAGCGTTTGATTACAGAGAAAAAAATAGAAAGTTTTAGAAAAGATCTCTTTACTTTTGATTGGTCATTTTATTACACTTTGACAAATGCAGATGAGTCTTATAATTATTTTTTGTCTATCTTTTCTCGGTTGTATGATATTCATTTCCCCATCGTTAAACTGAATAAGAAACGCAAATGTAGAAAACCGTGGATTACTAAGAGTCTCTTAAAATCTATTAATCATAAATATAAGTTATATTGTACGTACATTAAATGTAAAAATGATAAAAATAAAAAAAAGTATCTTGCTTATAAGAATGCATTGACGAATCTAGTTCGGAATAGCAAAAAAGATTATTATGACAATGTTTTTAAAAATACACAGAAGGATATTAGGAAGACTTGGACTCACATAAATGAGCTGCTTGGAAGAGGGAAAAGGGATCTTATACCAGATGAAATGTATCATGGTGAAAATTTACTCACTACAGATCTACAGAAAGTTGAGTATTTTAATAATTTTTTTATCAATTTGCCTGAAAATATCAGTAAAGAAATTCCAGAAGCCCAAACATCTTTCAAAGATTACATGCCGAGGCAAAATTATGCATCATCTCTATTTTTGAGACCAACATCAGTTCATGAAATCACAAGGCTGGTGTCTTCATTGAAGGCTTCTAAATCAAGTGGTTCAGATGACATTTCTCCTAAAGTTATCAAAGGTTGCATTCATGTCATTGCTGAACCACTGTGTCATGTTTTCAATAAGTCAATATCTCAAGGTATTGTTCCCATTAAGTTAAAAATTGCTAAAATCGTTCCTGTCTACAAAAAGAGTGATCGTATTGATTGCATTGAAAATTAAAGACCAATTGCTTTGTTGCCGATCTTCTCAAAGATCTTGGAAAAAATAATGTACAAAAGATTAAACGATTATTTGCTGTATCATGATATCATGACACCGCATCAATTTGGCTTCAGGAAAAATTGCTCTACTAGTATGGGTGTATTAAACTTGGTTAACACAATTATCACTGCTATGAATGATGGAAAATTTTGCCTTGGTGCATTCCTTGATTTAAGTAAAGCCTTTGACACCATTGATCACAGTATACTCCTAATTAAGCTTGAATATTATGGCATTCGTGGGATGGCTTTAAATTGGTTTAAAAGCTATCTAGAAAACCGGTCCCAATTTGTGGTTATCAACGGTGTCAGCTCAGAATATAGAAATATTAAATTTGGAGTACCACAAGGATCGGTTCTTGGTCCGTTGCTTTTCCTAATCTATATTAATGATATTGTTAATTCTTCCAAATTGCTTACATATTCTTTATACGCTGATGACACCTGTTTATTACTTTCTCATAAGAATTTGCAAAGTCTTACTTGGGAGGTAAATACTGAAATTTGTCATGTTTTTGCCTGGTTTTGTTGTAATAAGCTGTTACTGAATACAAGTAAAACAAAATGTGTTTTATTTAGAACAAAGGGGAAGAGGATCATTGATAATATAGATCCAATAATAGTTGGTGGTCGACAAATTGAATTCAGCTCAAGTGTGCAATTTCTTGGTGTCACAGTTGATGAATACTTGTCATGGAATTATCACCTTAATAATGTATGTTCTAAAGTATCTCGTAATGTTGGTGTGATATCAAAAGTAAGATATTTCTTACCTCAACGAACATTGGTTTCTTTATATAATGCTTTAATTGTGCCACATTTAATGTATTGCAATATCGCTTGGGGACATACATACAGGACTCATGTACATAAATTACAAGTTCTTCAAAGAAAGCTATAAGATATGTCACAAATTCAAATTATCTGGCTCCAAGTTCCCCACTTTTTTTGCAGTTGAATATGTTACCACTTAATGAAATGGTCTCGCTGAATTGTGTTATTTTCATGTATAAATACCAATCCCTGCATTGTTCTTTCTTACAAGAAACTTTTGTGGTTAATTCTAAGATTCATAATTATAACACACTTCAGAGACATCTTATTCACCAACCCTTTGCTAGAATTAATGCTACGTTGAAATCATTCAGAACAAATTGTGTTAAAGAATGGAATATGTGTCCTGCTGATATAAGAAATAGCAGTACCCTGTCTCGGTTTAAGAAATTATGTCATAAATATCTACTTGATAAATTTAAGACTAGTTGTTAGTTGCACCTGGGGGTGACATGTTTGGAGTGTGAATGTCTGTGTTTGTCTGTGTGAGTGTGCGAATGTGTGCGTGTGGGTTATGTTCCTGTTGTGATCTTTAAATACCTTGTAATTTTTATCATTTTTTTTTTTTTTCTCATAGTTGTTCTATGTTTAAGTAAAATATCATATGCAGGGGCCCCTGATTACAAGCTGTGCTTCTTTGGGGTCCCAAACCTGTCATTTTCATCAGTTCTTTGTAATGTAACCATTTTATTTTGTTTGTACTTTTGTACTTTTGTACTTTGTACTTTTTTGACCGGTTTGAATAAATTCAATTCAATTCAATTCAATTCAATTCAACAATGTTAGCCAATGCCTTTAAAAGAAAAAAACACAAGCAAAAGTATACAAGACAAAGAAAAAGAAAACAATACTGACATGCATCGATCCTCCGCATGATAATCCTTCTGACCAGCAAACAATTATAAATCTTTCATGGAATATATGGGGTAATTTTTAATTCAATTGTTTATCAAATCAATAATCAAAGGGGAATTACTTCATTATGATTACGTAAATTCCCTTGAAAACTTAATCTAAAAGATCAGCTTTGAATAATTTGACAAGTAAGAAATAAGCTCTTATATCATACCCATAGACTGGCTGTTGAAAAGCGTATACCGTACTAATCCATTAATGTACTGTTTCCTATCAGGAAAATAAGACAGGAATTTTCAAGAGTATTGAGGTCTCTGCAATTCTATGAATGAACAGATAACAAGGCTATTTTTAAAGTCGATGGAAATGAATGATTATTTACTTGAAGGATGCCAAATTTTGTGGGTTCTGTGATGAAGTACATTATCTAGTAGGATATCCAACACTGTAAGCATTGTAATACAATGGTTCATTCACTTGACTCTAAGTCAGGGAGTTGAGGGGTAAAATCTCAGCTGAGGGTATAAATCCTTAGGCAAGGCAGTTCTTCTACATTTCTTTCTCTGTAAACAGGTGTTAAATGAGATCCAGGCAGGATTTCTTCCTTTAAGTAAATGCACTGTGTGCTAATAATGTCAATAATTTGCGAATAATTTTAGAGTAAAAGCTACCATGTATGGTAACAATGTCCAGAAATTGAAAGTGCAGAGGAATACAATATCATAATAAGATGCAAGCTTTAAAAATATTGATTTTACATTATCATGGTTCATTTCTGATATTTGATCACTACAGGGCATCTACAAGAAAGTATCATCATTTGAGGTTAGGCAAAGTTTAAAAACTGGAGGAAAAGACCAAGGTCAAGCCACAAAGATAAGTTTCCGATAACAAACATCCATCAATACCTTCTGAAGTCAAAGTTAGAATATCACACCAGGGAGCTAGACAACAGGAAGTTTAGGTGAATGGGCAGTTTTGCTACTCTGTTAACAAACTTCCTACCATCCTCAACACTAACAGCCAGTGGGACAAATTTTATCCCACCCCCCCCCCCCCCTGAAGTACCTGAAAGTCTTATAATAGTGAACAGACTTCTTGAGTAAATACATGTACCTACATGTACATTTACCTAAAAATGAAATATCTTTTTTATCTGGGGGAAGGAGGGGGAGGGCTTGTTTGAAAAAATATAATTACATTTGCCCCCTATTGACACCCCCCCCCCTACATTACAAGTACAACTCGCTATTGTATTTGCCTGGATCATATTTTTTCTTTTGTTCTTCTTGAGTGTAATCTTTATACAAACAACACCAAGTCAGTTTGCCACTGACAATTAAATCATCTAAAAAGTACCAAACTACATGTATGGGGGCCAATTTGGATAAAAATATTTTCCCCAAAATATATACACAAGTGCATGTGTAAACCGGGAAAGGGGACCACCTGTCCACCTTATCCAAAGATACAAAACGGTGCTATTTTAGCAGCCAGCGTCATCTTCTCATCTCTCACACTTTGATGCTCATTTTCACTCTAAATTTAACACATTAAAAAAAATTAACAACAAAAAAAAGAAATAAACTATTTCCTTGTTTCTGTCTTCTCCCATAAGTTTTTCTATTTAAAAAAGAATTAAGAAAGAAGCGAATCTCAGACTATGCTGACTTTTGTGAGGTCAGCAAACCTAGACTTGCAATGACAATGCCCTTTTGTGGCACCATCTCACCTGTTGTTTTCTCTATGACTATGCTCTTTTACGAGACAAAATTCTAAAAATAGCATCATTACATTTTCCCATCGTACCTCTCCTGGTTGACCTTTGGGGTCAATTCGGAAGCAAATAGATGGGGTCCACAACAGGCTATGATTATGGAAATAGGAAATTTTAATACAAGCATTAAGGTACATGTGTCAAAATAGATAAAACAAATCTGAATTTATTGATACATTAAAACTGTGCATGTAAAATTAATTCAGTCATTACAGGCAGAAATTCCTAATTACCTGTTTTCTTTTACTGTGTCCACAAACAAACTGCTGTAATCATGCAAGTTAAGTTCTGTCGAGTAAACTTTTGTAAACAAAAGCAGCGCTCATTAGCAACAGCAGGAACCAAACACAGAAATAACTGTCATATACAGTACTTGTAAATAGTGGTACGCTTGCTATAACTGAAATTTGATATAAAAGTCATTACTACTGTAGAGCACATTGTAAGAAGGTGGGAGAAGCCAAGAGGAAAGTACAAAGAACTGGGGGAGTGTGGTGGGAAATTGCTTGAAACCCTGAAAGCCTGATGGATTTAATCTTGAGATTTACAGGTGAGACATGGATTACCCAGCTGAACCTCCACTAACTTGCAGTAAATCCACAGTAATGCATGTACTTGTAAGGAATACAAGCAAAATATGTCTATTGACGTAATAACTGGCAATTTGGCAAGCTATCCTGATCTTAAAGGGAGCCGATCACACACATTAAAAAAAAAAATTCTCTTTAAGTTCAGGGCTCGATGCTGCTACGCTATTTTGAAAACATAACCTTCAAATATTACTTTGATAAAGAAGTATTAAAATCTCATATTATGAAGCTACATGTACTGTGTTCTTAAACATTATAAACTCTCAATTTTCACTCACATATGAAGGAACTACTAGTAGTACACAAGATTCTACACACTCCCACAGGACCAAGAAAGCAGGTCTGACTTGGGATCTGTGCTCAAGAGTTTTAATATTATCCTACATTTTCTTCTGACTCCATAACTGTTAATCATTTGAATGATGCGAAACAATTCTCGGGTGCAAGCTGTCAATATTTTTTCTTAATGATTGGTCCTTTAATGAGCAAGAAATATCTATATTCCACTAACAAAAGCCACTGTGTTAACATGGGGTTTTACTTAATTTCAGATAACAAGCTAAGAATCCTTTTATCCTCTTCAATGATAATAGCAAGATTAAAGTTATACAGTAAGAGGGTGATGATGTAAACCATATTAACCAAATTTGAGGTTTTCCCAAGAAATTCCGTCCCAAAAATAGTCCCTGAATGTCATCACGTGACACGAGAGGAAACCAAGGCAGGAAGGGGGACATTTCTGGAGTTGCCAAGGACCCCACTCATCACTCTCGCTCGCTCGTATCGCTCTCAGCAGAGACATGATTGGGAGAGAAATCAAGAGCCGAGTTTGGTATAATCATCTGTTAATTGAAGTTCTTAATGAGTTGGTGATAGATGTCATGATTGAATATCTGAAGTGCTATGATGTCACATGCCTGAGCATGGTGCATGTCAATGTATATGTATGGCATGTTTCCTACAACAATAACTAATAGAGAGCGTGACAATAACAGGTGCCCAGGAGACTGGAGCCCTCAAATTCTAACGATGGGTCCAATTTTTTTGAAATTTTTAGCAGGGGAGAGAGGTCAAGCCAACAAGTCCTAAAATTTAGGTCTAGATCATCAGAAAAAAAAGTCAGTGGGGAAAGTCCTGATTAATAACCATTACCTTCAATGTAAAATTCTTTGTGACGATTGGAATAACAGAACTCTATTTTCATGCACATGTACATGTACAGGTACATGTACATGTACATGTATATCAGAATACTGCTTCTAAAGGGGCTACCACTTTATTTTATCTTAGAAATTGTTCCCCCCCCCCCAAAAAAAAAAAAAAAAAAAAAAAAAAAAAAAACAGGAATAACGATGTTCAAAATGGATTCCTCCATGATCAAATCTGAAATCAGATGAAATTCAAACTGTCCCTTGCTAAACTGTCTAGTACTCAAATCAAGAAAAATATCTATACTGAAAAATGACATGTATATTTCAAATGTATTTGTAATATACATTTTTAAAATTTTGTTGGACCCTTATTGAAACCAGCTCTGCTGTTATTATGTTCTATCCCGTGAGTGGGAAAAAAATACTCCAAGAAAATAAAAAGGGGGTATCTGACAAGAAAGATTTTATAATCAACTTTATCCCTAAAACATTATAGGCAAAAAATCTGGAAAAGATAGCCATCACCATCTGAATTCAATTAGATGCCATTATGAAGAATCAAATGATAAATAATCAAAACCTCAAATCTAATCTAATTCCTAAACCACATCTGATGATCTCATAATTTAGTATGTATCTACAGTATATGACGTGCCTGACTGAGTCTATGGATAAACAAGGATGTCTGTCAGTCAGGCAGAAAATTGAATGGACATGGGTATAAGTGATTACTGTGGAAAAGAGATACATGTACATACATGTAGCATGCATAATTTTTCTTTATTTTTTACAAGTACAGTTCTCTTCTTTTCTCTTTTTCCTTTTCTATGTCTCTGTCTGTCTGTCTCTGTCTGTCTCTCTCCCTCTCATTTGTTTTTTAATTAGTTAAGACTGGGTCATCCAATACTAGAAACAAAGAACAGTGATGGATCCACACTCCTTACAGACTACCAGATACCTACAAGAATGCTACATGTACTGTATGAGTAAAATGGCAATCTTGAACAGATGCAGCCAGAAACGAAAAGCATGTATAACCAACACTGGAGCTAAGAAATCCTCATCACCTGTACCCCTTATCAAATGTACATATCAAACCAAACACCAAAATGGCAGAGCTGACCTGCTGTTGCTGCAAAAACAAACAAACAAAAACAAAAACAAATGGACAAACAATCAAAAACAACTATACACATATCCTAAAATGCAGCCTGAAAATCTCCACCTCTGGCCCTCCTAATCTAGAACTGATTAGTTATTTAAGGCAGAAATAGGCACTAAATTCAAGGTGAAGGGTAGACTTGATCTTATCTAGCAAGACGGATAAGATTTCAAGATCCTGACGGATATCAGATGGAGTAGGGGATTCTCGTAGGAAGTGTAGGTGTCTTCCTTTAGTTGACTTTGATTATCGCAAAGGGCCTCTGAGGATTCTGTGTTTACACGTGAGGAGTCAAAACTCTTCTCACACGTCGTCGTGCAGAACTGACAAGGAATGAACACAGACGATGAGCAAGCAGGTTCTTCTTGCCCAAAGACGATTGCACGGCAGCCGATTTCAAATGAAAACCAATGTTCCTAATTACAATCCTGGATTCAACACTTATCCTAACCTTAACTATTATATTATCTGAGCCCTAACCATAACCCTAAACCTAAATTAAAACCTAACTGCAACATTAACCTTAGCCTCATATCAATGACAAAATAACAGCCAGGAGAACTTGTTGCCAGAGAAAATGTTTGATTACCAACTTGAGATCCTGACAGGATATCAGGAGTGAAGAAGGATTCCTTTAGGAAGTTTAGGTGTCTTCCTTTGAGTGACTTTAATTATCAGAAATATCCTCTGCGGACTTTGTTTTTAGACAGCTTGAACTCTTCTTGAGGTCATGCAGAATGTACTAAAAATGAAAACTGACAAATTTGCAAGCAATCATCAATAGAAAAAAAACTTTCCTTTTGAATTACATGCACTTGCCTTGTCCAAGCAGTGGCTCAGAACAGAACAGAGTAACTGGTCCTATTCTATTATCACTTGCCCCAGTTTCATTGTTGGACAAATGTCCCATGCATTGATGACACAACACACTGATGACCATAACAATCTGCAAATTTAAAATGTAAGGACTCTGCTAGCCCCAAAGCCCAAATCAAGGGCAAAAAGCATGTGAATTCTGTTCAAAACACCAGATAACTCACTTGCCTTGGAACACAAGATACATGTATATTATGAAATTATGGGCTGCAAAAAGTATGTACATTGCAGCAGGCATCATGTAAATTGCACTTTTCAACCCTGGCAAGTAAGGAGGCCATATCTGACAAATCTGTCAGCTGTTTTCTGAGAAAAGAAAAGAAAGAGTGAATCACAGATAAGATGACTGAGCATTTTTACTAAAGTTTTTCAAGGTTCATGTTTCAATAACTCATACAAAGGCTATGTGTACTATTGGAAAAATATCACAGTGCAGTCATGACAATGACATTCAAACAAAATGCATCTTGTTCTGACAAAATACTGTTCATGGGGATGAGTTCAACACATGTAAGCTTATGACTGAAAATATTGAGTACTTCTTAATGTTATGAATCAAGGAACCAGAAACATACCAAAGAATCAAAGGTTGTAATTCACAAAAGAGGTTAAACTATGGGGTGGTTTAAACCTCCTCCTGTGTTTTCTACTGTAAGGTTATATGAACGTGCACACAGAATCCGGTCCAATCCTCTGTTTTCTTAAGTATGCTTACCGAGGTGTAAACTACACCATGGTTTAAACCTCTTTTGTGAATTCCGGCCAATGTGTTGATAATCTACATGCATTGGCATGAAGTAACACCTTCCTTTAACATCTAAAAAAAAAAAGAATGCACTATATGTGTGTATACAGCACTTTTTCAATGGCTATCATCTTGCGCAGATTCCATGAAACATGCTCCGGCGACACCTGCTCCGTGTCAGTGTTGTACACTAACGCAATACCGACCTTTAACCAAGGACCAAACCCTATGCCAAACCCTAACCCTAACCATAAGCCTGATCTAAAACCTTATTACAACCCTGACCCTAACCATGTATCTTTGACAAACTAAAGCCTGGAGCAATTGTGACGTGCAATGACAAATGGAAGCAACTTTATAGAATGAGTTTCTTAGTAAATGAAGAATATATATCACTGTTATATGCGGAAATCTATGAAGTTGCTTCCTTATGATATGTCTATACTAGTTCTTCAGCAAATGATGATGATGATGATGATGATGATTCACAGCATTTGTATGGTGCCATATATCTGTTTTAAAAAAAAACATTCAAAGGCGCAGACTCCTCCAATAAAGTTAGCATTCAAATGTCTGATGAAAGATATGAGAATGAGGGTCATGTGACCGTAATTTCTTCATCATGATGTAGAGCATATCAAAAAGTATCCCAAATGAAGAAAAAGTCCATTTGAAAATAATCAGAGTTGCTACCTTCTGTCACTGGACGGCAGAATTGTCGCCAGATCATATGTCAGGTCATCCCAGGCCCCTAAAGCTCCGCCATTTTGTCCAGATCCATTAGAAGGCCCGCCTAAGCATCCATCAATATTTATGAGCAAAAATGAATAATTCATTTTGTAAGATGTTTGTGCATGTTTTAAAACATTACGCCCATCAGCTAAAAACATGTGCAATGATACACAATCAATGTGCAACAAAAGCGCAGTAAATGCGCATTAAATCAAAGTATTATGATAATAGTGATACGCACCATACGCGCAGTAGATAATGAATAATGCAACAAAAACGGGTGCTTAGGTCGACCTTCAAATGATCCGAAAGAGGTGGGGCCTAATGCCATTCGTGTAATGATATAAGCGCGTGCTGCATTTCGTCTAGTAAATTTATTATATGTCTATGTTTAAACCCTACCTCTTTCACCACACTCACTTTACCATCTACCAATCAAAGCATTTAGCAACAAACTCAATCAGAACAACTAGACAAGAGGGGAAAAAGCTGCAGCCAACACATCTGAGAAGCAAGAAATGGTTAGGATGTCATCAACATCCAGCTGGCGGTCAATCTGATCAGAACCATCCAATTTCCTGTAGTGAAAAGTCTCTAATCTGCCCTCTTCCACAAATGGGAACCAGGGCCGGTATTCAATTCAATACTTGGATTAAGTAAAACTTTTACTAAGTATTTTACTTGGCTAAGAAATTTACTCAAATCATATTCAATTCAATACTTTGAACTTTACTTTAGTAAGCCAACTTTAAGCCAAAATCCATACTGGTATGCATTGTGACGTGATATTTTCAATGCGCAAATAACATGTCGCATCAAATACGCTCGAATACGCTATGATATAATTCTGCGCAGCTCATGATGACTGCGTATAAAAACCTATGCCTGCCAGTCAAGGCCTCCAAAATAATTGGCTTAAGTCTCCTAGGTAGGTGTCTTAAATTTAGAGTAAAATACTTAGCCAAAATACTGAATTGAATACCAAATTTTGCTAAGTATTTTATCTAAGTAAAAAACTAAAGACAAATACTCATATTTCTGACTTAAGTATTGAATTGAATACCGGCCCAGGGGACAGAGGTTACTAGATGGAACCCTATCTAAACATAGTCTGGAAATACAGACCCTATTTAAACTCTTGCACACAATAATGAAATGTAATGAGTCCTCCCTAACTTTGCAAGTGTCTGGCTGTGATCTCAGAAAAGCCTACAGTACAAGAGTGTGGTAGTCTGGTATACCATGTAGCCTACATACCAGTAGTCTTGCAGTTAAAACACTATGTAAGTGGTTACAACTGGGTTCTAAAGCACATGCTTTACATCTGTTTCCCACACTCATCAAACTCCAACCCTACACCAAATACTAACCCTAACCCTAAACCTAACGTATATCCGCTTGCAATGACTGTAACCCTAACCCTGCATTACCCAAGAAATAACTCTCAGAGCAACTGTTTCCGAAGCTGAAGTCGAAGCACCTACAACGGTTTGTGCCTGCAAACTAATCAAACCATGAAATGTTGCCTGACAAGGGTAGGGGAAAGTGCTTCGATTCCTGCCGTTGGATAGCTTCAGTTTCATGTTAGGTGATACAAACAGGAAATTAGGGTGACGTCAAGAATATCTGACCTTTGGGGGTTTCCCTTCCCTCTGGACAGCATCCTCCTTTCTAAAATTAGAGCTCGGTGAAGACAAGAAGGATGGTCAGTCACATGTTTTTATAGGGGTACGGTCCATTTATGTATAGATTGTTCATTGAAAATTTAAATTTCATATTTGGAGATATTATGACTTGCCTTTTTAGCAGCCACATGTAAGTAGACACTGGTACACTGTCCTATATTTATCCAAAAAAAAAAGAACTTCAAGATGAGTCTTAGGTTCTCATCAAAGCGAATACCATGCATTGAGCACCTTGGGGGAAAAGATAAATATGGCAAATTATCCCCTAAAAGGATACCAAAGAGCATGATCACTCTGTCAAGGCATTAGGTTAATCTGCTGACTACTGAATTTTTTCAATCCCATAGACTTAATACAAGGTCCACTTGTTTCCGGTAGCCAACATGGTTAACATGCTGAATTGCTTCAGTCTGCACTCACCACCCTTAGATGTCACATGGCCATATATCACTAAATTTGACCACAAGACCACAGATTCCTGTCTTGTGACCTGGATAATTCAATGTGCTCCATGAAAAATATAAGATTTATAACCCAGAAATAAATGCACATTTATGTAGAGAGATGATTTGTGAACATGCAGCTGCATTAAAAAAATAAAAATTAAATAGATTCTTTTTTTCAAAAAACATCCTACTTACACCTCAGTCTATAATACCATCACTACTCTTGCAAAATGAGAAAGGCGATTGCCGCAGCTTACAACTTTCCTCAATATCAGAATTCTAGATCTTCATGAAGTTCACTCTTGATATTAATCTCAGTGAAACTGGAAATTAAGACTGCCCCCAGCAAAAACAATTATTGAAGACAGTTGAATGAAAATACAATGCCTTGATCTCCTTCCTATCTCACAGATTATTTCCAGATAAAGTATCAATGTCCAATGCTCTCTTCTTATGAAAAAGGGAGTGGGGGAAATAGAGAAGGAGGAAGATGTGTGTAGACTGATGCTCTGCTAGTCAAACAGACTGCACAGCATCGTAAGGTCTTGAAAACATCGGCATGACCAATTTATGCTAAACAAACATGTCTTAACAGAGCTATCTAGAATAAACTGGAATGATCCTTCTATTCCAAACAGTGCGCTGGATCAAGATGCAATAGAAAAGGACTTTTTCTGTTACTGATATGTTCTATAAAAACAACTTTCTCAGTCATTATTTTCATGACATATCATTTCCTCATTTTCACTACAAAAATTATTTTCGGAATACTCCTGTCTGATATAGCGTTTATACAGTCATACACATCAGCTTATTATAAACACATCTTTTAATCAATGAATTCCTCATGCAAGTGCATAGTTTCTTTAAGCTCATTTTCTATTTTTCTTTTTTTTTTTGGTTGTTGTTTTAATTTAACCTTCTTTGGGGGAGGGGGGGGGAGGGGGCAATTTATGGGAAAGTAGATTCAAGTTGAGACAAATGATTTTCTACAGGTCCAAATGTTTAAGAATAACAGACATGTACATGCATGCAAATGGCAGACATCAGTGAAGTGTACATGTATCTTAATTTTCATGTGAAGTTGCCAGGAAGCTGTTATACCCAAAAGAGGCGTATTGTAGCGTTAATAGTATTTTTTCCCTTTCAAAACCGATACTCGAGGCGGCACGAGGCAAACCTGAAAATGCGCAAAGACATACAGTATGGGAGAGAGAAACAGCAAAGGTTTGAGTGCTATTCACCTTATCATAAACAATCTATCAGGAAATTAAACTAGGAGTAGAGAATTTTCTCAAACCAAGATGAGGAAGCAAGATACTCATTCTGGCAACATCATGAACACAGTTACAAGAGAACAAGAAATAACGACACCCAGACTACAACTTTCCAGCCTGATCCAAATCATTTTCTTCGTTACACAGATAAACAGAAACCATGTCAATCTGCCCCTCATTAATTCATAACATTTTACGACCAATTCTGCTTCCCTCACTGAATGATGCAAAAGGAATTATTGGGCAACAATAGAGTTCGACCAAAAGTAGTACCTAGAATGTTTCTTTGTTTTCTCTCCCTTTTCCCATTTTACTTGTTAAAGCATTTTTTGTTTAAATAAAGAATCATCCCAAAGGATTTTGGCTACAACCCCCCCCCCCCAAATATGACACTGGAAAAGTCACTGCCCTGACCAGTTTTCCATATCGAGGCAACATCTCCACTTTGTCAAAAAAGTCCCATTCTCAAAGGATGTCCATAAGCATCATAAGCAACACGCCAAGGCAAGACAACATACATGTACCACAGAATACAACCATACAAATTACAGGCTTCACTGCATAATATTTGAAACTGATAAGGACTTCATGATTTTTTTAAACAATTCCATGGAAAATCAGAACTATAGCTAGGTGGAGGTGAACTGTATTAGGTTTTGAAGAGAAGCTTTGAAACTAGGGGGGGTGTTTCATATAGCTATTCGTAAAATTACGCATGACTTTAGTACAAATGACTTGAATATGAAGCGCCAAATGGGATGCCCAAAGTTTTTCATGATGATTTAACAAAGTGTGCCTACATTTCCCATAAACGCAATTAAATTGTGGCAAAAAAATATACTTTACAATAGAAATGTTCATAAACAAAAGTAATGTCAATCTACATCTGCATTTCACCTCAAGCTGATGCGATTCATAGTGACTGAGAATTCCATCTGGCTTGCCATATTCAAGTTATATGTAAAGTCATTCATAACTTTACGTACAGCTTTATGGGATACTTCCCGGGAAGCTTCTATGACTGAGAACTGGCCATAATGCTTTAATCACAGAATTCAATCACAAGAAGCACGGTCTCCACTGCAAGATATTTGCAGCTGATTGTGCCTTTATACGACCAACAACAGATCTTTGCAAGGGAAATCAGAACTACAGCTGCTTAGCAGAACTAAAGTAGTCAAGAACTAAAGCATTCAAGAAGAGCTTTTAGTTCAGGAGGTTTTCATGACCAGTTACAAGGAGTCATGGCTCCATTGTATGATAGACGTAGTTGAAACTGATTGTAACTTTCTAGGATCAATAAAGAAACAATGCCATGATGGTAAATCAGAATCTACATCTTGACAGATGTTGTGCAAATTCTCCAAAGAATTGTGACTGCTTACAATGTAGAAATTTAGGCTCTACTGAAGTTTTTAGGCAAAAGGGGTTCATGTCGTCGAGGAAACAATTTGTTCTGAAAATCACAATTTGTTCTGAAAATCGAAATTTCTCTTCAGAGAGTACATGTATTTGTTTCAAGTTCACAGGTGTTGATCAATAGGAAAACTGTAATTTTATCACCAAAGTTAGAATCACATGCAATTTTTACCTATACATCCACTGTCTAAGCCTGGTTTATTTAAGCATTTTTGAAATATCACACTTTTAAAAGCACATTTCAAGTTGTGCACCAAAAGAATGACGGGATACTGAAATAACACTGCATTAGTCTGCAAAGCACAGACCCTAACGGACACTTTATCAGAATGCATTACATCTTTAAATAATTCCTGTCAGGAGCTGCTTTAAGTACACGATTCCTGCTGAGCTCTTTAAGTCTCCTGCTCAGACATCAGAAACATGTCTGAGTAGCCAGGGTTTCGGGGTTTGTACCTGCAAAATAACACTGCACAGTTATCCAGATACTTGAATGCCCAAAGCATGTTCTGGTCATCTCAAAAACCTACTACAGTCAAACCAGCTTTAGCGACCACCTGTCTATAACAATCACCTGTCTATAAAGGCCACATTTTCTGTTTCCATTGAATGCAGTTTCTCATTGGAGCATGTACTAGAGGAAACCTGTCCATAAAGACCACCTGCCTATAAAGACCACTCTTCTTGTCTCCCTAGAGTGGTCTTTATACACAGGTTTCACTGTATCTACAAATAATCATGGGGTATACCTTGGCCTCCAGGATAGGATCCACAGCCTTGTAGGTTGGGTCCTCATCTTCAGAATCAGAGTTGCCTGCGTTCGCATCGAGATGCTCGAATCCCGTGTCCAGGACGTTGATACCTAGCGTCAAAGCCTTGATGACACGCGGGATGACCTCTGCTTCTCTTTGCTCCCTCGTCTTAGTTGACTAATTTATCATAATTTAAAAAGAACAATACAGAGTGGTTATATAAAAAATAGCAGTAACAATAATATTTCTAGAACGCATCAAAGATAACTGGATCTTGGTCCGAAGAATCAGAGATGCTGATGTTTGCATAAAGATTCTCCAAGCCAGTGACCAGGATGCTGATTCCGAGGGTCAGGGCTCTGATGAAGCATAGGATGCATTCCTCCTCCCTCTGGTCTCATGTCTTAGTTGATTGTTTCAGAAGAACTCAGATGGGAGCAGAGGTGAATGCTTACAGAGGAATTTTAGTAACAGCTTTCAAAACAGAAGACAATTCATCAAAACTGAAAAAGAAAAGTATAGAATGATTTCGTGTCGGCATTCGCAAAGAATTGCACATCAAATCCAATGAAACATTCAGGCAACACAGCATCCAGTATGTGTGGTGTGATACTAATACATGTTAGGTACAAACGGGACCCAGAAGTCTACCTCGGGACCCCTTAAAATTCAAAATTTGAAAGGGGGGGGGCCTCATTGATGCAGACTCTAAAAATATAAATCTGGACCTCCTACAATAAATTTAGTGTTGAACTCTACTGTAAGTTGTCAATCATCAAGATTCTTTTTTTTTTTCATATTGCAATCTAAATGTATAGCTGGGGGCTCTTGCACTTTTACTTGATACACCTGTGCTCAGATTTTATTGCAAAAGACAGTACAGTCTGGGCCTGAGTCTGTAATACCAAATATTTTATTACAGTTTTTTTTTCCCCAAAAAAATTTGGTTTCCCATCATCACCCTGAATCATCAACTGTGTCGCTGATGACAACATAGCGGACCCTTGAAATTATCCTTTTGTTTGAGGCTAAAATGAAAAACCAGAACGACAGGTCTAATCCCCGGTCATCCCCCCCCCCCCCCCCCCCCAATTTAAATCCTAAAATCTATGCAAGTTGTGATCTTAAGGTATGGAATTAACTAATTTCATTTCTAGAAATGAGGAATAATCTAATAACCTCGACTGAAGGCAGCATTTTTTACTTTAAGTTAATTGAAGTTTGAAATGGAATGTGGAACAAGCATGTAATGGAAAATATGCTACAACATACATTTCAAGTTAGAATGTCTAACAAATAAATAACAAGTTACACCCCCCCCCCAAAAAAAAAAAAGAAAAGAAAGTAGAGGAAGGGATGGAGAGAGAGAGGGAGAGAGAGAGAAAGGAAAGAGAGACAGATACAGGGACTTGGAGATAGAAACAAAGACAATGATGAAAAATTGGATGGAGACAGAAAGAGTGAGGCAAAAGACAAAATAAAAGTTAAGAGGACAGAGAGCAAAAGTGGGGTGAACTTCCGAGTCTGACATTTGACTCACTAACAGCTGACATCTCTTACACTTTGGTTGAAAAATGAGCAGTAACATTGGGAATTTGTCTTCAATCAAAACTTTCATCGCCAGACCTTATGACATTTCCTCCAAAGACGAAAGGAAATTGAGAAATATGTCAAGATAATCTTATTGATTTATCATTCTATTAGAGGGGTAGGTCAAAGCATGAAGATGTACCCAGTGAAAGAACACGTTTCAATTGAAAGAAAAAAGAAAAGGAGATAGGAGCATGATTTGAAGAAGGGTTGAAGAAAAGTGCACCAATGGGCCACATGGACAGGTAAAGGAAAGAGAGATATTTTCAATTCATTAGTTAGTCAACATTACAAGAAATTATACGAAAACTTCAGTAATATAAAATCTAAACGTTAGTAGTGTATATCTATGTGACCAAAATTTGTGTGTTAAAGGAAAATGCAACCCAGGCATCAGTGTGCTTCCATTGATTGAAGGAGAACAAGAAGAGTAAACAGTGAAAGTTTGAAGGAAATCGGACAATGTGTTCAAGAGTTACGAACTTTGAAAGTTTGAGTAAATCCTTATTATGGGGTTCCTTGAATTGGCAACTTTGCCAGCATCTGTGATGTCATCGTGGACAACTCTCCATTCATTTTGTACACAGAAATTAACATTTTCTTTATTTTCAGGAAAAATAATAATTCTTTTGATTTATGCTTTGAGTGTGACATGTCTATATAAATTCTGCAAGCATTATGAGAAGAATTATGTTGATTCCTGACTTGAAATTTCATATAAATCAATTTTTTTGAAAAATTATGCACAAAATGAATTGAGAGTTGTCCACAATGACATCATAGATGCTGGCCTAGTTGCCATTTCAAGGATCCCCATAAAAGGGATTTACTGAAACTTTCAAAATCCATAACTCTTGAACATATTGTCCGATTTTGCTCAAACTTTTACTGTTTACTCTTCTTAATCATCTTTACTCACTAAGAGCACACTGATGCCTGGGTTGCATTCTCCTTTAAGCAGTTGAGCATGATTTCATTTCAGCATTTCCATAGACCCGAGCCAGAGTTACCTGAGGCCTAGCATTCAACGGGTTAATATCTTATCTTACATATCTAGCGTGTGTTCAACTTCAAACTGCTATCCATAACTAAGTTGTCACTGGACTGCCAAAAATAGAACTTATCAATAAAAATCAGCAGTTCAACCCTATCTAATTCAATCACAAACTGAACTAAGAGATATATATTGTCCATCAGTTCTATGATGAAATGAATACATACCTGTTCTTTCTTATCTTTGTCAGTGTGGGAACCTCCATCAACATCTTCCGAATCATCATATACCCTCTGCAAGACAACAATAAACAGAGATGACTGTATGTATGAAAATCAAATTCTACACATAAATAGAAAGGAAAAGGAAAAGGAAAAGGATAATCCTGGGGGTGTTTTACAGTTAAGTTGGACTTAGAGTCATGCAAAAGCACCAATGCGCATCCAGTATTTAACGCATTATCTCATTGACAGACTTCCCAATAGTGCGGGTCCCCTGAGCATGATCTGACCAATGCGGTGATGCGTAATATACAGCACGCAACTAAGAATTTAAGTGTGACTTTAAGTCCAACTTAACTCTTTGTGAAACACCTTCCTGGACAGAAAGGGATCTCTTATCCATCTTCAAAACTCTACATGGGAGCACTGTGGTGTAGTGGTAAAGGCTCTTGCCTCTCATAAGAGAGGTCCTGGGTTCGGTCCTGATGTGGTGCTTACATTTATGGACAAGATGTTCTGTCAACTTCCCTCTCAACTCAAGTGTATAACATGGGACATCTAGCATTGCTGGAGTAATGATAATAACAAATTGCAGGGCTCGCAGCAAAAGCAGTAATACAAATGTGGCTACTTGGTAAAGAAAACCAAATCATGATTATTATCAACTCAGCTAAAGACACTGTGTATCAAAAGCTACATACAACTAGCCTCTATTTCAGTCTTTCCTGATTTTTTAAAATCTAAATTACACAGTACCTTTCTGCCTCACCACTGCATTAAATCAAGAAAGAAAATAATCAATAAAAGATGCACAATGATAACGCAAGACAAGAATATGGTGAACCATAGAAAGAAACACAAGGGAGGGATAAAACAAATAAAAGAGACACACAGAACAAAAAAGAAACATAGGCAAGTAGATAAAAAGGGGAACAGAGTATTAGAAAAACAGACAACGTCAAGCTGACAAATGGAATAGACGGTGGGTGGGTGAGAAGTGAGATTCATTGTATCAAACATCCTAGCTGACTCACAAGTTAGCACCTTGCATC
Organism: Echinometra lucunter; assembly: GCA_029962745.1. Taxonomy (NCBI): domain Eukaryota; kingdom Metazoa; phylum Echinodermata; class Echinoidea; order Camarodonta; family Echinometridae; genus Echinometra; species Echinometra lucunter. The sequence continues at coordinate 16,407,903 of CM057155.1, read as the reverse complement.
ATTCATGACAGTAGTCTGGAGCCTTATCTTCAAACCTCAAATCTGTCAACACCCTCAACACCTGACAGGCTAGGTAGCGGGTAGAACAATGGCAAGTTAGTCAAAACCAGGATGGGTGTTAAGCCTGTCACTTTACAAACACATTTTCATGATCTACCCAACTCGGGGATCCACATCAATAAAAAGTTTTCAAGAATCTAGGGCAGCATACATGATGACATTCTTGTGTTTTTCCCCACATACTTGGGGGAGGAGAATCAAACAAATTTCACTCTCAGCTGCAGATGTGCTGAATTGAAAGCTTTATGAAGATATGTCATGACTCCCTTCAAAACCTTCTTTGACAGGTATCAAACACACTATTCAAGTTACATGTGTCTCTAAAGGCTTTTCAATGCAAAATTGAGAATAAACATAGAAAAATCAAATGAAGAAGGGGGGGGGCGTTTCATCAACATTTGTCGTCTGACAAGTTGTCAGATCTGACATCTTTCCTTGATTTTCATTGGCTGAGAAGCATTGTTACTATGGCAACTGTCGGATAAAACAGACTTTGTCGGATAAAACATCCGACAAGTCCTTTCATGAAACGCTCCCCTGGTTTTCAGCCAATCATAATCACAGATTTTGGACCTGCGATTGATATTTCAAGTTGAATTTTTAACAGCTATTGCAAGAGGTGGTGAGGCAATCAGACTTCAAGTGAAATTTTACACAACATGTATTTCACAATAATTTACCCATATCATTTGAAAAGGCCAAAGCATACACTACTTACAAGAATCCAAACTGTAGACTGAAAAAGGAGCATAAATCCCTTTGCTACCCAAATTGAAATAATGAGTACAAGAAGATCCACTTGGTATATCATTCTTCCCATGGAGCCCTCTGTAGCATTACTCAGTTTTTCTTCAAACAAAATCAGTCACAGGCAATGTCCATACTCATAATTGTACTGTTTAATTAGCTCAATTAATCCACATGTCTAATCAAGACCTTTAGACTGATTTCTCGCAGGAGATCAAAAAAGGGGAGAAAGGGGGTGGTAAAATAAGCCTACCCACAGCCACTCCCAAAGCGACGTAATGTGCTTTAAGGGCTTCACAATGATGACCTGCCCCCTAAACACGAATGACCGCCCTTGAATCTTGCAATATTTGATAATCTTCAAACATTTTAATCCTTTGAAATGAGCACCCTAGAAATGAGAGATATATTTCAATAAACGTGGAATGTAATGTTAATTCACAAGACTAATATGATTTTTTTTTCTAACATACTTGGATTAAAGTAGCAAGGATCATGTCTGATTCATCCTTCATTGAAATGAAAATGAGCTAATCGCTTATCAATTAGAAAACATGGGACCATGAGACTTAATCAATGGCAACTCATTTCATTTACTGCTGAGATATCAGAGCATGTGAACTTTTAAGTTGTCACCTTCAACACCTTTTTATTATAAACTTCGAGTAAAAGTGGTCAGTTCATTTCTAGCTATGTGTACATAAAATGAGCAAATTATTTACCAGACTACTGAAACTACATATTTAAAAAATAGGCACATGTATATATCTATGTAGTGAAAAACATATGGCAAACCACCACATCTGTAACTCTTGTTTTTGTTTTTGTTTTTTCTTGGAAGTACATTGTATCCCTTTTGATGGTTTAACTTTAGAATAAAATATATATATTTTCTCAACAGAAATTGTATTTCATGGGTGAAATTACTTTAAGCACATGCTTTGTACAGAATGATGCAACTGGTGGATGGCAATGACCTGAAGAAGGACAAGTGTATGTCCTGGCCCATGTACCAAAACTGTACCATGTTTCCTTTGTACCCCCTTCTCTCCCCCTCTCCTGATGTAATCAATAGAAACAGTCCATGGAAGAGGGTGCAGTTAGGCCTCATCCGGGCCACCATGCCAATATTCCTCACTTCCATGACATGCCCCACCACCTTTCATGTTGTGTTTTATATTGCCAAGGGTTTACAACAGGGAAAACAACGGTTTTGCCCCCCCCCCCCCCTCTTCCCTCTAATGTACATATATAGATACTTAATTTTAAATTTCAAATTTCAAATTAAAACTGTGAAATATCTGACAAAAATAAAGGCTTAATTTTTCCTCAAACTGTGAGTCAACTGATAGTTGTGATAGCTGTGTCATTAGCAGTTGCTTCTGTTTGGTCAGACACTTCATGGAGCCTCATAGAGCCTCTAAGAAAAATTGCGCATGAGAGTGAACAAATATCTAAACATCATTGATTTAGTCTTTGAAAGTACAGTCTGTGTGTTGCAACTCTTTCAACATGCTATGCTTTAGACTATAGTTCAAATTCAAACAGCCTTTCAGAACTCAAGCCTACGAGGAGATACGAACATTTTCAAGAAGGGTAAGAAAGTTGTTGAAATGGTTGTGAATCCTGGAGTCTGTGCTCTTGGCATCATGGAAGAGACTATTAATCTTCATGCACATGGACTAATTCTATAATAATAGTTGTCATTATTGGTGATCTCCAACCAGCCTTTTTTGATGATGATTTAAAATCTCACCTACTTTTTGCATTTGGACCTACAAAGGGAGCTCAGGGCCCGGTTTCATAAAACCTGTTATCAGTAACAACTGCCACATTTCTACAACAAATTTGCTCTCAGCCAATCAGATGCAATGATTTCAATAGCTTATAACAGTTATTGCCACATGTTATTGATAACAAGTTTTATGAAATGGGGCTACCCGGCCCTGATATTTGCTCCAGAGAAAAAAAAAAGGCTCCAGGCTTTAGTTCAATAAAGAATGAACCTACAAAGGTAAGGATTACAGTTGGGGCTTTAGGCTAGGTTGAGGGTTAGGGTATAGTGTTAGGGAAAGTGTGTTGTCGAGGGTCCAAGTTAAGTATTTGGCAAGTTTGGAACTTTGACCTAGGAGCAATCGCTGCCAAAGCCCGCAGGTACAATCAAGCAATGTGAAGACAGCATACGTACATTTTCAATGAACTGTGTGTTGGCAAGCATAAGGAAGTCGTTGAAGGTGTTGTGAACCCTGGAGTCTGCGCTCTTGGTGTCATGCACGAGGCTATCCATCCGCTTCTCAAGGTCGCTCGTCTTCGTCATCATCTTCTGGGAGAATTCCTGGAGGTAGAGGAGCAGCTGGAGGAAGAGAGAGAGAGAGAGAGAGAGATAGAAAGAACAAAGAAAGGTGCATAACTTGGGATATGAAGAGATGATTATAGACCAGGGAGAATAAGAACACTTTGTTAAAAGGTATAATAATTAGAGGACAATTTTGATACTTTGATATTTTTATTAAAACCTCCCCAAATAATGTACATTCCTTTCAAATCATGCAATAACGGCCTGCATTATGATAAAGATGCAAAAATTATATGATACAATATTTTCCAATTAAATTCCTTGTGCAGTGGTCTTTACAAAGTTGCCATGGAACTGAAACACATATTTTTCTAACATGACCTACTCTTACCCCAAGTACTGGAAAAAAATGCACTGATATTGAAATATTTTGTAAAGTACCTCAGCATAACCTAATTTCTATGAACGTGGCATTATCTATGTAGAAAATAAATAAACCACAAATTGAAAAATATATACATTTGTAATAGCTATCTAAAATATGTTTGAGGGAAAATTTGTATTTGTAAATTAAAATAAATGGACATATAAAGCATGCAGACTCTGTGTAATAATTTACATAATGTTACATGTGTATTTGTTTATGAAATCATAATTGGATGTCAAAATAAAAAGTATTTAATTCCAGTGTATTTGGGAGGGGCCTAAATGTATTCTAACTGAGGTCAATGGTTTGATCTGTACATCTAAGTACAATCCATTCTAAAATCAGTTGGACCTCAAACAGATCATGTCAAACGGATTCTGGCAAAGCTCTGTACTTTGTTAAAATCTCATGAATCATCGATTCAAAACTCATTGACACATCAAATGAAAGGAAATTCAGTAAACAAAACTTCACGTCGCTTAGATATTGGGTTTTAAAGGGAAGGGGGGTTTTAGAGGTATAGGGAAGAATGATAACATTTACAATTCTTATTAATCAGAGTGGGGGAATTGGCACTGATAACACATCAAAATACACTGGATGAATTAAGCAACATCTGATGCATCAACAGTTTATTTCTGGGGATTCATTCCTATTGGGTACTGCAAAATATACACGTTTAAGTTGCATACACTGCAAAAAAAAAATAATAATGTAAAAAAAAAATAAAATTGAAGCTACAGTCAAAGTTGAGCAACAATAAGATAAACTATAGAAAAAGGGGGCACGAAGGGGACATACATGTAATTCCAAAAAATTGCAAAGTAACAAGTGCAATTCCATGCACATGTACATGTATTAATTTTTTTTTCATTTTTGTAGTGTACTAAATTCAGAACAACTAGATTTTGAGGGGGGGGGGGGGTGGATGGGTTGAATGCATCCTATCCCATGAACCTGCCACTGAATACTATAAAGAAATTGCCTGCCTAGAGGTTGAATATAATATTTCATTTCCCTGACAGAGTTATATTTTTCCCCAAGGGATCATATTTTCTCCGAAGCGTGCAGCGCAGAGGGAAAATATTGTCCCGAGGGAAAATATAACTTCTGAGGGGAGATGAAATGTTATTTATTAAAGAGATAGACCAGGCAATATCTGTTATACTATACAGTCTTATTGATGAGGTATGTTAATGGATGAATTCGTCACTGATTCTGTAGGCCTATAAATATACAATGGCCCATTGTACAGAAGCAGTGGTGCTTTGGGAGTCCTTGTAGATTTTTCTGTCAATTCCTCCTCGTCGAAGACTGAAACCAACTAGTGGGGGAAGTCGCCATGACTACATTTGTTACAAGTTATAAATTTGTCGGCGATCAAATGCTATTTATTTTCTTCACTGCATTAACTCGCACTACCTAGTCTGCTGCAGCTCCGCTGTAAAAACAATAGGTCTATGTAATAATTAAAAAAATACAGCTATCATAGTTATGCAGTGAGTGACGCCACGTCGGTCAATATAACAGCGTTATATTGACCAAGGTGACGTCAAAACCGAAATATAACAATTGCGATCCTTGCAACTTTAGTCACGTGATGGTATTTTGACCAACCACTGGTTCGAACCTACAGTGTATATAGGCTATGTAATATTGGTATATACTTGTTCTTTACAGGTGATTCCTCACCCAGTTTTTTTGATCAATCTTTGATTAAAGTGGGGAGAAAAGAGAAAATGTTTAACATGTATACTGGACAGAAATTGCAAAGTCACAGGGTGTACCCATTCCTCAAACTTAGTATAAATAAGATAAGAAGATTGTTTGTAAACTGCGTTGTTGCACGTCCTGGAGAAAACCCCGTACAGTAATTCACCTGGTGCTACATATTCATCCTCAGACACACCCGTCATGTGACACTCGCCCTCAGAGCGTGAGCATCGTGATACAACCACAAAGCAATGTCATCTGCCACGACGTTGGTGGTTCAGGTGCTAACGACATGTATTCACCTTGAAGGACGTGCCGCTACATCCTGAATTTGCAATTCTATCGTGACTTCACAGGATGTTCAGTTGCCAACTGCGTGCATTTTATTAACGCAATCTCGCAAAGAAGGCATTAATTTCAGTTCTACTTGATAAGAAATGCTTTACATGGTACTGTCCTGAAGTGACATGCACAACGTGGATGACTGAAAATTGAAATCGCTATTTCTTCTTTTTTTTTAAATTTAGAGGTAATTTTAACATAACAGATACAATCTTGCCAATAAATTTTTAGATGCACCTTCAAAATACTTGATGTTTCAGCTCAGTTCTCATTTTACTACTATTTCAAATGTGCCTATGAATAGCCATTACATTTTCCATTGATATTACTTTCTACCAAATACTCTTTATGATCATGTATTTTATTCCTTATCAGTACCAGACATATATATGTATCCTGTACACTATTCCCTTCAAAAGCTTTCATACACAAGTAAGAGTTCAAGCAGATGTAAACTGTTCATACAAAATCGTTATCCTGCTGTGTTTCAATACACACTCTATCTTTCTTTCACATTTCTAATCCCTAGCTATCATTTTTGTTCTAGTTATATTGTTTCCCAAGGAAACATATACTGAGACAGAAAATGATACATTGACATCGAACCCAGGAGAGGAAGCAGGGCCAACATGTATCTTAGGTATGAGGTAAGAAAATACTGCCTAGGAGCTGAGCAAGTCGTCTTTGAAATGACAGCATCTGTTTCTACTTATGACTCATAATGCGAAATCAGACATTGTGTATAGGATGCCAAGTTATGATTCCTTCAAAAATCAGCCCTGGGAGGCTTCAAAATGGGTTGGTATTGATATTTTATATTTTATTTGATTTTGTTTTGAGTTTCCAAGTTTCCACAGCAACATTTCCTCCAGATATGCTGTCGAAACAATAGGATGGGTTTACGGTTAGGGGTTTAAGATTGTAATTAGGTTGTATGTAGGTTTAGGGTCATGGTCAGGGTCCGGTACAGTCTCTGGCTCAGGGTTGAATTTTCTGAATTCGGTTTAAAAGTTTGAGGATACTGTCTATGAAACAACTGTTGCAGCATAGCATTAGCCACAAAACCCCCTCACCTTTTGTTTGAGTCCAAGCAAAATATGAAGGTCAATTGATTTGACAGCTTTTTCTCACCTACAAAAATAGCGGTACATTCCTTCCGTCAGCAACAATCTACAGTAGGTGTGGTAGGTGTGACATTGGCTTTGACTGGAACAAGATTAAAGTACTTTAGAGGGTCAATATTCTATTTGGCAAGGCAGGCAGAATGACAAAAGAAGGGACATTTCACATACTTATCCTTGATATTCTGGCATAGCAGAACATTTAAAACAAGTTGAAAAAAATATTTTAAAAATACAAGGGAGCAGTGACCAAATTAGTAAATCATTTTGAAACCTCTCAGATCTTTTCTTTTTTGAAGGAATATTGCAGGATACTTTACATAATTTGGCATCCTACATGCAATGTCTGATTTTGCAATGTGAATCATGATTAGCAGGGGAATGAAATCAAATTAGTTTGATAGGCCTACATGACGGCATGACATTATTGATCATATACACCATCATGGATTGCATTAAATGATTAAACATATTAACAATGCTGAGTCAAATGTTGATTGGCTTGACTGGAAAACAAATTCAATTATCTTAATGGTGCGAACACTTGCTTGCCAAATCAATTAAAGCTTTCTGCTTGTCTGCATAAATCAATTTTAAAAAGACCTACAAATTACATTAATTTGACATTCAATACCACAAGTGTAGATGTTTTTACACACAATCTGAGATAGCATGCTGGTCTGATCGGTGGAAGGACTACTTCCGAAGGACTACTTCCATAGGACACATGGGTTGTAACAATACACACCTGGTGCTCTGGAACTGTTAAAATGGATAGGGTAGAGGAACTGTTTACATACATGTAGGTGCAAATGGTCTTTACCTCAACTGTACACATACAGGTAGTACAATGAATATGACTTTGAAGTCATTAAACTGCCTACTGAAGAAACAATGTACCACTGGTTTAACATACATGTATATACATCTGCACCAATAATTTTGTCCATCAATACTTACTCCTGCGTCTGATGCTAGTGACCAGTTCTGACTGCTCTTCCTGATCTCTGGAATGGTCAAGGGTTTCTCCCATGGCTTCTGTTGGGGTGCTTCCACCACTGCTAGCTGACCATTGGCATCCATCCCATTGCTTTCTGCTGCAAATGATGGCAACCCTGCAGACTGGACGTTAAAGATAAAAGCAAAAGAGAGGATATTGATTTGTATGGAATTGAGATTTATTTGTCAATTTGTTGATTAGGACGCTTTCCTTGCATATTTGTTACTTTCGTGAACATTAAAAAAGTTTGCAAAATTTGCATACCGGGTACTAAATCACATTATGGAATTGGGAGTTTCTCGTTGATTTGGAAGCTAATCTTGCTTATTTGTTATCATCATTCATATTCAAATAAGCGAGCATCCACCAGATTCCACTAAATTGCTCACTTCAACAAAACGGAAGGGGAAAGGGGTGATAAATCTGCGATGGAAACCAGGACCATTTTGTTGATTGGGATGCAGTCTTAGCTTGTATGTTTTTAATTATTTTTTGACAATCAAATACAAATGGTATAAAATACTAACAGGTGACTTTTCAAAACAGAGTGGCACAAAAAAAATGTATCCAGAACGCAAACAACACAAAGACAAAATCAAAAAAGTATGATTGTGTTTCATTCGGCTGAGCATGAAAAATTAATCACGCAAAAATTTTCACTTTTACAGTACTTCAAGAAACTTACTCTTCTCCCCATGACTCGTATGATTCCATACACCCAGAATCCTTCATCAACATTGTCAAGCTCATGATCTACTTACATTGCTACCGCTCTACTTTCCTGTCACTCTCTCTATCTCTCTCTCTGCCCCACTCTTCCATTGTCTCAAACTTTCTTTCTCCCTTTCTGATCCACACATTTTTTCTCTCTCTATCCTTTGATCCTCACCCCCTCCCCTTTCTCTCCCTCCTTCTTCATGACTGTCGATGATTCACCCTCTTCCACACACCCAAATCCTACACAAACATTGCAAAGCACATGATCTACTTGCTCCAAACTTATCTCTTACATTTCCCTGCTCACAAGAAAAACACGAGACTCCACTGAAAGGGTAAGTCCACCCTAGAAGTTTCACTGTTTCAATAAAAGGAGATAAATTTGAACAGCATTTCAAAAAAGAAATGAGCAATGTGTTATGTAAAAAGCAATTCTTCTGAACATACATTGAATATGAGGTTTAGAAAATGTGTAACTTCCAAGAAAATTGAGAAAATGTGAAATTTCATGTACAAAGTGAATGGAGACCTGCTCGCATATGATGTCATCAGTGTTGCCAATTTGCAGAGCCGAGAGTAGTTTACTAGAAAATGTAAATGAGTGTAATTTTCTTATTCTTTGACCGATTTTGCTCATTTCTTTTTTAAAATGCGGTTCAAATTTATCTCCTTTCATTGAAACAGTGAAACTTCTAGGGTGGACTTACCCTTGAAGGGAGGGACTATACATGTACATCTCCCGACTCCTGAATGTGGCGATTTCAGTTCTCCCAGGCCAGTGCTCCTAGGCCTAGGCAAACTGAACCATGGGCAGCTTTGGGATTTTTTAAAGGGTGATTGGGAGGGCACCTTTCAGAAAATCTTCTGAGAATTCCCCCTCCCCCCCCCCAATAGAAAAAAAAAGATTCAAAGATTTTAAGAAAAAAAAATTATATCACATTTTCATGTACCTCTCGGTCGAAAATTTGAAAAAGATGCACATGTTTTTACAAGTACATGTACATGTACTTAGGAGAGTGGCATCATGGAGGGAAGGAGATCTCCCATCTCCTGATCTTTAAGATTTCGGTGCTCCCAGGCAAGTATTCAAAGGGGAAATGAATAACATGAATTCAACTTTTACCGTCCTGCCTTATTTGGAACTACATGTACCTCACAATGCACTTAAAGAAAGCACCAGATTTATGAAACAAGGGGATATGGCACTGGGTGGGTGGGTGAGTGTGACCCTCAATATTAAGCAGTATAGAAGGGCACCTGACCAAATGAAAATACAAAATTACCTCCACATTGGACAATCAATCAACAGATCAAGTCAAGACACTCCTCTGCCCCCATTCCTTATTCTTAATCTTAACATCCATAAACCTACCGCTCATATAAAAGTATACATGTACGTATACTTTAGATTTCTGCACAGTGCCTCTCATTATTTTTTTTCAAAATTCTAAGTATTAGAATCATTATTGTGTAAACTATTATGCTACTTTAATAGCAATCAAAAGTCTGGTCGTGAATAATCTAGGTGAGGCTCATATGTGTATATATGCCAGCAATTACATGCTCTACACTGTTTAATGTATACCATGTATACTGATCAATCAATTTGGCACCCACTGCCTCGGTGAGTCATTGGCATTGGCAAATGACATAAAAATGTCTCAAAACTTCCCCAGGAAAGTGAAAAATAATTTGTGACGCATCATTTTTATGCCAATGCATCTCTGGCCTCACATAAATCACACGTTGCAAAGATATTTTTCCACTTAAAAACCTGAAGTTCAATCCGATCTAGGTCAAGCCTTTGGATGGCCACAGAGGCCAAACATCAAAAGCCTGGCTTTGGTACTGAAATAGATGGAAACACACAAACTATCAAGGCTCAAGATTGCCCAAGAACTCCAGATTAAATAATGTACAAAATAGAAAATGTGTGCCAGATGAAAGAATAAAATGCCAACTATGACAATTCAAGCTAAGGAGAAATATGGTCTTGAAAAGAAAGAAAGTTAAAACAAAAAAATAAACCACTACCAAATTTAAAGGCAAAATAAAGTTTTGAGGCACATTAATTCAACAATCAAAACAATTTAAGCAAATCTATACAACAATCTTTACAACACTCTATCTTCCATTTCCCAAAACAGATCAACTATAATATGAAATCATCACATATGTCCAGGAAAAATCCACATTACAATTGCTGTTGTTGATTGGTAATTTCTTTGTATTTTTTTAATTTTTATAATGAAAGGCTGCATCTAAATAATTTAATAGCCAGGGATAATTTCAATTAATGTTTTTCCTATCATCTATATAGCTGTATTCAGAGACATGCCTTCATGCACCTGCTAAAAAACATCATCAAATGAGTTCCATCTACATGCACATGTAGGTGCTTATATTAAAAGCAAGGATCCTTGGTTAAAAATAAGAACTTTGGTGAACTACTTCCTAAATGAAAAGCTTTGGTGTACCGGGTAGTTCAAACCTGATGTTTCACATTGCACTTTTTAGAGTACCCACAAGTGTGACTAAGTAGAAAGAGGTTGAACGGCCCTACTTTCAAAATGCCAACCATGTCTGTGGATCATATAGGATTAAGTCTGAAATATTTAAAATTAATGAAAACCACATTTTTTTTCATTTTCAGTTAAGTGTGTCCCTTCCATAACTTCATTACTTGTCTCTGTACAGAATACATCATTTGCCATACATGTAGTTCTTAAAGATGTATTCTCTGTAGTAACATCTTGTTGTAACAAAACTAATGAAATAGGACAAAAAAAAGACTCTTAATATTGCCTCATAAAAGCACTCAATACTTATTACTTCCCTTACAACAAGGAAGGATTTAATACAGTCTGTACCTGAAGCCAGATATATTCAATTGGGGGGGGGGGGGGGGGGGGTTAAACTTAATTCAAACCCAGTGTTACAAAAACTAGAATCCTGTTGGTTTATAGCAGCTTGACCCTGTCCATACATTCATTTCAAAACAGCAGTATTAGTTAAATGTACAAGTTTGTATTATAGCTTTGCCCCTAAAAAACAAAGATGAATGTCTAATTTTAGCTCATCTGACTGATGGATTGGTCTGAAGCACTTGACCATAGGTGTACATGAGTGATGAGTGATTCACACAGACCACGGTTTATCCGTCAGGATTATACTATCATACAGACTTTATTTAGAATGCAGAACTGCACAGATTTATACGTAGAACTGCCTTGAATGAGACCATCAATTAGTATAGTCTACGCTGATATGATTAAATAGTAGTCCATGTGTTGGATTTAAAGTACTAATTAGCAAATATCGATAAGAAAAAACAATGAATTTTAACATCATAATACACAGATTACCTATAAATTATTCCAAAACTCACACAACTATTGTACTTAAATGGTACATGTTGGTTAGTTTAATACATACAGGTGTAATCTAGTTATTGTAAGCTACAAATTACCTAACATCATGTCAAACAAATGCCTGGCCCATTCTTTTCACCAAGCTTTGATATGAATAGATAGATGACTAATGCTGTGTATACAAACATACGCAGATGTATATGTATGAACATGTTTAATAAAAGAATATCCCCACACTAAAGCACACAATATTATGAATATAAATCTATTGAACCTGATTCATTACTGACAAGACCAATGAGTCTTGAGTTCAAGAAGTGATCCTCCAATGCTAAAAAGGTTTCTAAACCTAATACTTCAGACAAAAAGAACAACTGATATTTTAAGAGCACTCATCAGTATCATTCTGGTGATTATTTTCAACTTTCGTGTTATCAATCTGAACCATACGGTTTCAGATGGTTTCCCCTTTCATCTTGCTGGCCATTGCTATTCATATTTCTATACAGTATAATCTATCAAGGAAATAATCCTCCAAGATGCTTGTCCAGTTACAGAAGACATTGTATACTAAATTCATTGAAGAACTTTTCTGTCACTTTACCCCTATGATCTTTAATCAACATCTCTTTCAGGTTACTATTTCTAAGAATGTTAATTAATTAATCCATGTCCTAAAGATACATGTATATACACCCATGGACTTCTGTCTATTTCATACAGGATGTCTATCAATGTACTTGAACAAAACAATGACTTCCCACTGCCCTCCATTGTGATGTAATCATCCCTCCCTGAGAATTAGAAACTAATCCTACTGCTTGAATCATTACTTCGAGACGTCAATCAGACAATAATTTCACTGAGATTATAATCATGAGCTGACTCCCTATGTATTTTGATGAAAATTAGCTAATGGTCAAAACATTGCTTACTGAAATTCACACAATGCATAGTTGTGAAGAGACTCTAGTTATTAGCTGATTATCATAAATTTTGATCGATGCTCAAGCCTGTAGGAATGTACATGAAGGAATATCATATTGTTGGACCATTTTCTGATCAATTTTGTGCTGAAAGCATCATGTTTCTTTTCTTGTTCATCTGGCTGATAAATATATATTGTATAAAAAACATGGTAGAACAGGGACAGGCATTTAAAAAAAAAATGTGCTTTAAAGACGCTAGGTCGTGGGCTTTCATGGGGAATGGATCACAATTTGCTGACACCAGACTTTGTGAAAAATACCTGTAATAGAGCTACATTTCTGGAGCACAGCAAAACAAGCTGTCCCACCACAAACATTCTTCGGCCTGCTTCGGGCATTCTCGGGCCAGGGAAAGTGAGATAGTGATTTTGCCATATGGGGAAAGGGTGAAGTATACAGAGCATTACATAAGGTCTGTTGGTCATAAAACTCACAGTGATGGACAACACCTGTTACTGGGTAAGCACCCATAGTGTCAAATTCCCCATGAAAGCCCACGACCTAGCGTCTTTAAATTTGCCAAGTATTTATTTCAACATATGGCACAGAGATGGTAAAATTCAGTTACTTAATATCTACTGAAGAAGGAAAAAGAATACTCTAAAACTCTGCAAACGCTGTACATTTATGACAAAAAGTGTAGATCCTTGGCAATTTTTTCATCCCATTTCTCCCAGTCACAGATAACAACCTGAAACTGTAGTAGAGACTCTACACAGAGCTTTCCTCACATCTAGGTAACAACCTTTCCTGGTCTTCCTGATCCTTATCATCAGCGGACCCATCATATATCCATTCCTTTAATCATCCCTTACGTTGATCCACGACTTCCCTTGCACCCTGGAGGTCAGACTCGCCCCTTACCTCGATCATGGTGACATGGTCTGTTACCAATCACCACGTCTCATGCAAGTCCATTCGGTTCATGTAAGTCATCCTTGACACTGTGGACTGTCGACTGTGTTTAGTGTACATGTACATATAGGTTCATGAGAATAACTAGAGTTGGAAATATGTGTAATTTGCTTACTGGCAGCAATTGTTTTACTACAATTTCAGTAGTGCAGTATTATTATCATCTGAGCTGCACCAAACCACTCTGATTGGCCTATTCAGGATTCTCCTCACAAAGACTGATAGTATATGGCCAGCTGTCAACGGTTATCTTTTAATACCTAAAGTGGCTATTGTTCACAACTGCACTGTATACACGTACAAAAAAAAGAGAAAACCTATTAATATACCTTCTTATGATGGACAGTTGTCAAACACAGCAAACTGTACCACTACCAATAATGAAACTGAACTTTAATTCTTGGATAGTGAAGTATAAAAATATCTTGTTTCATCAACTTATACTAAATAATCAGCCTTCTATTGAAACTAACTTTTCATGCACTATCCTGAATAGTTTTCTACACATTTCTTTCCTTTCACTTTACTACACTGATATTGCACATTTGCATTTGTTGCTTTAATTTTCTTTCTTTATATCCATGACTCATCACCTACTATTTATGACATATATGACATATATTTATGACACACATTGATGACATATATTCAGTATTGTCTTTAGGGGAATGAATTCTAACAAAAATGCTGTCCATACTTCTCACAAGTATACATGTATCAATATGTAAAAGTAAATACATTGAATGTATTGTTCCTTTTACAAGCTGGTAAATATATTCATTACAGTATGTTGTTCATTTCACAAGTCTGCAAATATATTGAGTGTGTTGTTCATTTCACAAGTCTGTAAATATATTGCATAAAAATATGTTTTTCTTTTCTCAAGTCTGTAAATACATCGAATATGCTGTTCATTTCACAAGCCTGTAAATATATTGAAATTGAATATGTTGTTCATTTTACAAGTCTTTAAATATGTCGAATATGTTGTCCATTTCACAATGTCTGCGGTACAAATGTAATTCAGGGATGATGTAAGATCGAATAAGCTATAAATATATACTGTAAGTAGCAAATTAATTCTGAAAAATAAAATAGAAATTAGGAGGTACAGGATAGCAGTCTTAAATCTAAATTCATCAGTGTGGGTCTTGGCATGGTCAGAGTCCTCAGAAACTTGCAAGGCAGCTCACAATAACAGAAGTCATGTGACAAGAATCACTTCATATTCCAAAAATAATCATGAGGCAAAGGACTGCTTTGTCTGAACATGAAGATCACATGGCCATCCCACACATCCAGGATTCTGAATATATACATGTAGAAATGGCCTTTCGTATAATATTATCGCTAATGTACTTGTGGGTTGTGGCCTTGGTGGTATGTTTAATGATCTGAAGAAAAACCTGATATAAACTGAAGGAAAATATAACCACTAGACTCCTGATATGTTCAGACCTTTCAAATTTTAGGGATGTGGGGGATTCTCTCTTTCCCTTTCTCTCTTTGTTCTTGTCAGCATATTTAGCAAATTCCTCACACCCCTTCCCTCCCCCAGAGTCATACCCAGAGTCATAGCCACAACTTTTTTCTTTTTTTTGGGGGGGGGGGGGGAGGGGGAGTTATGAACATGTACTGATATAATCATGGTATAAGAAGGCATAATTTAACTTGACATTTCTGAGATCCAAGTTCCATTATACATGTAGTGGAGTTTTTTTAATTCTCCAGAAATACTAATAATTATCTTCGTTGTAGCATATAACATAATGAAACAAAATAACATGGATTTGCTCTTTAAGACCATTCATGGGAGAAAAGATGCGTCATGCATCAAAACTATTCCAAATGTGCGTTAAGAACTGACGTGGTAGTAATACAGTATGCAGTAGCTGCAGAGGCAAGGATCTGCACGTATTTAGACGCAGGCCAAGGCTAACAGCTGACAAAGCCAGTATAAATCCCCCTTTACAAAACTGACTAAACTATTGCTCCCTTAGAATGCATGTGATTTGAATATCATAACAGAATAGGGAAAAAACACTATTTAGTGTGATATCCAGAGACTGTTTTTAAATCTGTGACATATTTATAGATTGTCAGTTATTGTAAACAAGCTTTGTGTACATGCATGTTCTGTTCAAATGATATCGTAAGACTACCTCATCTTTTTCTTAATTGATGATAAGTGCTGTGAAACAACTATTTTAACCCATTCGTGACAGAGGTCCACATTTTGTGGTTTGGCCTGATATCTTTTGATGCAAAGCCCTAGAAATTACACCAAATACATGAGCAGAAAGAGAAAAAAATTCTACACAAACTATGCCCATTTTGGTTGCGTCAATATTCGTTGTTTGATGCTGAAAATTTTTTGAAGGAAAATAAGCATTAAAATCCTTAAATTGGCAATGTGATAAAAGGTTTAAAATCACCGTTTTCCCCTGAAAATTGGCAACTTTTTGACTTCTCATCAGAATTTCTGTCAATTTATATTCATTTCAGATACATGACATTTTATAAGAAAAATGTAGCAATAAAATAATGTTGGTGTCGCCAATTTGAAGAATAAAAGCTGATCAAATTAGGCTTTAAATAATTCCTGTCATGAATGGGTTAAGTAAGAGTGCTGCATGGACCTACTACTAACTACTGTATTGCACACAAGGTATTTTTTCTTCACTTCTTATATCAACTGTAGGCTGATTTATAAGAACATAACATTAGCACCAGTTAGAATGCTCTCCTTTTACCATCACTTTATCAGGGAAATTCATTTCTAAAATTTGACCAAAACATTGATATGGTATTATTGCTGTTCTACATGTATATGTGATTTTTTAAATGGAATCTTGTTCAAACTCCTAATATTTACATTTCCCATGGTAATGAAAATGAAATATTACTAAAGAGCAATCAAAAGAGAGTTTATTTTCTAAACACGTAACAAAATATCACATAAAAATAATCTGTATAATTTTACAACTTTGAATTTTTCTCGTTTCCTTTATTTCCTGTCACAAAATGTATTTCTATATCAAAAGAAAGAAATATCTGAATAAACTAAATGATTTGAAGGGCTAACAGTCATGATTTAGCATCTTCTGAAAAATGGAAAGGACTACAATTTCAACTGTAAATTCAATCAGTTATTCCACATAACCCAATCATCTGTCACTATGATGTTTCCTTGGAATACTAATAATAATAATTTACAACTAGCAAACAGAAATTGGACAGCTGAGCAGTCAATCTCATTTTTGCATTATTTTTCCCCAATTGACCCTAAAACTATAAACATTGTGCAGCCAAAACTGCCAAATTAATGATTCTAAACAAACTCCCATACCAATTTCCTCCAATAAAGACTGCCCTGTATGGACACGTAACAAATTACTTCTAAATTTAAATCTGGCCAATAGCCATGGGCCATATGTTTCCAAGCAAATTCCATGACAGTGCCCCTTCTATTTTGGCCTGGCCTGGGTATGATAAATCATGGATGCACATTAGTCAAAGTACAAGGTACAGAAATGTACAGCAACGCAAATTTCTTGCCAAAGTTTGGATATAAACTTTGCACAGAAACTGTTAAGTCATGGGGCCAAGTGCTCTGCATTTACGATATAAGAGAAGCTTTAAATAATTCATTCCAATCAGCCTACATAATTTCCAAACTCATCTAATTTGAATTTTATTGCCAATTAGTTCATTCTAATTACTGATTTGTCACATTTTCATCAAGGCGAGATAAAGAACACTGGCTCAATTTCATGAAGTTCTAAGGCTCTTAAGTCATATTCATCTAAAAATAGCCAAATATATAAGCTTTAGTTTTACTTCTTACAAGTTACATCTAAAAGGTCATATATCTTCTTTTTTTAAAAATATTTTTTTGTGTGTGTGTTCATCTGTTCTATTGCTTTGGATGTTTTCTATGTCCTGTTTTGTTTTGTTTGGTTTTGTTTTGTTATTTTCCCTTATGTCCTGAATATTTACCCCAACATAACACAATGTATCTTTTTTTTAAGATAAGCATACACTGTATAGGTAATCATGCTGATCATGCCATGCTGTAGCGAGTAAAGAATAGATTTTCAGCCCCTTCCCTTTTGAGATAATAAACTTATTAACTTGGGGGGGGGGGGAGAAAGGCTGAGCTTTGAGCATTACTGATAATTAGGCTTTCCTAAATCTACTTTTTTATGAATATAATTGTAGAGTGCTGCATCAAAGATGCACACATGTACTAAGGCATTGGCTAACTTTGTGAGCAGCTGATTTAAAAAATTCTCAAACTAAGATGGAACATGTGTATGAGTACTTGTATTTGTACTAAAAAACCCTGAAACCAACCATAATTTGGAAGGAAAAGCTGTAAGTTAGACGCAAACCGCGATTTTATTAGCTTTCATCTCGAGAGACACTGAACTAAGAAGACCATTTGCATGAATTAAAAAATACTGTTACCCGCCTTCCGCCGCGTGATACGTCAATACACAGAGAGCGGTCCGTCGAGTCATGCGCACATGCGCACTCCTTACGTTTGGTCTGTGCAACTGACCCTCGTATATTTTTCAAACATTGGTTCACATTTCTAATATTCAAAAATACTTCCCGTGGATATTATACTCTGAAACTTTCAGACTGGTATTTTTACATTATAACCCTAATGTTTACCCCATTTCTAAGTAACAAAATGAGTTTTTTTTTAATCATAACAATGTTAACCAATGTCTTTCATTATGGTTATAATATACTACGATACACATGATATGAATAATATGCATTCAAAAACCAACCAAGCATGAACGAGCCTTCAGAATGTTATTCATGCAATAGCTGGATTCTAATTGAGAGATAATAAGCCATAAATTACATAAAATCAAACACATGGCCATACATCTCTATCATACTAGGAAAACATATACAGTACACTGCTTGTCCCACATGTTGACTTTCATGTGACTTGGTCCCTGCCCTAAGGTACATGTAGGGGAATTGAAATCAGCTGTGCTTGTAGTAGACTTTGCATGAAAAGGCGACCAGACAATTCTGCAAGCTCATCCCGAGATGAACATAACATAGAACATGCACACCTACTGTTACTCATATCGTGCATATTCATGGATATGATAAATTTTGGTGTGCATGTGCTATGCGAGGCGACAAAGAAAGAATAAAGGCAAGAAATCATAATAATTATAATAGGGATCTTTACAACCATTTTCACTATAGCTTGTTTCTTTTTTTTTTCTTTTTTTTCTTTTTTTTTTTTTAATCTGGGTGTGAGGTTTGCAGAAGGGTGTGTAGATGCCCCACACCTTGACAAATGTACACATACCTGTACTATATATGGCCAGAGTATAAACTCATAAGGCACTTTCAACAGGAATTGGTCATTACCTCCTCATAGAAGGCTACCCATAGGTAATTAGTGCCTATTAGCATATAGGCACTATAGGCACTGAAGAAGCTGTTTTTATCCATACTGCACACAGGTGTTCAAAGATGTGCTTTCTAATAATAGTACCGTAATAGTATGGTCCATTCATACAGCACAGCTACTGTACAAATATTATACATAAAGTGCGTGCTCTGGAGTTGAATATACCGTAATATGTGCATCGATAGCTTTAGAATTTCTCAAGTGCATTATCTCACCGAGGCCGTAGGCCAAGATGAGATATAGTGCACGAGAGAAATTCTATATCTATGGATGCACATTTATGGTTGGACCTACTACTCATCGACCGCCTTTAATTGGTTACGTCGTATCTCAGAAAATATTTGTTGGTTTTCCCTTAATTTTGTCTCACTTGTGCAGAAAATGCAGCAGATTAACATCTCATGTTCAGATTGTTGACTCGTACGATACGCACGGAAATCTCGGCGACAAACGCATGTGATGTTTTTCACTCGGCGCCTGTGTGAGCTCATTATTTAAACCGACCGCCCCTCCTCTATATTGATTAAGCTCGTATTTATCATTTTCATTATTAAATTTTTTTTTTTTAAATAATTAAATTCTGTTATTTCATCCTAATTTCTCTTGGACTTTGGTTACGATAGCCTGTTTGATTACTGTGGGGTTCTGCGCCAAGTTCCACGCGTACTTTTTTATTTCATGCGCAGGAAAGCATTGCGCGAAGGTGGTCGGTTTAAAAAAAGGTGGTCGGTTTCAAAAAAGGTGGTCGATATAAAGTAGTAGAGCTACCATACATATTTGACGACAATGAGCATGTACTATGCATTATATAAGATGGGAAACTGCTCTTGGGATCAGAGCTCACCAAACTATACATTGCAACATAGTACATTGACAAAGTGCAATGAACTCCGTATTATCGATAATTCGTAAGTTATCGATACATTTCCCTATGGGATTTTGTACACAAAAAAGCATGCAATATAACAGCATTATATATTACGGTCGTGGCCATATAACGAATTACGCAATGGCAAGAAGAGCGAATCTGACCAAACGAGAAACCTTGTTTAATGTAACCCATCTTTAATATACTCTAATACGCTTTACAAAGTACTACATTATCACCCCGCCTGTAGCTGAACTACCATGATAAGCTGCTAAAGCAGAAATTTCTTCCTGCCGGGTAACCACTTATTACACTTGGGTGAAGAGTGGCAAACATGGATTAATGTTTTGCCAACAGATATTACTATGCAATATAATCACTGGATGCATTTCTTATATATTTCTTTTATTTTTTATTAAAAAATTGTCAACATTCTACATGTATGTTAAAAGATGACGGATGTAAACCAAATATATACTCCTCTGTTCGAGTGTTGGTTAAACTATGGTGCCCTCAGTGACTAGAATGTGACCATTTTTCTTTGGGGGTCATCACTACCGTTGCATAGTTTCAAAACCAGACCCTCTCTAGGCTGTATTATATTTGTATACTATAAACTTCAGTCCAGGTTTCAACCCTGACTACATGTATTGTGGGTACAGATAGTCAATTTATGGAGCACACAGGGTCAACCTCACCAGCCTGAAAATATAACTTCCTAATTCTGCAATTGAATGAACAAAATCTTTTAATACTAAAAATCAATTCATCCTTTCATGATTACAGAATGATAATCACACAATAAAATAAAAGGGAATCTAAAATTATAAAAGCGAGCAATCTATATCGATGCATGCACCATATATCGTATACATGTATGTAGATTCTCTCTTGCTCAATCTCCTCCTAAATGCACAGTGATCTCCAATTTAGTGCTGTAACATCACGGTTATTTTCAATTCCGTTTAACGGGGAGTCAAAACCGAACGGTTTTCGGATAAACGAAAACATCACACCTTTGCCAAAGTTGCCGCCTATTGAAAGTAGTGCGGTCAGCCGGTCTGGGATCGGGATTAAATCCCGGCGGCCTCAGGCCCCGAGACGGTTCCTGTATCAATCGATTGAGACCGTATCCCGGCAGAAAAAATAAATAAACAACTTATTTATTTTGGTTGTAAACTTTAGTAATTGTACTTACAAAATACCGTGCGAGAGAGCTCATGTATAGATTTATTTGGCTTTCACTGCGATTGTATTGCGCAATAATTCGCTGCGCCGTATTCGTGTTCGTTTTCTACACATAGCTGAAGACACCAGCGAACGTACATGGTGTAACGGTCAACGAACGTTTTTCTAGTGCTGTGGTAACGGCACTACGAAATTGTTGCTTATTTCAGTTGTCAGTGAAAAGTTGCAAAGATGAAATCCCATAGACTAGTACAGCATTTTCTCTCGCGGAACTATTCTTTTATACATGCTGAAGGTATCGATCATTTTTAATTCTCAATTTAAAGAGTATGTACTTTTGCTGCACATCGAAAGTACATGTACCGATAGGACATATCAATGATTAATGAGGCGATCTCTATGGGCGATTCCCGATCTTCAAATTGGCTTCGAAAGCTCTGCTCATGGTACTTTTTGCGGAATGCACATATTTTCGTGTTGGAGGGCGATCGCGAGCCAGTAAACAAGTGCGCGTTATGTTACTTACATCCGAGTGTATCGCTTGTGCAGGGGCAATGAGAGGCGCGCATACGTGTTTGAAATACAGTACGGAGGTGCTGCATCACCCCCGTGCGCGCCACGACGTACGAGTGACGTGAGGGACCAATCTTTCGGTGAGCTTATCAATGGTTAGCTGACGTAGTTTAAGAACTTTGCGTTAAGAAAGATCACTAGTAAAGACACAGCATCGTAAGTCTTGGAGTTGATTTATGATGACAATTAAGTCAGAAAAACTTGAAATATTACAAGCAGCTACACAAACAATGTGTAATCCCTGGCTTACAGTAAATCTCCGTTTATCCGAAACCGTCGAATTGAAAACGGTTAGTGGCATGGGCGGTCGTTTACCGGACGGATAAACGTTTGACTACAGCACTACTCCAATTATTTCCAATCAGAAACATTCAGGTGTGCACTCTGTGACACAGTGACCTTTGTGCCACCCCAACCTAAAAATGAGAGGATGGGTTGGACCACACACCTAAGGAGATCTAATCAAAAATCTATTATGGGGAACATAGACATCATGTGTCCCCGGCACCAGTGGTATAGCTAAAGGGGATATGTGCCCATCTCCTCCCTCCTCCCATCCCACAATATCACAAAATGAAAAGAAAAGGGAAGGGGGAAAAAAAGAAGAAATGGGAAAAATAGTAGGCAATGAAAAGTATGATACAAACTCCACCCCACCCCACCCTACACCTACATGCACAGTGTACTTAATTCATATTTCATCCCAGTTCTGTACAGGTGATCACCCAATAATTGCAGTACCCCATTAATGATAGCGACTCATACTACACCACTATTTGTCATGATATGGCAGAAAGTCACAGCAGGTGAATCCTTGTCAGCAATTAGGGGTTGTACAGATGTTCATCAACATGAATTTTCACTTTATCCCAAAGGAACCTCACCCTATGAAACTAAGAAGTTAAAGGTACACTAGAGTTATGGTCATGCGAGTACAATGGGATAGAAACTGTTTCATAACAATTGGGAAATGTGGATTAAGCAGTACATAAAAATTTA
The DNA here is from genome assembly GCA_029962745.1 of Echinometra lucunter. Classification (NCBI taxonomy): domain Eukaryota; kingdom Metazoa; phylum Echinodermata; class Echinoidea; order Camarodonta; family Echinometridae; genus Echinometra; species Echinometra lucunter. The sequence goes on along the minus strand of CM057155.1, from coordinate 16,385,128 downwards.
CCTTTATCTTCAGCTTCTGAAATCATCAAAATGATGAGAAATCAACTTGATCTTGCTGAAAAGCACATTCATTGCACACAGAAGGTACAAAGAAATTGATATATGGGACTACATGCAAACATTTGGGCATAACAATCAAGCTATTTCTTGTCATCCAGTGGAAACTCAGTATAACGAGGTCCTTGGGACCATCAAAATTACCTTGCTACAGCAGGAATCTCATTAAGATCAGGTTTAAAAAAACAATAGAATGTAAAGAGCTGGGACCCGAATATTATACCTTGTTATACACGTATCTTATCTTGATTTATCAGATCTTTTTACACCCAGTTTCCACTGTATATTGAATTCAAGGGCATTTGAAGAGCTTTCCTTTTCAAGGGATACTCTATATGACATTTTCTAACCTTGCATAATAAACGAATGTACCATGCATTGAGAGGCTCTAGTTGAAATTATGGGTTCCGAAGTGGAAGGAATACATTTAGCACTATGTTCTAACAGGCATAGCCCCAAAGAAAATAATGCTATTTCTGTCATCGAGGAATCCATAATTTCACTGGTAGCTCGAAACAATGCATGATATATTAGTTTTATATCCATCCAACGAATCTTGTAAAACATGATAATAAAAATTTGTTCACTTAGCGCAGTGGACGCAATTTACACAATGGTCTATGAGGCCGATATACATGTAGATAGCACTTTTGATCGATTGCATATTTATGACAACATTCATTGTATAGTGCACTATACCATGAATGTTGTTACGGTATATCACATTTTTCTCCATCAGCAGTTTGTTTTCAACAACATGAACATCATAGCATTATCACGTTTGGTCACATGATGCTATGTAGACCAATCACTGAACAGGATTTCAGTAATGGGGGATACAAAAATAATTACCTGTAGAAAGCTCACAAAATCATTCTTCACCTTTCCCATAACTCAAGCTTCTCTTTATTTAATTTTTGATCTTGCAATCAGGGTTCTCACTAGAAAAAAATCCACACACGGTTCCCACTCTGCGCAAAGCATGGAAGTTTCGGAAGTTTTACGGAATAACACCTAAAGTTAGGTGTGGCGGCAGTATATGCTTTAGTAAAAGGATGAAAAATACTTCTTGGTAAGCAGGAGTTGTCTACTAATGGCATAAAAGTAAAAATACATTGCCAAAAAGCAAAACAATCTGTGACATTTATCATTATTTTTAGGAATATATACTCC
>CM057155.1:16328637-16383398 GCA_029962745.1 Echinometra lucunter | reverse complement strand
TTGCTGATGAATAGCCAAACACCAGACACAAATTAACTCTGCGCAAAATACGTTTTAGCTAATATAGTGACCTACAAAAAGTTAAATTCTAAATTGCCAGACTAGACAAGAAATTATCTGAAGCACTTGCCTGAAACCTAAATTTTCCCCAATTTCAAATCAGCCCCTACAAAATATAGAATAAGAATGTCAAGCATGTGAAAAAAATCTTTCAAAAGGCTCATGAAATATTTGATGGTTTAAATAGAAAATTATTAGGTGTGATGACTCTAAGAAAGAAATGCAAAATCCCAAGCGTAAAAGCCTTGACTAAGCTTTCCATTCTAATCAGGCTTCAGGAATACACAGATTCTCTAGCTGAGCAAGTTTTATGCATGTAGACAACAGGAGAAAGAAGAGGAAGAGGAAGAAGGAGGAGGAGGAGGAGGAAGAGGAGAAGGAGGAGGAGGAGGAGAAGAAGAAGGAGGAGGTGGTGGTGATGGAGAATAAGGGGGTTGGCACAGCCTTCAAACTTTCACTATCATATCAAACCTACCCAGCACATCAATTGCACATAGTCTTATATTGCTGATCACCAGAAGGAAGAAATTACAAATTAGTATAAGGAGAAGGAAATCTGTAGAACAGTCTATAATTCAAGGTTTCTCATCTGGGATGCTGATGAAATGTCAGGGCCTCATTCTAATGATGCCATCTAACACTGATTATCAAGCTCCTCAAATTCCAAAAAAGCTACAACCACATTCACATATAGACTGTATATCAAAAAAGATCTTGATCTTTCAAATTCTCTTATTATTAATACAGTGTGTATATCTTAAAATCTCAAAATTATAAAATAGAGTAGGCTTTTAATCACAGATCTAAAAGATGTTTTAGATTTCTAATGTGAAGACATGTCATATAACACTGAAGTGGTTACAATATATTACATATATCTCAAAGGTCATAATATTCACTTGTAAAAAGGGTAAGGGAATATGATCCTAGCATGAAGATAGTCCACCCTAGAAGTTTCACTGTTTCAATGAAAGGAGATAAATTTGAACAGTATTAAAAAAAAGAAATGAGCAAAATCAGTCAAAGAATAAGAAAATTACACTCATTTACATTTTCTAGTAAATTACTCTCAGCTCTGCAATTGGCAACACTGATGACATCATATGCGAGCAGGTCTCCATTCACTTTGTACATGAAAATTTCACATTTTCTTAATTTTCTTGGAAGTTACACATTTTCTTACCCCATAGTCCAAGTATGTTATGTAAAAAGCAATTCTTCTGAAAATACATTGATTAAGGGGATTAGAAAATGTGTAACTCCCAAGAAAATTGAGAAAATGTCCAAAGTGAATGGAGACCTGCTCGCATCTGATGTCATCAGTATTGCCAATTTGCAGAGCCAAGAGTAGTTTACTAGAAAATGTAAATGAGTGTAATTTTCTTATTCTTTGACCGATTTTGCTCATTTCATTTTTAAAATGCTGTTCATATTTATCTCCTTTTATTGAAACAGTGAAACTTCTAGGGTGGACTTACCCTTTAAACTTGGCCAGAAATCTGCAAGAATATGTGAACTGTGTTTTCAAAGAAATCAGATAGATAGATATAAATAAACTGTAAGAGCTAGCTGAAGTTGGCACAAGACTTGAATGATTTACCCACAAATAAGATGTTATTGATCATCAAATTAAAAAAAAAAAAACTACAACTACAAACTACAAACTGCAGATCTAGCTTTAGATATAGAGAAGGGCTTCAACATTAATACAAATCCAAGAGTACTGGTATAAAATGACTCTCTAATATCCAAAGATCTGAGTGGCATATCACAACTACATGTATTCAGTTGAGAGATAACATGAGTCCCAGGCTTTGGAATCTACAGAAAATGAACATCTTTGACAAGGTAACTGAGAGGCCAGTCCCTACTACACATGTGAGATCATTAGATGACTGAGAATACAGCAACTTTAATAGGCAGTAGTTCAGATTACATTAAGTCATCCAAACAAGGAGATTCAGCCACATGGCCTTGTCAGAATGCTCAATGAACGACTTCCCTCCCTTCTGCATCCCCTTCCTCTTCAAAATGGATTGCCTAAGGAATCTTAAACAGGAAGGACCAAGCACTTCCCTAGGCTTCATAGGGATGGGGGAGGAGGGTTAATAAATCATTTTGAATGGAGGGGCTGTCCATGGTGTCAAACCAAATTTGTCAAAAAAGTAGCAGAATTTTTGTCCCAGAAGAATAACGAAAAAAAAAATAAATAAATACATTCCCTAGATTACCAACAACTTACAAGGATGAATTTTAATACAGTCATAACCCTTCCCCTCAGCTTCCCTTCAATGTATTCACATTCAAGTGAAACTCACGTGATGGGTGAGTCTTGTGCAAATCATGGATTAACATGTGGCTCTATATGTTGACACGTACATAATGACACAGCCAAGATCAAGCCCTATTGGCTTCCACCTTCAATGGTTAAAGAGATAAAATTGCATAAAATTATAAATTCTTTTCTGGAGAAACATTAGTGATGTCAATGTACATAGCTGGTTTTGGTTCGAGAGGCCCTACACCCATTATTCCAGTTAAATGTCAACAGAATGTCATGAAATCTCCCATTATGTACTGTATAGTAACATGTACATGGTACATGTACATGTAGGATGCATGATCTGCAGGCTCAAACTGAAATTGAGACATTCAGCAAAGCTAACCTACACTGTATATGTCAGTATCTGGCTATGTCAGCATACAGAGCCTATGTACTACCAGGGAAATGTTACTAAGAGTAATATTTTCCTGGTACTACAGCCCCTTTTGCTCATTCTCTGTGTGCAATGACACACGATCCTCCACTACTCCTTGAAACAGAAAGGGATCTGTGCCAGAAGTCTACAGGATGCCAAGTTGCCAATCCCACAAACTGTATTTCTGATCAAGCTACTGTGATACAAAGCTTCCACAAGTTTCTTCACTTCCATAATGCCTTCACTTCCATCATTCCTACTAGCAATCACAGTGATCATGTACGAATAGTACAGACCACCTGTTGCCCAAAAGACAAGGCCCTAGGATTTAAAGGGGGATAACACCCAGGAAGTGTTCCCGAAAGGGCAGACTAATGGGAGGAAGTTTGCCGACTCAGTTATGAACAACACATCAATGGATTTGTTCAAGACATTTGATCAGAATGGATAGGTTATATGGACTTGAATAATTTGGTATTCTGTTGATATTTTATTCCTTTTTTTTTATTTCTGTTACTCCTTTTTTTTAATGTTACTTTATTTGACATTGTATCATTTGTATTTTTTATTCTCCAAGTGTACTTCAAATGGGGAACCCTCAGGGTTTCAGTGATTCAGTTTGCTCTGATAACATTGAATAAAAAGACAGTGTTGTTTGCAGCATCATTTGGGGAATTAGCTGCATATTGCCAGATAGCCAAAGACAGCCTTGTGCTATTTCAAGCAACTTCCTTGGAACAGTCGTTTGGTTCCTGAGCTCATGAAAGGCTCCTTGGGGGACTTCTCATCAAGATTAGAGCTCTGTCTCTAATATCCCACTGCACACTACATGTATACGATCAGACTGCTGTGTGATTTTGGAAAATAACTGTAGCTTAGTATGAAAGATTAAACATGTAAAAATCTTCTTGATATAGGTTCCCAGGATCTGTACTAACTTTTTTGAAAGGTGGTCCAGACTGAAATTTAAGCACCTTTATGTATGACCCTGATGTTCATATTTTTAAAATCAATTCAGTCCAAACTTTGATTTGGGTGCTATTATGTCTTGGGAAACTGTTTGTGTTGAGCCTTGCTAATGGTCAAATAAATGTGTGAAATCTATTGCAAGCCATTCAGTCAGAGAAAAAGACACACTCAGATCAAAAAAGGGGATAGTTTTGCCAATGATCTAATGTTACTTCAATCTACAGCTAACTTACTAAGTATGGTGCTTCTGTTTTTCTGCATCTATAAGGCCTTCAACACTAAAAATAAAGATTCCTTTCTTTGCATGACTGCTGGGAATGTTTATCAGAAAGATTTTGTATCATTAACTTTTCACATCTAATTAAATTGCAGTTTATACTACATCAGACTCCAACTACAGGGATGGGGTTGAAAGAGGGCAGTGTTTGTCTTTCATCTTTTTGCTCTATTAGGGCTCAATTTTCCTTCTTTCAATGTCACTGTTCTGTAGAAAAAGACATCCACCAAAAAGTCAATTGAAAAATAAAAGTAAATACAAACAAAATGTACAATTCAATGATTCCTAAAGTGAGTAGAAGAGATCTCTGAAAGTTTTAACAAGGTTATTTTTTTCAATCATTCAAAACAATGTCTATAAGTTCCAAAGCTTTAGATTGTAAACAAATGCAAAAGCTGGACCAACTAAAATTGGTTAACATTACAGGGATTCTCATGCTCTCAAACACAACTCCATATTATAATGCCAGTCCTAAAATCTGACAACTCTATTACTGCAGTACGAGCTACTTACAACACTCAACAACTGGACTATGTTACAGCCAGATTCTTGCAACACCCTCAGGTGGCAATTGTTGAAAAAAAAATAATTACTCATTTCTAAGGAACTCTTGTGATGTTGCCATTGGCCCTTTATAAATCACAGAAAAGGAAAAACAGGAGCTACTTCTTAATCAGATATTTTAAACTTTACATGAAGTGATCATTATCAACATTAATTCAACAAAGCAAAATTCATCCTGTTTCATGACATGAACATCAAATTATATTTCACCAATCAATCATACAGTACATTTATGCCACTGGTCCAAATTATCTTAGCAATTTAGCCTTTTTAGGGTATGCCATTATCGTGAAATAGGTAATTACCATTCACTCTGTACTACAGCAGTGCTTCATTAAGTCACACGCAATGGTCATGATGGTTTCCTCATTCCCCCCCCCCCCCATTCACTTTGCGGCATACAAACAAGTGGCTAGTCTGCATTTTCTATCTGTATTTCAATATACGCCGGGGAAACGTAAACAAGCGGTGAGTTTTTCCAGCTACCCTACGATAGATTTATATCTAAATTTCGGTTTTCGTACGTCCGATTTTTAGTCCCAAGTGTCAGTCGGGTTCGTGATGACCACAGCCGACAGTACAAGGCTGGTGGTGTCATTGGCCCATGGGAAAGTGATTTTGAAGTGCCAAGATACTTGCTAATACAAATAGGGGGTAAAAGCACTAGACGTCATGGAGAGTACCGGTAATAATTTTTTATAGTGTTAGCGATTTTTTTTTTTTTTTTACTCTCCAGACGTCCCTGGACTAGATTTATAGCCCAATTTAACATGTTGACTTCTCTTCAGACATTCATATGTACAATAAAGCCCTTAAATGATGGATGCACAGCAAATGGATGGGGGGGGGGGGGGCGTAGAACTTTAAGACCATGTCCATAATTACTGGCGACTTGCGCTGTGGCAGCCGTCTCTGCTCTGCCACAGCGCGACAATACTTCTCAGTTCTCACGCGGATCACTAACGGGGCAGGACCGGGTAGGTACGTTGGTCACTGCCGATACCACCCGACATGCCCGAGCCGCGCTGGGTCAGCTGATCTGTTGACTCGGGGGAAAGTTGTTTATACCGTAATTTTCATATAAACAACCAATTTTACGTAAAATTTGAACATAATTATATAATTGTATATGCAAACCTTGTTCCCTTCAGGCGCTCCATTCGATAACCCATCAAGAATCGCATCGAAACCAATCTCATCTGGCACGGGAGGAGGTGGCGGAGGAGGCGGTGGTGGTGCCATTTTGCAAAAGTTGAGTCTAATGCCAATTTGCATATCAACATTTGGTAAAGTGATGAATTCTTCAAATTTTATTATGGATTATGATTTGACAGTTATGACATATTCATCAATTTAATTTGGATTATAAATCTTTTATATTTGATATTATTGGTAGATCTATGAATTTAAATGAAGGTTTATTTCATGTATTGTGTGTACTTGGAGGAGTAGTTTGGCAATGTTTCCGAGCACAAATCACGGGATTTCCATGGTTCATTGACCTCAACTGTACACAATACCACCTCCTCGGATCACAGACAGCTTGGAAGATTTTGACCCTCCCGATAAGACTGTCCTGGATGAACGCAGACGTGAAAAGAAAAATTATGAATTAATGACATGTGAAACTAATCACCCATTACCCGAACTTTTTTAAAAACTAGAGATAAATGAAAGGCTTGTAGTTTGTACTGTACACAAATTGTAACTTAGAGCCCCAAGGTTGAAACAAATTGATTCGATAAGGCATATGACTGCGACTTGCTTATGGATTCAATTTGGAGACGACAAAAAAAAAAAATTTTTTTAACAATAGAAAGGTTAGCCTCTCAAAAAAAGCATGACGAAATAAAAACGAAACAAAAATTGCCTCTTTATATACTTTTTCATTTATTGATTTATTGGTACATGGTTTATTCATTCATTTTTTTTTATTTGTTTATTTTATTTTTCATTCTTTCATTTATTAAGTTGCTATATAAGGTATGGTATGTCATACGACTTGACAAAGCAGATGTACTGAAGATTTTAAAAAAAACCCTTGATTACAGGCCTGCTTGATATAGTAATAAGAAACTTTAAACGAGTGGATTTCTCCCATGAGGAAGAAACAACATTTAGGTATTAAGTCGCAACAAACCTCTTGCAATTCAGATTTAATATACTTTTACTTAAGCCCAACCCCCCTCTCTCTCTCTCAGTCTCCGAGTCTCTGTCCCTCTCTCTCTCTCTCTCTCTCTCTCTCTCTCTCTCTCTCTCTCTTGAGTCCCCCGCCCCCCCCCCCCCATCCAGGGGCGTAGATATGGGGGGGGCCTGGGGGCATGTGCCCCCATAAATTTTGTGTGCCCCCCCCCCAGGTATGCCCCTCCCACAAAAATCATGAGGTAGGAAAAGAAAAAAAATGAAAATTAAGCCTAAGTATCTCACTGTCAGCAGGCAAAAAAAATGTAAAGCAATACCGAAATGGGCCAGAAAGGCAATAAAATGTAGACTTTGTAAGTGAGGGTTTCAAAATTTTCTTGCTCGCTTCACTCGCTCTTCATATTTAGAAGCAGGATAGTTTGAGACGGCATGGACCAGCGGGATATATCCTATTTGGTAGAGTGGTGACAAAATATACCATGTCAAAAAAATTATAGGTCTAAACTGTATTTTGACGACAATTTTTTTAAAAAAGTGGTTATTTTGGCTCGCTCGCAAAATAGAAAATATTTTTCGTGTGTGGGGTAGGTTCGTGTGTGTATGTGCCAAAAAAATATTTCGGGTGCCCCCTACTGAAAAAAATCCTAGCTACGCCATTGCGCCAGTGCCCCCATCACCACCACTAGTACTAACTTTAGTATTTATCTCGATTCTCCGAGCCGCGTTAAAACCTCGGCCTCATCTCTAGTTGAGCATGTTATAACTAAGGGCGAGATGTCTAGAATGCTATAAGGGAGGAGCATGCAGCATGCACGGGATAAGTATGTAGCGGGAGTTCAGCGAATGTTCTGCCGCAACTCTGGGGATCGACGGCGGACAAGGCCCGCTTTCCCCGCTCCAGCTCCAGCTCTCTGTACATTAGCATTGCACTCTCGAAGATAGCGGGCCGGACTGATGTCAGACGTTGAATTACATTCTACAGGAAAAGGCTTCTTTGCACATACAAATTAGTATAGATCCTATCATGGGGAAGAAGAAAGGACAAGGTAAAAAGGACCACGGTAAAGGAGGAAAGCAGAAACATGGAAAACAACACAAATTCTTCAAAATTGGTGGAGGTGCTGCAGAAGAAGGAGGTAGACAAAGTTTTAACATATTTATCATCGTACCCCGCCTTGCCCTAGTCTTACTTGGTACTTTAGTGTTAGTAGCTTCTGTATTCAACTTTATTGTTTCCATATTTCCATAATGAAAGTTTGATAAATTTCATTTTCATTAAAGTACTATTACAGAAAGAGATTAAGATGACTAATAAGGAAAAAAGGAAGAAAAGAAGTGGGCACTCATGCACTTTCGTAATCATATCCAGGAATCGAGAGCTGGAGGTGCATGCAGAGCACGGTGTTTGTGACTGTGTGTGCTTTATTCCATCAGGCTTGGATACAAAAGTGCATTAGTGCCGAGAAGTGTGCTGTGAGGAGGAGAAGGAAAAGGAGAAAGAAAGAAGGTGTGAGCTTGTGAGGGGAGATTTCATCATGTTCAGAGGATTTTTGGTTTGTTTGTTTTTGTTTACATTGTGAAATATTAAAATCCCCTTTGACATTAGCGGAATAAATGGCATGCATTCAAGGGAAGCAGACGTTTCTTCCAACCAAGTGTGAGTGTATATACCCTGCATGCTGAATCGGAAAGAATACTGGAATTCCTTGAATTTATGAAAAGGCCAGGAGGAGTGGCGTTATCATGGGGTTGACCGTTGACTAATATGGAATGAGTGTCGTATTGACTCTAACAGTTAGAATCCAATAATTAACTCTTAATTTTTCTTTCAGCTTCACTGCCAGGAACATCCAATGAGGGAGAAGAAGCCAGCGAGGAAGAACCAGAATACCTCAAGATCCCCATTCCCTTGGCAATGTGGGACCTTCTCCACTGTGACCCTAAGAAGTGCACTGGTCGTAAGCTGGCCAGGAAGCGTCTCCTGAGGACCCTGAAGCTCTCCCAGCGCTTTGATGGTCTCATCCTGTCTCCCATGGGTACTAACTGTGTCTCACCTCAAGACAGGTAAGATTTGATTTCTGGTTTGATACTGACAGGGTTCTAATTTACACCGGCCCCTAAATTTTAACTTCAGACTCTTAAAATGTATACTTTTGAATTGGCGCTTTCCATACAGACTCTGAAATTCCACTGTGGACTCTCTATGAAATGTGGACCCCTTCTTTAGCTGCATCTCATCATAAACTAATCTTTCATTTCCTAGATAACTGATGAATGAAATTTAAAACAAATAGATGAATTAAAGTGATATGCTTTAAAAACGTTACATTTAGATTGTTGGATAAAATATTGTAATTCTCTGCTGCATTTTATTACAGTTTTTAAACAAGAATGATAGCTGTAATCTGTGGACAATATGTAAGATAAATGCTTTGAAATGGGAATACTAGTAAAAGTGAGAGAAAATGCTGAGTAGAGCATAGAAGAGGGGTGCAAAAGCCTATGCCCAAATTAAATATAGATTGTAGGTACATGTATACAATACATGCACTAACCAAATGTAATTATCTTCATAAGATGTTGAACTTCTGAAGAACAGCCTTTCTGTATCATTTTTCATCTTAACATTTTTTGAGATCACTTCCTTATGTCTGCTTACAGTAGCTTTTCTGTTTAGAATTTGCTACAATTTGTGTTAAAAGAATTTGGTTGGGACTTGTGGTGATTTGAAGGGTAGGCTTTAGAGGTGGTTGAATCCAGGGTTGAAGTAAGAATTCAACTACTCTAGAAACTGACCCAAAGAAATTGTTTTCAGAGCTTGCTTCATACCACCAATGCATGCCTCCTTCTTGATGTACAATCATGATGTTATCAACAGGTCAATAGTTGAGAATAGCGGCGTGGCTGTCATAGACTGTTCATGGGCCAGACTTGACGAGACTCCCTTCTCCAGGATGAGAGGCCACTATCCACGTCTTCTTCCCTACCTTGTTGCTGCAAACCCTGTCAACTATGGCAAGCCTTGTCAGTTGAGCTGTGTAGAAGCATTAGCTGCTACCCTGTACATCACTGGTAAGATTATTTTATAGCTTGTTCCCCTCCACCTTGCATAAAGATGCTGTTTTAGTTGTGTGGTTTTTTTTTTATTATAGCTGTGAGTGAGAAACTTTGATGAATTACAAAAATGCATTCATACTTTAGTAATGTATGTAATGTTAAGTTCATTAGTAATGTTAATTTGTAAAGCACCTTGGAAACATTTTGTCACAGGTGCCAGATGAAATTTTGATATTGTTGTTGTTGTTGTTGTTGTTGTTGTTATTATTATTATTGTTATTATTATTATTATTATTGTTATTATTATTATTGTTATTATTATTATTGTTATTATTATTATTATTGTTATTATTATTATTATTATTATTATTATTATTATTGTTATTATTATTATTGTTATTATTATTATTATTATTGTTATTATTATTATTATTATTAAAGTTCCTATCATGCAAATGTTTTTGGTTTTACCAATATATATTTTTTTTATCCTCTCCTTTAGCTAGCTCCAGCTTAGTAACAAAAAAAGAGTAGATGTATGTTTAGATGTGGAAGTAGTCCTGTACTCTTGGAGGTATCGTTGTACATTGATAGTGCTTCATTCCCTTTTCTTTCAGTTGAAAGGTTAAATGGTTTGAATCCCAGCACAACTCCCATTTCACAAGATTTTTTATTTCTGTGTTTGCCATTCTTCTTCCAGGTTTCAATAGATAATCAGATATGCAAGAGTGTTCCATAATTGGCCACGTGGCTATGACCAGGATAATGATATTATAAGCACCATGAGTGCCTTGGTGTGATGGACGTAACTTTACTTGGAGGTGCCATACTTTAACCCATAGAGGTACACTGTCACCTTTAAGAGACACTTTTGCAGTATCTGTTGGTCCAGAATGTTGGGCAGTACATATCATACATGAGCGGAAAGAGAAAAATGCACTGACAAATTTGAGCCCATTCCCATCACTGTATGGTGTGGCATTCTCGAATTAGAGCAGTTTAAGTGTAACTAATCATTAAACTCTTTAAATTGGCAATGCAGTGAATAATATATAATCAATATTTCTGTGTTCAAATTGGCAATTTCTGATTCAATTTTACAATTATATTTCATTTTGGTTTATGTTATATCCATATTTATTTTTTTTCAAGCTATGTAAACATGGAAAAAATGATTTGTATTGCCAATTTGAGGATTGAAGATGATTAATTTAGACCTCAAGAAAGCTCTGTACTGCTATGGGTTAAATAAATTTTATTATTATTATTATTATTATTACTTTTATCAATAGGTTTCCAGGAGTATGCACTCCGCCTGCTGAAGCGGTTCAAGTGGGGTCCGGTTTTCATTGAGATCAACAGGGAACTTCTAAACAACTATGCTGCCTGCAAGACTGGTGCTGACGTCGTGAAGGCTCAGCAGAAATGGATGACACAACTCAAGCAGGAGCAGGAGAGGAGAAATCTAGCAGGTGAGTTATATTCTACTTTACGTAATCCTCTGGTGATACTCACTTTTGAAGTTTTACTACAGCTATGTTTGCCCTAGGTTCTTCTTTGCCAAGAGGTAGGGTTAGGATTTGTATAGAGATTTTGTGTTTGATTAGAGTTTATGGTTGGGTACTGCATTGGTCTTGGATTGAAGTTAGGAACTTGACTACTGTTGCAACTTGACCTTGGAGTAACGTTCACCAGGGTACGCATTGAATAATCAGCATTTTAAAAGCTGTGCGTCAGTGTAGTACATTGTGTAGAAGTGCAATGATGTTGCATTATTTTGGACTGTACATTAAAAGGGCACAATTTCTTTTCACAATCTTCTACTTGACTGTTCATGTTCAATATTTTTTTTTATAAATATTTATTATTTAAGGAATTGCACTGCTTTTGGCACTTTAGCCAAGTTTAGGATAAGTTTGCGATCTCCATTTATTTTCTCTGTTGGCTTTTTTTTTGTTTCCAGACCCTATGGACATTGACATGAACAAGACAACATACAACATGAATCGGCAACCAGAGTATGACATGCCTTCCTCTGAAGATGAAGATTCAGAAGAACCTGATGATAGTGATGATGGAGAAGGTGACAAGGATGACAGGGTTGGGGAGGAAAGTGAAGAAGAGGAGGAAGAGGAGTTGGATAGCTTGCATCAACATCGTAACTATGACCTGCCAGATCTGGAATCATCAAGCGAAAGTGACCGTGAAGAGGTATTAGACTTGAACTTAGAAAGCAGAGAACTTCAGAAAACTGAAGTAATGAAGGATGACAAAGATGAACGCTCTACCGTTCAGAGGACTTGTATAAAGGGTGATGATCCCATATGTGATGAAACAGACAATCTGGTAGAATGTTATGGAGTGAACACTGGACTTTCAAAATTGGATGTGAACAGTTGATGTTAGATTAATTACTCAGGATTAACACATTTCATGGATGTGCCTTTGCGATATAGCAAATTTCACTCTTGTGAACTGTATGTTTTTCTTCCACATGGTCATGCTTGAAGATGACATTGACAACAATTAGTGGCGACTGTGGAGACCGTGATTAAGGTGATGACAGTAGTTATAGCAATTATGATGGGGATGATGATGATGACAAAGATGATGAGATGATGATGATACAGTGAAGATGATGGTGGTGTTGATGATATAGTAATGTTGACATAGATTGTTTTGAAATGGTAATGATGGAACTGAAATTGTGCTTATAGCAGAAATGAAGATGGTTATGAAGAGTGATGTCCATTGAAGTACAGGGGAAACTCGGTATAACGAGGTCGTCGGAACCCATGGGTTTTCCTCCTTATAGCCGTTACCTCGTTATATCAGAACAAACAAAAAAATGTACGTATGGGACTACATGTACATATATGAATGTACAGAGGTCTGCTACCTCTATTTATGAACTCATTTTGCAGCTACAGAGGCATTGATAATAATTTCAACCTCTGATCTAGCTGATAATATTCTGGATAATATCGGGAAATGTGATTAAAGTACTAATTTCAGACGCCAAAATTACCGATGACAAGAAAGTCTGTCACACCATCGAGGTTGCCTGTGCGGAGGTATGAAAAAAAAAGCTGCGTGCTGTACTACGATCATAGAGATTCTATATATTGACAATATATAGGATCTCTATGACTGTGATACAAATAAAAACACGCAATCTGCATGCATCAATCGCCAGCTGAGCCAGCTGGGACTTGTATGTGCTATCGGCGGTGCCGTTTTCTCTGCTGAATGATTTTTGTTGATAAAGCTGCAGTGAAATTTGCTTGCTCGTTATAACGGGAATGATTATCAATGTTTTTCTTTGTTTTAGGGGCTCAAGATTTAGCTCGTTATATCCGATACATGTATCTCGTTATAGCCGATCTCGTTATAACAGGTTCATGCCGCCATAGACTTACACGTAAGTAAATTTGGGACCGTGACAAAACCCTCGTTATAGCCGTTACCTCGTTATAGCCGACCTCGTTATGTCAAGATTACCCTGTACACATAAAATTGGATAAGATAAAGCTTATTATTACACAAGAATAACCTTGATAAGACATTCCCATTGGGTATTCTTCAAAAAATTCCAAGTTAGATCAGCAGGCAAACAATATTGCATGACTGCTCAAGCTTTTTACTTCAGATCCTCTTTCAACACTCGCTGTTCAATGTATTTTCCTCTCTTGTCCTGGGAGGAAAATTCATTCTATCCTGAACTACTATGTGTGATGACTGAAGAATAAAGGCTATACACCCTCAAGGATTACATATGTTATAGTATCGGTGCCAGGTAAAAATGTCAGAGGTAAAAATGTCAGAGGTAAAAATGTCAGAGGTAAAAATGTCAGAGGAAAAAATGTCAGAGGTAAAAATGTTAGAGGTAAAAATGTCAGAGGTAAAAATGTCAGAGGTAAAAATGTCAGAGGTAAAAATGTCAGAGGTAAAAATGTCAGAGGAAAAAATGTCAGAGGTAAAAATGTTAGAGGTAAAAATGTCAGAGGTAATAATGTCAGAGGTAAAAATGTCAGAGGTAAAAATGTCAGGTTGAAAATGTCAGAGGTAAAGATGTCAGAGGTAATAATGTCAGAGGTAAAAATGTCAGAGGTAAAAATGTCAGAGGTTGAAAATGTCAGATGTAAAAATGTCAGAAGTAAAATGTCAGAGGTAAAAATGTCAGAGGGAAAAAATTAATGTCAGAGGTATGCCAGATTTGGAAATGTTTAAGTGACATATTTCAGGTACGAATACTGAATTATAGAAATTATGGGGAGTGGGATATATTCAAATATTTTCTGTAAACATACTGTGTCTATGCTTGAATGCCCTTGTCTCGGCCAAGTGGAAATAACGGTTATGGTGTTGGCGGGGTGGACGTTCTGGTATGCGCGCATTGCCCTCGTTTTCACCGCGGGGACGGGCATTGTAAAAACGATGGTGGGAAAAAAAACTGGGTTGGTAACACGAGTAGCTGACCACACACATTCCACACGACTGCGCGATTTTAATATGTACATTCCTCTTCATCAGCTCCCTCCCCCCCCCCCCCCCTACTCCAATAAAGCGTGGTATACGTGAACGAATGCTTCAATATTATTGTCCTTATACGTAAGGAAGAATAGGAAGTAAGCGAAATTGAATCGTTAATTCGATCTATTTCTCGACATTTTGTATTATTTCATCCGATACGCTGCGGAATTTACAACTTTTAAAGAGAATTATTCAATTAGATATGCGTTAGCATATGCAAAACATCAAACGTGGATATCCCTTCTTAATTCATCTACCATTCTGTCATTCCACTTAAGATCATTAATCATTTAGATATAATCCTGTAACTTAATTAATCTCACAAAGAAAATGAACATCATCCCATGCTACATTTCTTACCCGAAACGCGCGATTTACTTATCGCTTGCTGAAATTGTCATAAATATGTTTCACAGTGCAATCGTGTCAAGAGGCCGAATCTTAAACACGGAGAGGGAACTGGGCATTCGTCATGTTCGTTTGCTGCTATATTTGGAGTCAGCTAAACAAGTGCTCGGAAGATCAAAACAGTGTTGGGCAATGCGCACCTACCAGGATGTTCTCCCGGCTAAAACAAGATTGGTCTCATTAGGTGGTTGAATGGGGCAGCATTATCACTTTCACATCAAATGAGTAAGACAGGAAGGCAAGTCGAATGACTGAACATCCCGGGGGGGGGGGGGGGGGGGGGGGGGGGGGGGGTCACTTCCATTGAAGAGTGGACAGCATCCGCGAGAATCGTCCTTCAAAAAGCACCCTAAACGAGAATTCAAGGGCAGGCCGCTAGGATACCCTGAACACGGATTTTGTGCAGATGTCCCAGATTTGCACACCCTATACCCTAAAAGCGGATATTCCTGTTTTCATACCTTGAGAGTGATAATGGGGTCCATTGAAAGTTTGGAGCCGTTTTTTATCTCGAGATAATTCACTGTCTCATTGTGTTTTACACAGGCGTTATAGGATTTTCCGTGGCACGGGTCTTGTTACAGTCGGTCCCGCTGTCGGTGCAAATTTACATACCCTTTTTGCATTTTAGATTATCGTGATTTAGGGGGCTTTTTTTTCAATTTTTGGCGTTTTTGACACTCTATTCGCGTTCCGCGCGTTCCGTGCGTTCCGCGCCTACCCCTGAAAAAACACCCTTTTTCCGCGTTTTTTTTCTCGCGGATGCTGTCCACTCTTCAATGGAAGTGACCCCCCCCCCCGGGCTGAACATACACACTTTTACAGAGAGCAGTATTACTGTGATCACTCCATTCATACAGTATGAATCCTTTTTTAATATCTCGTGCTCTTCCTAATTTCAAATTCAATATTCTTTACCTGTAACACGTTCACTTCGGCATTTTCAGAGCTGACATTTTTATCTCTGACATTTTTACGTCTGACAAATTTACCTCTGACATTTTTTCCCCTGACATTTTTACCTCTGACATTTTTACCTCTGACATTTTTTCCTCTGACATTTTTACCTCTGACATTTTTACCTCTGACATTTTTACTTCTGACATTTTTTCCTCTGACATTTTTTCCTCTGACATTTTTACCTCTGACATTTTTACCTCTGACATTTTTACCTCTGACATTTTTACACCGAACCATAGTATCCACCCACTGGAGACACGCGTAAACATACAAAACAAAACACAAGTGCAATATGAATATTATGAACAAGTAGAAAATTATTCAATCTATGATACTTTATTAACTATAAATCAATTCTGAAAAATACATATACATGTATAATAAAGTCAAATACTTCACATATAAAATTAGATAATGGCATGTGAGCCATTGCACACAAAGTGTCACACATACCAGTAATTACAAGTCTACAGATAAAATGAAGTACTTCTGCTTTTGGTAAGAGTTTATTTCATTTTGAAGAAAAGCAATTAGTTGATAAATACAATCCATAAACTACAAAAATAATGATAACTGGATTTAAGGTTTGTTTTTTGCAAAGAGATATATAACATTTATCTTTATTTCTCGATATGCTCCAAAAAATTCACACATCACAACAAAACTAGTACATCTGTCCAGTCAAGATCAGGTCAAGAAAGACTAATGTAGATAAAATACCTCATCTAGAGATGATGAGCATGATAGGTATGAATCAACAAGGAAAAGGTATGAGGAAAAAAAATCTTTTACTAGAAGAAAAATATATGGCTGGTTATGAGGCCCTTGTTATAGCAAGAGTGCACTGTACTTCAGTCATTAACCTACTCCTGTAGCCCCAGTGGTTTAGGCATTGCGAATTAGTTGGAATAGATACTAGTATACTGGTTCACTCAATGATGTTGAAGGTTATCTTCTTGTCTTCAAGGTATTTCAGTGTACATGTAACAATTAAGGACCATGCTCTTTCTTTATCCCATCCTATCAATTACTGCATAGAGGCATTGTGACAGTTCAAAGGTGAAACACTTCTGCAATGGCATATGCACAGACCTTGAACAGTCTTGTAAAACACCTTCCAGAATGCCTCTATCTTCAAACCTCTCCATCTTCATCTTCCTCTGTCTGGACTTTCCTTCTCTTGTTCCTCCGCAGGAAGGGTTCGGTGAAGATGTTACTCAGTCTCTGCGCCTGCCAATCCAAGAAAGAAAATGTTCAGCCATGAACATTTGCACAATTACATATTAACATGATCACCCATCATGCTATGGCATTGTGAAAGAAACTAGACAAAAATTATTGGAAATGGTTGATTGAGTATTCTTTGACCAGCTTATATTACATTACACTAAGGCAATATTATATTGTTTCTAGCAACAACAACTTGTGGATGTAGGCATGGACAATTATGTAATCATAGACTAAGTACATTATCAATGGAGATAAAGCACTGAGAGAGAAAATGTCTAGATTAAAGTCACTTGAAATGGTTGATTAAGTAGAAATACATGTAAGTACAATTGTATCTCAGACACTACAGTACAACTATATCTCAAATCTATGTCCAGCCCCTATTATTTACAGTACGCTTCTCCAATTATTACAAATAGAAAATACATGTATCTTACCTTTTGGGGTCCAAAGCCTGGCAGCAAAGCTAGCTCTTCTTTGCTTGATTCCACAATCTTCTCAAATGTCTGAGGAAGAAAAGATAATATGTAACATTTAATAATAATATGTAACATTTATATTGCGCTTAATACATTGTTTCTAAGCACATGAGAAAAAGAGAGCAAAAGAGAAAAAAGTGGAAGAACACATATAAAATACATTAACTAAGAAGAGGATTGCCTAACAAGATGAGTTTTAAGAAGTGTTTTGAATGAGTCTATAGTGGAGGCCTCACGAATGTAGATGGGAAGATTGTTCCAGAGTTTTGGGACAAGGGAAGAAAAGGCATGATCACCATAACGGGTCATGGTACGGGGTCCAGGAGATAGTTGCAGGTGGGCAATAGAAGCAGAACGGAGACGTTGAGTTGCTGAAGAAGATGATGAACGGAGAGAAATGAGATCTTGAAGATAGGATGGAGCTAGACCGTGAATGATTTTAAAGACAAGAAGAAAAGATGGAAATATATTCAGCACAACTGACTGAAAACATGCTGATGAATCGTACACTGTGGAAGATTATCTTCCTTAAAATAAAATGTGTCACATTTCATACAATACATGCAGTACATGCTTCACATATTTCCTTTCTGGATCTACATGAATTCTTATTCATAACTTCAAATTCAACTTCATGTACTCAAATGATCAAATTCACTTTTAACATAATTCATGCAATATGTACTATGTGTTCCTTTGATAATTAAATATCCTATGGCCAGGAATGGGGGGGGGGGAGGGGGGGGAATGGAGTGGGGCTACCTTCAAACTCTAATACAGTCTCATCTCATATATTCATTCCCAGAAAATTTACTAGCATTTAAAAAACCACACCAATTACTATGCATTCGCCAAAGATGAAACTCAAGCTTGAAAAATTCTTCTGAAATTCTAGTGGTAAATATCTCTACCAACACAGAAGTGCTATACTCTGAGTAAATGCGTATAATTTTGCTTTGAAAAAAGGGTGTACAAAAGTCAGTGTTTGGAGGTGGTTTTCTTTCAACGTACCTTTTCTGTGAATGACTTCCTATCATGCTTTAAAAGAGGTGTGGATATGCTGTGAAGTCAGGGAGGATTAGTTGTGAAAAGGTTATTGTTTTTTTTTGCCCTTGACAATAGCAAGGAAGACTCAAGGATCTCCAGGATCTTCTAGTCAACAGGGGGATTAGGGGATTACGTGAACAACAGCAAACCAATGGCTATCACACACCCTCTTCACTTATCAAATACCGGTATGCCTTTTTCAACAGCAAAACAATTATTTTACACCCTCTTCAATAGAAGTTGAAAGATAAACCATTAAGTTTCTTGGGGGTTTTTTTTTCCCATTATAACAGTACCACACTTTATAGTGTTGACAGCAGATATACTAACCCCACAGTTGGCAAGAAGTGTAATGACATCAGTCTTGTTTACTGATTTCACTGTAGTGAGGCAATCTGTCATCTAAACAGAATAAAGAAAAAACAGTGCTTACTACCATTACAAAATCACAATCTTGGCAACAGAGTTGCAAACAACTGTCTTTACACAATATTCTCCTTCAATCATATCATTATAATCAAAAGTAACAGTAACCGTTTTTATCCTGCAGGGCCCTCATTGAAAGCAGTTTTTTAACTGAAGAAACTACCCTGCTTAAATAAAACTGTAAATAAAATAAATAACTTACAGCCAATTTTACGTTACAAAAAGACAGAACTCTTGAGAAAATGGTTCCAATGCACTCGATGCCATTTTTTGTAGTCAATAAATAAACCTTTGTAAGAATGGATATCCAGTAGAATTTTGTAAAGGATTGTAAAGCGATTTTACGTTACATGGCCTTTTAACTACACCATGTACGGAGTTACATTGTTTCCTCCAAAACTAAGGGCTGGCATGTCCAAAAGAAAAGGTGATTTATTTCACAAGGAAATTTATTCCACATCCACAAGCCACAAGCTATATGGTGTCATATAAAATCAATTGTCTTGTAAAAATCAATTGAATTTGACTGACAAGTATGTCAACTACAAGCTAAAAGGTAGCAAATCTGACAAGATATTTTTAAAGTGAGTTGATTGAGATAAATCATTTGCCTGTTTGGTAGGGAAAGTACTTATATTTGGGCTGGGTTGGTTTTAAAAGGACATTAAAATATCTCCATAATAAACCGATTGTTTGGTTTAACCCGCTGAATACTAAATCCAAGATAGGTAGTGTTGTGCTTAAATCATGTTCAACAGGTTAAAGATGATCCACAAAACAAACCTACTTTACGTTAACACATTTACGCTAAACATGTTTGTACCTTTGACAAGTGGTTTTGTTCCACTTTCTCCTTCAAGGCATCAGCCGGCTTGTTCTCATATGCCTTGTAGGTCTCTAGATATCTCCCAGCTTCTTCCGCACTGAGATAAACACAAAGAAAGAGGTGTCAGTGGGATATTCATCTTGAAATCTACCTGTACATCACTAAATACGAAGGGAGTACCATCTGTTGCTATACTTTCCTCTGCACAAGCATTCAAATACTGTAAATGCTTTTAATTTCGAGTGAGTAAATTTTCGTGCTGAGCAACCCAAGAACATATTTGCAGGTTCTTAAATTTGTGCAGCACACTTACTTACTGGCAAAAGTGCAAGATTTAATTTGATATTTCAATGCATATGAAATCAAGCTAATATTTTCTTGAGTTCTTGAATTCGCACTTGCCAAAAATAGCACGAAATCCGCGAAAATTAACGCACCACAAATATTTCTGCATTTACCATACTAGAAAACTTTCCAAAATTCATCTCCCACATGCTAATCTTTATGAAGTCCGATTGAAATAGGAGAGACAAGATGTCTGGGTGAAGAACTTGTAACATCCTTCAAAATGAAGGCTTTGTTCAGACTAAAGCATTTCAAACAACAGCATTTCAATACTCTTTTCCCCTCACTGCTGTACTGGAAGGAACAGTAATGTCATAAGAGAGACAGTTGGGAACAGTGGCCTAAATTCACAAAAAAGTTTACACTTAAACCATGGTATAAACCTTCATATGACTAGTACGCGCATGCCCTCTTGTCGAATGGATGGACATTTTAGTGCCTTATACATTTATTTCCGCCTATTTGCCCTTGTTTCAGTCCACGGTGGAGGTTTAAAATAAACCTTTGTGAATTCTGGCCTTTGAGGTTACATGTATATGTATATGTACTCACTTCCATGCTAATATGAGTGTGCAGTCTGTAAGTATTGCTAGCCTGGCAAGTTCCTTCACTGAATGATGAGGATCTTTCTGTTAGAGATAGTGAAAATGAGGATGTAATAAAAATGTGACTTATACAATCCTGATCGCAAATAAATATCTGACAGTGAAAAAATATACAGCTCCCAGTCCTTATTCACAAAGCGAAATACATGTAGATCTTACTGAAAATATGAGATAGTTACAAAGAGGAATGGATTCCCTGTAAACCCATAATCGAAGTAAAAGTTCAAACACTTTTTATGTTCTTTTCATGTTTAAAAGAATGTTCTTCCTGCGCGATTTTATAAATCAATTTATTCTATATGCTCCAGTGTGGAATAATCTAATCTCTCATCTTGGGGTCTAAAAATCTGAAATAACAAAAAGTAAATGTCAATGTAATATACACAAACATACTGCGTGAAAAAAAAATGCTACAATCAATTTTTGTCAATAAAAAGAATTGACTTTTTTCCCCAATTTGTCAATGTTTTTGTTGTACTTTTAAAAGGTAAACATAAATATGAAGTAAAGCAATGTAAATAAACTTGATCATTAAAATTATTTTCAGTAAAACACCTATCCTACTGGAAAGAAAATTCGTACATGAAAAACATGGAAATGAAATTGCACTTACCGTATCAACTTGAACAAGGAGGACTCTGAGGTCAAATTTGTGGCCTAGTTCTGTAATCCGTTCACTGATGTAGTTTGGATTGAGATTATGATAGCGTAAACTACAGAGAGAAAGAAAATAGGTGACAATCTTTAACTGATAGCAGGTACGTGTATTCCTATGACAACCTGTAAATAATGTTATTATATCTTTAACAGAACACCAATCCTAATGGTTAAAGAGTCATGCTGAATTCTCAGCATCGTGAACTCCAGTGTAGAAATTTTTCATAGCTGCTGACAGATCATCTTAAAGCCACAGAGAACTGGCGCTTATATAGCTCTGAAATGATGTATTTACACCAGCACCAACTTGCAGCTATTCACAACCTGAGACTGTCTTAGAAATGTTACGCCCTTCTTGGCTTCTAGTGAACTGCCTTAGTCTGAATACATATACATTTTGACAGATGTGTCTAAAAAATAAAGCTCGCATTGATCAGAATGGTGCATGCTGGGAGAAAAAACGGGACAGAATCAGTAGTTTAGGACTGAGATGGCGCTATTTCTAAATCTCATACAAGGGCGCCAGTTCGCTCTGGCTTTAAGGCCCATTCAGATTATCAAGTGGCAAACCCGCTATTTTAGTTCACTGCACCACTTAAATGAGACAAGCATGACCATGTCAATGATAATTCACAGTCAAATAAAAGAGTTTTGCCATAAGTTGCACAGACAAACTTGTGATGTCATATTTGGCATGAACTTTCTTATAAGAATTCAATTGATCCACACTCTTTTGCCACCAAGAAGCAAAAAACAATTTTTGCCTCAGCAGCATTTTTTTTTGCCACTTCATATACCATTCAATAAAGAACTAACAAGAATTAGTCATTGTTCTACAAACTCATAAGCAGCATTGTGTTAAAAGACTGATCATTACATACCTGAGATAGAAGGCGCAAGTAGTTCTTCCCATCACATAGTCTGGGACGATATCACCAAACTCCCAGGGAACATTACGGATGTGCTTCAGGATTGGATTGCCCCTCTACGGCAGAAGAGATATTAATTGTAGGCAAGATGACTAACAATTAATGATAATTTAATATCTATCATCCATTAGGCCAGGTATATCTATTATACTGTAACAAATTTGCCATTCAGTACACAGAACGTAAAGCTTTTGAACTCCAGGCTGTTTTCATCTTGACCAATTGGGAATACTCATATCAAATAATGAAAAGGTGTTCTTTAATTTAAAAAAAAAAGATGCCATGGTTCTTGAAATTAAAATAAACATGGCTGTTCATTCCGAGAATAAAACTGTAGAAACCTACACACTTCATACTTCTAACTATGATTCTCTATGCAAACTCTGACCCATGTCTATTCTATTGTAGCAAAAACAGAATTACAACAACTTCAACTACGTCCTTTTGAAGACTGGAGAGTGGGAGGAAAACTTTATTCATTATAATTCACATAATACCCTTTTAAAGTTCACAAAGGCTTTGCATAAGTTAAAGGGGGTACCCAATGCTGAAACAATGTTAGTTCATTTAAAAGAGCATGATTTTATCAACAGAAAATCATCTGTCTAAAGTTTTTTTTTTAAAGTCCTGTTGCCAAGGAAACCCCCAAATGTGGTAAGATTTCAGGATATTTTGACCCCTCAGCTGTGACCCAGTTTCAAATAGGTACCCACTTTGACGTCAAAATGACGTCAAAGTGGGTACCTTGTCGCGCACTTCTAGCAAAAAGCGCGCAAAGTATAAAACATGTTGTACAGTCTAGCACGTAGCACAACTGCAATGCGCGAAGCTGGGTACCCACTTTTACGTCATACCTCATACTCAATTTTGTTTGGTCAGCTCATAACTTTTCATGAGGAAATTAGCCAAAATGCATTGATTTCGATTGAAAATCATCATATTTTTAATGTCAATCTTCTTAGAATTCTATTCTCGATCATATATCAAAATTTTAATTGCCATTTTGTAATCACTTTAAGGCAAAGAGTATTATCATGAAGCAGAGCTTACTAACCTGTCTTGGATTAACAATCACACTGTTCCCTGATGGAGCCTTGTTTGAGCCAGCAGAGGTACCTGGCATGGCGGAATCTGAAGTAGATCTGCGAAATGAAAACATCATCAACAAAATCACGACTACACTCAATTACATAGCTTTACACATCATGCATTATTCATACTATTCATACATTATTCATACCAATACATATATTATTCATTCACTGTGACATGGAACAACATCCCACTTTGCATCAGAAAAATGTTCTCTTTCAACTTTCAAAATATCCCTCATACACTGTAACATGTTTTTCCTTAAGTAGCCCTTGGTGACCTACCTACTTGTCAGTCTGTCTGTTTTGTCTTCATTGTTTTTTGCTCTAAATCTGTCATTTGGTGAGTGCACTTTTATTTCAGTGGCAATAAGCATCACCTATTATTATCATTAACATGTACTAATTTCTCTTTACTTCTGCAGCAGAACTGATGTTAATCAAGTGAAAAAAAATTAAATTTAAGATATATATACACAAACTATGTGCTATCAGGCCTTTCATTTTGTTGATATACATTATGTGCGGGCAAGCCTGATTCTGATGGCCAGGGTAATAATACTTTTATAAAGCACTTAAAGACATCTGAGATGCATTAGGTGCTATACAAACCCAAAATATTATCATTAGTATATGACAGTACTTTTATTATTATTTTTTTTATAAATATTATTATATGACAATACTTTCTTTCAAGCTCTAACAAGAAAAATTCTATTAAAGGATAAAGCTACTCAAGGTATGAATCCCCCAAACCCATTTCAATCATGCTTCTCTAATGGTTTCATCTGACGCTAAACTGAAAGATTAAGGAAGGGTTTGTAACTCACTGCTTTACTGCTGCCTGTGGAATCTTATACTCTTCTGCTGTTCCAAGCATATGAAACTTGCTAGCAAACGAAGAACCAATCTTTCCTCTCCTGGCAAATTCAGATGCTTGTGGTAGTCTGTATGGATTGGATGCAGCATTACTCCTACCTCCTGCAGAACTAGCAGAATTTGTACTTGTCCCTTCTTCCGGTCTGCTTCCTGGGGCGTCCTCGGTCATTGGTCTTCCAGGGTTAACACGGTATCTGGGAGTACCAGAAGCAGTAGAAGTAGGAGCAGCAGAGGAAGCATTTGACCCTGCTTCTAATCTCGCCTTCAGTTCCTCATCAGCTTTCTGTCTACGAAGTTCGAGGTTAGTTCTTATTGCTTCTGCCCTCTCAGTAGATACAGTAGTTTGGCCCATTACTGATGCCGATCCATCTTGGGCTGTCCTACTCATGCCGTCTTGTCCTCTGCTAGACGTATTACTTGTTTTGCTTGGTCCGCTTTTTCCATCATTTTGTCTGGAAATTAATTCATGACCTGAAGAACTAGAACTGGCTGTTGCCGAGGCAGAGTTACCTTTGGAAACAGCTTGTACAGAGGCAGTCCCTATACCTGATCCACCAAGAGAAGTTGCATTCTTTGACCTGAAGTTTGAGTGTATCTAAAAAGACCAAAATGGATTTAACAAAAAAGAAGAAAAATCATCATAGTTTATCTTTATACTTTTTTTTTCCCATTAAAACTACATGTAAATACCAAGTCATAGCAAGTTTATTTTCCAAGTACATTCTACCTCAAAATCTGTTGGGCAATGATTAATTCCAACACTTCTAAACAGTGGCGTATCTAGGTATTATGGCACCCGGGGCAAACAGTGAAGTTGTGCCCCCTCCCCCCCCTCCTGAGTGCCCAAACGGTACAAGCGAGGGAGCGAAGCGACCAAGCGGGGAATTTTAAAAAAAATTTAATCCGTAAAAATGCAGTTTCTTGCGCATTTTACCCAGGAATTTTGGCACTGACCACTGAAACTGAACGGTAGAGAAGATCAAAATTAGATATTAATAAACAGTTTTCTATTTTCTCAGTTTTAAAATTGGGAGTAAAATTAACAAAAACCCTTAAGAAATAGTAGAGGCCTGATCTTAATAGCAAGGCG
Organism: Echinometra lucunter; assembly: GCA_029962745.1. Taxonomy (NCBI): domain Eukaryota; kingdom Metazoa; phylum Echinodermata; class Echinoidea; order Camarodonta; family Echinometridae; genus Echinometra; species Echinometra lucunter. The sequence goes on along the minus strand of CM057155.1, from coordinate 16,358,125 downwards.
ACAAAAAATTTAGATTTCTTTCAAAATATGTTTAACCTTTCCAAATGCTGTATTATACTGGGGGCGCAGTATTTACCGAGAGGCAGATGAAACTTATGACAGCGAGCAAAGCAACAACAACTGCACCATTATTTTTCAAATTCTGAACCACCTTACAAAAGGCTATTTAAAAAAGACTGTGATATCCTGAAAGGAAATATATTCATGCGAGGGAGCAAAGCAACCAAGAACTAGAAAAATGTGGCATTTTATGGCATTTTAGATCCTCAAAAACTCTTATTTCTGATGCATTTACCCTGCGGATGGGGGAGCTCATATCCCTTAAAAATCATGATTTTTCTTCATTTTCTCCTTTATCTTTTTCTCTTGCATCTTTTGCACCCCCTCTAAAGTGCCGCCCACCCTTATTAGATGTTAGAATTCTTTTAAATGTTTAACCTTTGCAAATGCTGTAATAGGCAACACTGGGGGGGGGGCAGTATTTAGCAAGAGGCAGATAAAACCTAAATGACAGCGAGCAAACCTAAAAGATAAAACCTAAATGACAGCGAGCAAAACAACGACAAGTGCATCACTATTTTTAAAATTCTGAACCTCTTTTTAAAAGCTTGTCTAAGAACTATAAGGGGTCTGAAATTGTGAGCTTCTGAGAGGAAATGATTATGCGAGGGAGCAAAGCAACCAAGCTTTAAAAAATCTTTGCTCTTTAAACCCTCAAAAATTCTAGTTCTGATGCATTTACCCTGCGAATGGGGGGCACAAAATCATTTGAAATATAGTATGTTTCTTCATTTTCCTTTTTTTTTCTCTTTTGCATTTTTTGCGCCCCCTCATAGACCTTATTTTAACTCACATATATTCTTCCATTGGATCTACTTTATAATTGGTCTTCATTTCATGTATTCTGTTCATAAATTTTAAGAAGGAAGCAAAAGCAAATCTGATTGAAATTAGTGTCAGTGACAATCAAATCAGATTATCAATACATTGGCATTAATAGTAAAGTCATGATAGTGTCAGAGAACATTTATCAAAAAACATGCTTTAATTTTCAAAGCTTTAGAGGGGTCTATATAAAGTATAAACCATTCAAATCAACAAACTTATTCACATCTACACAGACCACAGACCTCTGCATTCTCATTTTCCCTTAATTTTTCGGCATTATCGTGAAATAAGTCACCAGTCCATTCACTGCCGTTTATTTCGTCTGTGCCGGTGACAGCTTTCCACTCACATAGACTTTGTACACAATGAGAGCACGCACATGAGGAGAGGTGACAAATTTCATGATAAGGCCAATTTTTCGGCATTATCGTGAAATAGGAAACCACCTTGTACAGTAGCGCTTTATTCAGTCACACGCATTGGTTTTCTATTTCAACCTCCATTCTCTTTGTACACAAGTAGATATATATGTCTGTGCGTCAAATGAACGAGTGGTTTCCTAAACCACAATATGGCCAATTTTTCAAAAGGGGAGGTGGTAATATCGTAGGTTCACATCTCATAATCGCACTCAAAACAAAAGATACTACTTTACTTGATCTATTTTATATTAGTAAAGATTACCACACTCCACAGTAAAATGAAGGTATGGGACTACGCTTAAAATACTACAAACGGAATATGAGCCAGTTTACCATTATTAAGAATATCATACGGTACCTTTGGTCTTGTATTTTCAAATCTATCAATATCATCAATTGAAGGTATTGCAAATCGCTTCTTAGACGTCCCCGAAGAAGAATTATCTGCCATTTTAATGTCGTCGTCAACATTCGCAGCGGCGCCTCGAAAGTCTGCTTTATCTATGACTCTGAATGTAGCAAAAGAACGCTCTTGAAACTGGCAGTGCGTGGATCTTCTCGCGCCCGACGGAGCCAGAAATACGAAATTAACTGCCAATGGCTCTACATTGAGACCATTCCCGGACCAAAAGCGCCGTAATCAATGAGCATATCGATTTTGGTTGGCAATCTACATGCCACACGGAGCGTGAAAAGCAACATACCATTACACAGCGGGACCTTCGCTAGCTCCATACATAACGTGTACATTTGGGCCAGCTCAGTTCAGCTGTTGTGCGCCAGTGAGAAATCCACACATCACATCCATGCACCTGTCTGAGTCCCGTTTTCATAAGAAGCTGAAAAAATGGGGAAAACGGCGGTTCTACTTTTGGGACTTTTTACGGGATTAGTCTCGCTGACATTACAGGCAATCTCTCTTGGAACTGAGTACTGGTTTGAGGCAACAGTTCGGAATCGTAGCCTAATTAGAGACTATTACAATGACACAGTTTTAGAATTACATGAGATTCCAGTTTTGCCAGAGAAAAGAGGACTGTTTAGTTACTGTGGTTATCATTATGAACCCAATACATCTTCCACGCAAGTGCCTTCTCCATCCAGTGAAAACTTCCAGGGAGGATTCAACCCTTCCGATGGTGAGAAGAATTCTTGTTTTTATCTTCCATTAAATCTGATGGATATTTTATTTTGTAGCTATAGGCAGACATTTTATGCATGTGTTTGTGTTCACTGATGAGAAATAAACTGAGCATCTATGTTTAAACTCCCAAACTCAAAAGTGGCAAGATGTTTAATAATATGTGGTCTTTGATGTAGTTTAATGTTAACTTTAAATGATAATACTTTTATGTGGGTGATAATAGTGCTGGCGTGAAAAAAAAAGACAATGATTTATACTTTAAGATATTGATGTGTTAATGTTCTCGATATGTCCATTGTTTCATATATTCATCATCACCATCATCATCATAATCATCATCATCTCAGACCCATTAATTGATTTTGTAAAATGTAGGATTTTTAGTTTTGATATAATTGTTGAAAAAAGAGAAAGAAATGTAATAATAATGATGATAATATAAAAACAATATCATTGATAATTACCATCATTACATTAGTAATATTATTCTTATCATTATATCGTTAATATCATCATTATTATGATTATTAGTAGTAGTATAATTATTATTATTATTTTATTATTATTATTATTATCATTATTATTATTATTATTATTATTATTATTATTATCATTATTATTATTATTATTATTATTAATTCCGATATTATCATCATTGTCACCATGTTTCATCATCATGATTATTTCAATTGCATCTGTAATGAAAAAAAAAAAGTAGTAAAGATTTCTGAATTTCATAAATGTTCAAATCCTTTACCTCTCAGTATTGACTGATTATGGATGGTCATGGTGATGATTAGTAGTCTTTAGGACAGTCAAAATATTATTCTAAGATCTGGAAATATGCATTGCATTGTAAGAAACTTTTTTATGTGTGCTTTTACATGAAATGGGAATGCCATAATCTGAGTGTATAAATGTTCCATTTTTTTGTATAGACATATTGTATTTGCATTGTATCTTACAAAACATACTTTGAAATGTTTTCAGGTACATGTAAAAATAATGTTATGTTTTCAGGTAACTGTAGTAAGTTATAGTCTGATGTTAGATTTTAAAGACAAGTATTTCATATTTTAAAGATATCATGCATTGAAGGTGAGGTAAATGTAAGTTAGATTTTAGATTTTATAAAGAGAACTTAGAGAAGTATATCACAACAAAAGAAAATAATGCAGGAACGGTAAGAAAATGTGTATGTCGTTCTTAGAGTGATGGCACAGTTAATGATAAATGAATCATAATCTACACCATACTCTGTAGTATGGAAGTAGGTAGGACTGGTAGTGCATTTATTGTCAATCACTTGCATATCAAGTGCTAGTGGTAGGGATTTGTTGACAGATGTGTTGCTTGTAAAATGACCCGTGGTAGGATATTGAAGACTCCCCTTGGGAGTGCTAATAGTGCTTATCAGTCATCAGAAGACTGTAGACATACATGCATACATGTACTATACAGAAGTAACAAGGTGCTAGCAGTAGTGTTTATGTTTATTTAATTTCCAGGAACATAACATGAAAAATCAAATAAATTATTTGATATTTTGATAAGCAATGATGGTACACAATCATGAAACACAATTTGAAAAACAAACAAACAAACAAAAAATTAACAATGACTAATGCTTTGGGATCGCCAAAAGAATACCATTGTGCATTTCTCTATAGGGGCTTTTCTCAGTTGTTGTTGATAATTTTACAAAGATGCAAAATGGAAAAAAAAAACAAAAAAACATTATGTGGCAACAATTAAAAAAAAAAAAAATGACCCCACCCTGAGTGGTGGTGAAGGTAAAATATTGAAAAAAAATAAGCATAAGTAATGATTGATATTGACATAGCAGCATGACTGTCTCTTAGGTTCCACCATACCATAGTGAGGGTTTCTCTAATAATTATCCAAGTGATAGTCAAAGTGATTTAAAGCAAATTCTTTAGGGTGTATAATGAAGCATGATAGATAAATGTACCCTTGCTATACGTCAAGCTTTGGCTGCACTAATTATCAAAAGCTCATTTGTGAAGTAGGCAAGTTGTCTTTCTCAATGTATACGATGATTTATTTATAATATTTTGCGCAAAATAAAAACTTTCAAGGGAAACCATTGCTGCTCATGAGCTCTGTTGGTGATATCATCTGGTTAAATAGGAAAGGGCTTTATGTACATGTACATGTATTAATGCTCTTCTGAATGACTTAGCAGATGAGTTTTCAAGGCATTACCAGGTAATTTTGTGGTTGTAGCAGTGAGCATGAGGTGAAGAGAGATTAGTGGCCGCTTTCTAGCACACCATCCATCAATTTAAGTGGACACATGGAGGATTTGGGTGGAGGAAGATGTGGTAAATAGACCCTCAATGTTTACAAGTTCTGGTGATTGATGAAGACAATTATCATCCTGTAGGTGGTGATCGTCTGTGGCACTTGTCGTTGATTGATGGTCAGTGGGTATGAAGATGATGAGCAGTATTGTAGGACTGTATGTAGGGAGATAATACTATGATATCCACAGTCACAGATTTCTTAATTATAAGTACAGCCTATGTTCAAGACGGGAATTTGTTAAAGGGAAAGTCCACCCCAGAAGTTTCTCTTTTTCAATAAAAGGAGATGAATTTGAACAGCATTTTAAAAAAGAAATGAGCAAAATCAGTCAAAGAATAAGAAAATTACACTCATTTACATTTTCTAATAAATTACTCTCGGCTCTGCAAATTGGCAACACTGATAACATCATATGCGAGCAGCTCTCCATTCACTTTGTACATGAAATTTTGCATTTTCTCAATCTTCTTGGAAGTTACACATTTTCTCATCCCATAGTCAGAGCATCATATGTCATGCAAAAAGCAATTCTTCTGAACATACATTGACTATGGGGGTTAGGAAATGTGTAACTTCCAAGAGAATTGAGAAAATGTGAAATTTCATGTACAAAGTGAATGGAGAGCTGCTCGCATATGATGTCATCAGTGTTGCCAATCTTGCAGAGCCGAGAGTAACTTACTAGAAAATGTAAATGAGTGTAATTTTCTTATTCTTTGCCCAATTTTGCTCATTTCCTTTTTAAAATGCTGTTCAAATTTAACTCCTTTTATTGAAACAGTGAAACTTCTGGGGTGGGCTTTGCCTTTAACCCTTGGTCTAAGTTCAAGGCAATGATGATCTTGTTGCATCTGAAGGCTGTTCTTCGGGAGGCACTAGACAGTTTTGCTGATTGAAGTATGCTTTGACATACATGCATATATTACCCTTATTAGGACCCTCCTCCTGGATAATTTACCCTTAGCATAATGTGTATTGTTTCCCCACAATTTTTATTACAAATTTCAAGTGAAATTAGTGATAGCATTATGCACAGGGAAGAACCATGCAAACTCATGCATCCTCAATAAGCTGTCAGCTTTTACCAGTCTAAAAGTAATACTGCATTACATGGATGATTTAACATAAAAAAGAACAGAAAAGAGTGTTGTATACAGTAGAAAGGGACCAGTACATACTAGGCTCATATTGCACGATTTCTGTAAAAAGAGGATAATACGCCATACATTGTACTTAATATTCTAAAAATACCCAATACATGTGCAGTCATGAAAAGCGTGAAAATATGCAAATGAAGTATTTTTTCAAAAGCCAGCACATTGAATAATATTGATATACTAACCTCTCCAGGGTTTGTGTTATGGAAGCATTGGTAGAAAAACCTTTGTCATGCATAATTGCTCTGAACTTTAATATTATGGGATAAATAGTAGTTGCGCAATTGCTTGAGGAAAAAGAAGGCTATTGAATGCTTATTTTACACATCAAAACATTAGCATGTACTTCTATGTATGACACACTGCCAAGAATATCTTAATATCAGATTGAGAATAACATCAGTGCCAACTAAAATATATTATTCAGAAGAAGGAGAATCAGAGAATGCAATGCAGCAGTCTGTATCTGCCCTCATATTTCACATGCAGATGCAGACAAGAAAAGAATGAATCTAAGTGATACGGGCACGTCAGATGACACGCTCCCCGTACCATCGCATTTTCCCCCATTAATAATCCACGCACAGGATGTGACGGTACGCTGGTAGTGTTTGTATTAACAGGTACCCAGCCATCCAGTAGAAGACAAGCCGGCATACGTATTGATAATGGCTATTGTCATGCTGCTGTAATACAGCGAGCTCAATATGAACAGCTAGCATTTCGAGATATCCCCTATCGCCTATGATGTTGATGGTGCTTTTATTCTTACCGTACATGTACATGTGTACACATAAAACCACATGTACTTGTTAAATATATCAGTTTGAACTGATAGTGAAAATGTGATAGATATTCATGATAAATATTGTGTATGAACTATGAAGGAAATTTGAAAAAAGATTCTCTCGCGACATATTTAATTCACTTCTTTGTTCAGTTTATTTTACTTCATTTCAGTTCAGTTAAATTCAGTGCATTTATTATCAACAACTGTCCATGAAAATTTTGTGGACACATAGTGCATACAGAGATATTTAGGTATAAGATAAAAGAGATATATGAATATTAATCATCTGCCTTATGCCAGAAAGGCATTTCTTTGTAACAGTATATACAGCATGCAGCTTTTATGTACCACTCAGTCTCACAAAACAAAATATTAATGTACAAGTGGCATGTATACAAGGTATACAAGGTATATTCATAAATTATTGTGCTTGGAAAGTAACTAGAAAGGTAATATTGCCATCAATTTGACAGCCAAATTATTAAAGCATGTATTCCCATCAGGCTAATAGAATTTTACTAACAGTCTATTCATATACTCTAATTTGATTCAGTTGACTTCAAGTGTATTTCATTTGCTATTCAAAAAGAGCAAACATGTCATATTCTAAAAATAGCAGTGATGCAATATTGGGCAGAGTAATACATTTAATTCACTGTCTTAAACTGTAAAATTATTTTTTTGCAAAAATACATTTTTAAAAAGTACTTTTCATAATTAGAAATAGGGATATATTGTTTTACATTATGCTAAATGTAAGTGTATTACCATTTATTTAGCAAAGCATATATGACCAATAGCACAAGATACTTTGGAAGTCGTACATTTGCACAAATTTTTGCAGGGTGTAAAAATATTGTTTCAAATTTAAATCAGTCATTGTTGCTTTGTACAGCATTTGTATCAAATGAAAAATGGAGACTAGTATAATACACTGGTGCCTGATGAAGAAGAATAGATCTGTACAGGAGACAGATGTTCATTATTGATTATTCTCATAAGGGAACTGTGTGTGTGTACTTCTCGTTAATAATATTATAACTTACTTGTAGCAGTATTTCTTTATGATAAATGGGCTTCTTACACCTGCGCTGTATTGGTGTGTCCATGAATTGAAGTCTACATGCACCTACAATGTACATGTAAATGTCGTACTCTGGTCACATAAAAGCTTAAATAAACCGGGCTGAAAGTGTACAAATCACCCAAAGACATTTTGTTCTATACAGTATGTTTGGGGTTCCATGTCATTACACGATGTTCAAAATATGAGCTTCAGATATTGCTTAGTATGAAAAGGTATTGTGAGTTCAGATATACATTCAATAAACATAGAAAGGACTAGTGAGCCAGTTGATCTTAACAAGTATTAAATCTCTGAATGAGCTCAGTGAATTTGCATTGTACACTCTACATGTTCATGTATACATGTATATTGCAGAAGGGGAAAAAGATTCTACATGTAGTTAGAGACATTTCGAGAATGATCTGAGTTCATATACATTTGTTAATCCTTTTTATTGATCATCATCAATTCAGGAATTTTAATTTTGGTGTAGATATCCATGCAGTATTTGTTTTATTTGGTGAAAGTTTGAAAGGGAAGATCATACTGCACATCGTGATTAAGGATAACATCCTGCAATCCATATAATCTGCACTATGCAAGTGTGTGTGATTGTTCTGAAATTGAGCAGCACATTTACACATTTCAGTCAAAGGAATATTAGGAACTTTAAAATTTACACCACTGTCTTGAAAATGAACCAGTCAAAGATCCTGATGGCCTGGAAGTAGCAATTCATCTTCCGAAGCCATCTCCCTATATTCACCAATTGTCATAAATTTACAAAATGGAAAAAGAGAAAATGAAAAGTTAGGTCTGAAAGTTGGTCACTATGATATTCATTGTACACTGTTCCCTTGGCAACTAGATTCATGGTAAAATGTGTTTCCAAGACTACACTGTATCAGTAAAATTTCATGATAGCGCCAAATCCTAATTGCAAGTCAAAGTGGGAGAGAAAAGAGAGAGAGAGAGTGAAAGAGAGAGAGAGAAAGAGAGAGAGAGAGAGAGACTGCTAAAAATGTAAAGAAGGGAGAAAAGAGATAAAGAGACACATGGATGGTGCAGAAGACATGAACTTCCCAGTCCTTTTTCCTGTGTACAGTGTATTGGTTTTTTTAAGTAACATATTTCATTTTTATATACTTTTGTGTTTGTGTTATCGTATATTTCAAAATATGAACTTCATCACTTTTATGAGCCATGCACCATATGAACTCCATGGTTAATGTGTTTTACTTTTTTCTGTTTTGTTCTTTGCAGTTGTAGTCAAATGTGTAACATATAATTTTACACAAAAACCAAATCCTGCTCTTCCTGGCCTGGGCTATCACAGAACATTGTACTGTAAGTATATTTCTGCTAATATATAATCAAACAATCAGCAAATATATGTTGCTCTATCTCAATTCTTCAATATGAGTATGTTCTCTCTCAGAGAAGCATTTCTACATGTAACTATTTAAAGTATAGTCTTTTCCTGTAATTTCTAAATGTCCCACCCCCCCCCCCCCCCCCACTTCTGCTAATATATAATTTTCTAGTACATGAAATATAATTCAAGGATACGAGACAAACGAGCAAGTATATGTTGCTCTATCCCATTCCTTCAATATGATTATGTTCTCTCTCAAAGAAGCATTTCTAACTATTCAAAATCTAGTCTTTTCCTGTAATTGCAGCCCTCTCTGATGAGTGCAAGGACATAAGTTTTATTTTGTCTATATCCAAGCAGACCAAGCTATTCTTTAACTTTCACTAATAATCATCTCTTTATTTCTATACTTTGTTTTTGCAGATTTGGATAGATCAGCAGCAGGTCTAGGTTGTATAATGATGGGTCTTCAGCTATGTGGTGTGTTAACAAGTTGGCAAGCAGCCTGGACTGTCATCACTGTCTTATTCACAGACTGTGGGACTATGTTCATGTTTGGATGTAAGTTATTTGGTCATAGGTTTTTCAAAACTAACAAAGAAACCAAAATAAGAATAAAAATGTTACATCTGTTTCACATTGTACCATTGCAAAATACATTTTCAGCTTGCAGCATATTACAGAGAAATATAATCACTTCAAGATTTTCATTAAACTTGAAACAGATTTTGCAGATTAGCTCTAGATTATTAATGTGTGTTTTTAAATCTGCTTTTTGTTAAGAGCTAAATTTTCTGTTATGTTAGCTTGAATATTCCTGTTTAGATTATGTAACCCCAAATGAACAATTAATTCTCATGGACAGATATTCCATAATTCGTTTTGATCCCACTCCTGACACCATTAAAAAGTTGGTCCTTAGGCTATCACAATCTGTGAATGATACAGCTATTGATTCAATATTTCATGGACATCCATTGGCAAGTCTGTTATTATTATTTATTTTCATATTGTACCTTGTCACAAACATGCCCGTCTCAGATTACAGCTAATGGGTTGTCACTATAAATATACATGTATGTATAAATTACAGAACATACCCCTCGGGGTTAAGTTGGTGTGTTTTGTCATCATGGGGTAACTACAACTGATACAAGAGTGCTTTTGGTATTTGTGAAACTTTGCATACATGTTAGTTTATAAATATCAGTACTGACACATTCTTAAGAAGAGATGGCATTTGTTTTACTTCGCAGATTAATAGGTTTTTCAGTAGTGGAATTTCACCCCTTAATAATGGAGGTGGTGACCATCAGATTTCAAGTCTCTCTTGAGTTGGGAATGTGTTGTATATGATCCAGTGGCGGCACCAAGGGGGGGCATGGGGGGCATTGCCCCCCCAGTTGCCCCCCCCCCCAGAAATTTTGAGGACTGAAAAGAAAAATTATACAGTAATTTGTAAATAAGTAGATGTTGTCATAAGCATCATATTCAAGCTGTGAAGTGCTCTAAAATACCATTTGCCGCTCTTCAAAACTTCGATTGAAAACCAAAAAAGTGGTTATTTTTGGCTCGCTCGCTTCGCTTGCTCGTCATATTTTAAAATTCCTTTTCTAAAATGCGATTAAAAACAAGAAAAGTAGCCATTTTTGTCTCGCTCGCTTCGCTCGCTCGTCATATTTCAGAATATTTATTCGAAAATGCGATTAAAAACCAAAAAAGCGGTTATTTTTTGTTCGCTCGCTTTGCTCGCTCGCAAAATTGATATTAAAATGTGTGTAAGAGGAAAAAAAAATTGTCCAAAAATTCAATTATCCCCCCCCCCCCCCACTCCTCAAAGGGATTTACGCCGGCGACTAAAACTCGCGCTTCACACTCGATTTTTTCCATACACGCAAAAAAAAATTGACTGCCCCTGCCCCCCAGGCATTTTCTTTTGCCCTCCATTTGCCCCCCCCCCCCCCACTTTAACAATCCTGTTGCCACCACTGATATGATCAGTTGCTTCCAGGTAGAATTCATCATAGTACTGCAGAACACAAGCAGCTACATGTTGGTTGTGACCACAGGTTAAAGCACTACAATAGTCATTGCTCGACGTAAGTGTTAATGTGGAGTAGATCATCAGGTGCCTTCTGTGAGAATTCATCCCAAGACCCATCAAAGACAGCCACATCCTCCTTCCCCAGTAGAAATGCTGCCATGGCCACTATGCAAGCAGTCACTCCAACGTTGCAGGTGGTGGTCATTGGCTGAGAGAGCTTGATACCTTTCGATGCAAAGAGCTCTTGAATTTCTTCAGCAGATCTGAATCTGGTCGAATCTTTGTCCATGCATTCCTCAAAAGTCATGTGTTTTGCACCACGGATGGTTCCAAGTCTGAGATCTAACAGTATAAATCGTGCAAATCTATTAGAATAACATATTTTGTAAAAGAATATTGTCTTTGAGTTAGTTGTGTGGCAAATCCAGTCCCAAAATTTCAGTTTTCATTAATTTGTTTGGACTGAGAATGGCTTCATATATTTTTATTTATAGTTAGTTTTATGGAGGAAGGTATATCATGCTCAATTTAACATAAAACACAATGCATTACAAGTCATAATAGTATCCTTGAAAGCTCATATATAACATTTGTCTTAAAATATTACAATATGGGTTCCTGGTGAACATGCAAAGAAGGTTGCTAACCTGGCCATAAGCTTGGTTTGGTACCATCAAACCAATGTGATGGTCGTGTGTCTAAAAGCTGGACCATCCCATCCTTCAGATCTTGAAGTACTTCATTATAGGTCTTTCTAAGATGTGTCTGCACAGTTGCCATGAATACACCCTTCAAAGGATTCTCTGTCCTGTCTGATGTCACAGGGAACCTCTCCTTGACCCATTGTTCAAGACCACCATCCAGAACAGACACCTTGTCATGTCCAAAGTATCGGAACATCCACCAAACCCTCTCAGAAGTCTTTGCCTTGTAGCGAGGATCGTTCTCATAGATCACAACATGTGTGCCATTGCTGATGCCAAACTTGGAGACATATTCCTCAAATTGGTTTGAAGGTGGGATGGTGACTTTGAAGGGAGATTCCCTGTCCTTGCATTCCTCAAGACTGAAGTACAGGCTACCAGGGATGTGCTGTTCCTGGTAGTAATCTTGACCAGGTTTGCCATGTGCATTCCAGGTGACATCAAGGACACAGAGTTCAGATGGTTTTGTCCTGGTGTCCAGGTGCTGAGACAACCAGAATGGGCTGACTAGAGGAGCGACTGGATTAGCCATGCTAAGAAAGAGTTATCTGAATTAGAAACATAAGAATGAAATGAGAACGGCTGTACTGTGAATGAATTTTAAAAGAATAAATAAGACATATAGTGTAGTCTTATGAGAATCGCAGTAGCTGTATACGGTAAGTATGAATCATCTATTTTTAGGTTCCTGCAATTTCTGTTACCCCAGCATTGCCAGGTAGTATACCCCTTTCAAGAGGAGAGGTCAAAGATGTACTAGTTAGTAAGCACCTAATAGTGATCAAAACTTGGATGTATTTAAGAGTCAAGAACCTGCACTGATATACATGTATGGCAGTGCTTTCATGCATTCATTTTCCTTTCTACAATGTACTTGGTTTTGCTTACAACTTGCTGAAAGCAACATGTAGCCTACTGGACTTTGGTATTGCTAAAGCACATCTTTTGTATGTCATATGAAAACATGTCAAGTGCTTAAAGCACTCAGTGACATTTTGTGTATCACTTGCTCAGTTCTACATGTTCTAGGTCAAGAAAGGTAATCATACATGTAACTATAACGTCTCTTCTTAATTATTGCCTAAGCCTTTAATACTATTTAGATTCAAGCCTAACAATTTTGCAAATTCCATAGACTATGAATTTATTATGAATTGTAGATAGAGGTACATTAATTACATCACACCTTCGTGTTTACAGAGCCCCATGAATGCTATAGCATCTAACGTTAGAAAGTTTTATATAAAGCTGTAGTTGTACCATGGAATTACTGTACAAATAATTGCCCTACATCCATGAAGCAAAATTTTACAAACCTATCAATTATGTGTGGTCTCTACCTAGATGACTAATTAGTGAGTGTATGAATCTAAAGAATTGTACTAGGCTGTGCAATACTATGCTGAATATTGTGCTAAAAGTCCATTATGCCTGTAAAAATTTATGAATGACCTACTGCTAATTTTGCTTTTCAAGCCATTCATATTTGTTATGCACATGCAATATAATCTTAATTTATAGATGAATTGAAGAATAGTACACATCTGTTTGGAGCCAGAAGGCGTTAAGTCTGTATAAAATGATACGAGTTAATGCCCTTCTGGCTCCGAACAGACGACATGTAACATATTCAGTAGCTGATCCAGGGGGATAACTCGTGGGCGCACACCCCTCTTTATTTTTAATTATAAAACGGGTTCAAGGATGTAGCCAATAGCGAGTGCGTATGCATGAAAATCATGTACGGATATATACAGTACATATTGTAGGCAATTTAAGCATGCATGTAGAAATGACATAAGATGCAAAAAGTGTATAAGTAATATGCTAGAGCTTTTACCAGTATTTCTGTGTTGAAGGGCCTCCCACTTAACTTCAGATCAGTAACATGCAATACGATCATGTGCCCGGATCATGTGCCTGTGTTCCAATCACTTAGAGTTCAGTATCAGTGTTGCTGAGCTAAAGAGCTTGTGCAGAACTTAAGATATGAATACTAAATGATAATTTGCCCTGTATATATTAAAGTCACCTACATATATTGTGGTTATATACCCCTATACTTTGTGTAGTTTGTTTGGCCCAGCCCCAGGGGGCCACTCAGATATATTGGTGTACACATGTGCGTCCAAGAAAACATGTAAAAAGGGGTCTTTTTTTCATGCGGAACGCGTAACACGTAACGCGTGTTAAGGGGTCCTAAAACGCTGACTTTCAACAAAAAGGGGTGCTTTTGATGAATGTGGCCGAACGCGTTAAGGGGGTAAATTTTCCATACCGGCGACAGTTGTGTGAACGGATCATTTTGGGGCATTTTCAGGGATTTTCAATTAGCAAAAGGTGAAGAGTATGTCAGTTTGCAAAAGGTTATCCTGAATTTTGGTGTATACAGGTTAGTTTTATCTTGTTTAGGGAGTCATATTTTAAACAAACCTGTTTAGGGGGTAATATTTCAATCAAACCTGTTTAGGGGGTTTAGTTTCATAACAAACCGCGTAATTTCGTTAAGGGGTGTTTTTTCATCGAAGTATAAAACCTGTTGAGGGGGTGTTTTTAAAACCCATGGACACGCATGTGTACACCAATATATCTGAGTGCCCCCCCCCCCCCCCTGGGGGCCCAGCTAGAGACTAATTGACGGGACAGGCACAGACTCCAATAATGTTGTGAACCTCCCTATTCAACAGGAGGTATTAGAGGTAATGGATGGCTAGGTTTATTAGACCAGCATTAGCAAATACATGCACTAATGCACATTGCTCATATGTACATGTATATATGTATAAGTATATACCAAAGGTAGATCAAGGATTTTTTAGAGGGGGGAGGTGGGGGAGGTTGCATTGGATCCTGAAAATAATGTTGGACAATAAACAAAACAAAAAATGAATCAACAAATAGAATAAAACATTTCATTAAAAGGGGAGTGTCATTTTTCTCAAAAATCTTTGAGAATAATGCCTAAAGAAAAATGAAACCCTTGGGACCTCCTTTCTTCATGTAGTGCATGTTATTTGACAAAAGTATGTTGTGACCATATCCATCACATGCACTCTGATATTGTTTGAGACATTGGGTATGTAGATATGTGAAGGGTATGCAGCTGCTTTCATTTGTAAAGAGCATACACCCCTCCCCCCCCCCATTTGCCTTGTTTTTGAAGAACATGCTAGCCCCCCCCCCCCCCCCCCCCCCCCACAGTGCACTGCTGCATCCTTGACATTTTTCATACACTTGAAAGTATAATATACATTGACTGCTGAGGGACACAAAAACATTAACATAGTAATCTAGAGTTCATGCCCTTCTGGCTAAACAAACATCTACATAATTTAATAGATGATTATGATTTTGAATGAAATTTTTGAATTTTAGTTTCTAGAAATAACTAGTAGTATATATACTTATATCTGCTTTACACGTTTACTTATGCACATTTCTACATGAAAAATCATTTACATTTGGAATGGAATGTAATCTTGATTAGATGTAACAGTGGCATTTGCCTTGCAGATGAGTACTTTGAAGATAAAAATGCATTTACACTTTACTCTTTCAAAATGCATTTCTTGATATTGAAAACTATAAACTCATATTTTATTGTTTTATTTATGACCTCGGCTGAAGCCTTGATAACTATATACTGAAGCAACTGCATGTCCTAGTCCTTATTTTATATAGTCTGAAAAATGCATTACATGTACACACCGCTGTCATAAATGACAGGACAGGGTCCCAGCTTAAGTAATGGTGCGAGGGATCTTGCCGAAGAAAGATGGGCAGAAATTTCACCGTAGATATGCTGCCGCACAGGCCTCTGTGTGCATGCCTCAAATGGAATGGATCAAAGATAATGGGCAGGATGTATTAAGATTCACGTTTACCTGAACAGTTGCTCTGCGAAACGATACGGGGCTTCAGTCTCGCCCGTGTAGTTCTTCTGATTTGTCGGATTGCCTTGTTCGAAGTGCCCTGTTTAGAAATGGCTGCGTGCCTTACTTTGGTTTGTTAGAAATATCTTCTATGCCGCAATAGCAGGTATAGATTGGATGAGTCAATATTTATTTGAAGCTGCATATTGCCAAGTTTCTGTTCTCTGTCATTCTTTTATCATTTATTTGGGTCAAAGATGTCGAAATTACACTGGACTTTGAACCTTGAACCAAATGAACTTTGTAGTTACAAATGAATGTTACAGATATTCAAGATTTACAGCAGAATTTTAAAAAAGCAAGATTTATAACCTTTCTAAATAACTAAATAATCAAAATGTTAACTCTTTTATTTAACTTTTGATTTTTTCTCTCTCTCACTCTCTCTTTCTCTAGATTTCTTCTCTCCTTATTTTTTTATAATTCCTTTCTTTTCCTGCATTTGTCCATAATATAACTGTTGTCTGAACAGTTCTACAGCCAAATTCCTCTCGTAATAACAGTTACAGTGAAAGTTGAATGAAGTGGAATTTCTAATGGATGATTTACAAATCAACATGCAGTTGCATGAAATGTAGATATAATTGCATTGTAGCTCTATAAATTCCTTTATTTTTTTCTAACTGATTAAATGTGTTATCTACAAAGTTGGACTGCCTCTGCCTTAAAAAGAACTGCCTTCATTACACATGTTATAAAATGCATTCTGGTAACTGGAATGTGCACAAATTCTTTCTGTTATATGCTGAAAATCTAAAACCTTATAACTTCCGACTCTGTGGAACGAGTAATAATAAATGCACACTCTTCATTCTGCATATTGTTCACCTGTGTGTTGGCAAGAAATCGCCAATAATTTGAACAAACAAAAAGTGCCATTGACAAGTATGTCCCGCGTCAATTAAGCGGCCTGCATGTTTGCCGCTGTCATTAAGCCCGGCATTATTGTGTCTGAGCCAGCACAAAAAGTACCTCCTTAATTAGCGTTAACCTTTCCTCACGGTGCGCCAAAGTGAAGATCCAAATGGCTGCGTTCTTAAGATCGCATCCTTGGCAATGCTTGGTTGGCTTTGAGAGCGTTCCAGTCTTACATATCATGAAGGCGTTAATGAAGGGTGTCATTTTCACCTTGAGCTAGATGCCTGTACAAAGCATGTACTTTTCAACAGTTTTTTAAAGGAAGCCTTGTAATGATCTTTCCCATCCTAAAGGTTTAAAGGCAGCATGTTCTTGTGATGAATAATGTCAACACTATAAGTATAAACTGTTAATCATAATGGTAACAAATACAGCATTTGTAATGTGCTGTCGATCTTCATGTAGTGAAGCATTCTAAGGTGAGTTAGCTTGTATTAAAGTGAAAGAGAGAAGGGAAAGATAGAAAAAGAAGAAAAAGAATATATATATATATATATATATATATATATGTATATATGTATATATTTAACAAATACTTAACTGAAACAAATTGCGAACATACATGTAATTATATGACTTGAGATTCTTTTTAATTATTTCTAGGGATTCTGTTGATCGGACACTCAGTGGAAGAGCATTCCTAAATTTTAACTGAAAATTAAATAATTCAATTAACAAAGTAGCAGAATATTACAAGGCCTGCAACATCTTGGGCAGTTTTTCTGAAAATATTCCAGGCTATTGTATAAAGAGCCAGTAAATTCATATTATACTGATACTTTAAAATATATACAAGATCAGTTATCTTCCTTTAATACAGAGCATAAAACGGTTTTCAGAATAATGTTCTATATCTATTATCTAACAATTTAGGTAAAAAGCATCCAAAGTAATAAGTAGCTTCTTTATTCTTCTTTTGTCCATAGACATTTATATATTGTAGACAGTATATTTTCTCTCTCCACCTGTATCTACTTGAGATATATCTGTTAATGGCCAGCAATACCCCTTTAGAATTTTGAAATATATTTCAAGTGGCTCTCTTGCTTAAAATGAATATGGAACCCTGTATATCATTTTTCAACATTGTCAGTACATTGTTTTCGCTGGGTGATGTTCATTATTCTGAAGGTTCGTTATTCTGAAGGTTTGTTATTCCGAAAGTTCATTGTTCCGAAACACACAAATTGTGTATACCTAGATGTTCGTTTGTCGGAAAATGAAAAAGGGTTCTTTAATCCGAACATTTGTGGCATTATTCCAAAGGTTCGTTAGTCCGAAGGTTCGTTAGTCTGAAAATAAAATAAGGTTCATTATTCCAAAGTTTCGTTAATCCGAAAATGAAATAAGGTTCGTTATTCCGATGGTTTGTTAATCCGAAAATGAAATAGGATTCGTTATTCCAAAGGTTTGATAGTCCAAAAATGAAATAAGGTTTGTTAGTCTGAAAATAACTAACGAACTAACAAACTTTATTTCTTTTTTGGACCAACGAACCTTGGGAATAACGACCCTTATTTCATTTTCGGATAAAGGAACCTTTTTTCATTTTCGAACTAACGAACCTTTCGAAAAACGAACCTTCAGAATAACAAACCTTCGGAATAAATGAACCTTCGGAATAACGAATTGTAACTGTTTTCACTCAGTAATCAGTCTACATCTAGCCCAGATGGTGTACTGTGTGCAGATCTAGCAAGGCACATCCATAAAATGAGACCCATGTCACATAAGTTAGCGTGTTGTCTTAAATGTCACTTTTCGTGTACTTTGTATACAATGCATACAGCCATTTCCCTCTGTCATTGGTCTACATCTACTCAAGATTAACGTGTACCTTGTGCCAGTACTATTTTTAGCATGAGCTTTAAGTTTTTAACATTATCCTAGAACTGATGGGCCTGCGCTCAGTTGACAGAGTTTATATCAATATTAACCCAGTCAGTACACTATTTTAATCTGCGACCAGGCTAAGTTTCCGTAAGATTTCATTTGTTAATTTATTTCATTTATTCAGTTATTCAAGTACATCAGAAATACATTGAGCTTATGAAATATACAATGAACCAACAAAAAAAACAAAAAAAAAATGAAGAGTGAACTGTAGCAGATAAAAGACAAAGAGCAAAAGTGTACATTTGATATTTACAGGACATGTATAATAAATGGACATGAAATGGAAACTGCAGCCAAAAAAAATCTAAGTGAAGGTTCTGTCGAGGCAGTCCCTATGTAATAAAATACTAAGACTTGTAATGAAAAGAATGATAAAACATAATATAGATTGATGTATACATGTAGGCCTGCTAGATGTCCATTTAGATATAACAGATCACTATTTTACAGCATCCTTTAAGTGATAGGCCTATACTTAACGTAAAAGCTGTGATTCCTTACCATTTAACATGTTCATATATTGGTTTGCCTCCTTTCTCAGTCTACATCTCCTTAAGATAAGTGTATATCTGATGCAGGTATGGGCAACTATTTCACTTTGACAATATCCTCAACAAAAATACAACACAAGATCAATCTTCTTTGATAAAAATCAATCCTTAAAGGGAAAGTCCACCCTAGAAGTTTCACTGTTTCAATAAAAGGAGATAAATTTGAACAGCATTTTAAAACAGAAATGAGCAAAATCGGTCAAAGAATAAGAAAATTACACTCATTTTAATACATTTTCTGGTAAATTACTCTCAGCTCTGCAAATTGGCAACACTGATGACATCATATGTGAGCAGGTCTCCATTCACTTTGTAGATGAAATTTCACATTTTCTCAATTTTCTTGGAAATTACACATTTTCTTACCCCATAGTCAAAGTATGTTATGTAAAAAGCAATTCTTCTGAACATACATTGATTATGGGGGTTAGAAAATGTGTAACTTCCAAGAAAAATTGAGAAAATGTGAAATTTCATGTACAAAGTGAATGGAGACCTGCTCGCATATGATGTCATCAGTGTTGCCAATTTGCAGAGCCAAGAGTAGTTTACTAGAAAATGTAAATGAGTGTAATTTTCTTATTCTTTGACCGATTTTGATCATTTCTTTTTTAAAATGCTGTTCAAATTTATCTCCTTTTATTGAAACAGTGAAACTTCTAGGGTGGACTTACCCTTTAACTTAGCTGATGCATTGTATGTGGACAAAACAATTGACAAAAAATATATAAAACAATCTTTAAGCTTTTTCCATTTTATGTGAAATCCTGAAAATATATAACACGCTTAAACTGTTGAACACTAAGCCTAAAGTCCCCAGTTTTCTGCGATACGGAAAACGGAAAATTTTCACAGAATTTGGGAATTTCACGAAATTTCACGGAAAACGCGATTTTCAGGCAAAAACATCCCAGAATGAATTACGAAAAATACAGTGAAAATCATGAAAAACAAAGTAAAATCCATTAAAACAAAACCATGCATCAGTGGAAAATCTGGATCAAACCTGTTCGCGGTGTTTAGCGTGTGTTCGCCAAGCTTTATCTGCATACTGCAGTGCGTGTATATTAGGGTCACTTACTATTTACAATTGCTTTATCATATGTTTTGTACATGTCACCGAAGAACATGGAATTTGAAGTTTAGAACACCGAAGAACACGAAATTTGCATTTTAGAAAACGGAAAACTGGGGACTTCAACTAGGCCCAAGATAATTCGGGTTAGGACCCATGGAAAATGTGTGTTATACCGAAAGCAAATCATGCTCAAGGGGTTGAGCTAAGTCATTGCTTTCACTCTGTGCTTGCTCTGTATCTCCTCAAGCTATGAACTGGAATAATTATTATTTCATGCAATAGATTTCCCTCTTGTATCTTTGTACATGATGAAACAATCCTTCAATGTCATACGCTGAGGTGAAAGGTGTCTGGCATTCAGTCTGACCTTCTAAACAACCCTCTATTATTTAGCTGCATTTCTACCCTTGAGAATATACTAAAGGGAATCACGTGTAGCAGTGGTTGATATAAGGAAGAGGGGCAGAACTGCCCCGTTCCCCCTTAAAAGGGCAATCTGATTCGTGTTCAGCAGCTAGTGGTCGATTTAAAGGAGAGGGGCAAAACCCACACCTCCTCCCCCTTTACGGCAATCTGAATCATGTACAGCAATGGTTGATTCAAGGGAGAGGGGCAGAACCGCCCCTTCCCCCTTTTGCAGCAGTCTGAATCATGTTCAGCATCTAGTGACTGATGTAAAAGAGAGGGGCAGAACCACACCCTCTTCCCCACCCATTTTAGGGCAATCTGAATCATGTTCAGCAGTAGTTGATTCAAGAGAGAGATGCAGAACCATTACCCCTTTCCCTTCCAGGACAATATGCTATAACTTAAATTTATACACATTTCTTATCATGTAATTATGCCCTACCCTCCTTTTAGTTTACACTGTTCAGATACATGTCATCCTATAGATGGCCTATGTCATATTTTATGTTCCACTGGTCCCTTAGCTTCTGATCCTGTGTTATTCCATTTGTCCCTCA
The DNA here is from genome assembly GCA_029962745.1 of Echinometra lucunter. Taxonomy (NCBI): domain Eukaryota; kingdom Metazoa; phylum Echinodermata; class Echinoidea; order Camarodonta; family Echinometridae; genus Echinometra; species Echinometra lucunter. Next base: position 16,336,867 of record CM057155.1, on the reverse strand, counting down.
TCATGCAATTGATTGTGAAACCTCCAAAGCAATTACACCTACATGTAATTTTAACCCTTACCGCATTTTTCCAAAGCCGAAATTGTTCAAAATTTACCCCTGTAAAATATAATTCCTCTTAGACGTACATACATGTATAGAACAGAATTGCTAGAACTAAAATTCTTTGTGTCTTGTACATTATAGATGTCATGGTTATACGGTTGGGATGAAAACAAGCATATATACTACCCCAAAAATAATTCTGATGATAAATGCATAACCTGATCTCCATGAAATAAACCCTATGCTCAAATATAAACATACATTCCTGTGATTATTTGGTATCTTAAGGATTGTAGCCACTTTTTCATGTACGATTCAAATGGCATGTCCATTTATTGCAGTATGAAGTATATCTGAAATGGAATCTTTATTAATTGCTGTTTTATCCGTGTCTTGTGATCAATATCTTTCAAAGAAACATTGCAAAGGTTAGACTGGTGTGTCTGTCATGATTTTGCAAAGTCTCTGGGGGCCCCTCCCAGCTGACTGAACATTACCTCGAGGCGATGTCAGTTTTGCCTTCTGAGAATGGTGTGTTTATTTATTCATTGCAATGGGAATCATGTTTTGCATACAACCGTGTATGCAGCGCAGACATACACAGTTCATGTGCTGTGCTATGTTGAGCTAAAACCTCCACTGCCAATGTTAAAACGAAAACCTGCGCATGCTATGTGGAGCCGAATCCTCACGCAATGTGCAATTTGTATGCGATGTGCAGTGGTGATTCCAAGAAAGATTTGTATATATTCCACTTTGTGTGGGAGATGGTTGGGGATTGCATACTAGACACTGTGATTGAATGGCTCATGTGCAAGTTCAAATATGATATCAATGTCTAGTATTCATGTTAATTGCATACTCTGATAGTGTGCACCGGTTTGTTGAAATGAAAATTCATTCAGTTTATAAACAGGCACACCATTGTTACGAAGAAGGATATCTTGTTTTGTGAGTCAATTTCCGATTGACTTGTTTTAACCCATTCGTGACGGGAATTATTTGAAGCCTAATTTGATCAGCTTTTATTCTTCAAATTGACAACACCAACATTTTTATTTTATTGCTATATTTTTCTTATAAAACGTCATGTATCTGAAATGAATATAAATTGACAGAAATTATAATGAGAAGTCAAAAAGTTGCCAATTTGCAGGGGAAAACAGTGATTTTAAACTTTCTATCACATTGCCAATTTAAGGATTTTAATGCTTATTTTCCTTTAAAAAAATTTTCAGCATCAAACAGCGAATATTGCCGCAACCAAAATGGGCACAGTTTGTGTAGAATTTTTTGCTCTTTCTGCTCATGTATTTGGTATGATTTTTAGGGCTTTGCATCAAAAGATATTAGGCCAAACCACAAAATGTGGACCTCTGTCATGAATGGGTTAATGCACCAAGCTTAGGTGACCCATATGACAGGAATTATTTGAAGCCTTACATGTATGTCATCAGCTTTTCTTATTCAAACTGGCATCACCCATATTTTCTTGTATTGCTGCCGTTTTTCTTATGAATTGTCATATACATCTAAAATGAATATGAATTGACAGAACATATGTTTAGAAGTCAAAAAGTTGCCATTTTAAGAATTTTTAGTGCTTATTTTGCTTTAAAAATTTTCAGCATTAAACAACAAAAAGATAGTTGCAACCAAAATGGGCACAGTGCATCTACACTTTTTGCTCTTCTTGGTCATGTTTTTTGCATGGTTTTTAGGGCTCTGCATCAAAAGTAATTGGGCCAAATTGACAAAGTGAACCCCCTGTCACAAATGGGCTGATGGCCCTTTTTTTTTTTAGGGTTCTTCAAGATCTAATTAAAGAAAATTTGGCTGGAACCGGAAGGATGCTGTATGTATTCATATCTATAAACACAGTTAATGACCTGTCACCAACACACTTCTATGCAATTGGCCATTGGCAGTGATATTGAATGGCTATTTATCATTTCCTCTAACTAGAGATTTATTCTAAGAATTGGTGGGAAGATCAAAACAAAGAGGATTATATTTATTGTTTGTTTGTTTATTTAGGTGTCCCTCTTTGATAATTTTAAAGGCCATGAATAATGTTTTTATGAGGGAAAGAGATATGTCAGCAGATGATTAGAGGGCATGAACTTGCTTGGCCTGCTGTATTGATTTTGCACAAATAAATTCTGTCAATCAGCATGCTCATAGTTAGTTTGGTATTCTCTATTTGGTATTCTCTCTTTACTGTAGTAAACATGTTATGTGATCATTCAAAAGAATGTATTCCAAATTATTGAAATGCCCACTAATTCCCAGGTGGTCTTACACTTTTGCAAATGATGGTATGTGTAAATGTCTTGTCTTCCATTTTGGTGCCTACAAAAAATATTCCAATATCTTTTCTTCACTGTTCATTATTAAAGAATATATCGATTTGTGAAATAATGTCTCTTTCTTGTTTTTTCTTAAGGTTGTCCATAGGTTTACTTAAAAGTGAAGATTGTATGCATCAATCTACATGTGCAGTAGTAATATGGTGCATATGTGTATCATACTACATGTACTTGGCTCTGCAGTACAATTTAAAGTGCTCCCATTACCCGGCCGAGCTAGCTGCCTGGGCCCTGAAACTCATGTTTACAATCCACTTTGTAAATCCATTGCTGCGCTCGTTGGTTTCATTAAGGGAACCCGACATGTGCATGTATGCATGCATGTGCATGACAGCCTAGACAAGTATTGTCATAAGAAGGTAGTCTTTCTCCAAGATGTTTTTTCTTTATATCCTTAAAGTGCTGCAATTACTAAACATTGGATGTAAGGCAAACTTGCCTAAGTGGAATCTACCAGGACTGATGAAATACATTTGTGGCTTCGCTGAGACAAAATTTGACTTACATGACTAAAAAACAAGAGATAATTAAAGCAAAGGGGTCTTTTAAATACCTACGACTTGCGCAATGTTTCGACTTATGCAAGGTCGACTTATGCAAGGTTTACTGTACATATGCTTATCTACATATACCTTTCATTGGATTAATCTTTAGAAGTCCTTGCAGAATCTATCTCTCTCTTCTTTTGTTTTGTTTTGTTTTGTTTTGCGTGTTTTTTTATTAGAGGAAATTTATTTATATTGTATGAACGTAAAAAAGCAGTGGGATTTTAAATGGTTTTCCAATTACTGGATTAAACACACATGCGGCACATGTATACATGTAGGTTTCAAATATTTTGACAAAATACCACAAAAATAGTCTCTAAGCCGCCTTTTTAAAAGAAGTAGTGCCTTGTAGGGAGGTATTGCTGTAAAGTGTTTGCATGATTGTTTAGAGAACAAACATTTGAATATGAAGTGATTTGGGATATTGGAAAGCATTTTCTTTCAGCTGTATTCATTATGTTGCATTTATCAATTCTAATTCTCAATTATCTTGAATCAAACTGACCTGAATCAGCAACAGATATCATAAAAATATGTAATCAATTCTAATGACATCCATGAAAGTCAAATTCATACAAATGAAAGGTAAATCTTCTTTACAGTTAATGTTTTGAAAACAGAAATTGAAAAGAAATTGTAAGGTCTCGTATCTCCTTATCATGTTCCTTAAAAGCTAAGCAGCATAACATTATAATGCAACAATGCAATTTTTCGATTTAAGTTGAGAATAATTCAAACAAGACGACAATGTCTTTTTCTTATTCAATTGTGTAAGTTGTAAAAGAAAGATGAAGTGAAGAAAATGGAAATGGTTGAAACTTTAATATTTGTGTCATAAACTGTGGCCTTGTAGATGGCCTATTACCATAGCTACAAGAATCCAGAGTGATAGAGGTATATTGGGTATTTGGATGTTGCCGATAGACTACGCATCATCCAACTCAAGTGAGCGAATGTGTGCATTTCATAATGTGGATATGTGTGTGTATGCCAGTGTGTCTGTAGCGGACGATCATTTCTCTCCCGCTGTGGCTCTATTACCACTGGCAGTAGGGGAGCCGGCAGGTGACGCGGGGAGCATGCCGCTCACTTTGGCCACCGCTGCTGGCATCCCAGCGGTACAGTGCCGAGTTCATCAGCTCTGCTACTCAATTGATTTGGCAGACAAAGTACCTGATGAATGCGTGATGTGAACATGACATAATTATGCACATGTGGGGATAATAGATTCAACATACCCCCTTTGTCTTCGAGAGGATAACTGGCATGATCTTACAGGGTATTAAGGTCATACTGGCTCAAATTGTATTGAGAAATTTGCATCAGGTTGTTGCTGAGTGGTGTAATTTTTTTTATGTTGGGGTATATTGGATTCCAAAATCCTTGAACAGCATTTATTATCCTCTCTTTCTCTCCTCCCCCCCCCCCCCAATATTCTCATTAAAATCATGATTATGTACAGTTAACCACCGGTCTTAGTGAACACCTGCATAGAAAGACCACCTATCTCCACATATGAAGAATGTACTTTTTGTTTCCTTTGATAAGGGTTGCTTAGTGAAAGATGTACAAAAAAGACCCTGAACTTGAGGACTGTCTGCTCACAAAGACAATGTTCTTGTCTCCCTGAAACAGTCTTTGTGAATACCTTTTTTTTTCTTCTTTTTCTTTTTGATAATGATGTCTTTCTGATTACATCAAATTATAAATAGTTTTTTTTTTTCTTTTTCTTGTTTTTCACTAATGATGTCTTTCTCATAACCTCAAATAATAAATAGGTTATTTCTTTTTCTTTTTTTTTTATATGGATGTCTTTCTGAATACATTTAAGTAATGAACAGGGGTTTTTTTTCTTTTTTTTTTTAAATAAAGATGTTTTTCTGAATACATTGAATATTGAATAGGTATTCTCTTTTTCTTTCTTTCCTTTTTTGATAAAGATGTCTTTCTTAGTACATCAAGTAATAAATAGGTTTTATTTTGTCTTTATTTTTGATGATGATGTCTTTCTGTATACATCAAAAAACTGACTGATTTACTGTATCACTGCAGGAAAGTGAAAATTTATTGTAATATTGGCATCTTTTGAACAGATAGATATGTGAGGTTTTTAGCATTTGAATCCCATTCTTACAAGTACCCGTCTCTCAAAAGTCAAATGCCTACTTGTTAGGAAGAGACAGGCATAAGGGTTTTGCAGCGACATGTATGTGACATTTGGAGGAACCATTTTCGAGATGGAATCTCATTTTAGACAGGATCTCTTGGCTTGTATTTTAGAATCTGTCAAGATCTTTTCAGATTATGCAGAGCCTGTGTCTCTATCAGAGCAAGATTTGAACCCTTCGTGTTCTTTTTGTCCTTCACATGTACAGGAGGATATTACTCCTTGCTAAATTATATGTGTAATACTTCTCAGCAGAGTATTCCCATTTTTGGCATGTAATTGTTTTTATGCCTCCGCCCACCGTAGGTGGTTGCCGGAGGCATTATGTTTTCGGGTCGTCCGTCCGTCCGTCCGTCCGTCCGTCCGTACGGCTGTCCGTCCGTCCGTCCGTCCGTCCCGTTTTCGTTCTCGCGACAACTTAAGAACCGTTTGACGGATCAACTTCAAACTTGGCTCAGGTATGCATATGGGAGGGACAATGATCTGATTAGATTTTGGAGTGTCAAGGTCAAAGGTCAAGGTCATAGAGCTAATAATACACATAAAAATGGCTCGTTCTCGCGATAACTTAAGAACCATTTGACAGATTGGCTTCAAACTTGGCTCATGTATGCACATGGAAGGGACAATGATCTGATTAGATTTTGGGGTCACAAGGTCAAAGGTCAAAGGTCATAGAGGTCATTATGTACATAGAAATGGTTCGTTTTCAGCATAACTCAACAACCATTTGACCGATCAACCTCAAACTTGGCACAGGTATGCATATGGGAGGGACAATTATCTGCTTAGATTTTGGAGTCTCAAGGTCAAAGGTCAAGGTCATAGAGCTAATAATACACATAAAAATGGCTCGTTCTCGCGATAACTTAAGAACCATTTGACAGATTGGCTTCAAACTTGGCTCATGTATGCACATGGAAGGGACAATGATCTGATTAGATTTTGGGGTCACAAGGTCAAAGGTCAAAGGTCATAGAGGTCATTATGTACATAGAAATGGTTCGTTTTCAGCATAACTCAACAACCATTTGACCGATCAACCTCAAACTTGGCACAGGTATGCATATGGGAGGGACAATTATCTGCTTAGATTTTGGAGTCTCAAGGTCAAAGGTCAAGGTCATAGAGGTAATAATACACTTAAAAATGGCTCGTTCTCGCGATAACTTAAGAACCATTTGACAGATTGGCTTCAAACTTGGCTCATGTATGCATATGGAAGGGACAATGATCTGATTAGATTTTGGGGTCTCAAGGTCAAAGGTCAAAGGTCATAGAGGTCATTATGTACATAGAAATGGTTCGTTCTTGTGATAACTCAGTAACCATTTGACGGTTGAACAAACTTGGCTCATGTATGCATATGGAAAGGGCAATACTCTCATTAGATTTGGGGGTCACAAGGTCAAAGGTCAAGGTCAAAGATGTCATTGTATAAATGGAAATAAAGCAAAATGAAGTGCCATTTATTTTTGATCTGGTAATGGCGGAGGCATAAAATTCGACCACGCGTGGTCGAAGATTCATCTAGTTTTAATTTGCTCTAGTGTTTAACCCTTTGCCTGTGGGAACTGCATGGCACCTATACTAACTCTATAGAAATAAGAGGATTGAGTAGTAAACGGGTTAAAGTTCCTTATTGTTAGATAAAGCACTATCTACCCGTTGCATGACAGTATTCACATATTATAAATTTACTAGACGAAAAGCAGCACGCACGGATATCATTATGCGAATGGCATTAGGCCCCGCCTATTTCGGATCATTTGAAGGGGCCGATAAGCACCCATTATCACCATGATATCGGTAACATTGTTGCATTATAACTTTTGCGCATATCATTTTTATTGTGACACTTTGATTTAATGCGCAATGCGCATTTATTGTGCATTAACTGCGCATGCGGTAAACTGATGCGTGTAATGTTTCATAACGCGTACAAACAAATGCTACTAGTTGGAAGCATCTTACAAAATGAATTGTTCATTTTTGATCATGAATATTGATGGGTGCTTAGGTCGACCTTCTAATGGATCTGGACAAAATGGCAGAGCTTTAGGGGCCTGACAGTATTACAGGATATGTAAACTTTGATTATATCTATTTTGTATAAAATCTGTGGGAATGCAAGAATTCAGTATTCAACTTGTTCAGTGAAAGTCTGTATCTCTTCTTCGTTAGTATTAGAAAGTATATTATGGTAGATTGTTCAAAGATTATGCAGGTACTTGAGTTTATGGTTTATGCCTATTTGCAGGATCTAAACTTGTTTTGAGGAGATCTGACTGCAGTACATATGAACAATTTGAATGCAAAAACCGATATATCCATTTTGTCAACTTGAGATATTTGCAATTAAAGATCAAGAAAAATAAAGGAAGTGATAAGAAAATTGATGCTCTTTTTGACCATAACTTCAACATTATACCTTAATGTGTAATGAGCAATATACCATTTGAAAAGTATTATTTTCTACTATATGTTAGTGACCTTACTGTCAAATTTTCCAAAATTTTCATTTGTTGGTTTTTGCATATAAACTAGTCATATGTTCAGAATTCTAATAACCCTAACTGCAGGTCAAACCTTGGCAGCATGAGCTACCAATGTGCATTAAATGTGTCTGTCCTTTATTCATCTGTACATCAATACTATCAGAGTTGTAGTGACCCTTGTTGTAGGTCATGCTTTAACAAGATATACCATCATTGGAACTTTGGTGTAGATGTCCCGTATTGACCTGTAGGTTAATGCCTTCTTGATAGATGGTCTTGGCATGATAGGCCCTGTCATGGAGTTAACCAAGCCACATCTGGTACACATCTGTCATCTATGTCGTAACTAATGGGGACTTTAATTTGTTTGGGCAGTCTATACAAGCTTAATGTCCACTCAATTATAATCACATAAAGTCTGTAGCCGGGAAGGTAAAGACATTAGCTATGGTATCAACCTACATGTGAAGGTGAAGGAAATCAGGTCGGGGTCATCTTTCTATGATATTAAGAACATTTATTTTGAGAACATTAGGAATTGCAGATTAGATACAAGCAATTGAAAATACACAGCAAGACATTTGATATGTTCAGCGAATTTGA
>CM057155.1:16141931-16328137 GCA_029962745.1 Echinometra lucunter | reverse complement strand
TCAGCGAATTTGAAATGTTGCTGCATATTGTTCAAATATCATACTTCGATATTGTATATATTTTTTTTTTTTATTGATATAACACTTTCAGGATAAACTAGTGCCCCAAAATTGCAGGACAACCTCGTTTTATTTGCATATAAGTAGAGACTGTAGCTGTAAAACATCAAATGGTGATATTCAGCTGTGCTGTATCCCCCCCCCCACACACACACACACACACACATGCACAAACATTAATGATCCTTAAAGCATTTTGTAGATGAAGGTATAATTTCATACAGAACAACAAGACAACATAATTGTTATTTGTTCATCCATAACCCCACCCCCACCCCCCCCCCCCCAAAAAAAAAAGAACATTTGATAAATAAATCTTCCCTTGGATTTTAGAACTCTGGGTGATTTGATATTCTGTCAAAAGCCTTCTTTACTTTCCCATAGATTCATTTTGTTCAAATGATACGTCCACATCTTCTGTAGATTACAGTGAGTATACATTCCATAACCCATATTACAGAATGCTTAAATGTCTCACAATTCTTTCTAACTGCGTATTTGTTAATTATTGTATTCAAGCATTCAAATTTAGCTTTTTTATTTCATATCTACTTTTGAAAAATGTGATGTCATATTTTTAACTTCAGAATTTGTTTAGTTTAACAGGAGCTGCATATTTTTTTAGTATATCATATTAACTTTAAGCCTGTTTGAAATACCCAAAACCTAAACCTTACCTAAAACCCATTACAGGCATAACCCTAACCCTAACCCTATATCTTCTGGAAAAAAAAATAAGCGCTGGGCCAGTATTCAATTCAATACTTATATCAGAATTTTAAGTATTTTACTTAATCTATGGCTTTATGAGTAAAATACTAAACCAAATTCTGTATTCAGTTGGACCTTTTTGCTAAGTATTTCACCTTAAGTCTCAGACAGCCACCTAGCTGACTTGTATACAGTCATGATAATGTTTGCCCAATAAAATTTTATTTTATTATTTTATTAATATTTTATTAAACTGTGCATGCATTATGATGCCTTTATTGCACATTATTTGTGATTGAACTTTCAGGACATCACAATGATTATCAGTTAGTATTTTTGCCTCAAAGTCAGTTTGCTACAGTAAAATGCATAAATGTGATCTGAATATGAGTTAGGCCATTTTACTTAGGCAAATAAGATGTTAAGTAAAATACTCACTTATTTTGCACATTGGATTGAATACACCCCCTGAGCAATTGTATTCCACAGTAAATGTCAGATCACCTTTTTACGCATATTTCTCAACAAAATATCTTTTTCTTCCCTCCCATCCAGCCTTCATGGGACTCACATCACTACTCCTCGTCATCGCCAGCTACCAATACGAAATCAACGAGAGACCCAGCGTCCTACCCCAGTTCCCGGAGGGCTACGTCCTGGACTATTCCTGGTCCTTCTACTTGAGTTGGGCCTCGCTAGGACTCTGTATCGCCAGCGGCATCATGTTCCTCATGGTGCACGACAGTGGCACCTGGAGGAGGTCTGGTTCAAGAAATCCTTGGAGGAGGAGAAGAAACGGTTTGCCACAGCAGCGATATTCCCGATCAAGCTGATACCATCGTTCTAACGAAGACCCACAATGAGTCCTAACCTACAACAAGCAGACTTGGTCTGTCTTATAGCAGGGTTAGTACTGAATGATAGTTTATCAGATCCAAATGCAGGAACCGTGGATACTTGGAAGTCCCTATCTTTCATATTCATAATTCCAAAGAACCTCTTTGATGTCTTTAATATGTTATAGGTCTATGCAGGGTCAGTGCTGGTCTATAAGTGATGACTGAATTGTTCCAGGAACGAAAAAAAAAATCTTGTTAAAGTCCCTCTCTTTCATGTGATCCCAAAGAATTTCTTTCTTATGATAGACTTACTACTCTGTATATGCTATGTACCTGGTACTTTGTACTTTGTACTTAATATTGTGTACTAGATGTACATATTCCCCTATGCACTTCATCATAAAATTCAGGAGGATTAATGTAAGAATGTGATACAGTTGTTACAAAGAAACTTCTCAGTGAAATTAAAAACAAAAGTTTTCCTCTGTTTAAAGATAGATTGCCAGATTTGAGCAGTAATTCAGATTTAAGAAAATTGATTATTGTTTTTGAAGTATGTGACACTGAATGGCTCACTTAAATTTGTAATGAATAATATAAATGTGAGGAGAGAAAATATTTTAGTATAATATTCTGAATGAGGTAATTTATGGATTTGTCTCTATCCCTATATAGCAGCATACACATATATTCCTGAATATTTTGGGGAGGAAAATGGAGGAAATGTTTCATTTTAATTTAAAACCTATACTCTTTTAATTTGGATATCGCTTTATACTTTATCTCTTCATATAAAAAATGAATCTCTAGTATTTCATAACTCATTTTGATATTATTAGTAGACTGTATAGCCATCAGGAACAACTGTGTTTTTTAAAGGAACAAATTACAGTGACCAAGCTAAATTCTTTTCTATCTTCTAAAGGAATTACATATGCAATTGAGATTGCATTAATTTGAAAAATGGTCCTCTTTCATACTTCAGACTTCTAATATCCTTCTCAGTACCTTCAATTTCACTTCAACCATTTCTGATAACCGCAGTATAAATTCATATGTATATTCTATGAGATATATTCATCCAAATTAAAACATATTTTCTAAAACATAAAAGGATATATTTCAGAAAATGTCTTTTTCTTGAATTTCTAGGATTTAAAGAACATAAACCTCTGTCCTTATGGATATTTCAAAGAAATAATCTCCACCCCATTTTCTAGGAGTAGGCCTTTGAAAGGAATAATCAAAATTCAATTAATATCTCATTTTTTTAATTTAGAGGGCGGGAAAACTTACTATCACAGCGGGGAATAATAAATCTGTGATGCAATATAAAAACAACAGATAGTAGTCATCTAAATGTAGTTCAAATCCCACCTCAGGCACAGCATGAGAAAACATTCAAAGGCTGCAATTTCGCTGTCATTTGACCAAGTATTCAATTTTGAATCAAAATTAGTATTAGATTCCATATAACCAATGTCTTTCTGAAAAAAGCTGAATTTTTTGACAAGGTTGTAAGAAATATTGTCATGTATTGAAATTGTGTGATTGCTGTATATTAGTGTGTCGTTTACTATAATATTTGAAGTAGTTTGTTGTACTTAACAAGCAATATCAAGGCAGGCTGAAAGTAGTAAAGCCATAGCTATGTTTTCGTGGACTCATATTCTTTGATGTTTACCCCACACAGCAGTGTTTTATGGAATTGATCTTTGCAGTTCCAGGAAATTTGCATGTGTGTTTCAAAACAGTCAGGAATATTGGAATGTTGAAAGGAATATTGTTGTTCTTCTCTGACACAAATGCTGCCAGTCCTGTAACAAGATAAAATACATGTAACTTTCTCTGTAGAACTTCTGTGCCCAGTAGAAAAAAGCAGAACATAAAATTCGTCAAAAGGACTGTTTTTCATATTTCTTATAACACTCAAATTGTTGGTCTTATGAGCTAGTTATTCTGACATGTAGATGTACCGGACACTGATCAGTCCACTTTGTTAAGCTATAGCAGCAGAGAGTTTTCTTAAGGGCTGAATTAATTAGCTTTTCCACCTCAAATCGGCAACAATTCTTTCATTTTTACTGCAACATAGATTAAAAAATCATAAAGACCATGGACAGAATTGAATGGAAATTGCAACATTTGATCGAGAAATTGCCAGAATTGTTGGTCTTGTGGACAAGTTATTCAGACATGTAGATGTACCAGACACTGGTCAATTCAATGTATGTTAACCCATAGCAGCAGAGAGTTTTCTTTAAGGGCTGAATTGATTATCTTTTCCTCCTCAAATTGGCAACAGTTCATCCCTGTTTTCACGAAGTGACAGATGAGCGCGCAACTTTAAGAAAGTTAGTTTTCAAAAAATCCCTTTCAAAGTTTTAAACCTCAATCTCAACCTCTTTAACGTACGAAGGGTTAATAGATTTTATATCCTTGTGTAGGGCATATTCTGGACAATTAATCATTTGCATATTCCTTTTATATTTTAGAAGAAAACGAGGTGTAAACATTGCCGTCATTTGGTGAAAACACAAAATTCAAGGTCCCACCGTGATTTTGTTTTCACAAAGTGACGGATCTCAGCTGCACGCATGTTAAACAAATGGGACTTGATGAGCGCGCATTTGACCTAATTGTGTGCGATCACAAATTCAAATCGAAGACGCACTATCTATCTATTTTTTTCACAAAGTGATGGAACTCAGCCGCACACATAAAACATATGGGACGGCTTTCAAAGCCGTCACTTCATGAAGACAGAAAATCCTTTTACGAGGTATTTTCTTGTTGACGTCATTGCCATAGTCATGTAATTAGACATTATTGCAGTCTGAAACTCTGTGAGGTTCAAGATGTTAGTGAAAGATGTCCAAAAATGCAAAAAAAACTCAAAATTGAAAAATTTGCGATTTTCCTTGTATCTGTCACTTCATGAAAACGGAAGAATTATTTTCATTTTTCACTGCAACATAGATTGCAAAAATCATAGAACATGAACCAAATTGAATGAAAATATAGAAAAATTACCAATTTGCACATAAAAATAGTGATAATATCATTTTTCATCATGTTGTCAATTTAGAGAGTGTGATAATCAGCTTCGCTTATTTTGCTGAAGTTCCTTACAGGTAAAACATAATGCACTGGAAAGTGATTCCAAATTTTTAGTGATTTTTTCTTTTTCTGCTGATGAATAATAATGTGCAATTCCTAGTATTCTGAATCCAAAGATACTCTGAAATTGTCACTAAAACAATCACTGCTAGGGTTCACCTGTTAAGAAGGAGGCCCAAGATAACTCTGGCAGGAGTCTAGATGGAAAATGTGTGTTATGCCATAATCAAATTGTATCCATTGGGTTAAAACAATGGGACATTGCAGTTAGGAAATATGTTGTGACTGTATTGACTTCTTGAACTTTTAAACTATGTGAATATTTTTGGATCAATTGTTAAGTTTAGTTGAAAGATAGCTTGAATATGTGTTTGTATTTTCAAAAAAATATTGCTTATGGGATGAAATTATATTGTATCCATTCCACTGTATAAAAGTATGATGATGTATTATTACATTTCATTTGGAAAATATGATATATTATGTTAGTATGATGTAGTAAGTGTATATTTTCAAGGTGTTTGGAATGGGGTATATGCATAAATGAAATCTCTATATAACAATGCTACCAGTGCATCTCATTCTGTGTATATAAATAGCTAGCTTTTTTTTAAAATCTGGTAGCCCGCATAAACTATCCCGCTATTAAAAAACTTTAGAACCAGAAGTTTGGCAAAATTAAGTGGAGTTAATTGATGATGACCCCTTCACATCAAGAAACTTTCGCAAAAGGATGTCAAGTTGTTATTTAAATGTATTCTAATATAACACAGCATTAAGTATTTGTGAATCGCTGCTGTTTGTGAAGTTTAACAAGTTCAACAAGCATGAAAAATTTATGGTTTTACATAGTGCTTTCATACAGATGAATTAAAACAAACTGTACCATCAGAAATTTATCATGTGACTACACATTGCAAAAAAAAGAATTCCTGATTGTAATAGGTTTCATTTTTAGTCTTTTTGGTATGAATATAAAAAAAAGAGAAACTTCCATAATTCTTGCCAAGGAATAATGATATTTCATTGAAAATTTGCAATTATACTAAAGTATAATGGGAAGCTGTGGTAACAGATGGCAGACGATACAGGTACAATTACCTTTTTTTGATCTACTTCACCAAGGCCATGAGTTAATTGAGGCCCATCGCAAAAATCATGCAGGAACTTTCTGAGTGAGTACCTGGTTTGAATTATCCATTTCTTGAATAGTCCACCATTTAAACTTTTACATCATTAACCTTCGATTAAATACAACAAGACTGTTCTTGCATAATCTGATACTGATCTCCTTTGGTATTTGGAGAGGTTTTTGTAACTTTGGGTATGCACTTTTAAATGTTATATAATCTTGTAGCAAAAAAGGAAGTGAATTTATAGCCATATTATGGAGGGCTTGTGGTATTTATATAAAATTTTGTCTGTCAGATACCCACAAGGGCATTTACTCATATCTGAGCTATGAGTTTAGGCCCCTGGGAATTTTTTTAAATCCAACCTTATTCTGTGGGTTGAAATAAAGTATCCTATATAGAATTTGTAACAACCAATAATTACAATATAAATAATTTATTTACCTGTGGGGTGTTTGTGCAAGAAGAACTTTTATTGTGTGGTAAACATAGTTGCAACTACAAAAAAGGTGTAATTATAGGACAAGTCCACACTGAGATGAGGTTCATTTCAATTATAAATAGAGAAAATTTTCTAAACAAAACTGTGAAAATTTGATGAAAATTGGATGAAAGATACAGTTAAGGAAGTTATGAATATTCAAAGTTTTGCATTTTTTCCCCCAAACAGTTCTTGAAAAGTCAATATGAATATTCAACAAATGAGTTTATAATGTCATACCCTCACTTTTCTCCATATATAATCTATACAAAATTGCAAAAAAATGCCATTTTTGTCACTAAAACTATGAAAACATGTCCTCATATCTACATATAGACTAAATACCATTTTGTAAGTATGTGAGAAGTACCAGTATTTATGACAACTTTTACATATTCGTAGCTAAAATATGAAAACTTGTCATTTCTATGTACATAATGTGTGAAAATTGTAGGATATGACATCATCAACTTGCTCACTCAATATTCATATCAACTGTTCAAGAACTGTTTTTCAAAAAAGATAGCAAAATTTAAAAAAATCATAACATCCTTATTTTCATCTGATTTTCATCAAATTTTCACTGTTTGTTTGGAAATTTTACTCTTTTGATTGAAACGATCTTCATCTTGTTGTGGAATTGCCCTTTAAAAAAAAAATCAACTCAAGGACACTTTCAATATCCTATTGCACTGCACATTGAAATCATGTTTGAATTATGTAACTCGTCATGATATTCGCACATTTCAAAAAGTGATGGAGAAGGCAATTGAAAGTACCTTAAGTTGATATCAAATGTCTTTGCGATTGTGTTTGTAGAACTTTTGATAGTATATTGTAGACTTGTACTTTTTAGTTTTCCTAATCAGCTAATGCAAATATTATGCAAAAAAGATATATACCAATATACCAAGTTGCCTTACATGTATAATGTGTGTATTTAGCCTGCAGCTGTAGTTTATATAAATAGAGTATTACGAAGGCACGTAGAGCGAAATTTCAATAGATGATCTAGTTTCCTTATGAGAGGGATGTATATATTTACTAATACATTCATACAAAGTTTTGCATTTACTCTTGTATACTTCATAATGTATGTAAATTGTGCTACATGTAGGTATATTGAATATATATCATAATACTGTGAATATAATAATATACTCTTGTATTTTGACAAATGGATTACCAAACAATGCTGAATTTTGCATGCATTTATCAATAAGGTGATGGAAATGATATGCGAGGCTGCTTACGATGTCAATTGTGTACTCCCGTCCATGTGCATTTCAGCTCCATAATGTGAGGGTTCCTGTTGCTTGTTTTATATCTTTTTAATTCCCCCCCCCCCCAACCTCTTCACTGTCTGTTCCCTGAATCACCAGATGGGAAGCTTATAAATTCTGCACTACTTTGCATGGCAAAAGGAATCGAGTGACATTTTCATGGAAATTGACTTTATTATTTTGCAAATTTGAGGCATACTACATATAACTGCAAAAGCCATTAGTCACAAATTTGACACATTTATGAAATAGTTTGGTGTCAAAAGGAAGCTAGCTACTGCTAGAGTTGCCTGGAAAACTTTGGCATAAGCAAGCAAGTTACAGCTACCAACATTATTTCTGATCACAAATTTCCATCTTGTACGGCCTGGTCAAAAATAACTTTCCTTCATCTGTGTCATTTGTACTTGTCACTTGCTTCCTTTTTCCAAAGTAGGACAGATTTTTTTTTTTTTTCTCTCCCGATTTTCTTCATCCCTAGTTATGTTTTTTTTCTCCAAAAACACTTTCATTTCAGAAAGTTATGCATAAACATGATGATATGAATATTGATAGTCTGCTGGTGTTTTGAAAGTCCATATAAGGAAAGGTAATACAAAAAGCTAAAAATAAATTTTAAAAAGCAGCAGTATGTCTTTCAGAATGTCTGTTTTTGCTATCAGAGATTTAAATTGATGTTAAATGTACAAGAAAGACATGTTCCCAAAGTGAAGGGAGCACTTTCAATAAGACATTCTCATGAACTTATACTATGCCAGTGGAAACACATCAGGCCTAAGAGCTAAAAATCTATGTTTTCATTTCATGCAAGTATAAAAGATGGTTCACAATGCTTATATTGTGTTAACACACTGCATTTGGTCATGAAATACAGGTTCTAGGCAACATTATTTGCATTAAGTTTGGTAACTACCTTATCAGATTACACATTACCAGGTAGCTCAAAACCATACTTCTTGGGGAGACATTTGTTGTAGAAATCTATGGAGTCGCTAAGCTCGTCATTTGGCGGATTACTATTGGTGAATGACGATTATACCAGGCACACAGAACTGCATTTGCACAGTGCAAGTACGTGCTAACATAGCAGTGTGAACGCATTGTAAACAGCCACAGTCGTGGCGCATGCATACAACTGTCTGTACACCTGCCAGATGTGAAATTCGATACTGTCTATAAATGGATTAACGTCAAATTTGTCATTTAATACAATCGACAGAGAAGAGGTAGAGTTGATGAAGCTGTCAATGGTTTGAACAGATGCAGCTCCATCTATAATAAATGGCGTATGCATGCTGAACAAATGCTACTACATGATTAATATGTCGTCTATATTGTGGGGGGGGGGGGGGAGGTTGATGAGGAAAATGGATCCAGACATTTGTAAGGGGGGTGCAACTCCAAAACATTTCTGACATAAACGGTTATCAATTTCTTTCAGGTGCCTTTGGGGTGAAAAAAAAAAAACTGGAAAAGAGGGGGCACATTTTGTCTCTGTGTATGTGTCTGTATTTGTGGTATACCACAGGGGGGGGGGGGGAGGAGGAGAAAGATGACATCAACTTTGAGGAGAGAACACTGCAGCAAACTAGACTGAGGAACCGGCAATGCACTTCACATTCCAGTATCATATAACACAAATTAGTGAAATGACTCTAAGTGACACGGTGCATAAAACTATTTGTATGTATCTCTCTCTCTCTTCTCTATTTTTTCTCATTTTTATTCTTTTTTCTCTTTCTCTTTCTTCTCTTCTCTCACTTTCTTTCTCTTTCTCTCTTTCTCTCACTTGTCCTCAATCTCAGAACTTTAGTATAAAAAAGATGGTCAAGTAATGCATGATTTATCACAAAAGCATGGAAAGTCTCTTCTTGAAATTCTATGTCGTGCAACTATTCACGCATGCAATTCTGTATCATAAATACTTTTGTGATGGGAAGAGGGATACTGTGATCAATGGGGTAGCATGGGTCCAGCCATTGAGGGGGTGCTGATGTTCCAAGGGGGACCACTCTTCTAAGGTGAATAAAATGCAGGAGTAGGATGAGGGTTTAGAAGGGGATGTTGCCGTCTTCTCTTTACATTACCTCTCCTCTCTCCTTCTTTTACTCTGACTTTCTTTGCCATGTAATACAGGGGCAGTGCCCCTTCTCCCCCCCCCCCCCAGCCATGCCACTGAGGGAGCGCATGCTGTATTCTGCCCAAGTCATTCATATATTAGCTCCATTAGACTAGAAGCTGCTGAGAATATCAGCGTACATTGTAACTAATGACATAACCACTAATCTAATATCGGGAGAAGGAGCTGTGAGACGTGCACGTGTATGTCTTTGCCAGCCTAATGTTATTAGTTTCTTGAGTAGAATGTCTCATTGAGTTGGGTAGGAGAGGGTTGGTCCATGGTGGTCTGTACATGCCAACTGAGGGGTTCCCACTTGGAGCAGTTAGAACCACTGGCAGTTGCAGAGGGGCACAAATGGCCCATGGTACCCCTTTGAAACCAACCAATCTTTAAGTACTCAAAATGAAAATTAGCCCCCCCCCCCTCCCCCTGCAAATTCTGTACCCAAAAGGCACCCTGTAAGTTCTGATATTTTTACTTCTTTGCTTGATTCAAGACTTATAGAAAATAACTTGATTACTTTTTTTTCTAATAATTAGGTTTGAAACCTATTCTGATTAGAGATTTGAAGAGGCAAGCAAGCATTTCAATATCATGAAAGCATTGTTAGGTTTTATTTTGTATGTTATGTGGAGGCTCCACACACTTAGAATGAAAGGTTCAATTTTGCACCCTAAATGCAACACTGGCAGCACCTTTTTGGGTGCAATCTTGCACCCTACATGAAAAAGGCACAAAGATGCACCCTTTTGTACTGGTTTGCACCCAAAAATGCCCATCTGCACCCTTAAAAGTGTAACTATGCACCTTTAAGGGTGCAGAATTTTTTGCATTCAAAAGGGTGCAAATTTGCAGCTTCCCTAAGGGTACAACTCTGCACCCTTAAAGGTGCATAATGGTTCATTGGGTGCAAAGTTGTACCCATAAAGGAGCTCCCAGTGTTGCATTTGAAGGGTGCAAAATTGAACCTTTTATTCTTAATGTGCATCAAATTAGCACAACTTGATAGAGGCTGTTAAACTATGAAGTTAAACTATTATGAAAAATTAATGTTTGAAGTGTATGAGTATTTATAATGTGGGGGAGGTGTCATGGAACTTACCTAAACATAATATGAATCACTGGTATAACTTGCCAACCAATTCTTGAAATATAGCTTATTTGCTAGATGTTTCATTATTCATCATGTTCATGTATTCTCTAACTGTGTACATCTTCTGGAAGTACTTATGCTCTGTGCAGAAAGAGAGGGCTGAAAGTTGTATTATTTCAAGGAATCAGTGATACGATAAGTCTGTGTGTGAGATTATTGAAATCCAATGTACTTTACACTGACTGCTTTGTGCTTTTTTATTTTCATTTGTGTTATTAAGAATTGACATTTTTGTTAATTTAGCCATTTAAGAAACTTAACACATACATCATGTATCGAATTGAGGTTGTATTGTTGTATAATTCATGTACATCATTTTGTTTGCATACAAAGCTTTAGAGAGCTGTAGGGGTTACAGATAAACATTGTGAATCATCTAACAGAATTGTTATGCAGTATGAATTAACCTAGAATTAGCTCTTTTTATCTTCATTTCTCCTTGTTTTCAATATTTCTACTGATTCCCCCCCCCCCCCCCCAGTTTTCACATTTCTCCCCTAGGAAAGGAACTGTCATTCCTAAAGTTAAGCCCTTTTGCGTGATCAACTTTGTTTATCATGTGCTGTTTTGTAAAGTTTCATGCAGCTCTTACTCATAATTACTCTTATTGAAGATACCAGCTCCAAATTGAGTATGTATCAAATTTCAACATTACCATACTTGATGTTATATACTTGTACACTATACAAAAAGGGATTGGTCAAAATGACCAATACTTTGGTTAATATGTGTCCAACCAAAAATATTGGTTAAGATTGAGCAACATGATGGTCAATATGACCAAATTGTTGGTTAAAATGTATCAAAATTTTGGTTGATTTTGACCAGTTTTGGTCGGACACATAATCACCAACACATTGGGGTTTTTTTTTTTTACCAATCCTTTTCTAGAGCTTAGAACTCTTTATAATGAGATTGAAATATAAAGTTTCCAATTTCATTTTATTTCCAAAACTAAATGCAGTTTATTTCAGATATTCAGGACATTTTGTTAACTATATAACCTAATGATATTCTGTGGACCGTATTTGTATATCGCTTGAATACACAAACTGTAAATCATACTTATTTGATGTCTTTCGTTCTTTAGTTACTTTTTAAAATCTTTTCCTGTATTCCCATAATTATACAGTTTGCTTTTTGCAGAGTTTTTTCTTCTCTCCTGCATCTTCTTAATCCGCTTTAATGTCATGAAATTGTATTTCATGTAATTCAAAGCATTTATTGAAGGAAGTAATTTATCTGCAGTCACTCCGCATGATACAATTCTTGTTTATTCAGTGGCTTTTATAGCAGAGGAAAAAAGGCTGTAGTAATCTAGCTAAACACCATCGTAATTCTCGTTTCGCCATATTTCATTTGAACTATTGAAAAATTGGATTAAACGTTTTACTATGACAAGAGCCTAAATACACTGAAAAAAAAATTGTCAAGATGTTAAAATTTACAATTGTTTTCAAGATAGCTTGTTGCAGATAAACAGGAGATACTTAGTCCCATATGATTATATACCTTTATGTTTCTTTACAGATCTGTCTGAATGTAACTGTACATGTATTATTGACTTATTCAAACGAAAGCTACTGAGTAGCTTGTGTATATTTCTTCAGATGAAGACGACTTGACTTGTATAACATTTTTATGAAGAACGAACATAATCTGCATTTTATCATGTATATTGGGTTTAGAGAGATGTGTGTTTTTTGTTTAAAGAAATTTAAAAAAAAAGAAGCTGTAACCTCTTCCAGAAATCATGCAAATTATCGAGTAATAAAATATAATGTAGAGAGATTAATCATGTTTGAATGTGTTATTTGTAAATGTCTGCTCTGCGAACTTGTGATCATTTCTTACAAAGCATCTTGCACAAGAAGTTACAATGAAACGCTGCTCTGGGAAAAAAACCCATGATAACTCAAAATATCGTGTGTACATATCCATCATGAGTGATGATGAAGAAACTAACAAAAAAAAAATCATCCTTGACTGGTTTAAAATCAAGTCGCCTTACTCTTTTTGTTTAAGTTTGTGCAAGATTCTAGTGAGAGTGAGAGAAAGAGAGAGAGAAAGAGAGAGAGGGAGAGAGAGAGAGAGAGAAAGAGAAAGAGGAGAGAGAGAGAGGGAGGGGAGATTAGAAGAAGAGAGCGAAAAGGTGAGACGAAGAATTAGAGAGAAAAGGAGAGGTAGAGTACTGGCTAGACAAGGAGGGAAGAAAAAAGAACGGAGAGAGAGATGGGGTATGGGAAGAGGAATGAAAGAAAAGAAAAGAGGAGCAGGGATAGGGAGAGATGGTCAAAAGTGAGGACAATGATAAAAGCCATTGATTTATCAAAGACATTCAGTCGTGGGCTTTCATGGGGTTGGGTCATAATTTGCTGACATCAGACTTTTTGAAAAGCACTGGAAATACCTGTAATAGAGCTACATTTCTGGAGCACAGCAAAACAAGCTGTCCCACCATAAAAATTCTTCGGCCTGCTTCGGGCATTCTCGGGCCAGGGAAGGTGAGATAATGACTTTGCCATATGGGGCAAAGGGTGGAATATACAGAGCATTACAGGTCTGTTGATCATAAAACTCATAGTGATGGACAACACCTGTTACTGGGTAAGCACCCATGGTGCCAAATTCGCCATGAATGCCCACGACTGAGCTTCTTTAAGATATGACAATATTCACTGTGCATAATTCCAACAGCCTTTATTTAGTCTTCATGGTGTAAATAAGGATCTAATCCATGAAATTAGATGTTTATTTACTTTTACACCTTCGTCTTTGATTTTTAATTCAGATTTTCCTATTATAACTAAGGAAAACAGTACAAGACTTTAAAAGACCAAGTATCCATGCAAACATTTTCATTGCCAGGCATCAAATTAATTATCACAACAAACTTTAGACCCATACACTTCTAAATTTTCGAAGAACACCTAGCTCTCTTCATTATCTGGGCAAACTCTTGAAATATCATGAAAAGAACTAAAATATTCCTAAGAGACAGTTATCTTTATCATGGTATTATTTCACTTTGTTACTAGTTTTTTCACTTTACGTTTTCCACTTTCCAAAAACAAGAAAGATTTGCCAGAGCTCTTCAGATGAGCTGAAGACTTCACGAACTTTATACTAATCCTGATAACATATAATGTGCAAATGAAATCCATGTTCTTAGAAAAATATTGTATTATAAATATTGATAATCACAACAGCAAGATTTATGTCTACATATTACTACCAAATATTTACAAACATTTACAAAAATATATGTGCAAATAAAACATGATTTACTAACATATCTTTGAATCATCACCAAAAGTACGATCGTGTTTTAGACCAACTTAAATCAGCTTAGTAGTACGAGTATCCTATTTACATATAGGATAGACTGATACATCAGCAGAATTTATTAGGTGGTGGCGTGATCTCAGTTGATAGAGCACTGGTCTTGTAATCCGGTGACCTGGGTTCGAAACCAAGTCGATACGCTAGTGTGCCTTGATAAGGCATTAATCCTCATAAAAAAGTCCCTCGGAGAGAACCTAAAGCCATCGGTCCTCTGGTTGCTTAATTACAAGCATGCATGCTTTCTTAGCACTCAGGAAAAACAAACTAATATCCAATCAACGAGCAGAAACAGGGCGCTTGGGCATTAGGTTTGGATGTGTGCGTGCGACCCCCAACCACAGAAATATAAAGACGTCTTACATTTCTGTGCCCCACCCCCTCCCCTTCCTCCCGACCTACGAAATTCTTTCATTTGGGTATAATTTGATTTTCAAAGGCTTGTCGGTAAATCGTAAACAAGAAACAAATTGAAAATGATAATGAACTTATTTCAATTGTGTGTTTGGGTTTTTTTTTATATATTTTTTTTTATTGTTGGCGGTGATGGTGTTAGTGTTGTCGTCGTTATTGTCAGCAAATTTGAAAAACTGACGATCTCTCTGACAAATGTGAAAATCTCTGAGACTGGCGACTTTGTCCGGGGGCCATTGCCTTTTTTAAAAAATTGTCTAACGACACCCGTGATCTAAAGAGAAATAAGGAAGTGGCAGAAGTTGATCTGATATACATTGTACATCATACCATGGACTATATACACGTCATTTCCTCCAAGTGGCTGTGAGATGCCTTGGGCTTTGCACCAAATAAACTTGTACATGAGATGGCGCTCACATTAAAATGTTTGGAATCGGCTCGTTGAGTTTTATCACTATAGCAAGCAAATCTCAACTAAGACACAACCAAATCCGTATGATTTCAAAGTTATATGGATTTCATAATCACCAATGATTCTAACAGATTCACTGAATTCATATCTTGGCCTTTTTGCATACGGTAAGAAAAGAATCCAAAATGCAGTTAATTATTGCCAACAAAAAAATCGAAGTGGAAGAAAAAACAGAAGGTTTCTTGACTATATGTGAAAGAAAATTTTTATCTTGATTTGCCTGTTCGTATATTTTGTCCGTTATTATTTTACCATTGCGTAGCCAATGATGATCAAAACCAAAAAGGAAAATGTATGACTAAGAAATGGAACTGTGAGCTTTGGACAGTCAATTGCATTTGTCATGTTTGTCGAAATGTCGGTGTCGTGGGACTTCTGACAATTTTTCCACGAGTTCACCACATTATAGAGGTCTGTAGGTCTCGTGGGTTGTCACTTGTCAGGGTCCGGGGTCTGGAAGGGTCTGGACTATTGGTTTTGTTGGTTGTTTGTCCGTTGGGCTGTCCCGTTTGACAAAATGATGTCGGGTCCGGTTTTACGGATCACTGTCATTTACACGCGCACTCGGGCTATGTGCATGCGCAAGGGGTCTCCAAACTGCCCTTCCACCCTAATGTCGATGTTTCGTTGACGTGTATAGTCCCCCATCTCCCATATTCGTCCCTTGTAGGACTGTAGAAAGAAGAGTACACCCTCGGCAGCACCCAAATTCACGTCTCGCAGGCCGTCGAGGCCTTCCTCGGATCCAATCAGTAGGATCGGGTCGTTTGGTTCCGAGCCAGCAGCTTTGCTGAGGTCGACATACCGAGCTTCTTTGGTATGCTCATCGCATAGGAATAGTCGGGTGCCTTAAAATACAAATACAAGTAAGAGACAAAAGTATGTAAAACTAGTAATGCTTGGGGAGCTCCACCAAACATAACTCGCCTTTATTATTGTAATTACGATCATTCAGAATAATGAATCGTGTTTCATACTCGGGATACTCATGAAATGATGATTACATCATCTTCAAAAAATAATGAAACCTATAATATTTTGGGAAACTATTTATTGCGAAACTTCAGAATACAAACACCACAATCACTGGATTAACGAATCTTCGAAATACCAAACTTTTGAAAATGAACCTTTAATAGGAGTATCAACGTACAAAAATGTTCGGGATTAAGGACCCTATTGTATTTTCGAAATTATGAAGCTTGTTTCGTCGTTGGAATATAATGAGCCTTCAGCACTATCGGATCGAGGGTTTGTTACTAGTGGGGGCTAGGGGCCGATTGGCGTGTACTGCTTATCAGCAGAATTAAGCGCCATTTATGTGAGAAGGCGCCAACTTCATGTGTGATAGCGCCATAAATTATTATGTGAGGTCGGTTACGTCGATAAGCAGCCAAACGATTCCTTCAGCGCTGTAAAAAAAATAAGGAGGGAGTGCGCCCTGGTCCACGCCACCCATTACCTCTCTGTTCAATATAAATAGAAAATATTCAATTCCCTATTAATGAACCCGTCAGTATGAGAAGTTCGTGAGTTATGAGTTGTGAACTCTTTGGGAATTCGAATTTTCCTGATCTACCCCAGTCTAACGAGACCGACTCTAGATGACAACAAACCGCTCAAGAGTTTACACACAATATAGCTCCAAATGGCCAAAGAATCGGTCGGTTTAGAGTCGATGTGGAACCGGTTTGACGGTGCGACCGTGCATGATGTGATACATCACTCCAACGAGACCGACCCTAGACCGACAACAGACCGAACAAGAGTTACACACAGTAGCTCCAAATCATATCGGTCGGTTTGGAGTCGATATGGAGTCGGTTTGACGGTGTGACCGCTTGGTGCTCATTACCTCAGTCACACTAGCGAGACCGACTCTAGACCGACCATAAACCGAACAAGAGTTACACACAGTAGCTCCAAATCATATCGGTCGGTTTGGAGTCGATATGGAGTCGGTTTGACGGTGTGACCGCTTGGTGTTTATACCTCAGTCACACTAGCGAGACCGAATCTAGACCGACCATAAACCGAACAAGAGTTACATACAGTGTAGCTGCGAATAGCAATATATTGCTATTCGCAGCTATACTGTATGTAACTCTTGTTACATATATATATATATATATATATATATATATATATATATATATACACTGAGGAAGGCCCGAGGTGGGC
Organism: Echinometra lucunter; assembly: GCA_029962745.1. Lineage (NCBI taxonomy): Eukaryota > Metazoa > Echinodermata > Echinoidea > Camarodonta > Echinometridae > Echinometra > Echinometra lucunter. The sequence continues at coordinate 16,310,823 of CM057155.1, read as the reverse complement.
CGAAAATTCTGAACAATAAAAGCTAATGTTGGATTTACACATGGCGTACCTTCGACTCTTTTTGAAGTTATTACTGTCTACATTATTAATCATCCAACACGTGGGTATTATTATCAATATATATATATATATATATATATATATATATATATATATATATATATTGGTCGTTTTAGAGTCAGTGTGGAACCGACTTGACGGTCATCGGTCATGACGGTGGGACCGTGGTGTTATATAGAGTAAGAGACTGACCCCGGACCTATAACAAACCGAGCAAGAGTAGTGGTTACGAACAGCCCAAAAATTGTCAGATTGGATTTGATTAGGAGTCGGTTAGTGACCAATATAATTACCGTTAGGGTTAATAGCGAGTCCGTATATCTTTGTGAAGCCTGGCAGATCAACGATTTCAACAGTTCCACCTGTCCCATTAAGTCGCTTTCGATCTATCCCATCATCGCGGCTCCAGTAGAGATACCTATATGTACAGAACAGAACATCGATATTAATGTCAATACCCGCTCATACGGGGCGTCAATATTAATAAGATAACCAGGGTTCATGCTGCAGTGAGCGGCGAACAAAGCCTTCTATGGATATAGCTGCATGAACTCTATCAAAATGGAACAAGAGTTATTTAAGGCCAGAACGCAATAAAATGACGCCCCTGTGAGCCGGGCTTTCTAAGTATGATTGTGTATGTTTGTAACTATCTACTTTCTAATGATTCAGGGGCGACGGAACCTTGAATAGGAATATAGGAGATGTTAGATGATAGTTGACGGCAAATTTGCTGCAAGAAGAATACCACTGCACCATGCACGATTAAACATTAAGCTTCTCAGAGTGTGAAATTTACCGAATAATATCAGCCAAATATTACTGAAAAGCCCCAGAAGCTTCTCAAATTATATAACAATGGAAGAGGAATAGAGAGATACTTACTCCAACCCCCCCCCCCCTTACCGCCCTTGTAAAAAAAAATGCCTATGTTTACGTCATATACTTTTTGCTTCCATATATTTTTCAATTTTGACAATGAAAAATGACGACTCGGAAGCAAGATTATTTGTCATTTTGGGAGTAAAAATCTGTTTTCGAAAGGACTTCTCCACCTCCGACGTGGAATGCATATTGCCTTCGCCGTTTCTTCGATGTAATTTGCTTCTGTATCACCAAGTATATAGAAGCATTAGCTTTTAAAGGAGCAGATCGTATAGTTGGCTATAAAAACAGTCCATGAGACCGATCGTCCATAGCCTTCGAGCTTAACAACGTCTGTTTTGTGACCTTCTGAATTAGTTATCAGATTGACCATGGGACCGAAAGCCAGGAGAGGGCTGACCATGGGAGTTTGGAAAGTTGCCCATGCACAGGCAATGACAGGCCGCTTGATATATCGGCTTGAGGGCCGGTCAATTTCTAGTCTGAGGACCGGTGGACATGTACATTATAGGTTCAGTATGTCACGTCAAAATTTGCCAACCAAATTTTATTCCCATGCAGTCGGCCCCTGGCGACCCTAAGAAACCAACATTCCGGTCTCGTGTCCTTTTTGATCATATTTTCTGAGGGCTCACGAGACCAGCATTTTCGGTATCATGGGCTGTCTGTCTGCTAGGGTGTCCAGGTGGAGGTACCCGTTTTGTTCATCGATGGCCAGTGCTATAGGCTTGTTGATACCGACGACAAATTGAGTCTCCGAGTTCGGGTACCCGAGTTTTACAGAATTGATCCATCCTTGACTCTCGTACGCACAGAAAAGTAATCGAGACCGCTCTGCGATAACAATTCCGAGGGGTTCTGTTAAAAGAGAAAAAAAAAGAAGAAGAGGAAAACCTTAACAAAAATAATCCGTTCTTATTTCATAGCAAGAGACATAATTATATTGTCCCTAACTGTGCTTCCAAATGACCTTGGATATAATATCCCGGACTTCCTGGCTGTAGCTCTGGCAGCCGTTGCGTTTCATGCATTCAAGGAATAAATCCTTCCAGGGACCCTCACACTATACACCTGTGTCCAGTGTGGCAAATGCAGATTAATGTCATACCAAAGGATTTTAGTGCAGGAATTCAAACCTACAAGTAATTGAACATTTCTCGTTTGAACTATTATCAGAAAATTGCGTCTCCTGCGTTTGGATTATTTTTCACAATTAAAATGTATGTATCTTTGAAACGAGAATTCCCAGTTACCAGGCGTGGATACGATTTCAGATGTAGCCTATTATTTGTAGGAAATTAATTACAAAATCAGATAGGTTGAATAAAATCAAATAGGTTGAATAAAATTAGGGACAACAAAGAGACAAGGATTGGATTCCTTGTCGATTTCTTCTCCAAAATGAAGTGACCCCTAATCATATGACTGATCAACAGGTGGATTCCTTTCATGTATCTACAAAGAGCAAGTCACTGAAACTCACCATCAGCCGAATTCTCATATGTAACTTGTTCTTCTTGTTTTTCGACCAGATTGGCCCGCCATATCTTTTTATACTCCTTGTCCGACCAGTACACCATTTGATCTACAGGATCGAAGGTAACATCCGAAGGCTTCCCCCGGAGACTCAAAAGGACAGAAAACTGCATGCTGTTTGGACCATCCAGATCTGCCCAAAGGATGGTCTTTTCTTGGTGATCTGTGATGAATACTTATGTCAAAGGGATGAAAGAATAGAATAAAAACCTAGTTGACATAAAACAATAACTCAACCACCATTTGATCTTTAAGAAACTTAAGGATGCATGCTGTCTGGACCTCGAAAAGCGGCGAAACGGATACGCTTTCGTCGTGGTCATTCTGTGACGAGTATTGAGGAAGGAACCAGAGAGAATATTCTAGTGATGTAAAGTATATGGAAAATCATGGTTTCTTTCCATTTTGACGTTATAAAAATTACTCTGCTACTACGATTTTAATAAACGATAAAGCATGTTGGCTCTAATAGTTCAAGAAACTTGTAAGGGATTGCTATTGAGGCCTTTCAGATCGGCCGAAGGATGATTTTGTCGTGGTGATCTAAGGAAAAAAAAAACTTAGAAGAACCAAATAATAAAAATACTCTAATGATCAATCGTAAAATATTTCTAATCACGGAGTGCCGTGGTCGAGTGGTCTAAGGCGCTTGCCTGGAGACGCGAAAGTCGGGGATTCGATTCCCGGCACGGCACTTATGCCCTTGAGCAAGGCATTTCATCTGCATTGCTCTTTTATCATACATCAAATAAATGAAAATGCTACAGGCATTATTGATACCAACGTGTGCACGTGTTAAAAAAAATCCTCCCCCCCCCCCCCCCCGCGCGCGCCGTGCAAAAATTTATCCACTCTTCTGCAGCTTGCTATTCTAAGAATTATATAACACAACACTGTTTGAATCAACTAAGATAGCTAACCACACTCTTAAGTCTGCAAGGGATTAAAGCAAAATAGCATCTTAATAGTAGTTACAGCCACAGTTGCTGCATTCGTGCAGTGTATAGCCCTTTGAGTTAATTAGAAAAAAATAAACTATTGCAGATTATGTATTTAAAATATCAGAGAAACATTTACTCCAATATTATTTTGTAGTTTCCATTTTTATCCTAATTGTTTATTTCCCCCTCCTATATGTGAGACATGAGATTTCTTACTTTTATATACACCAGCAGCTTCTGTAGTTTCTGGTTTAGCAGTTGATGATGATGTCTCGGGTAGAAATCCTGGTATCCTTGTTGGACTTTGAGATGTTGGCATTTGGGATGAGATGGAATTTGTAGATGGTAGAGATGATAAATGTGTTGCTTCTGGAGTTGATGTAGGTGGTTGGGGTGATGATATCGACGTTACTGGCGTTGGTGGTGTGGTAGGACTCGGCTCTGTTGTGGAAGTGGCCACAGTGGTCGTTTCGACCTTTGACGTTGTTGATGTTTTGGGGGAAGTGGTAGGCTCTGTGGTCTTCGGCAGCGTTTCCAGTGGTTCCGAGGGGTTTACACCAACCGCAGTTTCTGTTATAGTCAGCTCTGTGGTAGGACTCGGCTTTGTTGTGGAAGTGGCCACAGTGGACGTTTCAACCTTTGACGTTGTTGATGCTTTTTGTGAAGTGGTCGATTGTGTGGTCTTCGGCAGTGTTTCCATTGGTTCCCAATAGCTTAGGCCAACCGTGTTTTCTGTTGTAGCCTGCTCTGATGTTATTGGTAAAGAAATTGATTTACTCTCTGAGGGCGTTGTCTTCATTGCAGTGGACAAAACTCCATTTGTGACTGCTTGAGTGGCGTTGTTCTCAAATGCCGACCAAGGCAACGGAGGTACTGTCGTACTGGCCACCTGTGTGACGGGGGCATCACTCGGCGTTGAAGGTTGTCGAGCAGAATCTTTCCCCTCTTCTGATGGAGGTTCTGGAATTAAATCAAAGCAGAATTATTTTGACAAATACTGTCTAGACTGTTATATTAAGCTCTATCGGCATTTAAGGAGCGTATGCATAAGCTCGTTCTCATATTGTTTGAAAGTCCAGTGAGCACGGTGAATGGAGCTCTTAATAAAATTGTTTGTACGGTCAGGGGTGGCGCTACAGGGGTGGGGGCGGAGGGCGACCGTCCCCTATGATTTTTCAAGTGACAAAAAAAAAAAAGAGGAGAACAGGAAGAAAAAAGAAGAGGAAGACAGAAAAGTATGGGAAAAGAGAGGACAGGGTCATGCAAATATATAATACCCCTATTTTTCATTTAAAACGTAAAAGAATTTATGGGTCATCTTGCCCCCTGTCAAAATACCCTGGCGCCGCCCCTGTGTACGGATAGCTCGATATCTCCTCGATTCGGGGGGGGGGGGGGGCGGGGTTGCCTCGAGAAAGACATTTAGTTCTTTTGATCATAAACATAATATAAAAATGGTGTAATAGCCTGTATACTCAATGGAGACATTGTCAAAAAGTTTGTAGTCCAAAAACTTGTATCATATCTGAAAGCTGTAACAAATCCAATGCTAATGTTGATGAATTTATAGACTTTGGGATCTTATATCCCGTTAATCGTCTGTGTATATAAGAAGGAGGAAGGTGGAAATTCATTGGAAAGCATGGGTATGAAGGAAGTTTATGCAAATGGTTTATTTGTTTAATACACTTCAGGAGAAATGTATTTAAATACAACACTCACCGGGGATTCGGCATATTCTGTATTTCGACGAAAGCCCGAATCTGTTCTGTCTACAGCCCCTCTTGTGTATGAATGATGAGACCGAAACTAAGGCAGGAACAGTCTGGACCAAGTCCCCGTGTTGGTCCAGTGTTTGGCCACAAGGTGTAGACATTGGTATCGTGATTTCAAGACGACTGCAGGACATCCTATCCGAGAGGTTACAGGTGGCTGTTCCAGCTGCATTAAAGTTCATTATACAATTTTAAAACGATCGCAACTACTTTCGACAAATCAACTCAAGGACAATACCCAATCGTAAACAGGGCGTCGCTAGCGAGGTATGACACCCCCCCCCAAAAAAAAAAAAAAATCGCAAGCGAATGCACCACCTCTTTTGGCAAAAGAAGGGATGAAAAGAAAGATAAAGAAGGAAGTGAAAGAAAAAGAGAAGAGAAAGGAGAAGAAAGAAGAAAAGAAAAAAGAAAGGAAGGAAAAGAAAAGGTAAAAGAGAAGAATGGAAAGGAAAGTAGAGGAAAGAAACAATATGGTTTCGGGCAGCTAGAATTCTCTTATTCCCGAAATGAGATGCCTGAATATCATAGTATTGGGGCAGCGAGGTGTCCGACTATCCTCGAATTCTGCAGGACGACGTAAATTTATATAAAATCATCTAGTGTATTTGGGTGACGAATCTACGTTTTAAAGAAATGGTTTTTATTGTCGATCGCTCGCTCGGAGAAACAGAATTGTTTCGGACAGCAAGCGAGGTGCCCAAATAGAGTGTAATTCGGCATTTAGGTGATGAGATATAGGCTTATCGTGTATTTTGATGACGAACTAACACTTCTACACTGAAACCAAGATGTACCTTTTCTTTCCTCACTTCGCTCGCTTGTAATATTTAGATAAAAGATGGTTTCAGAAGGTTAACTAATTCGGCAAACAAGGCGACCGATTGCGCTCGCTAGTAATATTTAGATACAAGATGATTTCGGAAAGCAAACAAATTCGGCAAGCGAGGTATCCAAATATAAAAATTAGGCCTACATGTCTTAATGACCCATATCACTTCACTTCCATCATGAAAAGGATTGCATATTTTTCTTCCCGCGCTCCGCTCACTCGTATGACATATATATATATACACAGGATGTTTCGGGAACTTCATGATAAATAACACTTCAAAAGAGTGTGTTTACTAGCTCGCTTCGCTCGCTCGTAATATTTAGAAAGAAGGAGATTTCGGACAGCAAACAGCTGGACCAGCGGGGTGCCAGAATAGAACCATTTTGGCAGCGTGATGACCAAATGATATATCATTTAGATATAGACCTATATGCCTATATCTAAATGATATAATTTGGTCACTTCGCTGCCAAATATGGTTCTATTTTGGCACCCCGCTGGTCCAATTACACTACAGTGTAGTGTAATTTGATGAATAATACTTTTTCCATGACAAGAAGTGGTTGTTCTAGGCTCGCTCACCCGCAAAATTTAAAAACAGCGTGGTTCAGACCCGGTTCAGAATCTAGCAAGAAGCGTCATTTCCCCCAAATTTTAAACCCTTCGCGGCTCCTAAACATTCCATTGAAATAACAAAGATCTACATCTGCGATATTGTTTGTTGTTTTGAAATAATTTCTTGGGCGGGGGGGATAAGACTTAGAATGCAGCATAAGTGTCGGCAAATTTGGGGTCACTACGTAAAAATTTTAAATTTAGGTCTTACAACCCCCCCCCCTCCCCTATTCGCCCCAGATTGTAATGTTTGCATTTCAAAATCTCATGGAGAGAGGTACTGCAAGACAGTGTCTGAGTTTTTTTTTTTTTCTTTCTTTCTTTTCCTTCTTCTACTTCTTCTTCTTCGGCTTTCTTTCTTTCTTTATTTATTTATTTCTTATTTTTTGGTTGAAAATCTACGTGAAAGCGTTCTACAATGGTTTGCGTAGACGAGTGCTGGTCAAAGTGGGCTATGTCCATATTTACATGCGGCCTCCAGTGCTCTAACGCTGGTTATTGCGGTGGCAAGGGAATCGGTCAGGGGGAGGCAACGGCCCTAATCGGCGCCAAGTTACCAGACCGATGATTAGGAGCAGTGTCCTGGAAGGGTTTTTTGCCCCTTGCCTTTACTTCTCTCATCTATTCTCTTTTTATCTTCTTTCCTCTTTCACTGATGGGGATGGGGGGGGGGGGGGGGGCAGAGGCAGATGTCCGCGTACCTGTGCCAGTGATTATACTGATGACAACGAATGACCGACAAAGGTGAAGGTCATCGAATTTGAAATATTTTTTTATGGCGAATTTCATTCAAATAATGCGTGATTAGAATTAAGGTTAAGTATCAGCGCACTTATTACAAGAATTATTAGATGTAGCCATGACAGGTGGCATCAGTTTATGAAGAAAGTGATTTTCAATATTGAAAAAAATGTAAAAAAAGAATCGTCGAGCTCAAAACCTACAGACAATTAAGAAAAACTGAAGATGTTATATTGGTTAGGAGAAATGTGTTTGCAATTGTTATCAACCCTACATCACAAGGCCTTAAGGCCTCATCCTTCACATTCAGTATCTGATATTACAGAGACTGATGAACAAGTAGGAAATAAGGTCCTTCAAATGCCATTCCAAGCTATCATTGACGATTTTGATATTAGCGTTAATTCTAAAAATGAGTTTTTGAATTTATACAGGAAACACGTTTGAAGTGATGAGAACTATTGCAATACTCAAAGTTGGTACAAACAACGAACTCATTTTGAAAGGAAATTTATTGTCCAATATATTTAAAAAACAAAATAACTGATGGATTAAGAATGGAGCAGATAGTATGAATAATGATAAATCGTGCACACGTACCTAATATCAGAATAAAGCAAGAAGAATACAGAACCATGGCAACTGAGTGAGGTCCATTCTATACGAAATGGAGATAAAAATATTAATATTGAAAACAATATAACGATGTACGTCGAAATCGTTGGCGTATGTGGAACGATAGTTGTCCAAAAATTCGGGGTTTTTTTCGTCGAGAATCCTAGATTATCGAATTGATAAACCTAGTTTTTCAACAACAACTCCGAATATCAAGTGATAAACCTAGTTTATCGAGTTCTTTGAAAACCAGGTTTATCAATGTGATGATCCTAGTTTTTCAATTCGATAAACTAGGTTTAGGTCGATAGATATCACGGGGTTTTTTGATAAACCAGGTTTTTCGATTTGATAAACCTAGTTTATTAAATAGAAAAAAACTAGGTTTATTAAATTCGATAATCTAGGTTTATCAAATTCGATAATCTAGGTTTATCAAATTCGATAAACTGGGTTTATCAAATTCGATAAACTGGGTTTATCAAATTCGATAAACTGGGTTTATCAAATTCGATAAACTACGTTTATCAAATTCGATAATCTAGGTTTATCAAATCGAAAACCAGGTTTATTAAATTCTTAAAAACTGGGTTTATCAAATTCGATAAACCTAGATTATCGAATTGGTAAACTAAGATTATCGAATTTTTGGACAACTGATTTGATAAACCTATAGTTTATAACCCAGTTTATCGAATTTGATAAACCTAGTTTTTCGACTTGATAAACCTAGATTATCGAATTAATAAACTAAGATTATCGAATTTTTGGACAACTGATTTGATAAACCCAGATTACCGAATTTGATAAACCTAGTTTATCGAATTTGGTGATCTAGTTTATCGAATTTGAAAAAAAAAGAGTGAACACATTCACTCTTTTAGGGGTGAATTTCAGAAGAGATTGCATTTAGAATGAATTAAGAGTGAATTACGAGTAAAATTGTGATATTCACTCTTTATTCACTACTTTTGGGGTGACATCAGGGATTACTCACAATCCTTGAGTGATCACTGAGGTCACCCCTCAACGAGTGAATAAAGAGTGAATATCACAATTTTTACTCTCTTTTCACTCTTAATTCACTCTAAATGCACTCTCTTTCACAGAGTGAACGCGTTCACTCTTCTCTTTTTTTAAAATCGAATTTGATCAATCTAGTTTATCGAATTTGATAAACAGTTTTTCGATTTGATAAACCGAGATTATAGAATTAATGAACCTAGCCTATCGAATATGATAAACCTAGTTTATCGAATATGATAAACCTAGTTTATCGAATTCGATAAATCTAGACTATCGAATTTGATAAACCTAGATTATCGAATTTGATAACCTAGATTATCGAATTTGATAATCTAGATTATCGAATTTAATAAACCTAGATTATCAAATGTGATAAACCTAGTTTTTCGATTTGATAATCCGGGGGGGGGGGGCGTAACATAAAGCATACAATCAATCTTACGATTTATATCAATCGTAAGTCTATGGCAAACCATGTACTAAAGAGATACAATTGATTGTAAGATTGATTGTATCTCTTTATGTTACACCCCCCCCCCCCCCGGTTTATCAGAACCACAAATATGGACCGATATCATATCCGATATCATTTTTGATAAACCTGATTTTTCAGGTTTATCAAAAAATCCTAGTTTTTCAAAAATCCTAGTTTTTCAAAAATCCTAGTTTTTCAATTCGATAATCTAGGTTTATCAAATGTGATAATCCTGGTTTATCAGAACCCCAAATATCGACAGATATCACGGGGGTTTTTGTTGATTAAAACGGGTTTTTGATTCGATAAACCTAGCAGAACCCTGAATATCAATCGATATCATGGGTTTTTTGATAAACCAGGTTTTTCGATTTGATAAGCTAGGTTTATCAAATTTCGGTTGATAATCTAGATTAATCAATTCGTAGTCTAGGATTCTCGGCAAAAAACTAGTTTTTGGAATTTTTGGACAACTATCGTTTCATAGGCGTATGCTCGACCGAAGGATATCGTTAATTACAGTTTGCCCAAATTCCTTACCTTCGTCCCTATTTCTACAGTATCAACGTCATGCAAGGGCCGTTTTATTTATTTATTTATCATGTATCTTTGAGGGGGGGGGGGGGACAAATTTGAAATTTTCCAAAAGGTGTCTCCTTTTATCCCCAGAATTTGCTGACAAGAAAAAAAATGGTCCAAGGCTTTTTCAGTTATCTCTTTTACCCGAAAATTCTCTGACAAGCTATAATACGAAATAAAAGACTTCCATAAATCGGGGGGTAGGGGTGAGTCTCCCTGTTCCATGAAGTCATGACAATCTGCAGGATGCAATTCAACTCAATTCAATTCAAATTTATTGATAAAAAATTCCACCATTATGGAAAATCATCAACATACAAAAGGTTTTATAATGTCACTGAACAAAACAAAAAAGAAACAAAAGAACATAAAGGCATAAGAGTACAAAAACAAGGGTCAGTAAAAGGCAAACATATAATTTGCACTTACCATTCTTGAAGTGAAAAAATTCCTTAAAAATCTTTCCATGTATCCTCAGACGGAAATGGCAACTTAAAAATGCGATCACAAGATAACGTCAGTAGGTCTGTAATTACAAGCAAGTTGTTTGCGCTTAGTTCGTCGTCAATAGGATTGATGTTTAAAAGGATACCTAGTCCTGATTGCTCGCAGATACACTTAATGAGAATAACAGCCAATAAGCTTTTATTCACATGAATTGGCAGAATCTCTGAAATCGATATGCAACAGTATGTAATGATTTAAATGGGCTTCACTAGTAGAGAAAGGGTGAACAGTGGTGAAGGGCGATCATTCTTCTGATTGGTCTTCTTCATTTTCCACGGGATGTCGAATGGCGGGAAACATCATTCCATTGTCATGGTAACCGAAGCAATGATTTTAATAAAGGGATCTCGGGAGAATCTAGGTCGCATAAGCTGGAAACGAACTGATTCCAACATGTATGAAGTAAAACGCTTTAATTTCAACCGAAAAAAGCTTCATTATACTTTTGTCCTTATGTTATAGGCATCGCAGCATTATATACGATATGCATTACGTGATTGTGACAAGCAGTATCACGCGACATGCTTGCCTTGTACATACTTCATATGACTTGTTTTTAACATCCCTGGTTCTGTATTCTTATTAAAATGATGTGGTTGCTGTGGAGTTCAAATGGGATTTGCCTGGGCAGGAATGATATAATCATGAAAATTAATGTATTGCAGTCAAACCTGCTTTAGCGACCACCTGCATGGGGAACCTTTCATGAAGTGTAGTGTCATTGATTTTTTAATGTCAACTGTTTCTCCGAATTTCCTTCCTTCTCCTCTCTTTCCTTCTTGCCCTTGCTGTACTCCTAAATATTTCTCTTTCTGTTATAATGGAGCCTTATCATTATCATCACATTTATATCACGCAATACATGTTCAAAGTTAATGATTTTATTTCTATCTGATGTAATTTCTTTTTTTTTTCTTTTACATATCTCATAAAACTCATTGGTGCAATAAATATGTTTAAATTCGTTAACGTTATCATTATTTGTTATTTTAATGACATTCATACTACATGTATAGTTCATCATACATAATAATGTCTTTTACATATGCATTTGAATTTATATATGGATGTTATTCTGTCATTTTTACTCTGTAAATATTTTCGCAATTCACTGTCGCGATGAGAATATGAATAAAACCACTGAATTGAATTGAATTGAATTGAAATGAAATGTTATAAGCTTCTGAAATCCTTGCATGTGATTGGCTGAGAGCAAAGTCAGTAAATATCACTGACAAGACATTTCATGAAACGCTCATCTGTAGATAGGCCACCTGTCTATAAAGGCCACAATATTCGTTTCCTGGAATGTTTCTCATTGCAACATAATATTAAAGGAACCTGTACATAAAGACCACCTGCTCATGAAGACTGCTTTTCTCCCCAGTTGAAAGGTCTTTCTAAACAGGTTTCACTGTAGTATTTCTATCATGTCAGAAAGAGATAACATTATTAACAAAGAGGGAAGGAGGGAGCGAGGGAGCAAGGGAGCGTGAGAGAGAGAGAGAGAGAGAGAGAGAGAGAAAGAAGTTTCATTTATCAGAACTGAAGAGCATTTCTCTTAATCCATATGAATGAAATATTTCAAAAATTTAATTGAAGTTTTTCTTCATCTTTTCGAATGATGTAAAATATGTTTATTTTGATGGGGGGGGGGGGGGGGAGGGGGCAATATGACACATAGGTGAATTCATTGACGTTTTAAATGAACAAATAGGGGAATTGTATAGATGCAAGCCCCTAGGCCTCGCTTTCAGAGGCGTCGATCCACTTTTAGGATGACCTTGTGAATGACATGAATGATAAGAATGAATTATTTAATTTTTCATTTTTCATATTAGATGAAATATGAAGTAGTAGCAGTACTAGTAGTAAAAATAGTAGTAGTAGCAGTAGTAGCAGTAGTAGTAGCAGTACTAGTAGTAGAAGTACTAGTAGAAGTAGTAGTAGTAGAAGTAGTAGTAGTAGTAGTAGTAGTAGCAGTAGTAGCAGTAGTAGCAGTAGTAGCAGTAGTAGTAATAGTAGTAGTAGTGGTAGTGGTAGTAGTAGCAGTGGTAGTAGCAGTAGTAGTAGTAGTAGTAGTAGTAGCTGTAGTAGCAGTCGCAGCAGTCGTAGCAGTAGTAGTAGTAGTAGTAGTAGTAGTAGTAGTAGTAGTAGTAGTAGTAGTAATAGTAGTAGTAGTAGTAGTAGTAGTAGTAGTAGTAGTAGTAGTAGTAGTAGTAGTAGTAGTAGTATTAGTGGTAGTACTAGTGTAGTAGTAGTAGTAGTAGTAGTAGTAGTAGTAGTAGTAGTATTAGTGGTAGTACTAGTGTAGTAGTAGTAGTAGTAGTAGTAGTAGTAGTAGTAGTAGTAGTAGTAGTGGTAGTAGTAGTGTAGTAGTAGTAGTAGTAGTAGTAGTAGTAGTAGTAGTAGTAGTACCCTGATAGCAGACGTACGTCTTTAAGACGTCATAAAATGGTCTCAAACTGGTCCATACGTCATACGTCGTATAGATGACTATTTTGCGACGGCAATACAACGTTTGTTTTATGACCAATATTTCCCCACTTTTTGTTTGACCATCATATGATGTAAATTGTACGTCAAACTATTTACCACTTTATTAGGTCTTCTCTAAGACCAGAATAAGAGGGGGTTTTTACGTCAGTTATTTCCCACGTTTTAACACCTTTTTAAAGACCACAATATGACGTGATTCGTACGTTATTTTTTTCATCCATATATTTTTACCATTTTTATGGCTTTTCCAATGAGATCACAACAATCATCATTTACGATTTCTTGCTTTTTCAAGACATAAGATTTATTCAAAGAAGAAATTTTCATTTTCTACCCTGAAATTAATAGAGGAACGTTCCATGAAGAGTTTTGTCATTGATTTTTACTGACAACTGTTATAAGCTACTGAAAATCTTTTCATTTGATTGGCTGAGAGCAAATTAGTGGGTGAAAATCACATACTTGCCAACTCTACCGATTTAGGCGGTAGACTACCACTTTTCATGGAATTTAAGCAACTACCGACTGTGAACTCTCTTTTCAGTAGAAACTACCTTATTTGATCATTTAATGGACCAAAAGATTATTTTCATGCCTTATCATTTATTACTGGCTCCATCACCCAATATTTATCATACTTTGAAGGATTTTGTTTGTTTTTATTTTCACGTATATGAAGTCATCTAACTTCAAATTTCAAAAATTCATAACAAATTTTCCAAACTATCTTAGTCTAAGTATAGAAGCAGTGTCCGTCATGCACCTTTCAAAAGCAAACATCTTATGTGCATCATTACGATTCAAAATATCGAAATTTTAAGGCAGAAGGGAGAAAAAATACCTTGGCATGTTTGGAAGCTTTGTTTTCAGTTTTCTTGGAAAATCGAGAATATTCATTTACAATGTCTTTCAAAATTTCAAAGCTGAAAAGTGGGAGCAGTGTCATCCAATTTCGAAAGCAAGAATTTAACGTGCATGATCATGATAACGCCCATTGTATTTAGTTTCCAACTATCGAAAGCTTTTAAAGACGGAAGGGAGAAATAAATGCCTTTGGAAACTTTACTTTCATTTTTCTTAGAAAAGTGAGAATAGTCACACTCCGAAGTTGAAAAGCGAGAGTGGTGTCATTTTAATCACATTTCAAAAGCAAGAGTTTAATGTACATCACGATGCCCACTATTAGTTTCCAAATATCGATACGGAGGAATAAATACCTTTGTAAACTCATTTTTTCTTGGAAAAATGGGAAGAGTAAATTACATTACCTTTCAAGATTTCAAAGCTGAAAAGGGAGATGAGGAAATGCTACCTTTTAGTTTCACGGCTTCAGTAATCAATATCCAAAACTATTTATGGAATTGAATACATAATCATTTTTAAAGGAAAAAAAATAGTTGAATATTAGAAATAATGTCTCGCTCTGAAAGGCTGCTCCCCGGGAGACTTTGCAGAGGATTCTCCAAACACAAATTTGGAACAAAAGTGCATGTTGAATATAATGAGTTAAGGCTACAACGGATCTGGACAACAGATTTTTATAGACTTTCCTGAAGTGCTCTAAAATATGTTTGATTGTTCAAAAAATATAAAATCTTCCGTTCCGTCGCTACGCTCCCTTGCATACAATGAAGAAGGTAATCAGTTAATTTTCAGGTATTATAATAGTATTGGATATTTATACTCCGCATATATTCACTAAACAAAGGCGCTCAAGGCGCTCTCAATATTATACCCCGGCTCAGCTAGACTACCAATTTCAGTGCTCACAGCATTTTAGGAATTTCTTCCTGCCTGTACCCATCTTCACCTGGGTGGAGAGTGGTAAAATGCAGATTAATTGCCAAATGACTTAAGTGCATACTGCATATAGCCATAATTCTCTTTTGTGACTATAAGAGTTAGAGAATGCAAAGTTCTAATCCTGCTAATTGGAACTACACAATGAAATGTTGGGTCAACAGTAAGGAAATATTCAGGGGGTCTCTCCTCCCTATGAAAAGAAAAGAAAAGAAAAATGAGCACTACTGACCCCATTAAAACAAAACAGGGAAAAAAAAATAAGTGGATGCTTAGACCAGACCGTGAAACAGTTGTATAGAAAGTGCTTTAAAAATGCAAGGTTTTTCTCTCTTAGTCACCACGTGACCGCGCATCCTGAAAGAAAGTAATTTCCTAAGAGCGTCACTAAAACGCTAGGTTTCGATCCTTTATGAAAGTCAAAATTCACTCATTCACATGTCGCCCCCTCCCCGTCATGAAAAACCTCTCCTGATACCCCTCCAGATACTTGCCCCCTCACTGTACCGACAAAAAAATAATAAAATAAAATAATTTTAAAAAAAATCTACTTCTTTTTCATTCTTCAGTGTTGGCAAGTCACTGACATCGAAGTTCATGAAACACTCGATCATATAGTAGTAGTGGCAGTAGTAGTAGTAGTAGTAGTAGTAGTAGTAGTAGTAGTAGTAGTAGTAGTAGTAGTAGTAGTAGTAGTGGTAATAGTAGTAGTAGTGGTGGTGGTGGTGGTGGTGTTGATGGTGGTGTTGGTGGTGGTAGTAGAAGGTTGGTAATTAGTTATCATTTTGTATACATTTTTAAAAGATAATATCATCAGTATAATTTTTTCTGTTACAGGTGAATTGAAAAGATATTTTAAAAAACAACAGCAGACCCTTTAACGATTATATTATAACTGTATTATACATTTCATGTTCTTCATTGCCAAAAACAGTCGATGTAAAATGCAACCCTAAGATTGTCTTTCTAATATACCCTTTTGTTGTGTAGGCCTATATTACTGGCCTATATACATTTAAGGTGTAGTCAGTGTGGTGTGTATGGTTGCACTTTTATAAACGAAAATAAGAGAAAACATCATTTTAATTAAATAAATATGAAAATGATGTGGAGATAAACAACCGATTGCAATCTTAAGCTGCCTGGTAGAAGAGGTACTTTCTGTGCTGCCATCCTCTTTCTTTGTTGTTTAAGCTGCTGTTGTTTGTTTTTTGTTAAAGGCCTGTATGTTTCTGGTGGTGTGATGGATAATTGTTCCTTACACTTGGAAATACAATTATATTTTCAACTGTACATTTAGTATTTTAACTCGATACTTTTCCAGCGTTAGACTCCCCTCACTATGTACCACTCGTACAAGCAACATCGATCCCATAGTTGGTTGAGAGCCAGAATTAAGAGCATTTGTTGTGCTTTTAGTTAATGGCTTATGGCCCTCAGCAGAACATTTGAAATAAGTACTAATACAGAGTGACAGAGAGAGTGCGAGCACATTGGAGAGAGAGAGAGAGAGAGAGAGAGAGAGAGAAAGAATGAGCATTATTGGAGAAGGAGAGAGAAAAATCAGTGCCTGCGCGAACGCATCAAGCATCACTGATAGTGTCTGCGCGCGAAGACTATAAACCATCGTCAATGAGTCGTACGTGACAGTCTATGGGATTGCGTGGATTGCCTATGGAAAGGTCCAGCAAGAAATCAAGTCCGCGCACATGCGCGCAAGGAGGATTTGCGTTTCCATGTACCGAAAAAAAAATTTCGCCGGCCGCGCCGGCGTGTGCGAGGATTATTTTGTATCCCTATGGTGTTAATGGCGTAGGTATGTTCAAATTTGCCTAAATTTGCACCCCCAAATGGCGTAATCTGCATAACCATTAACCAAATTAGCAACCCTAAATGGCGTGAAGAGTGAGAAAAGGCTACCCTAAGAGGCGATTTACCAGCGAATGGTGCTGAAAAGCAACCCTTTTTGCCAAAGACGTCGACGACGCCTGAGTGCCTGAAACGGGACCCTTTTGGACGCTTTTTCTGGACGCGGGTGCATAGCAGGCCATGTGGAGAGTGACCCCCCCCCCCCCCCCCCGGGGGGGGGGGGGGCAAAACATCGCAGCTTTAGGTATTTGAAAAAAAAACCTTTGATACTTTTGATCTTTAATAAATCAAAAGTTAAAACTCGTGAAAGACTGACGTTTTCACAGTATAAATTTGAAGGGTGTCAAATTTATTGGGACTAGGTTTTGTGGAATTTCCTTTATCAGTATTCTGAAAATAATACTTATAATTGATAATTATTATGGGGGATACTTCCATTTTTCATAAACTCAGTTATTTAGCTTTCGTTTTAATGCTGGTTGCAAACTAAAAACAACAAAAAAGTAACCCCCTAATTCAAAATAGCATAGCTTTTTAACGAAAAAGTTGTGAGCAAAATGATTTGGTAGGAGTATTCCTATATTGTCTAACTTCTGTGTGAAAATGAGATTGATCCATCACGTCATGCATGAGTAAGCAGACACTAAATGCAAAAATATCACTTTTCAAAAGTCACAAGAGTCATTTGAGGGGGTCTGTGAAACAAGCTTTTTTGGTGTTTGTGTGTTGTTGATGTTTAATTATCATGGTTGTGTCATGGATGAGTGAGCACATTTTTACCGATGAAGCAAGAAATGCTAAAAATATACTGTCTATAATGCTGGAAAACGACTACCCGGTATTTTCACATACATGTGCTGACCCATGTTGGTTGATGCCAATTTTTTTCCATAAACTGAATGGATTTTTTAGATTTAGGAAGGCTGAACGTCACCTTTTCCCCCCAAAATTGTGTTCGCCCAACTGTGATAAGCAGGACAAGTGTCAGGGATAGGGGATAGGCGTGACGGGATCAAACAATGAAAGAAACCAAATTCGTCAAAGTTTTGTTTCACAAACCCCCCCCCCCCCCGGCTCTTGTGACTTTTGAAAAGTGACATTTTTGCCTTTAATGTCTGCTCACTCATGCATAACTTGACTTTTGTTCTCCAGAGTAATTACTGATTTATGACTCTGGGTTGAAAGAGGTGGAATTTCAGCTACAATGCACGGTTGGCAATTGTCGGGCTCTGAATTATTTTTGACGCACACGTTGTTGTGAACTCAGTTTCAAAAAGTGACACCTAATTAAATATTCATAGCATTATTTGAAGAATATTAATCGAAAAAATAATCCCCATTTCCCTACCATAATTATTGATAACGATCAAAACAAACAAACAGACAAACAAACAAAAAAAAAACACAAACAAACGCACGAAATTTCATTTACACTTCGCCTACCATAAACGAATCTCTGATTGCGGAATCACTGCGATCTGCGCTTTATACTCCGCCCACCTATGCAGAACTGTACTAGCGCTGCGAGACGCCGTAGCTCGATTTGGCCGAAACTTGGGGGATGAAACCAGTGAAGCCAGTGAAGCGCGAAGGCGGCAGTCGGCGCGCGTGCTTAGCGCTTTCGACGGAAAACACCGTTCATGTAATACTTCCGTAGCGTAGGCCACATACATGACACACACGTTTCCTGTATTTGAGAGGCTCCATCTTAGTCCTAAAAATGATGGAAACTGGCAAGCCAAGTCGGACACTTGTCCTGATTTCTCTGGCCATCAACCTCTGCTCATCAATTCTCATCGTTTTCTTGAACAAATGGCTGTATCGGAATTACGGATTCCCAAACATCACGCTGACTTTCTTGCATTTTCTCATGACAGCCCTTGGCCTGGTTGTGTGCTTGAGAATTGGACTGTTCAACAGGAAAAGCATTCCCATCCAGAATGTCCTGCCACTGAGCTTAACCTTTTGTGGATTTGTGGTGTTTACAAACCTCTCTTTACAGAATAACACTGTTGGCACGTATCAGTTAGCAAAGGCAATGACAACACCATGTATTCTGCTCATTCAGACAACCCTGTACGACAAAACGTATTCAACAAGAGTGAAATTGACATTGGTAAGTTAAGACTAATAAGACTAGATTCTAAGGGCACACTTATTTTAGTTAGATTTAGAGGGGAATCATGGCTAGCCCAGGGACGTCAGGGGAGTAAACAAAAAAAAAACGCTAACACTATTACTCCCCATTGGCGTCCAGTGCTTTTAGTTTTACCTCCTATTTGTACATAGCAAGCATCGTGGCACTTCAAAACAACCCCTGGAAAATCACTTTCCCATGGGCCAATGGCATCACCAGCCTTGTGGTCATCATGAACCCGACTGACACTTGGGACTAAAAATCAGACGTATGAAAACCAAATTTAGATATAAATTTATCGTAGTGTAGCTAGAAAAACTCATTTACGTTTCCCCGGTGTCCATTGAAATGCAGATAGAAAATCGTGACTAACTTGCGCATGCGCATCGATGCGCAACTAGATGCAAGCGATCTTGCAGACGTTTTTTTTTTTTTTTACTCTCCTGACGTCCCTGGACTGATTATGGCCTATCTCTTGATGAAAGAAAAAAGTTGGACCTTTATTAATGTAGACCTTTTATTTGTTCTTACACTTACAGATTTATCATGGGGAAGGGACAAGGGTAAGAATGTTTGGAGGATTTATCATTCTTATGAATAATTAATTTTGTGCTGACCTAACAGTTATTATTCATTTATCGCCAAGTTTGCCCCAAAATTTTCAGGAACACCCTGGAATTATTCATACCGTGCATTTATGTGAGTGGGGGTGACATGCTATATCAACATCTTGGTGTGCAATCTGTTTATGAGGAGAGACATTGCCTTTCACATACATGTATGGGAAACAGAATGTTTGAAATAGATCTATATTTTCTTATCCATTTTTCAGTTACTGTAAGTGTGATATTTCATGAATTTACAAATCTATATTCATGAGACATTCTCTTTAAGTATCACAATGAATGAGGTGACTATGCGAGCCAGCAAGGCGTAATAGTATTCCACATTTCAAGCCTTTCAGTTACCGCTCTTAGTCTCACGTTTTTTGCATTTTTTGAACTGCTCAGATTCCTATAACTGTGGGAGTCATTGTGAATTCCTTCTACGATGTGAAGTTCAATGTGACAGGAACAATATTTGCAACTGCTGGAGTACTTGTGACATCAGTGTATCAAGTGGTAAGTTGACAGAAAACCTTGGAATGGCACTAAGAAAAGAAAGTGAAGAAAACCTGCATGATAGGGGAGGAGATTGTTTGGGGTTGGAAAACGGCATTTCCGATAATAGATCAGTTTGTTTAAGATGCTAAAAATGTGGGGTTCTATGGTACATTTTCTGACAACAATTCCTCCCTGGTCACTTTTCTTCAATAAATTTGTTCTTTCTGTAATCATAGACTAAGCAATACACTAATGCTAAAACCCTACCAACTTCGAAAGTCTGTGACCTGCTATCAATTTAAGCAGATATTCAAGTTGATATTCATTACTGTTATTAATAGTATTGTTACAGGACATAGTCATTAACATCATCATCATTTTCATCATCATCATTATCGTTATTGTATTTCAAGATTATCTATGTTTTCTATGGATGTTCTTAAAGGGAAAGTCCACCCAAGAAGTTTCACTGTTTCAATAAAAGGAGATGAATTTGAACAGCATTTAAAAAAAGAAATGAGCAAAATCGGTCAAAGAATAAGAAAATTATACTCATTTACATGTTCTAGTAAATTGCTCGCGGCCCTGCAAATTGGCAACACTGATGACATATGCGATAAGCTCTAAATTCACTTTGTACATGAAATTTCACATTTTCTCAATTTTCTTGGAAGTTACACATTTTCTCAACCCATAGTCAAAGTACAGTCTATATTATGTAAAAAGCAATTCTTCTGAACATACATTGAGTATGGGGTTAGAAAATGTGTAACTTCCAAGAAAACTGAGAAAATGTGAAATTTCATGTACAAAGTGAATGGAGAGCTGCTCGTATATGATGTCATCAGTGTTGCCAATATGCAGAGCTGAGAGTAATTTACTAGAAAATGTAAATGAGTGTAATTTTCTTATTCTCTGACCAATTTTGCTCATTTTTTTAAAAAATGCTGTTCAAATTTAACTCCTTTTATTGAAACAGTGAAACTTCTGGGGTGGACTTTGCCTTTAATATTCTGCTTTTGACTCTCCTCAACTAGTAAATGATATATATGTTATAGAGTTTACAGGTATTAATATTATTTTATTATCATTATATTTACTTTCTTATGATGTTATGTTTATTATCATTATAATAATGATTATTATCATTATCATCATCATCATCATCATAATCATCATCACCACTATCATTATTGTATTTCAAGACTATCTATTTCTTCTTTGGCTGTTCTTGACATTCTAATTTTGACTGTTCTTATCTAGTAAATGATATTAATGTTATATTGATATGAAGAGGTCAATTAAGTGTATTGATATTATTTGATTATCATGATTTACATTCTTATGATGCTATGTTTTTTATTATTGTTATAATTACATGTTTTATCATCATTAAAGGAGAGTGCAACTCGAGCATCAGTGTGCTCTTAGTGAATAAAGATGACCAAGAAGAACAAACAGTGAAAGTTTGAGCAAAATCGGACAATCTGTTAAGAGTTATGAATTTTGAAAGTTTCAGTAAATCCCTATTATGAGGATCCTTGAGTTGGCAACTT
Source organism: Echinometra lucunter (assembly GCA_029962745.1). Lineage (NCBI taxonomy): Eukaryota > Metazoa > Echinodermata > Echinoidea > Camarodonta > Echinometridae > Echinometra > Echinometra lucunter. The sequence continues at coordinate 16,289,269 of CM057155.1, read as the reverse complement.
TGGCAGCATCTGTGATGTCATCGTAGATAACTCTCCATTCATTTTGTACATAACTTTTTAAAAAAATTGATTTATATGAAATTTCAAGTCAGGAATCAACATAATTCTTCCCAGTATGCTTGCAGAATTGATATAGCCATGTCGTACTCAAACAACAAATCAATAGAATTTTTATTTTTCTTCAAAATAAAGAAAATGTTGAATTCTGTGTACAAAATGAATGGAGAGTTGTCCACAATGACATCACAGATGCTGGCAAAGTTGCCAATTTAAGTATCCCCATAATAAGAATTCACTTAAACTTTCAAAGTTAACTCTTGAGCAGATTGTCCGATTTTGCTCAAACTTTCACTGTTTATTCTTCTTGTTCTTCTTCATTCACTGGAAGCACACTGATGTCTGGGTTACATTCTCCTTTAATATTTTTATCATCATCAGTTGTTGTTATCATTATTGTTATGGTTATTATTCTCTTCATTTCCCCATTTTTCCTCTCCTTCAGTGGGTAGGAAGAAAGCAGCATGAATTCCAGGTGAACTCAATGCAGCTACTCTACTACCAAGCCCCCCTGTCTGCCTTCCTACTCCTTTTCATCATCCCCTTCCACGAACCTATCATAGGAGATGCGGGTTTATTCAGCCAGTGGCCTCCTCAAGTTTACGTAAGTTTGCAACCTCTTGCAGATCAGTAGACTTGGGGGCTGTATCTTGAAACCATCATAAGTCCGACTTCTTGGACATCCCATTGAAACGTGTGTTGTAGAATTAACACACGTTTCAGTGGGATGTCCCTGAACTTAGACTTATGACGATATCAAGAAACGCAGCCCTGTTTACCGATGTATTTTGATTCTTAAATGCACGTTTTCTCTCCAGAACTCATGGTTACAATATGAAATATTAAGTTCTTTTATAATGCATAATGGCATCTCAAATACATGGAATGATGTATGCATACATTAGGCGTTGCTTTGTCTAGCAAGGCTCTTGCAAACTTCATAGTTGTCAAGAGAAACATTTGTTTAACGGGTATGTGTAAAAGTAGTAAGCAGGGGGGGGGGGGGGAGGAGGTTCACAAAACTGGGGGCAAAGTTACACATGACTTTAAGAATCACTTGAAAGTATGGAGAGCCAAATGTTAGTTTCATTCATTTTTAATTGCTTATATAAGCTGAAGTTTAAATATCTATGTAGATTAACATTATAAATTATTAAAAAAACCAGGGCGCTACAAACCCACTTGCCCGCTTGACTAGGGCAAGTAACAATCATGAAAGGGTAAGTGAATTTTGAAGTCACTTGCCCAAAAGGGCAAGTAACTTCACTCAAAGCTATTATGAAAACAAATGAATAAATCAATTGATATAATGCTCATAGTGCAAGTACATCTTTAGCAATGGCTAACTCAAATTGATATCAATGTTGCAAAATTTAATTCAGACTCATGAATTTTCGTAATTTGTGGAAATAGAACAAGTGGGATATGTTTTCGGGCAAGCAAGATATGTTTTGGGCAAGCAATTTCCAAAGCAACTTGCCCAACGTTCAGCAAGTAGGAAGAAAAATTTTTGTAGAGCCCTGCAAAACATTCTTAATGTGAAATATAGTTCTTACCAACAATTATATTGAGATTATGGGAAATACAGCCACACTTTGTTCAAACAAGAGGGAAAAATGTGGTTATTGAATTTGGCTATTTAAAGTTAAGTCATTCTTAAAGTTTTGTAGATTACGTTGTCGGTGACGCGCATGCCGATCTTCGGTGCGGTTGCATCGTCGACGGCTGAGATCTCTGGGGGGGGGGATGTAGCATAGGCGAAAAAGCCCAGCCTGATTAGGGTTAACCCACTGCCTTGCCTATGGTATGTGAATTAAAGAATTCAGTAGTCAGTGGGTTCAAGTAGTCATCAGTATTCATGGTAGAAAAGAGTAAAAAAAACAAAAAAAAATCTTGACAAAAGAGATGATTTGAAGGCTAAGTTCGTAGATGTCTATTAATTTCGTTGCAGATTAACCTAAAATATTACTGTTCAGAAAGTGCATTTTTATGTTTCATTATTGAAGTTGAACTGACTGAAAATAAAACAAAATATTGGCTGTTCACTATTGATATTTTTGTTTTATTGTTTTTGGTGGGGTGGTTTTTTTTTTTTTGGGGGGGGGGGTTAAGTTTTTAGGGGGATGGGGGTTCTTTTGTCAGTCATGTGTCGGTTTTATTGGTCTGACAAGGGCAGTGAGGTCAATATGCTATCTTCAAATTGTGAAGTCGAATAAACTTCTATGTGTTTGACTTGTTCTTTCTCTCCAGGTCCTTGTACTGGCATCTTGCTGTGTGGCTTTCTCTGTGAATCTTTCCATCTACTGGATCATTGGCAATACGTCTCCAATAACGTATCCTTTTTTACCAGCCCTTCTCAACCAATGGGGCGCAAAGTTCTCTCGTATGGGCTGCGAATTCCCGCATTAATTCTTTAAGAAACAGGATGAAATTATAAAGAAATGTGTCTGCTGATACATAACACAGCCAGAATTCAGCTATGCTGCACATGATGTGTTAAGAAAGATTTTCTCAAAGATTCTTTACAAATTGGGGGTAAGTCCATTGCACACAATGACTTCTCGGTTTTTGTTGTGACATATTTTTTTTGTGTGTGTGTGTGTCATTTAGTTTTGTAAGGACTGCCTCAAACATTTTGAAGAGCCAAAGTGGGCCTCGTGTTGAAAGGGTTGAGAAGTAACCATATTTGTAATTATTATCTTTCCTTTGTAGAAACTTACCTGATACAACATGCCTTACATGTTACCAAAGCAATTTCACTAGTATCCTCGTCACCACGGCACTGTTTCATGAAAGTTGTCGGCACTGACAAGTTTTCATTCTCAGACAATTTCAGTAAAATCCTTGGTTTTGATTGGCTGAGAAGCACTGGTCACTGACTGTTACTATGGTAATTGTCAGAGAATGATAACTTTCATGAAACGGTGCCCTGATTAAATTTTGATTCATCGCTTTTCAGTGCACATTCTCTACTTCACTGGGGAGCACTGTAGCCAACCACCTTGTTAAACTTGTTATGCTTTTTCATTTGGTACAAAATTTGTCATGGTAGGCTGGAAGCACAAAACTTTAAGAATTACAACCAGTTTTATGATTTTGGACAAGTGCACATTTACCATGGAATTTTCCATGATGTTGAAAAATGCTGTGGGATTGTTTCCTTAATACCCCTACAAACAGTTACAATATGGTCGGGCACGGAAAGTTTTGTCTGACCCTCCTCGGTGGCTATTTCCTCTTCCGAGATCCTCTGGCATTGAATCAGCTTGGTGGCATCGCCCTCACACTGTCCGGAATCATCCTCTATACTCACTTTAAGGTACAGGAACAAGAGCAAGAAAAGCCAACTAAACCCTAGTAAGTATACCCATCTATCTGTTTCTCAGTAGGCAATTTTCGTTTGCTTTTTGTTTGTTTTGAAAATGTGAAGTGTATTATGCTTTAAAAACCCCAGCATTATTCTTTAAGCTTTTGACTGCTGCATAGTGACCAAGTCTCAAGCAGGGTACTATTTGAAGTAGGAGTTGAAAGAGGAGAAAAAAAAAACAGCTGGGCAAGTCCTAGCTATTTTGTTCCAGGATACATTACCAACCAATTCTAGGATAATAAGTGTTAATAATGATTTTATCATGAAAATAGTCCCCTACTAGGCTTAGAACTCTCAGCCACAGCGTAGGACCCCAATTAAATCCTTGTAAACTTGTAAAAGCTTTTGAATTCGTAACGGCTACCGAACGCCTCCCTGAGAGAGGATCAATGAATCCTCGAAAATACTACCTCTCATTTCTCCCTTATTTTGGCACCAAAATTCATAAAAATTTCAGATTACATCAGAAATGATGATATTATTCTTCATTTTCATTTTCTCTGAAACGGTTGGGTATTTTTTTAAATGCAAGTATTTTTCAGTTCCAGAGGACCGCGGGAAGAGGTGTTTATTTTTTTCCGACACAACCCTAGGAGAGCATGAATATGCAAACAATTGACATTTTACTAGACTTCAGTTTCCAGGCTAACTTTCTGTGTATTTTCATGTTTGCGCATTGAGTAGTTTTCTGTAAATCTGCCTTCAAAAGTCACGGTTTTAACATAAAACGAATGTAAACTGTCACTACTGCGCATGCGCTTTTCCGACTTTTTCTATTACTGAGCTAAGTCAAGTGCATTACATCATGCACTAGCACTGCATGCACGTTGCACGTTGCGTGTATATCGACGAACAAGGCAGGACTGCTGCAGCCCCCAGCAAGCAGCAAGCCTTTGATTAATTCGCTGTTTATGCAAGGCCAAAATAATTGTATGCATGTAATTTTCTTTCAATTTCCTTTCTGTAAAATTGTTCATAAAGCCATGCTTTGTTCTATGTTTTCTGAACCATTTATTTTATCTAGAAGTGCACGGGTCTTGTACGGTTCGCACCACAGATAGTTCAGTTAGCTTCGCACAGTCACACTGCGCAGCATACAGTGCGAAAGCTGTGCATGAACTGGAGTATGTGGGACTACTCGAGATTAATCTCGAAGGGTTCGTGAATGACATTGCCTTGGATTTTTTCCCGACGTAACCGTTCGACAGCAAATTTTGAAAAGATATTCGGAGGGGACTTTCGATATACTTTGATTGTTCATATGTGCAAGCCTCGATCTTGGGCAATAACGGAAAATATGAAAAATAACGTAACTTTTGCTGACTAAAAAAAAAAAAAGAAGCATCTCATTTCACTCATTTTTTATATATAAGACATGATTCTGCTACAAATAATTATCATGATGCGTTAGAACAACTCTCATTCTTTAATTTGAAGTTTGATTCATTTCATTTGGTGGTTTCTAAGGCAAGAATTTACAGTTTAGCCAAGACTCCTCCGTAGCGGTTTTATGTAAACAAATTGTTTACTTTATGCAAATTAGGCAGCATGGAGTGAAAGCTTTCAGGCAGTTAATTGGGGTGCTACGCTGTGGCTGCTCTATGAAATATGAAAAAAAAAAAAGTAAAAGAAGTCAAATGATTAATTTTATGTCAGTTTTTGGTTACAACTCAGTGATACTTGGTAACATATAGGACCTTAAAGGCCCTGTGGCAAACCCCCATGTTTTTTTTTTAGTGTTCACATGTGGCGTGGTAAACGATGCCACTTATGATAATAAATGCGTATTAACACATCAAAGCTCAAATAGAAGAAGAGTTTTGCCGAAAGTTGTGCACACAAACTCGTCACAAAATTTGTGCTAACGTTTGAAGAATTTGATTGGTCCACAACTTTATGCTGCCAGGAGGCCAAAAATATGCCTCTTGCCTTGGCAGGGATTTATTTAGCTGTCTCATATCACATTCATTTGTACACACAATAAAATAAAATAAAATAAAAATGTGGGAGGTTCATTCTGTGGTTTTCTACTTCATATCTGAACAAGCCTTAAATCACCAAATCTCTTGGACTTGTCTTTTGACTGAATTTTGCACTTTCCTTCTTTGAAGCCAACAGCTGGATCGGGATGAAATAAGCCAGAAGAAATCGATGATGCAGGATGGCGAAAGGGGAGGAGAAAAACTTTGACTAAACTTTGCACTTTCCTTCTCTGTATTAAAAGCTGCAGTTTGGAAGTACTGACACAGGACGCTAACCAGCAGGATGAAAGCACGGTGAAATTTGTGTGGCAGGACTGTGAAAACATAGAGAAACTGACTAAAATTTGCACTTTCATTCTTTGTTTTATTGAAGCTATGGCCTGAAAGTGTAGACACAACTTTCCATCCAGATTCAGTTTAAGATGGGTATTTCAATTTAAACTGTCAGTAGAGAAGATGATTATCTTTTAAAAGCCATAATTTTGTGAAAAAGGGAGAAAAATCTTATTCTTAAAACTTTCGCATAGATTTTAAAGGAATAGCCTGCAAACATTCTTCCAAGCCGGTCACAAACACTAATTTCCTCTCTATCATGGTACATGTTGTAGTAACAGCAGCAATGGCCCTCGCTCGGCTAGGGGAAGTTTTTTGCCAAGGTGAACCTGCTTCTTATTCTTCGGAATTCTTGATCTGTAAGTGATGTCTCATCCTGGTACTCTGCATGTTCATTGCTAATTCAGTAAAGAGAACCATCCCCTTATTGCCATCTACTGACAACAATCTTCCCCACCTCCTCCACCCCCCCCCCCCCTTTTTGGACAACCACCTCTCCGGTAATCACTTCCAGGATAAACTTAACCTTGGATGACTAACCTCCTCCCCTTGAAATTTTACACCAATTACCTCTTGGGAAATTTTCATGGGAATTTTAGTTCACAGAAACTTACTGTAAGTAATAAGGGTTTTACAAGGCCCATGACACAAGACTTAGTGAGATTAATGAACATATATGAATGTTTTGGGGGATTAATTGCACATAGTGGTCAGTGCAATGATTTGCAAATGTCATCTGGGCTGCATTTCTCAAAACCCCATTGAAACGTGTGATAATTCTATAACATGCGTTTCAATGGGATGTCCAAGATGTTAGACTTACGACGGTTTCAAGAAACGGCCCCCTGTGTGGGAGTAATCACTAAGCATTCTGTTTGGGGCTTTGGGGTAGTTTTTTCTTTAAGGGGGAGGGGAAAGAAGGATGATCTACATGTAGGGGATGGTTGTTGTAAGTCATCAACATTCACCATCTGCATGCTACCTTTCATTTTCAGCTAATTATTGTACTTTTTTCAGCACACTCATTAGTAAATTTGAAATTTGAACAAAGATTCACCCATATCCTAAATCCTGCCTCCTGAACATTTTCTGTTCAATACTCTAGGGCAATTCCATGGTAACGGAATTACAAATCAGAGATAATTAGCTCATATTTTTATTGTTTATGTGCTTATTTTGTACTCTGCCCCCTTTCTCACCATTTGATACTCTGTGAATATGCCCATTCTTTCACCTATACTCTTATATTTCAACAATTTTCTACTTACATTCATGATATTGTGGTGGTATATCTACCTTGATACCGGAATTACCATAAAACAGTGTCACTTGCAAATAACAGAAATGTCATATAAAATTAAACGTGCATTATACCAATGCTAAGATTTTTAAACTTCTTTTAATTCAGAGATTTGGCAATTCAGAACTATCAAAAGAGATTGTTTTTACTATAACTCTGAAGTAGGCTGATTGTGCTTCCCATGTGGAATTGCCCCCCCCCCCCCCCCCCCATTTAGCCACCCCAGGGGCCCGTAACACAAAGGTTTGCAATCAATCACAAATATTAAACAACTATTCTGATTGGTCAGGGTCACCTTTTTGAAGGAGATGTGCATAAAGCAATGGTTTTGATTGGCTGTTACAACTTTGCGATTGATTGCAAATCTTTGTGTTACGGAGCCCTGAAAGTTTGTTGAGAGCCATGGCATCAACTTAATGAGTGAGGGCATGTTAAAGTGTATTAATCATTTAACAGTTCATGATGTAAAGCTAGAAAGTATTGATTTAACCCCAAAAGCACTTTACTTTGCCTTCTATGGGTTAACAGATAAGGAATATGAAGAAAACATACAAGCCTCTCCAGCATTAACCCTCTTGCATGAAACCCAAGTTTGACTTTTGGGCCCCTTTTCATAAAACTTGTTATCAATAACACGTTGCAATAACTGTTGTAAGCTACTGAAATCCTTGCATCTGATTGGCTGAGAGCAAATTTGTCATAGAAATATGGCAGTTGTTTTATGAAACAGGGCTTTGTTCTGCAAGGGCTGTATACTTTGCAAGCAATCACAGATTGATTGTCTAGTTTGCTCACAAATTGCTGTACAAGAACTCATAGAGTTAACATTTGAAGGTCATATTTTGAATACAGTGTATCGAAGTGGAATGGGCCCCTGACATACAGAGCAAAATGTTTTTTCTATTTTTTTTTTTTTTTTTGTGATTAAAGACTGTTTCATACATTTCTTCTTCTCAGCAGACGATATGCTCATGCAAGTTTGCACGTTTTATATACTAGTAGCTCATCATAGTGCATGTTTATTGGAATATGATGTTTGCAGAAGGCTTACAGCCTATAAGGCACCATAATTACATGCCAATCTACTCTTATATTCTGCTATGATTTTAGTTCTGTTTATTTTCTCCATCTGCTGTTTTCATTTTCGTTCATGATTTGACTTAATCATCATCATTCATATTTTCTTTTCTAACATACACAACTGATTGCATGTATATTGCATATATATATATATATATATATATAAGACGTGTACTGCACTGGTAGCCTAATGCTTGTTATTTGCATTGTAGATGCTAAGAAAGTTTACAATAAAAAGGGACATTGTAGAGTACAAGTATATATGTAGCAACTTAGAGATAAATGACTCCCCTCGCTCATCTACCAAAAGCCCCCTAACTTTTAGTCCTGGTTTTGAACCCCTCCTATAAATAGACAAACAAAAAATAAACACACTCATCTGGGGAGCATTTCATGAAGAGTTTTGTCGGTGAAAATCACCGACAAATGTTACAAGCTACTGAAAATCCTCACATCTGATTGGCTGACAGCAAATTAGTCGGTGAAAATCACTGACAAAACTCTTCATGAAATGCTCCCCAGGTTGGTCTAAATGCATTAAAGAGAAGCTTGAGTTTTGGAAGGGGATGAAAAATAATATGTGCAGGTTCTCAGTCTTTCAATATCAGTTTTGCATGATATGATAGCAGAAATATCCTCTGAAAAGGAATTACTCTTCAAATGCCCTCGTATTCAAAACATGTCAAGAAACAGTTTCAGCCCTCAGTCTGAACATTTGTGTGTAATCCCATATATCCATTTCCGTGTGCAGTGTAGGTGCTTTCCAAAAACATCAAGTTGATTTCCTTATTCCTGTGATGATTTCAACATCTGAGGGCATATACAATATTTGTTTACTACCTAATCAACCTTTCCGAATCGCTTTGAAAAATCACATGACCAGGGGAGCATTTCATGAAGTGTCTTCTCAGTGATTTTTACTGACAAATTTGCTCTCAGCCAATCAAATGCAAGGATTTCAGTTGCTTATAACAGTTGTCAGTAAAAATCACTGACAAGACACTTCATGAAACGCTTCCCTGAACTCAAGTTTATCTGTAAGGCCAGTGATGTGAGGAATGCAAAAATACTGACCTCTTCATCCTATCAATAAATCATTTTTAATTGTGTAACTACATGGTGCAAATGAAAATACAAAACAAGAGTTTGTCACTGTTACATTACTGTCACTTTTCATACCATGACCAAATGTATTTTGTCTATTTTGCTACATTATCACATAACTTAGGGTTGATAGTTGCCATCACTGGTCTGTTCGTAAAAATATTGATATAAAAACATAGACAATTTTACGTACAGATCAGTGGTAACCATCTATAGATCCATAAGTTAACCCAGTTGAGACAGCATCCACATTGTGTGGTTTGGCCCAAAAGCTTTTGCTGCAGAGCCCTAATAAACATACCAAATACATGAGCAGAAAGAGCAAAAATTTCTGCATACAGTGCCCATTTTGCTTGCATCAGTATTTGTTGTTCGATGCTAAAAGTTTTTAAAGGAAAATAATCGCTAAAATCCTGAAATTGGTAATGCAATTGAAAGTTCAAAATGGCTGTTTGTCCATGCAAATCAGCAACTCTTTACCTTACAAAACATTCTTTTTGTAAATTCATATTTATTTCAGATACCTGACTTTTTATACGAAAAAATGCAGCTAGAAACTTAAAATATTGGTGTTGCCCATTTGAGGAAGAAATCTGATCAAATAAGGCTTCAAATGATTCCTGTCATGAATGGTTCAGCCAGATTTAAGTTTCCAGCTGTTAACCTTGAAGAAATATGGGTCTATCACTCTTGGAATGCCAAGTTGAAGAGATATCACGACAGGTCTGTGCCATTTCCTTTCACCAGAATAAAATACAAGTACATGGTACAGGAAAAAAAAATTCCAGCTAAGAAACGCAGACCACTTTGACCAAGCGGTCAGAAAATCCAAATCATTGAAACATTCATCATGCTTGTGTTTGTTTTTAAATCATGTTCTTTTCATTTTTTTTTTTCATGTAGTGCATCTCTTTTGCCCTATGAAATGCCTACAATATTACATCTCTTCTACCATCCTGCTCCCTTCTTCTCTTACTTTCTCTTACCACTGTAGGTCTGCCTCATGATGAGAGATGATATTTACCAGTCTGCCTTCTGCATCATATCCATGTTCAAATGTCATCAATACCCTTCTCACTGTACTACGCAACTTGCTGCATGTCTTTTTGACTCTTACTCTATCTTTGAGACATAATGTATTTGTTTTCACTTATGAAAGTAATTATCTGATTGGAACATTTTCCTTTGTTAAAAAAGAAAAAAAAAAACCTGCTAATTTACTTATCTACTTTAAATCTTAATTGTATACTGGATTTTACCAGTGTTCTCTTCTGTTGTGTTTTTGCAACAAATTGATTGACCATATGACTACGTGTATTTCTCTTACGAATAAACAATGGCAGTCTTCACAATACAACTCATGGGAAAGACCAGGAACATACTACATGTAAATGGACTGCATAAAATTTACTTTATACAAATAATTAATTTCAGTATCTTCATTTCATGCCATATTTTCTTCCACTGCCAACATTTCTTTCACCTTTCAATTGTCCACTTACAAGAAGTATCTTTTTAATGTTGTATTTTGATGGGAAGTATATCACCTGACCTCAAGAAATTGGTTTCAGTCGATGTCAATGAGAACACGACTGACAAAAAGACACATGCACTGGCAGCTGTTTATTTTTATTGTTGGCCGGCAGTTTACCTCTTTACTAACTTTTACATACCCGATAGTTGTTGAACAAAAGTTTACCTTGACAACTAAGAAGCTTGCAAGAAGCTTGCCTGACATAGCATTAACTAATGTATGCAAACTGGATTCCATATATTTAGATGCCATTATGCATGTGAACAAAATAGTTATGGTAACAAAGGGTTTGGGAGAGAAACGTGCCTGAATTTTAATACATTAGTAAATGAGTCTATTTGATTTCAAACAGAATTATTTTTTTATGTCAGACAGCATACCCATCTAGCTTGTTGATTAATGTGCATAAATTTTCCATAACTGATTCCTTCTATGAAAAATATTTCTTCAATTTCACTGTTTATCTTCATAGTCAATGAAATACTTGAAAGCAATAATCATATAAACATATTTTTCTATCTGCTTTTTGCAACTTAGAATAGCTCTTCTTCTTTGTAAGCCTGTCTTCTTATTTCTCTTTTATTTCAAATTCTCTATTTTATATCATTGTTCATAATTATTGTATTATCATTATTATTATAATTATTGTTATTATATCACTTTTGGTGTAGTCCGTGCAAACTGAGCAAAAGTTGAATGTACTTGTAATAGAAATTGTAGAAATATGTCATATATCTTTGTAATGTATTTTCAATCCCTTGTATATACATGTATCTTTTATTGAATCATCATGAAGTACTATTAAATCAAATACAATTTTTTTTTCCAGCTATAAAATAAAACAGGTGCAGCACCTTTCTTGCCTGTAAGAACTAAACTTGTGTCAAATATTTTGTAAACATAGGTTGAAATTGCAGTTATCAGTCAGTGAACAAAAACTTAGCTTAATGTGCAGAAATCAGAATTTGTTATGTATAGATAACACTTGGATGTTGATTTCTATGCAGTTTTGAACATACACTGTAGATTTTTATTTTCGTATTTATACATTATGTTTTCATGAAATATTGTTCAGCTTTGCTGAAGAATTTCCTGTACTTTGCAAAGTACTTTAAAACCTGAAGTATTGCTGGGCAATTCCCAGATGCTGTCTTGTACATATTAAATTATATCAAATCATCAGGTTGGCTTTCCTAAATTGACTTGATTTCACTAAAGCATTTTATAAACATTCCCATTGTGGCATAGCGTTGCTCTAGTCACTCGGGGGGGGGGGGGTGCACTGAGAGCTTTGCGGAGCACCAAGAATTGATAAAATTTGCTGGAACAAGGCTGTGGGGGGGGGGGTAGTCATTGTCTTTTCATGTATTTTCTAACTTATTTTCTCTTTTTTCTTAGCCCTCCCCCCCCCCCCCTCCTCCATACCACAGGGGTAGGGGGATGACAACCCAGTGAACCCACCTTATGATTATTCCTCTGTCTTGTCGCATATCATGTAGAATAATTCATTAGACTATCAATATCGGTATCCATGATTCTGTTTACTCATTTCATAAGGGACGTTAAGTGACAATCTTGGTCTTGCCCTTTGAGGCTGTGCTTTTACTACTTGTACAGTAGATAAGAAAGAAAAATACATTTATATATATTGTGACAGTATGAAATGTTAACTCCTTGATATAAGAAAATAGTTTTTAAGCGAAAAAATATGATACTATTAAACATAACATCCTAAATCTATGATAAGTTGCACTTTCTTTCTTTTTTCTTGTTTACAGTGTAAAGATATCTTGTTTTTAATCGTGAAAACACTATAACAATATGTAAAATTGTATGAAGATTTTATGTGTGTGTGTGTGTGTGTGTGTGTGTGTGTGTGTGTGTAAGGGTGTGTATGTGGTGCCGTGATCGAGTGATATGAGGTGCTTGACTGGAGACGCGAAAGTCGAGGGTTCGATCCCCGGCGCGGCATTTATGCCCCTGAGCAAGGCATTTTATCTACATTGCTTTTTTATCATAATAAATGAATATGCTATCAACGTGTTCAAGTGTTAAAAAAGTGTATGTGTGCGTGTGTATATATTTGGGCTTTGTAATAATGGGACCTTTGGAATAAGCTGCAGCGAACCCTCTTCCCCGAAATTACGAACCTTTGGAATAATGCAGAAAAATGTTCGGAATTATGAACCCTTCCTATCTACGGATGTGTGAAGCACAGGTATGGGAAATTTGTGTGTCCGAATTATGAACTTTCCGAGATTCGAGTGCCTCCCGTTCAAATGTCGCCACAAATATCCAGTAGGTCTATTTCATTGTTTATCTAATACTTTAGATATGTGATTTGATGATGATTACAGGCATAACCATCATTTCAAGATAACTCGTGTTCGAAACTGGGCGTTTTGAAAACGATAATGATGACTTTCAGTAAACTACTCTTCAATTTGTAAACATGTTACGTGAACTCGTTACGCCATGTAACTACATTTTGAAAACTTTTTTGGGGGTCTCAGAAGATTTGTAAGACTGAAAAGAAAAGCGGAATTGTGGAAAATGTACATGGTTTTAACCTGCTTTTGACCAGGCGGAAATCTCATGTGAAGAAAAAAAAAATCTGTCATGATTAATGTGACCCTTAAGTTTGGAGGTCGAAAAGTATACAAGCAACAAACAAACAAAACAAACATTCAAAATGGTGGTAGATGATAGCAAGCGTAGCAATTTTAACTACACAATGTACATGATTTTTAGAGGACAGAGTATTCTTAGTAAATGTTACTACAATAAGGAATGAAGCCCGAATGAAACATGAAACCGCAAGAGTACTTCTAGGAATTATCCCGGTGTTGTCACTCTATACCCAAAGGTGTAACCATGGGTGTCGATTTGTGTTCGTGGTTGGGGGGATGACTGATGCCGAATATCCTCGACCGCAGAGCAAAGCGACCGAGCGGGGAAAGGGTGTGGAGGTTCAAACGTTAAGAATAGGCTAAATAAGCGGGGGGGGGGGGGGGGGGGGGGTTAGGACCTGTTTTTTGCTGCCCATATCTCTGCATTATTAATCTAATCTACCGTTCCTCCAATTTATTGTTTTCAAACAATATTGTAGAGGTACATCCTCGTTACTTGAATGAGAACTTTAGGGGACTTGAACCTTTACTGAGAGTATGAACCATCCCTTCTTTTATTTTGCGAGCGAGCGAAGCGAGCGAGCCGAATATTCTACTTTCTAGCTATAAAAAAAATTTATTTGTCCTCAAAGTACACTCAAGCAAAGGTGTTGGGCTAATTCAGCACCTCGCTGGTCCAATTGATACATTCCTAAACCCATGAACCACCCTATTTTAAATATTACAAGCGAGGGAGGCGAGATAGGGGAAAACACACTCTTTTAGTGATGAAGTATCATTTTGTCATCAAAATCCACTGTAGATCTATAAAATATCTACACATATTCTATTGAGCGCAGGGAGCGAGGAAAACAAAATTACATTCTTTGATAACCCCAAATATATCTAAATAGTTTTGATCACCTAATTGCCAAATATGATGCTTTTTGGTGCATCACTTGCCATCCAAATCCATTTTGTTTCTATGAGCGAGTTAATCGAACTACCGACAAAAACTCTGTTTCTTTCTAGTAAAACGTAGAATTTTCACCTAAATAAATTACATGAATTTTATTATACCATTTCCCTGTATTCGAGAAAAGCTTAACATCTTGCTGTCTAAATATTACAATATTCGGACATGTTGCTGAATCTTGTTTCTATGAGCAAGCGGAGCGAGCGAGCGAGCGAGCGAGCGAGAAAGAGCTGTTTTTTTTTTTAATACTGAGAACAGCTAGGTTCTAGTGTACTGTTACTCCAATTGTATGATTTTAATAACGTACATTTTATCAGCATCCTCCTTTCTCATATTTGGTTAGATAGGAATAGGCTACCGGTCACAGGCCATTATCTCATGAAAATTCTTCTGTTATGGGTCTTCTTCCTGTTTCTATAAGCGAGTTAATCGAACTACCGACAAAAACTCTGTTTCTTTCTAGTAAAACGTAGAATTTTCACCTAAATAAATTACATGAATTTTATTATACCATTTCCCTGTATTCGAGAAAAGCTGAACATCTTGCTGTCTAAATATTACAATATTCGGACATGTTGCTGAATCTTGTTTCTATGTGCAAGCGGAGCGAGCGAGCGAGCGAGAAAGAGCTGTTTTTTTTTTAATACTGAGAACAGCTAGGTTCTAGTGTACTGTTACTCCAATTGTATGATTTTGATAACGTACATTTTATCAGCATCCTCCTTTCTCATATTTGGTTAGATAGGAATAGGCTACCGGTCACAGGCCATTATCTCATGAAAATTCTTCTGTTATGGGTCTTCTTCCTGTTTCCATGAGCGAGTTAATCGAACTACCGACAAAAACTCTGTTTCTTTCTAGTAAAACGTAGAATTTTCACCTAAATAAATTACATGAATTTTATTATACCATTTCCCTGTATTCGAGAAAAGCTTAACATCTTGCTGTCTAAATATTACAATATTCGGACATGTTGCTGAATCTTGTTTCTATGAACAAGCGGAGCGAGCGAGCGAGCGAGCGAGAAAGAGCTGGTTTTTTTTAATACTGAGAACAGCTAGGTTCTAGTGTACTGTTACTCCAATTGTATGATTTTAATA
This sequence comes from Echinometra lucunter, assembly GCA_029962745.1. NCBI lineage: Eukaryota > Metazoa > Echinodermata > Echinoidea > Camarodonta > Echinometridae > Echinometra > Echinometra lucunter. The sequence goes on along the minus strand of CM057155.1, from coordinate 16,273,827 downwards.
ACGTACATTTTATCAGCATCCTCCTTTCTCATATTTGGTTAGATAGGAATAGGCTACCGGTCACAGGCCATTATCTCATGAAAATTCTTCTGTTATGGGTCTTCTTCCAGTTCGACTCCTTACAGTTTTATTATAATGTACATGTATAACATTGGATAGAAAGACAATATGCAAATCATTTTCATTTCATAATAAACCCTGATGAAAATATTAACTGGCATTGGTTAAGATAACAAAAGATATTAAATGCGAGTAGAACAATAATAGCATACTATCTGATAGAAAGACAAGATGCAAAGCGATTTGCTTTCATAAAGATAGTATCATAACCTCATTGGTTGGGCTACTTAAAATGCGAGTGGGCGAAGCGAGCGAGCGCTGAAAGCCTTTTCCTTTTGCCTTTCTTTAAAAATTGTTTCTTTGCACTTTATTCTCGTCGTCTTTGTCTTTGCTGTTACTTTTTTTCGAGGATTATACATGTAGGAGGCTATGAAATCTTTCATGTTTTTCATGGTGAATATTGGGGGGGGGGGGGGGGGGGGAGATGATTGTACAGGCCATCCCCCCTGACCAAAATATTGGGGGGATATATCCCCCATCCCCCCCCCCCCCCCGGGATCGACACCCATGGGTGTAACCATGATCGTTCGGCAACCCAGAATTTGACCCCTATATCGTTTCAAGTACATTTTCAGCCATTTTTACCCCTATTTGGTATAAAACAGGTACAGATTGGCCTTTTAGAAACATCCCTATTTTTTGCATTCCATGTACACTTTTACTAAAGCACCCTTATTTTCGCAATTAAACAAGGACCAGAAAAAACACCCTTTTTTTCAATTTCGAGTACAAGCTCCATTGGCGTAAATCCCGGGGGGGGGGGGATATATCTCCCCCTTTTTTGAGAGGGGGGGGGGGGGATGGTGTGTACAAACATCCCCTCCCCTCATTTTAAGGAAAAAATGATGTTGCAACTAATCAGTTGGTGATTTTTTTTTTAATGTCATAAATGACAGTCATATCGTGGAATTTTTATTTGAAATGCTCTTAAAAAACCAAAAGAGTGGTTATTTTTCACTCGCTCGCAAAATAATAACATTATGTGTGTGTTGGGGTCTGCGCGGGTGAATCAGGGTGTGTGTGTGTATAAACTTAAGTGTGAGTTCACGAAAAAAAAATCGACGAAAAACGGGTGATCATTCCCCCCCCCCCCACTCCTCAAAACGGATTTGCGCCGGTGACAAGCTCAAGAAAACCCTTTTTTATTTCGAGTATAAGCTCATGAAAACAACCCTTTTTTTCAAAATCGCGAACATGCTAAAAAAAAAAAAAAAGACCCCTTTTTACGCGAAATTTCGAACGATCAGGCGTACATGAAGTCAATACAGAGTGACAACACCGGGGGAATTATGCTGAGGCCCTTTTTGTATAGGCACTTTGGAGGTCACATGCTACCACGTAAGCAATCTCAATTTGTATGTAGGTGTTCTTTTTCATAATGAAAGGTTTCAGAAATGTTTCACAGAGTTCGAAATTCGGTACGAAAAAAGTAAATGCTCGTCATCAAGTTCAAGGCATTTTGAGCCACTAAATCCCAAATAATGGTTTTCTAAGAACATGATGAACCACGAGGTATGGGGTTCAAATCCCTTTTCAGCAAAAACACCCTATGGTGAACTAAACCATCACAAATTAATTCACTTATATTTATGTAAGAAGATCGACATAATATAGGTTGAATCACAGAAAGATAATGCTTTTTACATTTACATTATTTACCTGTCTACATGCATGCAGTCGGACTAAATAATAAGACTATAGTGCTACGTTCAAAAATTTTGTCGAAAAATGTAGATTATTTACATGATTAAAGGGTTTACACAGGGGCGTCGCTAGAGGGGCGTTGTGGGGTGTGACCCCCAACCCAATACACACACACACATACTCAAAATTCTTGTAGGCAAATTCGCAATCGCTGTCGGCAAAAAAAAAAAAAAAAAAAAAAGAGAAAAAAAAAGGAGAGGGAAGAGGAAGGAAGGTTTGCTTATGTATTTTGATGACGAAATAACACTTATACCACGAAAGCGAGTTTATATTTTTCCTCGCTCGCTACGTTCGCTCGTATGATATTCAGAAACAGGATATTTTCGGAAAGCAAACACATTCGGCAAGTGAGGTGACCAAATACATATAGACCAATTTCACCTCCGGTTTATGTATTTGGCCCTCTATCGGCGACGCCATTGCTGCGGTGGGCAAGCGCGCTGACCGCGATTGGCTCTGTGTACAAAATGAATGTAAGATATGAGATTTGCCCCGATATTGTTCCATTTTCTTTATTCTAGATCAATAAAATAAAGCATGGATACATGAGTAGATGAGGTAAGACAATGGTCATATCCGACGGATGAAGGTATGATGTATTTTTGTACTTTCGATGGTTTTTCAACTTAGTTTTGTCAGTAAAAGTTCGATTGCAGCATAGAAGCCGTAGTAAACGGAGCCCTAAATCTTACCCTGTTTACAAAGTCATGTTTTCACTCATTAAATTTTACGCCAAAGTACATAATGATAATGTTTCTTGACTTCAAAGTCCTTTCTGTTGATGCTTTTACCCACTGGCGACGAATTCCTTCACATTGCTTACGGAAACCTGTGTAGGGAGTACGGCTTCTCACACAAACAGGCTTCATGAGTCAAAAGCGAGTGAATTTCTCACTCAGTTAGCTTCCAATTTATAAACTTTCTCTAATTCTTGTGGCATTTGAGCACCGCACAGCTGCGACCTGAACTTCCCTGATAATTTCTCATTGCAAATATTAAAATAAATCTGCATATACTGGTCAAAATAGACAAAAAATTGAACGAATGTACATAACGCGCTATTGACTTGTGTACTATAAAAGTTGGAGCGCCCACCGCAGTATGTCGAACTGTGTCGAACAGTCTGCTGCCCTCTTGCGTTGTGAGATATCTTTGGGCCCATCATGTATTTTGATGAAGAATTATCATTTCTACCATGAAAAAGAGTATATACATCTTTTCCTCGCTCGCTGCACTTCGCTCGTATTATATTTATATACGAGATGGTTTGGGAAAGCAAACGAATTCAGCAAGCGAGGTGACCAATACACGTGTATAAGTCATATATCTAACCGTTAATTCCATCATGTATTTTGATAAAGAATTATCACTTCTACCAAGAAAAAGAATATATTATATTTTTCCTCGCCCGTTGCACTCGCGTGTATAATATTAAGATTTAAGATGGTCTTTGAAGGCGAATGAATCAGGCAAGAGAGGTGACCAAATATATAAATATATATTTAGATATCTTATAGGTCAATCGTTTATTATGATGAAGAATTATCACTTCTACCGCGATAAGCAGTATCTATATTCTTCCTCGCTTGCTGCGCTCGCTCGTATAATATCTAGATACAAGATGGTTTGGGAAAGCAATAGACAGATAGAATTCGGCAAGCGAGTTGACCAAATGTACATGTATAATTTAGATATTTTATAGGCCAATCTTGTATTTAGATAAAGAATCATCACTTCTACCATGAAAAAGGAGAATAAAGGCCTATGTTTTCCTCGCTCGCTGCGCTCGCTCGTATAAAATTTAGATACAGGGTGGCGTTTGAAAGCGAATGAATTCTGCAAGCGAAGTGACCAATATAAAATTCAGATATCGTATATGCCCATCAGGTATTTCAATAAAGAATTATCACTTCCAAAATGAAAAGGAGTACATATATTTTTCCTGGGTCGCTGCGCTCGCTCTTATAAAATTCAACAAAACTGTTATTGATTGAAATGCGTAGGAAAGACGAAGGAAAATATGATAGAGGCACACAATATTTATTGAACATGCCTAGTGGGCTTTATAAGGTTGAATTTATAGACGTTGGTCGTAATCGGTGGCATTATTTGTAGGCAAATCAGTGGCCTCTACACCCCCCCCCCCCCCCATGGAAAAGGTCTAGCGACGCCCCTGGGTTTACAGTCACATGATAATAATGGTCATCAAAAACAGCTCTGTCAATTTAATCACTGACTGATTTTCAGTCAAACGTGATAATGACAATTACTGACAGAACTAAATGTATACATCATTTTCATGGTTTACCGGACTACTATTCTACTATTAAACTCATGAAAAAAAAAATCATAAAGCCACATTCAAAAGTTTTTTCACTTTGTACCTTATTTCATTATTCACTAGTCTACTGTCCAACCATTAAATAGATCATCATGCTATATATGCGATAGTCAAATACATTATTTACAAACAAATGCATAAAAAGGTATAGCTCAACGACGTTTAAAAGAATATAGTACTTATAGCTATATTCCTTCGTTATTACTGTAGAGATGTTAAGCCTGTTACTTCAAATTTCCTTCAGATTTCCTGGCCCAAATTTACAAACAACTAAAGGCCGGTACCACTGGCGTAAATCCACTTTGAGGAGGAGGGGGGGGGGGGGGGGTTGAATTTTTATCGACTTTTTTGCCATTTTTTTTTCTCTGTCGAACTCACACTTAAGTTAAACACACACACCCCCCCCCCCCCCCCCCCCCCACAGACCCCCTTACACATATTTTTATTTCTATTTTGCGTGCGAGCCAAAAATAACCACTTTTCTGTTTTTAATCGCATTTTCAAATAGAAATTCTAAAATATGATGGGCGTTTATGACAGATTATCAAAAATTTTACTAACTGATTAACTGAAATATAATTTCTTCCTTAAAAAGTGTGCGTGTGTGTGTGTGTGGGGGGGGTCTGCGGTGGCTCATCGTCTAGTAGTTGCGCTGGGCAGCCCTACGTCACCGTGTTGATGCGGGCGATGTGGATTCGTTGCGGGTTTCCAAATGCATTTTCCGCTCGAACGGTGAAGTCTGTGTTACTCTTGTAGTTCGTCATCTCTAGTATACGCTTGTTGCCGGACTGGAGCCAATAGAGGACGCTATCGTCCACCAAATTCACGTCTCGCAGGACAAAACTTTCACTGGAGTCGATCAGTCTTACGGCTCTACTGTCACTCCCGATGTCGTAGTAGAGACCTTCTTTAGAATTTTCGTCGCAGAAGAATATTCGGGTACCTTTAACAAAACAGAAAAGTTGGAGATAATACAATACAGACGTGTTTTATCTGGTTATAATTTTCTGCCAGCAGGGAACCCCCCCCCCCCCTCCCCCCCCCCCAAAAAAAAAAAAAATCTTCCTGGCCTTCAATTAAGCATGTGAGATGGCTTATATTGCACTTTGTGAAGAAGAAGAAGTAGAAGATAAAGAAGAAGTTCGAGGAGAAGCAAAAAGGTGACAACAGAGAGGAAGATATTGAGGGAGCTTAGGGTGGGGGATACATGTTAAATTTTCATGAGTAACATATAGAGTTATCGTATTAAACATAGTTTATTACAAATATTTTTTAACCTGTGTCCTGTTTAATAAAACTCCTTATTTGAATAACGAGTACGTATTCACTTATTCACCGGCGTATATCCGTTTCGAGGAGTGAGGAAGATGATCAAAATCTTTTGCCGAAATTTCTAGCGCAACCCACTTTTTTTTTTTTTTTTAACAACACATGCACAGATTGGTATCAATATGCATAATTATAGTACATCACTTTATTTGAAAGACGATAAAACAGCAATGTAGATAAAATGCCTTGCTCAAGGGCATAAGTGCCGTGCCGGGAATCGAACCCCACACCTTCGCGTCTCCAGTCAAGCGCCTTAAACCACTCGACTACGGCACCTCTACCACACGCCCACACAGGAGTACACAAACACGCACGCACACGCGCACACACACACACAACTCCTCACACACACATTTTCCCCATTTTTTTTATTGGAGATTTCATTCTAAAATACATCAATATATATAGAGCGATATAAATAATAACAAATATACAAATCCTGATTTTGTTTTCATAACATTTTTAAAAAATATAAATCAAATATGTATTCATCAGTTCATGAGCAAAGAAGCACCCTCACCCATCCGCACACAAACCCACGCACGTATACTTTCCCATATCTCTGGTGTTTAAAGCATTTCAAAAGTACTATACCCGTAGTTAATGCTAGATTTATCACAAATTTTCAATAAAACATTGTTAAACATTGAAAAGTGAGTCTGTGTCGGGGGATATTTTCTAAAAGACATCCCCTCTCTCTCTAAAAAAGCGGAGGACATATACCCCCACCCCCTCTCCCTGGATTTACGCCAAAGAAAGACCCTCATGTTCCTACCTTCAGTGTTGATAGTGAGTCCAAACATCTTGGAGAAAGACGACATGTAAATGACCTGCTCAATGCCCATTGTCCCATCCAATCTCTTTCGATCTATTCCTTCATGTCGGCTCCAGTAAAGGAATCTTTCGTAACAGAAGGATATATATCAGAATATTAAGATCGTCGGATGCCGATTCAGGCCTTCTTATTAGCTAAAGGGGCATAATTTGTTCCGCCTTCATAATTATTCGGATAATCTATAGACACTATTAAAAAAAGAACACTTTTAGAAAGAAAAGGGTAATCACATATTTGGGTAATTATGTCCGTAGAGTATAAATGCCACTCGGGTTTAAAAATGGGGGGGGGGGGGCGGCACACGGGCCAGTTGCACCCCTACCTTTAATCGTCCACTATTAAGTAACACAGGATGTACCGGTATACAGCATTAGGTCACTGACGAGTCCAAGTTTATTTCAACACGGGCGGGGGGGGGGGGGGGGAGAATGTCTGAAAAGTCTTTGACAAACAAAGTTTTAAAAGGAGGTGTACGCGTTCGTGCAGAAGCTTAACTGCGTTTGTGCATGTCCGCGAGGGAGGAGGAGGAGGAGGGGTATGTGCCTCTGGATCTGACACTGTACATGTATATTGTGTTTGTGAGCTCTAGAAGAATTTCTGAGTTCATTACGGTCAATGATATAGAATGAGAGCACACTAACTCTCTGCAGGATATAATTATAAAAAATTGATCTGCTAACAGGAAAACAAAAATACTGATTGAAATATGTGTATTCAATGTCAAGTCATGCAATAGCTTTCCCTGATGTTGTGGAGATTGGCATGTCGTGGTGTAGTTAATTCACTCGACTCTCAGTCAAAGGGTTGAGGGTTCGAATCACATTCCGGCACCGACGTCATTGGCACAGCATTAATCCACGTTTGCCACTTTCTACCCACGTGTAAGATGGGTACCAGGTACTAACGTCAATGTAGTACTAGTAGTGAAAGTAGTTAAGTTAGATTGGTATGTGTACGCTTGCAAAATGACTCCCAGGGGAATGGAGATGGTGCACTGTATGTGCCCGGGGTAATTACGTAAAATTGGGAACCGCTATGTCGTTATTATTATTACTATTATTACTACTACTACTACTACTACTACTGCTGCTGCTGCTGCTGCTGCTGCTGCTGCTGCTGCTGCTGCTGCTACTGCTACTGCTGCTACTACTACTACTACTACTACTACTACTACTACTACTACTACTACTACTACTACTACTACTACTACTGCTGCTACTACTGCTACTACTACTACTACTACTACTACTACTATTGCTATCATTTATTATCATCATCAAAAACTATTATTGCCAAAGGGGGCGTATCTTATAAATACCCATTATTTTCGTCAATGGCCAGTGCTTTGGGCTTGTTGAGACCTTCCACAAAGGTTTCCTCGGAATCTGGATTCCAGAGGTTTACACTATGGATCCATCCCTTACTCTCGTACGTAAAATACAGATGTCGAGAGTGTTCTGCGATGACAATTCCAAGAGGTTCTATAAAAGAATAAAAGATAATAATATTCCATTGATAGGGCTCTATGCACTTCCAACGGACTTCGGATATTATTACCACCCCAGCTACAGCTGCAGTGCTTATTCAAGGAATTAATCCTTACACCAGGCACTTACTAAACGGGGGGGGGGGGGGGTGTTTCACAAAGAGTTAAGTTTGACTTAAGTAGGAGAAAAAAATATCTTGCTTATTTCAAAGTGATATTTACTTATTCTTTCTGGATTTGAAAAATAATAACCCTCAAAGTAACGGGCATGTGATTTTCATGACAAATTCCAGCTAATCACTGCAGAGAAAGAGAATGAAATTCGCCTTTTTTCAGCATTTTCCTGCCATAGGCTATTAAAGAAATGACATACTGACGACAGTAAATTTGGACTTCCGAGATCCACTGCGACTTAAACACTTATGTTTCCTTTGCATGTAACCTTCCTTCCAAGAACTGCATTGTAAAATGAATACTCCAAAAATATGAGAAGGATTTTTCTATCTATTTTCATTTGATCTTTAATAATAGCTACTGAAACTCACTATCATCGCTATTCTGCCTGGTAACTTCTTCAATTTCATCGCTAGGCAACGGACCAGAACGCCAAATTTTTTTATTGTCGTTGTCCGACCAGTAGAGCTTTTGATCCTCTGGATCGAAGGTTACATCTGAAGGCTTTCCCTGCAGCATCCGAAAGACAGAAAACTGCAGGCTGTTTGGACCGTGCAGATCGGCCCAAAGGATGCGTTTGTCCTGGTGGTCTGTGACAAAGACTAATAAAAGGGGGGGGGGGGAGAGAAAAACACGTAAGTAGCCAGGAAATTCAAACTGGTTTTTCTTTTAGAAATTGAAATTCACTAACGAAAAGAGACGATTTCGTATAATATTTTGTTAAATATGGTAAAGCCAACATTACGTACCCCCTCCCCACCCAGCCCCCGCCCGTATAAAGCAAGGCAAAAATCAATGCACCTACTTTAATGGAGTACGTCCCTTATATCGGGGGGGGGGGGTATTCCTTCCTGTATTATCATTTCTGGATATGCTACTATTAATCCTTACAGTTCCATCTGTTAAAAACTCATAGGGCACTTTTCTTACGGGAACCTGTAAATGCATTTTCTATGCAGCCCCCCCCCCCCCCCCACACACACACACGATTTCGGCTGAATATAAAATATATTTTGAAAAAGAAAAAGAAAAAAGAAAAAACCCAACAAATTGTGAAATTAAAAAAGCTAAATTGCTTGTTATAGGCTCTAAATACCATGAAACGGGCCATGAAACCAAAGGCCTTCATGGCCCCCTGTACCTCGCCTATTTGGGTGTCACCCCCTCCCCGTTATTATTATATTTGTATGTAATGTTGCATTCAAACGGAAATAAAAGCAAACATACATGCATCAGATATGAGGTGTTTCACGAAACCATTTCCAATTTCTTGGAATTTCATTTCGAATCCGTTGAAGACAGCTGCAGTGAACCACTGCATCAACTAAAGTCACAGAAAAGTCAAGATTTAAAAAAAAACTGTCAAAAAATAAACCAATTTCATGTGTCTACATGATAATACCGATCTTATATATTCATTCGAACGTGATTTCGGATGGGTATATGCCGAAAGTTAATGTTTTTTGCTGTATCGTGTTATGACACATTTTTCTGACAATAAAATAAATGCATGCATACCTTTGTAGTAGCCAACAAGTGTAAAATCAGTGATTGAAGGAGAAGTTGTCGATGACCTCGTTGTTGATGGTTTAGTTGTGACAGTTGTTGTGGGTATTTGAGTTGTGGCAGTTGTTGTGGGCGTCTGAGTTGTGGCAGTTGTGGGTGTTTGAGTTGTGACAGGTATTGTGGGTGTTTGAATAGTGGCAGGTGTCGTCATTATTTGAGTTGTGACACCCGATGTTGGTGTTTGAGTTGTGACACTCGCTGTCGGTATTTCAGTTGTCGCCGATGTTGTCGGTGTGTGGGTTGTGACAGTTGTTGGTGTTTTGGTTGTCGAAGTTATCATTAGTTGATTTGTGACACCCACTGTCGGTGTTGGGATTGTGTCAGACGTCTTTGGTATTTCAGTTGTTACAGACGTTACTGATGTTTGACTTATGACCGACGGTGAGTGTGTTGAGGTCGCTACAGACAAATTGGGCGCTTGGGACGTTGGTTTATTTGTTGTGTCAAAAATGTTGTATGCTTGGGTTTCGACAGATGTTGTCCTTGTTTGTGTTGTAAGAGACGTTGGTTGCATTGGGGTTGATGCAGATTTTGTTGGCGTTGCTTTTGGTTTAAGTACCACTGATGATGGTGTAGAATATGGCATTGTCACAGATTTCGAATCGGTTTTCGGGTATGTTTTGTGGACAGCTTCTGTTGACGTAGTTTCTGGTATGGATGTCTCATAAAGTGTTGTCTGTGATACAGAATTTTCTTGCAGTGTTGTTGCTGGTGTAATTTCTGGAGAGGTTGAACCGGGCACGGTTGGCATTGTGGTTTCTAGCCACAATGTAGTCGGAGTTGTTGCCGATGGAGTCGTTGGTTTTGACGTTGATTCATCGTTTGACATCGCTGACTTCGAGAAGTGGCTTCCACTACTGTATTGTTTATCTGGAGAAGGCGGGGTAGATGACGCAGTCCCTAAAGAAAATGAAAGGAAAAAAAGCTTAATATGTTTCTTTCTCAAATAGCAACAACTGTTTGTCTTGTTCCCTTTCATATCCACATTTTTTTTCTTCAAAACGCTTATTATGTAAAAAAAAAAAAAATGGAAATCAGTTCATAGTTTGAATCAATAACACTTTGACTATGACCTTCCCTTTCATCTCAGATTGATTTCGTACCTGTTTTCATGTCTGCAATCACAGAAGTAGTCATTATTATTTCAAATGCCCTGATAGAAATGGGATAAACAAAGCTCTATCAGTGGACGTATTATTGTACAATTGTTGATTTATACTGCGCTCTTCGTGAAATTTTGGTAGACCTTGAATGAAATATAAATATATTATTGATTTTCTTTTTGTATAATCATTGCTTTATAAACGTGAATGCTGACTCTGACATAGATTCAGTCGCGCATGTACGGATACACTATCGGCTTGTGCTTCCCTTTTCAAATCCAAGTGGCATGCCCAGTGGCGTAGACAGGTTCTTACACCTGGGGGGGGGGGGGATGATTTGCCGTTCACGAGAAATCGAGGATCAATGTCGTATACAGATACACACACACGCACCCCCCCCCCCCCACACACACACACTCACCCACACCCGAATGCACAGACATGAATAGACAGGGGCGCTAATTGCCCTTATCTTACATGAACAGATGCAGAAATTGGACATACTAGAAAGGAAAAGGGGCACTTATCAGAAGTAAATGAGGGCATGTATCAGATTTCAAATGGGCACTTATCGGGGGTGAAAAGGGGCACTCTGCAGAAGAGAAATTGCACTGTGAAAAACGAAAAGAGGTAATGAAAGGGGGATAATAATCACATTTTAAAAGGGACATTCATTTGAAGTGTAAAAGGCGCACTTCTCAGAAGGGAACAGAGCGCTATTAAAAGGGAAAGGTCATAAAAGAGCGCATTTCTGTAGATTTTAAGGGTAATCTATCTGAAACGAAAAGGGGCACTTATTAGAAAGCGAAAGGGCACTTGATCAACAAAGAAAATGGGCCCTTCTAAGATAAAAGAATGGCACTAAACAGGCTTGAAAGGCGGCATTTTTGTTGGGTAAAAAGGGGCACTTTTGGGTGCTTCGAAAAAAGGGGGGGCACTGTGCCCCCTGCCCCCCGGGAGCGCCGCCTCTGCAAATAGAAGATATACGCACCGTGACAAACGTATATAGAATATGGACTGACACACATTATTGCATATTTGCATCACGCTATTTATCTTTTTTAAAATTTTGTTATTACATCACTTCAGAAAAACTGTGACGGCGCCGAAATTACCCAAAAGTAATATAAACAACTACATAAATCAGAATAATGATCGATATGGTTATGATAGTAATCGTCATTTCAGTCACATTAACGATGATGATGATAATGATGATGATGATAACTATTATTGTTATCATAAGCATAATAATAATAATACATTACTAATTATTATTATTATTATTACTATTATTACTATTATTATTATTATTACTATTATTATTATTATTATTATTATTATTATTATTATTATTATTATTATTATTATTCTATTATTACTATTATTACTATTATTATTATTATTATTATTATTATTACTATTATTATTATTACTATTATTACTATTATTACTATTATTACTATTACTATTATTACTATTATTATTATTATTATTATTATTATTACTATTATTATTATTACTATTATTACTATTATTACTATTATTATTATTACTATTATTACTATTATTATTATTATTATTATTATTATTATTATTATTATTATTATTATCATCATCATCATCATTATTATTATTATCATTCTTGTTGTTGTTGCTTTTGTTGTTATAATGATAATGTAAGCAAACATCCTTCCCTAAAACCTGGGGGGATGATTGTACATGTCATCCCCCCCCCCCCCCCCCCCCCCCGCTGTCTACGCCCCTGGGCATGCCTAACCTATATTTCGCCACGAAAAATGTCCCCTAATAAGAATAACGTAATTTGGAGGATGTCCCTTTTTTATACACTACATCCCGCCTCCCACAGAGATATCTTTCTCTTGTGCCGCTTGTATATGTCTGATCCCGACAGTCCCCCTACCAATCTCCCCCTCTTTCCCTACACTCTTATTTCCACGGTGTCAAATTTGACCCGGAATGGCGTCAGCTGGGAGTCAACTCTATTCCGAGTTAGAGTGAATCGGATTCCGAATTGACTCAGAATGGTGTGGCATTAGCTGAGAGTCGACTCGATTCCGAGTCAAAGTAACTAGGAAAACGAGTCACTTTAACTCGGAATAGGGTTGACTCCCAGCTGACGCCATTCCGAGTCAAATGTGACACCGCGGAAATATCTCTCTGTCTCTTTCCACCTCTTTTTCTCTTTGTCGAGGTATATTTTAAAGGGAATAAAGTATTCCTCATTGTTAAACGGAAAGCAAGTTACTCAACATGTCTTTTTTATGCGATCACAGGCAGAGGAAAAAAAAAATCGGTCGTATCATCTTCTTTACTCATCACATGCCATCCGACATTCTCTCTCTCTCTCTCTCTCTCTCTCTCTCTCTTTATCTTCTCCCCGCCCCCCCCCCCCTCCGCCTCGCCCCCGCCCCGCCTCCGCCCCGCCCCCTCATTTGTCATTCGATCGGAAGTGGGCACGTGTCTCCTATGTGTCTCCTATATACCTTCGCCTCTGAATTTTTCTTTTTCTATCTTCTCTCTCTCTCTCTTTCTTATTTTACTCTATTCAATAGGAAGGGGCCTTGTGTCTCTTGTGGCTACCCCACAAACAGGAGCGGACAATGACTGAAATTCTGCAGTGGCATTTCAACGTGACTAGCCCTCTTAAATGAACCTATATCAACCGGCCCTGACAGATCACCACAAAATATTCCGGCCCTTCAGGAAAACTCCCCAAACCAGAGACCTTGATTACATTCTGCCCCCCTACGACATACATAAATCAACACTCACCCTGAAATCGGCATATCCTGTGCCCCCGCCGAAACCCATGTCTAGCGGGGCATCTCTCGTACATTAATGATGAGGCAGGAACAACTACAGGAATGGTCTGAACTAAGTCCCCATTTCTGTCCAGTTCTTTGCCACAAGGGATAAACAGCGGTACTGTCTGTTCAAGATCACTGCCGTGACTGCACTTAGTAAGCGTCCTGTTCGAGGGATTGGAGAATGCTGTGCCAGCTGCAAATGAGACAAATTATTTTAAAGGATGATCCGTTTGATGTTTATGTATCAATGCGCAAGCTATTATTTTCAGACATAGGATTCGAAAAATCATCAGGAACTTAATAACAAAACAGAAACTTACCTATTATCAGGATGATGCAGGCAGTAGATAGAGTTGCCATTATGGTGCGAATTTCATCCTGTGAAAATAGAATTAAAGCGGGATAAAGAAACACATCATTTCAGTATTAAATCAAAGAATGACTTAATCTGTCTTCATAACGACGTCTTGCAAAAATGTCTCAGACTATATTATCAAGTTTCTTTTTGAAGAAGCTCTCGACCAACGTTTCGAGTCGCCATCGATGGCATACGAATCATGCCCGATCACAAGTGTGCACCATCTCCACTCCAATCCCTATGAAGTATTCTTCTCAGCCATGATGAATGCATTATAGATCACAAAGAATCATCCCTGTGTACAAAGTTTCGGTGATTTATATTCTGCGCCGGTCATGACGAAGCCCGGTTAAAGTTTGGCGATCACTTTGTTTGCCCGACGAATAAGGTAACATAGGCTCTACTGATAAAAGAAAATAAGCTTAACACTGCAAAAAATACACAAAAATTATCAAGAACTATAATAAGGAAATATAGAAGGTAAAAAATAATGAAGGGAAAACCAATAAATATCATAGGGAAACATGAAACAAAGAAGGAGAGATGGAAAGAAAAGGATGAAAGGAAAAGGATATTTTAAGCTTCGAAATAGAAAGGAAAATACATTAAGATAATTATACGAGGGCAGAGAGGAATATGATGGAATTAGAGATAGTAGGAAGAAAAAAGAGAGAAGAGAAAAAAAATTGAAAGGGAATGATAGACGATGGCGTGACCATAAAAAATTGGACAAGAGGCCCATGAGACCATTATCGTTACTCTCGTGATATTGTGAATCATTGGCGTAAATCCCTGGGGGATGGGGAGATATATCCCCCTCACTTTTTCGAGAGGGGAGATGGTGTGTACAAATATCCCCCCCCCCCCACTTTTTAAGGAAGAAATTATATTTTAATTAATCAGTTAGTACAATTTTTGATAATCTGCCATAAACGACTATCATATTTTAGAACTTCTATTTGAAAATGCAATTAAAAACCTGAAAAGTGGTTATTTTCGGCTCCCTCGCTTCGCTCGCTCGCAAAAATGAAAATAAAAATGTGCGTAAGGGGGTATGTGCGGGTGGTGAGGGTGTGTGTTTATACTTAAGTGTAAGTTCGACAGAAAAAAAAAATTGGGGAAAAAAGGGGATCATCCCCCCTCAACAAAGTGGATTTACGCCGGTGTTGTGAACCGTTTGTGTTGTGGACTTGGTCACTTCTGAAGACACGATGAAATAAAAGCAGTCCTAAACATTAAAACGAATTACCGGTAAAAAGCGTCAAACCTTCGATAATAATTATGTCACTCCCAAATCATATATAATTATACTCACAGTAGGCGCTAGGTATGCAAAGAACTATGTCTCAGATAACCATAACCATATCCAATGGCGCGGTGGCTCAAAATAAATCGTGTCAAAAATGTGAACTTCGAGTCGTTTCTTTTTCTCCGCATCAAAAGCAGCACGCGAAGAATGAATCAATACAGGCTTGTATAATAATTTCTTGCGTTTTCCGGAAAAGGGCATTCAATTGAAGATACACTCACTTATATATACATATATATTAACAATTTAACAGCAAAAGTGAATCAATACTCATTTTCTCCACACTCATTGTCTTGTTTTAGTGCGCGGAACACAATCAAGGAAAAAGTGGGCTTCACCGACATTTCGACCAAGAGAAAAGAATGGGGAAAACACTATTGATTTGAAATGTATTGGCTTCCCTTAAAAGATCTGGGGGTGTTTCATAAAGCTGTTTGTAAGTTACGAACGACTTTACGCACGACGGGAACATGTTCTTGGGTGCTAATCAGATTCTCATTCATTTACATGTAGCATAAGAAGGTATCACCAGTCGTGCGTAAAGTCGTTCGTAACTTACGAACAGCTTTATGAAACACCCCCCTGGTGTCATCTCTACGCTTTCTATCGCGAGACAATTTGATAACAATTTCAAAAGGACAGAGTGACTGATGATTGCTGATTCAATTAAGTCACCATGGCAACGGAAGTAATGCTGAATATTTTGTCGCTTAAACCTGGTCAAAAGTCAAAAGAGGAAATAGATTCACTAAATGTTTATTGAATCTATTTTCTGTGAATGCAATTAAAAAAAAAGCAAACTACTCCCCCCCCCCCCCCAAGAAAAACTGACCACACACCCACACACTCATAATATGGACGCCCTGGCTTATGATCAAGCTCTAATGAAAATGTAGATTATTATGAGCCGTTGAACTATGGCCCACTGAGACTGAAATAATCAGTTTTTCAATTTCTTTTTTGTTTTTCATTTTCATTTTCATTGTTTTTCATTTTCTTTTCCTCTTTGTTGTTTGCTTTTTTTGACCGGCCGTTTTTTCCCCAGAACATTCTGTTTCTGACTGACCCCTTTTTGTGTAAGACCTCCCCTCTTATCGAAATATTGGCTTTTCCGTGGGGAAAACACCCCCAAACTTTTCCCGTTTCCTGTCCGATCCTGCATTTAAAGAAAGACACTCCGTCTTTTACCAAGAGATAACCCAAGTTTCAGTGAATTCTGGGCTAGATTATTTTGATGAGATTTCCTTCTTCTTCTTCTTCTTCTTCTTCTTCTTCTTCTTCTTCTTCTTCTTCTTCTTCTTCCTCTTCTTCTTTATTGCTGTAAAATGATACTCATTGCCCCTCAGACAACAAGAGAATGAAACAACGTTACGCATCAAATTTTGAAATTGCCATTTCCGGCCAAATTCACCTGCTATATTCAAAAGGCGAATTACTTAGGCAGTATAATTTTAGTTACTTTCATCGCAAAAAGTATACTTTTCATTATTTGAGCGAGAGCATGTATGATGTTGCCCTCCTCTTGTAAAACTGTACGCCTGTGCAAGACTAAATAATAATGATAATGATAATAATATCATAATAATTATTATTATCATTATCATTATTATCATTATTATTATTATTATTATTATTATTATTATTATTATTATTATTATTATTATTATGCATAAAAATCGATATTAAAACCTGAATGATAAGCA
Organism: Echinometra lucunter; assembly: GCA_029962745.1. Classification (NCBI taxonomy): domain Eukaryota; kingdom Metazoa; phylum Echinodermata; class Echinoidea; order Camarodonta; family Echinometridae; genus Echinometra; species Echinometra lucunter. Next base: position 16,256,968 of record CM057155.1, on the reverse strand, counting down.
CCACTGAAACTAATCGATCATCATCATCATCATCATCATCATCATCATCGGCGACAACAATAATTTTCGCCGGAGGTATCCTCCGGGTGCCCTTTGAAAGACAACTACTGGGATCTAAATAATAAACGACATTTGATTTTTGACATTAAAGGAGTTACGTGATAATGGAGCTCTTGGATTCGAACCCTACACATGCACGAGACAAAGAACTATTGATTATTTCCAGGAACAATCACTCAGTAGTAAAAATACTGGTATAATTTTTTTCCCCCCAGACAATCATGTTTTTATTATGAATCTGCTCTGTCATCCCTACTGTGAATGTCAATGGGTAGTTGGGGGGGGGGGGGGGCAGGGAGGGGCAGACGTGACTCCAGAAAAGCAAAAAAAAAAGAAAAAAATCATAAAGGGTGAATCGAATTTTTGAGGAAAAAAAATGACCGGAGGGGGTCACCGAGGAATGGAGGCACATCATCTTCTCTGGGCAAACCCAGTCTGGCATGCATATACTTGTAAAGATACCTGTAAATGTTTGACACTTTTATTGTAAGCGCAGAGAAAACAATCTCGTCATTAAAATGTAAGAGAGCTATTTTATTAAACAAACAAACAAAAGGCAACCTCGCTGCCCGAATATGAGTTTACGGCGCCCGCCGCCCAATTATACTTGAAATAAATATGTTAGAAGATAAGCTGCATCCCCAGGAAAAACAAACAAACAAAGAAAGAAAGAAAGAAAGGGAAAAAAAAAACAGAAGAAAGGTCATCTTCTTTTAGGGTGTGCTTATTTACTAGAAATTTCCCTTCCTTGTAAAAGATGACAAATTATGTTCCCATAAAAGAAGAAGAAGAAAACATAATGTCCGGGGTCATTTTCCCCGATTCTTGTATACTTTTTCTCCCTGCGAAAAGCTACTTCTGGTACAGCGCCAACTGGCAGTCATGCAGAGTTATGTTTAGGCAAGGCAAAGCTATTTCGACATGGGGAGAGTATTCTGTTTTTATTTTTAATTTTTTCTCGCGACTGATAAAAATGTAAGGAAAATAATGGGTAAACACATTTTCTTGTGCCTTTTTGGTCGACAAAAAAAAAAAGGGGGGGGGGTATTTTCCCTTAAAAAGAGCCACACCTACTAAAGACTATCAGTTGTAAAGAAATAGAGGCCTACGTTAGTACCGAACTGTGTTTACTGAGGCCCTGGGAGGAACCCGCGTGCACCCCCGGCGTGCACCTCGTCGAACCACCTGCCCACCCCACCCCCTTCACCGATTCACATGCCCTTCCCCGTTGAAAATTGAGATGATAACCTTGATCGATGCATCTGGAGAAGAAAATCATCAGAAAAAATGACATTAGCATTAATCTACACCATGGTTACTACCTGAATGTTTTATAATTTTATTTTCTTCTTCTCTTCCATTCAATAAAATTAGTAGCATAGACCTAAATCTTTTTAAATGGGCAAAATATAGAAAATTTCATACGAGAAAATGGCGAATGAAATGTTAATGTAAAAATCTTGCGAAGCGAATTATTGAAAGACTACGTCAGATCTTTGCGTGCATCCATTTCGCGATTTGTGATGTTCTGCGACCACCACTGGCGTTCGATGTACATTTGCCTTCAGGTCTGCCTTAGAAAAGGACTTATATACGTGGAAATATTCTTGGATATAATTCACCCAAGTCCGCGTTTTTGTTGCATTTACTATTCTACTCTATGTTGTCGGTTGAAAGCGATTTGGGAGCAGGAAATTTTTTGCTGGTTGCGTGATTACACGAAAACTTGTAACAGCCACTACCGACTTCATTGGGCAAGCACTGATCACATCAATACTCCATTGAAGACTGTGTAATTTTGTATGCCCGGAGCGGAGACCATAACCGTGTCACTGCGTTGTGAGAGAGGGGCATTTGATTCAAACTGCACGGAGAAAAGCAGAAGTTCTGCTTCGTGTTTCGTCTTTTTTCAGTGAAGACTGCTGTAGTTTAGAACCCCATAATGGTGGAATGCAAGGCAGTGTATGCTTTCAAACCAAAAGAACCAGATGAATTGCAGTTTAATCAGGGAGATATATTATTTGTGAAGGTAGATTTTATTTCATCACGTACTGCACCTGCACCCATTAGTCATGTTAGATCTGAAAATAAAGAGATATATACTAATTAGTATATCTCTATGGATCTGAATAAGAATGCATGAAAATGGATGGGGGGATTATGATTATGATTATTGTTATAACTTTTATTATTATTATTATTGTTATAACTTTTATTATTATTATTATTATTATTATTATTATTATTATTTATTATCATTATTGTCATCATCATCATCATCATCATCATCATCATCATCATCATCATCATTCTTAATATTGTAATTATCTGTTTTGTTTGTTCTGTTCAAACACTGCACATAATGTAATTGACAGTTTTCTCTAGCTTAGAGTCAATTTTCAGTTCATTCAAATTTCAAAGGATTAAGAAGATGATACTTATTCAATGATATCAATCTGTATTTCAGTTGTTTATGACCATGCATCCTTAACATGTGATTTGAATATTTGAATATTGAGCACTACAGTGGGATGAAGTTCTGTTCATGTTCATGTACATGTATGTGTTGAATGAAATTCAATTCTTCCATTTAATAGGTTGAAGCTGCAGTGACCATTAAAGTTTTGATTCATTATGAAAATCAGTATTTTGGTGTAATAGTTACCAGGGGCATACATGTATCTATAGCAGGGGGGGGGGGGGGAATGCATCCTTCCACTTTTTGAAGTGGGTGTACATATTATCTATGGGGAATCATCCCCCCCCCCCCCCCCCCAGTAATGAGGACCTGAAATGCCAATGATACAAATAGTTACACACATTTTCATACTACATTGATTTTTATATATCCCTCTTAAACAGTACATGTTTTTCTTTTAAGAGCAGAATAAATACATGTATCTACTTTACCATGTGCAGTAATGGTGAGGTAATGAGGTTGAGAATTTGAGAAGTGGTATTCAACGTTACAGCAAATTTACAGAAAGTCCCAAAACTTGCCTTACATAGCTACAATACCTGATTGGTTCCTTGCAAAAGGATGTATGGTCTGGCCTATATATACATTTAACATGAATTTAAAATCTGACACATTATGTCCCTAACCCTACAGAATTTGGATTCATACTGGAAAACTTGCAGGCAGTTCACTCATGGAGATATGAGTTTTATCACTGTTATAAATGTGCATTTTTTTCTGTCCTCAAAGACTCCTCATTATAAAAAATCTGTGCGCAACTTCGCCTAGTTTCATTTTATTAATTAGTGAGAAAAGCCCTTCTGTTCGTAGTTTCTCATTGACTTGATCCAAACAAATCCTCTTACAAGTGCATATATGTACACCCAGTGGTGTAGCTACAAGGCAGCATATGGGGTAAACATGCACAGAAAGAAAATAGTGAAAAACATGACAAAAGAGGAAGAAAAGGGAGATAAGGGGATATAAAAAGAACATAATATGACCCCCCTTCATCATCCCCCTTAGATGTGACCCTACTTACATTATATGTAACTAGTGACCCACCCCGAAAAAAGCATGTGCCCCTACAAAGTCAATACTCTTACTATGCCATTTTGTACATTATATGTACACTTGAAGAAATCAGATTAGCAGTCATCAGATCAGTAGGTAACTACATGACAAGAATATGTACATGTAAACTGATGTGTGTTTTCATTTTCTTTTCTCTATTTATTTATTTTTGTTTTCTCCTCTGTCTTTCTTGACCCCAATCTTTCAACAGGGTCCAGAGCAAGATGGTGCCGGTACAGGGTGGCTAAGAGCAAAGCTACATGGCAAAGAGGGGCTTGTACCTGCAAATTATCTCACAAAACTACCGTAAGTCTGCCTTATTGATGGAAGTGATAATACTGACCAGTTAGAGCTTGACACTTTGGTGCTCAAAACTTTAGTCCAGACCTCCAAAATTTAAGTTATCCATCATAGGGCTCTGCAGACCCTACATTAATTTAGATTTTGGACCCCACAAAAACAGTTGGTCTGGAGCCCTGAATTTCATTTGAAAACGCAAAGCAAAGGTACAATTTTTTTTTTTTTTTTTTTTGGGGGGGGGAATAAGGACTTGTTACCCTCCCCTGCCTTTTCAAAGGGGAGGGGGATTAAGGGACTTGTTCCCCCCCCCCCCGACTTTCAAAAGTGAAGGATGTAGTTACAGCTGGAAATCCCTATGACACCAGGATGTGAATCTGTTTTTCTCTATTGGTGTATATATGCGTTCATGCTACATTGGGACTGTTTTGGGAACAAAATTGCAAAATTGCACGGTACACAATTTACAGAGGAAGCTTGATTTGATCATTGTTATAACATTTGATCTGCTCTGTAAATCTGTTGAATGTAAAATGTAAGAATAAAAAGGCAAATGCGGACACTACTTATCTGTAACTTGCTAATTATGAGCAATATCCAGGGGCGTAGATGGGGGGGGGGGGGGGAATATGTGTGTATATACATGTGTACATCCAAGGGGGAATCATTTCTACACCAATGGCAATATTTAACCAAAAATGTTAAAATCCACAATAAGATGATTGTCCTATTCATTTCTTGTTATTTTTTAGTCGGGGTGGGGTCTCAGTCTGATAATGGATGTGTGGGTGCCATGGGGGGTGGGAAACATCTTGATTTCAAGCATTTTACTCATTTTTGATGGTAGAATTTAAAACCAGGTATACATTCCAGTATACACGTAGAAATCAACTGTGGTTTATTCTTAGCTACCAAGCATTGTACGCCTACACACATGCATTTTAGTCTATAATTATTGCGGATTTCTTGATACATGCACATACATGCACATGTGTACTGTATAGGAAGCAAGTATTCACTGTTGGTGAAGGTGATGGTCAAAGTATCACTTGCGAGGCGACCTGGATGTAGCTATCTTTCCAAAGCGAAGTTGAACAAAGGTAGCGCATACATTCAGAATGATAGCTGGGGAAGTGATTAGTATACAGATATTGACTGCTCATGAGGATGGTGGTGCTGTCCATACCAGGCCTTCTATCACCCCGAGGCGAAGCCGAGGGGGTGATGGAATGGCCGGTATGAACAGCACCGAGGGAGTGATAATTTCCACCACCGTCCGATAACAGAGCAGTCAATATTGGTTTTATATACCTTACTTTTCCAACAAAATGTGAAATTCCCAGAGAGTTTGAAGAAGAAAGTTATCTTGAGTTGAAAAAACATGTAGCTATTAAAATTGAACTTACAACAGCTTATTGTGTGTATGCTCAAAGCTATGTATACATGAACGTGTGTGCAAAAGCCATGGAGGGTTTAAACCCCATGCTATCACAGGGTTTTGGCCTCTATCAGTTGGCCTAAGGTCACATGATAGAATGCCAAAACCCTAGACCAAAACCTTGGGATGAATGATAGATTGAGATGTGCCGTGTCACGTGATAAAGTTTTGACCAATCACTGAATAAGAACCTATGTATGAGGTATATAATTCGTCTCATCGCCTGACACCAAAAGATGATTATTTGCTTTATATTCCACATCTGAAACAATTTAACTATGTAGAAAGAAAATGATATCTACATGTACTTCTCTGTGAGAAAGAAAAGTAATGTTTACTTCTTTACCTGGTATGGTTTTGGTAGAAGTAGCTGGCTACATATACATCCACAATATTAACGTAAAGTATTGTGATTGCCTCACCACCGGTTGAGCAACTGATAAGCATTTGATAGTCCGAATTCATAGGTTGCAACACACTTCCATTTCGCACGTACTCAAAAATATTGATAACGCCATGTGATTCTATGGACTGAAGAGATCAATTAAACAAAAAAGTACTATCACCATCAAGTGCAACAAACTTTTCTTCTTGGGTGATTAATAGGCAAAACAATGCTTTATCATGTGATTAACTTTTGACCAATCCTACAGCAAGATTCTTAGTAATGTGGAATATAATGCAATTTAATGTCATATTTTCAAATCAGCAGGATCTACTATCTACTACATGTACTTTGTACCAGCTGACTATCAGTAAAATTACGTACCTGATGAAATTACAGGTTAATTTTTTTTTCCCAGGAATCAGGGCTCGAATCCACAATAACTCTTTCACTGTTTGTTTCTAGACCATATGTCGAACAGGTCCCTGCACTGTTATGTTTTTATATTTTCAGAGTATAGTAACTGGTATTATCCTTTCTACCGCTATAAGTTTCATCACTATACCTGTAATATTACTAAATCATAACACTCAATATCCAGAGAGCCATGTCTGAATTACCAATATAATGATTTCTCTCCATTGATTTTTTTCCTCCTACAAATTACAATGTACCTCTCATTTGTGATTATTTATTAGGCATTTTATTATGTATTTTAATCTGTTGTCGTACTTATGTTGATTGTATATGTTTTTAAATGTACATTGGGCGCAATTCAGCCACTGGCTGCCAGTCACAATCTGAAATAAACCATGAATAATAATAATAGTAATAATAATTGAAATTGTGGAGATCCATGTATTCTCCATGGACATGTACTTTAGATACCTGACGTCATGTATTAACCCATAGCAGTACAGAGCTTTCTTGAGGTCTAAATTAATCATCTTCAATCCTCAAATTGGCAACAACTATTGTTTTTTTCCACTCTTACATAGTTTTAAAAAAAAATAAATATGGATATAACATGAAACAAAATGAATTAAAATTGTGAAATTTAATTGGAAATTGCCAATTTGAACATGTAAATAGTGATTATATATTATTCACTGCATTGCCAATTTAAAGACTTCAATGATTAGTTACAATGAAACTGCTTTAATTCAAGAATGCCGCACCATAAGGCATTGGGAATGGACTCAAATTTTTCAGTGAATTTTGCTTTTTCTGCTCATGTAGAATATGTACTACTCAGCATTCTGGACCAATAGATACTGCAAAAGTGTCTCCTAAAGGAGACGCTGTATGTCTATGGGTTAAATACAAACTGTTTGTGCAGAGATGGAGTGGTATTACAGTCACATAACAAAAACCTAGAACAAAAGCAATGTTATCAATAAAAAGATTAGAAATGTGAAGAATTGAGAGGAAAACTCCATCCAATCAGTTGCTTTAAAAGAAATTGATTGAAGGTGACAAAAAGTAGACTTGCATTGGCAGGTACAAGAAAGTACAGGTACAGTGTATGATGTTCAAAGTATAGGCGTAAATTAAAATTAGGCTTGAGAAATTAGAGAGCCATGCAAATTGCATTAGAAAATCTCCTTGTAATTTGAATAGATATGAAAGTGCCCCAGTGATCAAGTAAATTATTCATCCTCATGATTGAGTCTGACCCCTGTGACCTTTCGATCTGAATCTATAGTAGCGGATACTATAATAACGAATGCAATGATGAAAGCTCATTTGGGACCTTGATGTGTGCATTATGTACTTTACGATGCACCATGACATTTGCCAGTGGCAGCTGCATTTGTGCAGCATTATCACATTGTGCAAGTACATGTGCGATGCTTTCGGCCCCTGCCTGTCACATAATGTAGATTGTTGTAGTCTGTATTTTACAGACCCGTTATGAGTAGGAGTGCTAATGAGCTCCTTACGTCAGATGGACATGTTTAGGGTAGAGGATGCGAGGGGGTGTTTTGAAGCTCATCTTCCAGATACCTGTTTTGGTTTTTTTTAGTACCAGGATGAATAGTGCTTGTAGCTAGTAGCTGTACAAAGTATGCACATCTCCATCCCAGTGGATACATCTACAAACTATATAACTATCTTTTATGCTATCTTTAGCTCTGCTGCCATTAGGCACTGCATGAAATCATTCAATGAATAAATAATAATAATGATATTAATTATGATAATGATAATGATAATAATATATTGAAACGCTCCCACACTCGTGAATCTCGTACACGTCTGTATCTCACCGAAATGCTCACACGCTCAGCACATCACTAGCAAGTCACATGCATTCACGATCTCAAATTTCCTTAGGTAATTCCACGCTAAACAAACAATTTTATTCTGATTGTTTTCCTTTCAACATTAACACAACTTATTCAACAATTATTGGACAATCGAATGATGCACAAGAATAATTAAGCATATATCTCAAATTACCGATTTTCCCCCAGCTATTTGCTGTCCGATCCTCTCTTCAAATTTCGTCTACTCCTCCTATTTTGCGCCCTCTCCGGCCAAAGTCGTCAGGCACTACAATATATTTAAACAATTTACCTTGGCATTTACCCATTTACCACACCTGGATAGGGAGTGGCAGATCTAAATGTCTTGCCGAAGGATACACACTGGCATAGCTAGATTTGTTGAGTGGCGGGGGGGTGGGGGGGGGAAGGTGTGACACAATTATTTCAGGTCTTGATAGTTTAATGCAAATCACATGGCATAGGGAGAGGGGTACGGTTGAGATCTTGGATGACCATTTCTTTTTATTTTATAGATGAATGGTGGGGGAGGAGGGCATGGTATGAGGATTACACAGATAAATGTATATGTATCAATATTTTAACATAACTTAATGCAGTCAATTTTGATATACACATGCACATGTACATGTATGGGTAGTCTGTTTTTGTAAGATGTACCTCCAACTTGACTTTTGACTAAAATCTCAACATCTGCTCATACTCGTCTGTTTCTCTGTATGGTGTTGCTCTCATTTGCCCACCCACGTAGCCAGGAAGGTCCCCCCCCCCCCCCAAGAAAAAACCCAAAAAGGAAATTTAGGGGAAAAAAGAAAAAAGAAAAGGGTAAGAGAACGTAGGAAGAGCGGGAGCAAAGAAGGAACAGTGACAAAGAAACACTTCGCACTTTCGCATGTTCAGTATGTAATTCGCAAGCTTCGCATGCTCACTACCACCTCCCTAAAATGAAATCCTAGCTACGCCACTGCATTTGCCTGCTTTTATTTGAATCTGAACTATTTTGAAGAAAGTGTCCGTGTATGTAGACTAAGAAATCTCAGCCTTAATGTACTTCCTATTGAGGTTTAGAGAAGGAAGTGACAGGCGGCTGGCCATCACTGTCAGTGACTCATTATTTACAACCTGTGTGCCTGTCTTTCCAGTTTGTCCCCATGTACATGTACATGTATGTTGTATATTGTAAATTCCACGATACATGTCGTCTTATGTTCATACTTACACTATATACATTGTACATACACATACACATACACACAGGTGTCGTGGTCTAGTGGATAACGCTTATCTAATAATGATGGGTTCTTGTATAGCGCTCATGTCCGTCAGAATTGACGCTCCTGACGCGCCACTGTTATTACCCCGGCATTAATAAGGCAGCCATTAAGATACTCTAGCATTTCAAGTATATTCTTCCTACCGGGTACTCATTTACTACATCTGGGTGAAGAGTGGCAATAGTAGATTTATGCTTATGGCACAGGATTTGCCGTAAACATGGCTTAGACCATGGCTTCAAATATTAAACCCCTGTTGTGAATTTAGACCATACATGTAGGTTGGAATCTCTGCCTCAGTGCTGGTGTCCTTTGGCAAGTCATGAATCTACACTTGACCACACTCAACCCAGGTGTAGTTATTTGTTTGTTGGTAACATTCCTTGAATGCATTGCACGGCTTTTACTAAACACTCAGGTCGCGTCGCGCTGGAAAACACTCGGGTCGCGGCTCGCTGGGTATGGTGCGCCAAGTGTTAACTACGGTTATTTGGTCCAAAATCTACAGTCAGTGTACAGTAAAACCAAAACCCTCATAGCCACGTCCACAAGCATATTCTGGTAAACTGATCCTCCCGCCCTCTGCTATGCACAAAGTGTTTGTAACGAAACAAAGTTAATGCCCGGGCGAAGTGAATATAGCAGGCTTAATGAGAGATCATAATTATAAATCCTGTCTGTTTATTCATATTGATGGGAGGTTCTTGTTGCAAAATCGTCTGTTGCATTTCATTTTGTAACGAAATGGTTCACTGTTTGTGAATTCTATATAGAAAAAAAGTTTTGAGTGAACTTTTGAAACTAAATTGTGCAGTTTTGGAACAAATAACTTAGTTAACACTTGGCGCCCCATACCCAGCGAGCCGCGACCCGAGTGTTTTCCAGCGCGTTGCGACCCGAGTGTTTAGTAAAAGCCCATTGCACTGAGTGCTACATGTACAATGCTACAGACTTTACACCCTTCTGTCTCCAAACAGATGTATTCACCATCTTGAGGTCTACATCATATACATGTATGTCAAGATACTGGCAGTAAATTTAGCAGTAGTGGTGGTGGTAGTGGTAGTACATGTAGTAGTTAGCAGTAAGTAACACATTAGACTGTAGTATAATTTGTTTACCACTAGGTCCTTGGTAATTGATATTAGATTTCTGCTTAACGCTCGATTTAAGATGGGTATTTGTGGAATAATCTTCTCTGAATACTTTATCCATCGTGTGGCACACATTCACATCGACCTGAACGAATGCTAACCCCCATTCTTGCCTCTCCAGGCACGACTTCCAAGTCTGAAATTCTCTCACTTGTGTGATTCGCTGCACTTTAATTGTCATCGCAAGAGACCTGGAGGGGTTGTCAGTTTTCTGATCTATCATTAAACCCTCTTGAACATGGAGTCTGAGGCTGTAACACATACTGCTCAGAACTGAGGTGATAGGAGCACAATCTTTTAATCTTTAATTCCATAATTAATGGGTTTAACCTTTAAAAGCCTGAGAGCTAATTATTTATTCAGGTGATGCATGCAGCAATATGTATTTTGTAAAACCTGATCCATAATGATAATACTTTACTGTAGCATTTCGGGTGGCTGAGATACTGATGATGGTGATATTCCTTTTCTCAAGTGAGACAATCTATTTGGTGATTTGGTTGGCCTATGTTTCATTTGTTTGTTTATTATGCACTTCAATTTGTAGTTGACATTTTTTATCCTGTTATAAAAGAATAATTACAAAGAAATCAAATAATTTGCAAAGTATATATACAGAGTACAGTAATCTATAGGATACAATTTGATGTCACTATATAACACACATTTTTCATAGAGTTCAGCCGACAGATATATCTCAGGCTAATTACTCTCCTGGTAACAAAAAAGGCACAAGAATAAGGTGTTTGAAGGCATCCTTTGAAGCAAAGATGTCGTGTTGGTTATGCTCTAATTACCAGTGGGCACGCAGGGAGCCTGAGGTGGATACGCCTTACTGTACATGTACAGTGAATGTAGGCCAAGACAATGTCTGCAATATATTAGACCTGTTCATGTATGCGTGCACATTTAGGAAGGTCGCAAACAATTTGGCATGGAATAATTCACCCATGGAACAGATCATCCTTCCCTCCCTTAAAACACTGCGTGTAAGTCGGTCAGTAATTAAACTCCTTACAGGCGAAGGTCCTCAAGATGGGCCCCCTCATCTTCATTACAATTTGATTATGCCATTGAATGATTGAATGCAACCTTTATCGATTTGTAAGCTACTGAGGTATACCGGTACTAGCTGGCATACAGTGGCAAAAGGTAGCAAGTGACATTGAAAAAAAAAAATATGGAATTAATGGGATAACGAAATGTGAGACAATTTCGAAATACTTTTTTGTTCATTAGATCTCTTTTTTGAATCGTTACTTTGAATTGGAGATTTTTTTCTGGCAGTGTTTGTTTTCCAGAGCTCCTGTAGAGCTTTCCAGAGCTAAACACTTTCTGCTTGTATCTTTCTGACGATTGGAAAGTTGTTAATATTTCACTTTATTTTTTATCAAGAGATACATATCTTTTGGTATGTAGGTCTTGAATATTGTCACTATTTTTTCTGGATTTATTTTGTGCCTTTTTATGAATAAACTTATAAACTTGTCGCAAAAATGTTACTTACGGCCTTATGGTGATAAAGTAGGACTGGATTACGTGTAGACTGCAGCCATCTCCCTGTTGTGACATATACAGTATGTACACGTACGTGTTCATGTATAATGGAATGGGATGGGGTCCATGTCGAGCTTGCAAGCTACTTGCAATGCGAAAAATACCAGGAAAGGTATCTTGAATATGTAGCAGGTGGCAATTGCCAGAGTTTAAAGGTAATACATTATACTTTTTTTTTTAGTATAGAAAGTACCGGTATGTTGAAAATCAGTCTGAAAGGTTATAGGTACCGGGTAGACCTACTTGGATAATGACATGCTTGTAGACTAATTCCTTGGAATTTTCAAAATTATTCTGCTAGCCACATTGTGTGATGATGTTAGAGTTATTAGAAGTAAAATCAGGGACATCCTCCTTTTGAAATTCCAATTATTTAATAAATTTTTTTTTTACAGTGATGTTTCTCTTTGACATTCATTCTCTTTGAGCAGCAACGTTATAATTATGTCAGAAATTTTCTCTCTATTTCTCCCTCTTGCAGGTCATGGTTCTTTCCAACGATCACAAGAAAAAACGCAGAACTGCTCCTAATGCAGGAAAACAATGGTGCATTCCTCGTACGGAAGAGTGAATCTTCAGAAGGCCTATATTCATTATCAGTAAAGTGAGTACACAGAAATCCCACTCCCTTTAAGGGTGAGGAACCATTAAGTGTTAGAAAAGTGGATCCACAGGGTGCTTGAAATTATTAACTTCTTTGTGAAATGAAAAGTCACAAAATGTTCCCAATTCCACCATAATGAATTTTTTTTCCAAATTTTATGAATCATTATGATTCAAAGCTCAGAATATAAACTTCTCAATATTTTATACCTAATTTTTCTTCATATTACAACCTAATTGACTTGAAGAATTTTAGACTGATATGTACATTTGAATTTTTATACAGTTCATATTCTACAAGAAATGGTATGTATACACTAAAGGTGATTGAAACCCTGGGAAAATGTCCATTTTAATGAAAAGAGAGGATAGAGAGAAGCAATTTTTAAAAAGTTCCATCAAAATCAGTTAAGAAATGAGAAAGTTATGAAAGTTTGAAAAGTCTTAATTCACTTTCCCCTGCGATCCTCAAATTGGCAATGTTGCTTCAAAATGGCAGGTTTAGAAGGACAACTCTCAATATGTTTTGTACCCAAAATTTCTCCATTATCTCTAAAGATGCTGCTTGTCTCTTTGGGAACTCAGCATACATGTTGTGTCAAATACATTTTCCCATGATATATCTTGAGCTATTAAGAAGGAGACAAGCTGCACCTTGAGAGTTAATGGGGAAAATATAAAATTTTGTGTACAAAACATAATGTAGAGTTGTCCTTCTAAACCTATCATTTTGAAGCAACATTGCCAATTCGAGGATCACCATAAAAAGTAAATTGAAACTTCAAATTTTTCCTTTCTCATTTCGTGACAGATTTTGAAGGAACTTTTTAGAAATTGCTTCTCTCTATCCTGACATTAAAATTGATTTTTTTCCCCAGGGTTTAATTCTCCTTTAACAAGAACTCAGTCTTATGGCACATGTTTATTCTTTTAGTTTTCTTTACTTGTTGATGAATCAGCAACACAACCTTTAAGGATCTAAGTGCGACTAAATAGAATAAAAAACAGTTTTACCAGCTACTGGCATAAACCATTTCTAAGAAAGAGACTTGGGAAACCAAGCAGGAAACCATAGATACAGTACCAATGAAAAAGTTACATCACATGCAGCATTAGCATTTCCTCTGTTTCCAGCTCCATTGAAAATTGTTTGAAGTGGTAGTGCCGTAATTAATTGCTAGTTGCTCTACAGCCATTTGTTCTCATGATGCATACCGATATATATTCCAAATTAATTTGACAGCAATCTGTTCTTACTTCCAAATGAAACCCGTATTGCCTTGGGTCCTCTGATTTATGAGGCTGCTGCCCCCACAAATTTTATGAAGATGACATGATTGGTTTTGATTAGCTCTTGATGATCCTGGTAATTGCTTGTATATGTTGATGAATACTTCTTTTTTTCTATTCATTTGAGATAAATGACATGTATAAACAAAATGTAGCAATAAAAGAAAACTACTGGTGTTGCCAATTTGAAGAAGAAAAGCTGATCAAACTTGGCTTTAACTATTTTTTGTCTTAAATGGGTTAATCATGGAAAACAAAAGATGATGGCTTACGCTCTGTATGGCCTCTGATATTTTCTTGGTTTCTGTTAACCTGAAACTGTAGGGTTTTTTTTAGCTGTTCAATTTTGTGATCCCGACTCAACTTTTGGAAAGCGTAGACTTGATTGTAGTGTGTCCCAATTTCTTGGCAGGTACAATGAAAGTGTGCAGCATTTCAGAATCCTGCAGGACACAGCAGGTAAATTCCATCTATGGATAGTCAAGTTCCCTTCTCTCGATGCCTTAGTAGATTACTACAGAACAACATCCGTCACAAGAGAAAACCAAGTAAGGAGAAAAGTTTGTTTGTTTGTTCTTCATTCACTGGAAGGACACTGATGTCTGGGTTGCATTCTCCTTTAACCCATTTGAGAGTCCATATTATGTGGTGTGGACCAATAATTTTCAATGCAGAGCCCTTAAAAAACCTAACAAATACATTAAGAGAAAGAGCAGAAATTCTGCCTATACTGTGCAGTGTTAGGTGCTTTCTGTACATTGGATGAAACAATTATTTTGAAGGAAAATAAGCAGGGACTGCGAGAATGAAACTTTGATATTGATTTGAGGCTAACCTGGGTTATTAATTACATATATATTACAACATTGAAGACTGTATTATAGTTCGTTAGAAAGTTGGCATTTATAGTATCAATCTCAATATACATATATTTCCTGTCTGCTGTTTAATGTTTTGAATGCTGGTCTGATATTACTTGCATATCCATATCTATTTCATGTTGTATACTGAAGGAAAAAAATCTCCTTGTTGTTATATGTATTTAGTTTTGTTTATAATCTAAAAAATATTTAGTTTGTTACATAGCTTCTGAGAAGAACAGCTCTATGACTGAAAGAGCTACCCTGTTTAAACAAAACGAATGAATGAAAAAAAAAAGAAAAAGAAAAACACAATGTACATGTGTACTTACTACACATATGTACATTTACATGTACAATACTTGTTTGTGCTGACTACAGTGTAAATTATTTCTAGGGTGGAAGCATAGTTTAAAAGGTCAATGTTTCACTACGTCAACTCACTTGTTTTTAAACGGATAATGAGCTAAGCCATTATGATTATATCATTTCCTTGAAGCACTTACAAAGTTTATTCATTTAGTGCAAACTGAAATCAAACCTTTGTGTAATTGAGTTGAGTTGAGATTCTATGTCTGCATGACGCTCCTTGCTTTGTATATATATTTCACAGAAGTATACAGTCGAACTTGCTTAAGTGGAATCTACTGGGACTGATGAAATAGCTTCGACTTAAACAAAATTAGACTATACATCATATGATTTTAAAAAAAAGAAGAGATAATTAAAGCAAAGGGGTCTTTTACATACCTTTGACTTACATAATGTTTTGACAAATATGCAAAGTCATCTTATGCCAGGTTGACTGTATTTCCGTTGTATATACAGGAAACCTGTTTGTAAAGACCACTCATGGGAATAATATTTATAAATGAATAGTCCTTATTGACAGGTTAATTCAATAAATGTTTCAATGAGAAACACTGTTCAAGGAAAACAAAAATTGTAGTAGTAGTAGTAGTAGTAGTAGTAGTAGTAGTAGTAGTAGTAGTAGTAGTAGTAGTAGTAGTAGTAGTAGACTTTATTGGATAACTTGTTTACATGTAGCACAAGGCTAATCTGCCATAAAGTCCATTTGAGGTTTCCACATAGGTACATGTAGGTCTTTCTATACAGGTAGTCACTAAAGCAGATTGACTGTATTGGGCTGATATTTTCATGAGCCCTAGCTGATAACAATCAAAATTGTTTGATTGAATGGGGTTTTTTTTTCTACATGTACTTTTTTGAAGTCCCCTGCTCTTGAAATTAGCACTAAGGATATTACATGTACGTGCTCAGTATGTACTGGCAAGAATCCTTTCCACACACAGCTGGGTCCTATTTCACAAAGACTTGTTGTCAGTAACAACTGCCACTTTTCTATGATAAATTTGTTTTCAGCCAATCAGATGCAAGGATTTTAGTAGCTTATAACAGTTATTGCAACTTGTCATTGATAACAAGTTTTATGAAATGGGGCCCTGGCCTAGTCACCAGTCATTTTGATGGCGTGGGGTTTGTATCCCACCGCTGCCATCACAACATATAAAGGGAACAACATGCGATAATAGACAACCAGCCACAAAAGTGAGGTTTAAGCCATTTATTCATACATGTACATGCTTTAATGCAAGCCTTTTCTTTGAAAGGATGGGTTGTGCACCACATGTTCTACTTACAATATCCTGCACTACCAAATTCCTGACTTCATTGTTGAATCCAACACCCCTTGTAAAAAAAAGAAGGACCATGGTGGCAATGGTACCCACATTGCACACTTGGTAAATTGATGGTATATTTTTAAATTACCATGGTGTACAGTCAAATTACCATTTTTACAGGGGACCCTGTAATTCTCGCTACCCCAAATAGCGCTTTCGCCGAGATCCGGGAAAAATCCCTGTAACGCGCATTGCATTATGGGATAGCTTTTCGGTATTACAACTTCCTGTTCGGAAGCCGCGCGCCGCACGCCGATCGTCGCACATGCATATATCGTCTGCTCGAACTCGCTACATAGCTACACTCTCCTGCCGTCGCAAAGATTTTAATGTTTATTTGAACATTTCGTTGATTGTTTATTAGTATTATTACGTAAAATTTATTATAATCTGTACATATTACGCTGATTGGCATCGATTTCAGCGTGGTTGGAAACTAAGTATCGCGAACCTCGCGCGAGCATGACTCTGAACCGGAAGTGGTGATGACGACCCGACGGAGTAAAAATTATCTCGTCTCGCGCATTATGAGATTTTTGTTCCTATTAGGGGTAGCGAGAATTGACCCTAACCCTAACCTTTAAGCCTAAATATAGAGTTAACCCTAAATCTATCTATCCTAAAGCCCAATTGTAAGCCACTTACATGTATGATGTGCATTGATGCATCAGTGACAGTTCACAATCAAATAGCAGGGATTTTAGGCGAAAGACAAATTTGTGATATCATAATTTGTGCTTCTTTATAAAAATGTGATTAGCCATACCTTTTTGCTGCCAGGAGGCAAGAAAATGCTTTTCGCCTTGGCATTTTCCTTTTTGTCCCTTCATGTACCATTCTTTTATGTGCAAAAAAACCAAAAAACCATTGGGGTTTACTGCAGGGGTCTGCCACTTCATGTGTTAACAAGCCTTTACCAGACCACAGAGGTATATTGTACCTTTGAGTATCAAAGTAGGGATTCTTTTTATTTCAACTAATCAATATGCTAATTTTCATTTTCATTTTCCTTCCCGCCTAGACACCAGGTGTGAAGACTGGCAATGTGATAACACTAGTTGACATGCAGCGGGTTGAACAAACCATGCAGAAGTTCCCCCACCTGAGGGCGCTCAGACCCGATGCAGGCGGAGAGGCCATGGACAACGGCTTCGCCCAGAAGGCTCAAGGCTACATTGGCAGCAATGGGCAGAGTGGAAGGCACTTCAACAACGGAGGCATGAATGCCTTGCCAGCGGTACAGAATAGCTGGGATATGAACACAAGGCATTCCCAAAACAATATGATGGTAAGATGGCATGCGGAGGATGCAACAAGTATCCCCCTAGAAACAAAACAGAAACAAGAAAACAATTCTCATGACTTATTTGAATATAAATAGACTACCAAAGAGTAATGATTAACGATTTTAATCTGCACCATATGAATTATATGAATTATATTATATATAACAGATGTTCCTCTCAGAGCTTTTGTCCAGGTGTAACCTAGGTTTTGATGTACAAGTAGCAAGCATTGTGATGCCCTTGATTACTGTATGTAATTGGTTGATAAGAGAGTAAAATCACATACCACTTGATGATGAATAAGTTTTAAAAGTAAATATGCTTACCATTTCTGTTGTTGCTTGTTTCTTTAGCAATCTTCACCAAACGGATGGGATTCCAGAAGAAAACAACCCGCAGGATGTGTAACGGTAAGAACATAATTTTGATCATGCCTGCCCTTCTCTCATCTCTCTATCCTCTATTTCTCTTATTGCCTCTCTCTTTCTCTCACTCAATATTTTTCTTTGTTTCTGTCTCTCTCTGTACCTATTTCTGTATTTCTTCTGTCATTCCTCCACTACCTCATTAATTTCTGTTTCTCTGTTGCAGCATGATAGCAAGAAATGAAAAGATTAAAATTTAAAAAAAATTAACACTACATATGAAGAAAGATTTACTATAACTTTCTATTTTCATACATGTATATGCTATGCATACAGGAATTACTGAGATATTGCCATATGCTCACACCAAATTTTTTTTCTAATCTGCTTCAAACATCAATCCTTTCTTAAAATTCTCTCACATTATTAGTAGTTGATTTTTCCCCCCTTTATTGGAGTTGATAGAAATACAGTTATACTAGAGAATCTATTTGTATTATCTCATCTCCTTTGCAGTTCTGTGGCATAAATGTGGCATACCTTTCTCATTTCATTTATCTAAATAGGACCATCGGCAGCAGAGACTACAAGCCCTTTACGACTTCGACCCTGAAGAGGAAGGCGAACTCTGCTTCCGCAAAGGCGATATCATCACCCTCATCGACAAGCCCACCAAGGATTGGTGGCGCGGCACCGTTGATGGTCGCACAGGAATGCTCCCGGCTCCGTACGTCAAGGTCTTATAATAATGACTACCATACTTTTCCTCGATCGTCAATCCCCTGTCGAAGGATTTTCGGAGGAGAACGGACACACATGACTGTGATGATCATTTCTCGATGGATGAATTGATATTATGATTTATATGCGATGGAGTGAACACATATTTGGTATGTTCGTACGCAGCTGCAGTGGAGAACAGAGAATCGGACTCGTGATTTGCTTTAACCCTGTCATGACCATCGGCTGCTACGCCAAGTATGAAGTCATTGACATTATTGGATTGCAGTAATGAGAAGGTTTATAAGATGTATTTCCATATATTCTTTGAATTGCGGACAGTGTAAAATCTTGCACTTTCATGATGTTCTATATGCTGATGTGGATTGTTTATAAGTGCTACGTGTATTTGATGTGTTATATTTTTCACATAATACATATAGTTGAAGTATAACAACATTATGCCTTTTTTGTTTCCATCCAGTAACTTTTAAAAGTGTTTAAAGAATCATATAGGCCAAACTAATTGCATGACAGTAAGGTGTCGATAGTGGTTCTAGGCTGGGAGCCTTATTTCGTTTTCTACTCTGATATTTATACAGAAATGATTCTTTAGAAGAAGAAAAAATCAGCAACCAAAAAAAAAACCAACCCAACACCAAAAGAAGCCATTTTGGTTTATGGGTTTGCGAGAGTGTCCTACGTATTTTAACACTCTTGCGCAGAAAATCAGAAGTCTGATAGCATTCAATCAAGGCATAGTATACTGCAAACTAAAAAAACATGCATTACAAATTATTCTTTCTCACAGTGGAAATAGAAACCAAAAGGAAAATAGTTGGATGAAAATGAAGTAATGTCCTTAAAAGTCTAAGAAACCCCTGGAATATCACCTCCCGAGAAAACAGTTTCAAAACAACACCCAGATTGCCAATTTCCAGGTAGTTGAGCATAAGAACGGTCATGTTTGTCTCTCTTTTGGGAAAGCGGAATCATGCTTGGATGTCAAGAGGGAAAGGATGCGACCATAATGACAGGAAATTTGGGGGAGAAGAGGGGAGTATGCTTTGTGCCAAACACGTATGAAGACAGTTTTACTATAAATTACATGTAGAGGATCCAATATCAAAACAGGAACAAGAGCCAAGCCAGTAACACTTCCAAGGAGATAACATTTTTTAAAGTTCCTGCTTGTCAATATTTTTATATTGCCAATTTAGCACTGTCATGTTTTTTGTTTAATTTTTTGGTAGGGGTGGGGGGGGGGGGGGAGTTGGGCATCCATTTGTGTTGTGCAGTCAATTGGGCATTGGGAATTATGTTTGTATACTTTGCATTTGTTGTGGTCTAGTGGATAAGTCTCTAGACTGAAAACCACAAGGAACAGGGTTCAAATCCTTGGTACAGCATTCATGCCCTTTGAAAAGATATTTATCTACATTTGCTACACTCGACCCAGGTGAGGTAAATGGGTACCTAGCAGGAATAGATTCCTTAAAATACTTGAGAACTGGAATGGCCACTGGCCTTAAGTAAGGATAATTGTATATAACAGAGGGCCTTGCAGGAAAGTCAAATGAGTTGGACATGAGCATTATACAAGTATTTACTTTCCTCGGATACATTTTTTGGGAGCATCCATTTCATATTTACGTGCACTAAAGGAGACTGGTAGTTCTTCTGCCATGTTGAGCAGGAACTCTGTATGTATGTTATGGGCTCTGTGCCAAAGTCTGGTTAAGTGACAGGAAGCAAGAAGGTTGGCCAGTTCTTTAAATGGTGAGGCCCTGGGGAGGGGTAGCTAGTCTACATAACATGCCACTGGGATGATATATCGGTGCCACATAGTATTTCTCAAGAGTTGATTTTGCCAGTTGTTTCTACATTGAAATTTACTCAAATTTGTTAAAATTTACAGTATAAAACTGATTTGACAAAAGGGCCGTTATTTAGTAAATTCAATCCTGAAAGTGGATATTATTCATTTTTTTATGCGTGGTACAATCCTTCTGTTTTAGCATTGACCATTGACTGTCGTGATTGGACATATGGCACACCGCTCATGACGAATTATGGGTTTAACACAGTTCATAGGATTTGGATAGCCATCTGACTATTCCATTGCAATTTGTAAGAAAACACCACTGTCAGCATTTCATTACATTAATTCTTGTTGGGTATCATAATATGTATATTATATTATATGTTATATTATGATCATTCAAAATTAGGTTACTTGTAACATATATTTTGGTCAGAAGTACAGTTTCAAGGGGAACAAAAAAGCATATTGTCTTAATAGATAAGTGATTTTCTATACAAGTGGTTGCTAAAGTTTGTTTGGCTGTACCATCGTAGCTTGGGTATGGAGAGAGAAGAGTCTAGAAACTTAGGACTATTTGATTCTTGGAAGATGGCCAAGTGTTTGTAATTTTCAAAGTAGAAGAGGAGGCAGGGCAGGAAGGAATGATGTGGAGAGTCTCCTTATTACTCTGACATTAAGTTATGGGCCAGATACCACCTGGAACAGAATTGAAGCTCTCCTACTGGTTCAAGGCGTAGCGACCAGGATGTGCCAAATCCAGGGCCAATTTGAAGAAGTGTCTTTAATAGTCTTAATGGATGCACCTTTGGACTGAGGATGAGATGGTTCTCAGTTCAAGCCCCAGCGCCATGCCACAAATGAGGCTGCCATCGACATCATGCAACTCGCTCATGATAACTGTCTCCTGCGTCTGTTAATTGTGAAATGTTGATTTCCCATTTACATATTTTCTTTGCATTTAGAAGTAAATTGTTAAGGTCTGAAAATGGGTTTAGATATTTTCTGTAATATTGGATTATTTTGTATCATGTTATTGAACACAGAAATAAAATTCACTCAAACAAATACGGTAACCTGTGGCAATGCATTGATCTGAATTTGCCACTCTTGATCCAGGGGTAGCCATGGATACCTGAAAGGGCAGATTGGCCACAAGTGGTACCTTTTTAGGGGCCTTGAACACCCCTTAGAATAACTACATGTATATTCACATTAAGAATGTTTTCATTATACTTGCTCAATTGGATGAGCAGAGCCTCTGACGTTTTATGAATTTCCCCTTAGATACACATGTATCTGACATTGTTATGATATTGACTTTGGCTGGTCAGCATGAAATTATCGCAGTATTATAATTGTACTAGTGATCGATCATAAGTGTGCTACTTTCGACAATCCTTCATTCATCGTAAATATTGCCATATTTCAAGGAAAATTGCACTGTCTTGTATTATACAGTACCTATGTATAGGTATTTATCAAGACATGCACAATGTGGTTTAGTTTTTATGAGAAAACCCATCAATTTCCATCACCTATTTTCATTTTATGCACAAGATTGTACATGTAGTAGTAGACTGGTACACGTATTTCTGTCCATGCAATGCAAATCTAATGTGCTAATGTAATAATGAATATATTGTAAATATAAATTGTAATATGAATCCTGTCACAAATTCATTTTATATTCATTTGAAATGCCATGAAAACAAGGTGCAAAGACTCTTTTTTTCTTTTTCTTTTAATAAATATTTAGTCTGTATATATACATATATATATATATACATACACATATATATATATCTTTAAATGTAAATATTTATGCATAGCAGTTATCCATGCAGGCATGCTCAACTAATTCTCCCTCATGACTTTCATAAGTAACATCAGCAAGAAAATGAACTACACATGAGCTTGGCTATGATTAAAATTATTATTTTTTGATAGCTATGGGAAGGTAGAAAAAACAGTGATGATAAAGAATACAGAATAATAAAATAAACTTAGAACATTATTTTAAAAATCAGTTTGAATGCTTGGAAAGCAGTTATGGAAAAGATTTCCATTTGTGAGTAGTCCAAAGGATATCCATACAAAAACAGACAATTAATGCACAAGTATTTATAGTGGTTTTGGCTCTTTTGTCATGTACATAATTGCAGTTGTTTTCATTGGCTTTCATAAGAGCTGGGTGGTACTGAGCTGTACCAAGGGGAACTCATACATGTAATATATACATGTGTATTAAAGATTTGTTTATATATGTGAGCACAGTGAACATCTTAGAAGTGTGTTGTGAATTACAGCTAATGACAGAGACATGTGAGATGTAATTAATCATTTTTATCTTCTTCATACATTATTTACACCGGCTTGTATCAATCTGTATTATTTCACTTCTTGCCGTTTTATTTCTAGTTCAATTCATTTATAACTTGATGATTTATTTTCCTACGTTTAGTATTATGTACCGTTATTTATACCAGCATGTATCAATCTTTTTTGTTTCTTTCTTGCCAAATTTATTTCAGGGTCAACTCAATAACTTTTTGATTTATTTTTTACTTTTATGTTTACTTTGACATACCATTATGTTTACTATTACATACCATTACATGTATACCAGCCTGATATAATTCTGTATTATTTGTTTCCTCCCAATACATGTCAGGGTCATACAGCCAGTACCAATCTTTATTATTTGCTTCTTGCCATTTAATTTCAGGTTTAACATAGTTGGGACTCGTTGATTTATTTTTGTATGTTTACTTTTCCATATGGTATTATCACATGTCCTAGTTCTTGCCCAAATGTTTGTTTTGTTTTTTTTTCATAATTTTTTGTTTATGTTCATTTTAGTTTTGCTCTTCATTTATTTTCGACGACTTTCTCATACTGATGATACAATGTCTATGGTATTATAAAGACACTTATGATAATGATGAGAGACAAAATGCGAAGTTATAGCATATACAAGTTTATATTTTGAAAAGATAAGTTCTACACAAATCTCTTATTTGACAAATACTAGTAACAAGGAATGTATGAAGGAAAATCAGTTATTTCAAATCACTGCATATCTGATTTTGATTGCTCTACTGGTGGTAAGCACCTCTAATTCCACTTCATGAGAAAACTGGCTTGAAGTAACTTACCATTTTCAGAATTAATGAATAAATATTTGCTTTATACCTTTGGGAGTGCTAAAAATTCTATGCTGACTTTCAGGAAGAGGTAAATCCATGTTATATAGCCTTCACATTCACGTGTATTTTGTAATTAATGGTTCTATACACAAACTTTTCAAAATGTGTGTGTCCACTTTGTCGTGTTGTTCATCATGCATATGTTTGAAGACATATCGCGTTCATAATTATGAGCTATACAGTATGTACATGCATCATTTTGCATGAACTGATCTTCTTATTGATGATTTGTCAATTTCTGGTAATAAGACTGTTTAGATATTATTGAATTGAATTGAATTGAATTGAATTGAATTGAATTAAAATACAATTTACCATTTTCACCAAGTCAACCAACTCTTTGCTTGACCTGTACATGTAAGAATACATTGTTTTTCCTAAAATGCTGCTAATAAGAATTTAAAAAAAATTATAAGACAAGTCTCTTGAGAATCAGAAGGACCTTGACTCATATGCCTTAATACAGAGTCAAGGCCATTCTGCTTCTAAACCAACAAAGTAGTGTCTTTGTGTGTAAATTTCAGGATATTTCTTTGTTCCAGAGACAGACAATCTTGTAAAACTGTAACATCTGATTCACTATCCATTGATGGGATAGTAATAATTTCATATAAAGAGCTTTGACACATAGTATTAAGTGCTGTATAAATATTACAACTATTATCATCATGATGTGGGAAGGAGATTGCAATATGAAATGCTTGCCCTCAGCTGATTTGCCCTTAAATGGTACATGTAACGTATGGAACATACCCTATAGTATGTAAAGATAAACCACAGAAGACAACACTTCTTGCTTTTTCACATAGAATCATAGATTAAGGTCATAGTATTCAAAAACTTTCTAGGAAAATTCTTCTGTGATATTTGGTTTGTTTCTTTGTTTTTCCTTTTGTATATTTTCCTTTTTTGTTTTGTAGTTTGCCAAATTTGGAATACTTGTGCCATCTACCCACTGAAATTTAGTTACTTTTATTTTGTGTTTTGCCAGCAATACCGGTATAAACGATCCCTGTATTATTTGCAACCATGGTGATTCGAAATAGACAATTCTTTGAAATACTAGATGTTTCTGTTTAGTTTTTTTTAATGAATTTTAAGTACATAAACATGCACATGTGGGTACTGTTAGATTTTTAAAGTGTCACTCTATGAAATGTTCACTTTTTTCGTATGTTTCTACCAATCAACCATTACAATTTGGAGACATTATATGGCCAGTCATGTGTTAGCCAGAATTTTTTTCTTTTTTCTCGCCTTGTTTCTGCTTATTACCCTGGTGTTTATTAACCACCATACCAAGTGTAGTCCATTTAAAAAAGTCATAATTGTGATTCGCAGTTCCTGTAAACAAGACAAAAATATTGACTACTGTCATTTCACTCCTTTTCTACTTATTTTTGTCTGTATTTCAGTATACACAGGTGTTGATGTTGAAAATTATATTCACTGTTGTTATTATGTGCAACATGAAAAAAATAAGATTATGTTGTTGCCATTAATTGGATACTGCACTGATATGTTGGAATTAACAGGCAGCTTCTTATATTTTTATTTTTATTTTCATTGATAATCTCTATGCATTTCGAGTACTTGTTGGGCATTAAAAGTAATCAGTACGGGATCTGTTTGGTGTTATCTGATCATGCATAAACATAGCCCTCATCTTATAATTTTTTTTTATTGATGTAGTATTGATCATGGGGTACATGCTCTCTCCAGGGAGGGGCATCAATCAATTTCATTTATTCATTAATGTTTAAAATTTTTCATTCATTTATTTTTTGTGGGGGCATTTGGGTGGAAATTTGCTGACAAGTAAAAAAATAAAAAGTCCTCTGCTTTTTTTCAGGTAACCCCTTTTTATCCCTCAGACTCACTGACAAAGCAAGAAAAAAGAAGGTCCTCATTTTTTTCTTGTCCTCTGCTTTTTTCAGGTAATCCCTTTTTATCCCTCAGACTCACTGACAGGCAAGAAAAAAGAAGGTCCTCATTTTTTCTTGTCCTCTGCTTTTTTTAGGTAACCCCTTTTTATCCCTCAGACTCACTGACAAGCAAGAAAAAAGAGGATCCTCATTTTTTCTTGTCCTCTGCTTTTTTCAGGTAACCCCTTTTTATCCCTCAGACTCACTGACAGGCAAGAAAAAAGAAGGTCCTCATTTTTTCTTGTCCTCTGCTTTTTTCAGGTAACCCCTTTTTATCCCTCAGACTCACTGACAAGTAAGAAAAAAGAAGGTCCTCATTTTTTTCTTGGGGGGGGGCATACCTTATCAGATGTAACTTTTCTTCAAAAATAGGGGGAGACATAACCTATTGTGTCCCCTGTGCTTGGATTTTTTTCTTTTTGGAGGACATGTCCCCTGTCCCCCCCCCCCCCCCCCCCCCCACCGATTGACGCCCTTGCCTCCAGGGGCAGACTGGGACTGAAATTCGGTCAGAGAATTTCAATGTAATCAGCCTTCTAACCCATGGAACCGGCCTTCAAACCAAAAATCAGCCAGCCCTTGAGCCAAAGTACTGAGAGTGGCTTCCAAACTCCCCATGACCTACCCACTCCTGGTTGCATTTTCAAAAGTTTTTGGAAAGTGCCCTCCTTTATGATGCAGAACTAAATTGAAAATCTTCCCCAGGAAACTTACAAAAAAGGCTTGATGCAACTTTTTTCTTCTTCTTCTTCAAAAGAATAGCAAAATTGCTATCAAATAAATTTCTATGCACTGCATTCTATAGCTATATTTAAATACAAAGGCATATTGATGGAGCTTTCTTTGGCACGTGACATCAGTAGAAATATACTTATGAATGCCTCTACTACTCATTGCAGACTGAAAAACTTGCAAGTTCAAATACTGTAAAATGTATATCATGTATTTTGATAACTTAAATTGAAATACACTTTTCACACTGTGTGTCTAACTATGCCAGCAATATAATATTAATATAAGGGTTTTACAATGTATTGTAAAGTTTCCATTCTTTGTACAGAATGAAAGAAAAAACTATTTGAAAAACAAATAAAGAAAATTGCATGCCCGCATGAAGTTATTCAATATGTACACATTGTCAGATATTACACAATTATTGGACTCATTATAATAGGGTCATATATGTTTTTTTTTTCATTATCACAATCATTTTGAAAAGATATCTTACTTTCCAAGCTGTGGATATTGTGTCAATTATGTACCTTGTAAAATGTATAAATTTGTATTACATGTGCAACTCATGTTTTATTTAAAAAGAAATAAAATGTTATAAACAATGCTCAATACAACTTGCCTCGAGGTATTTGTCATTCCTGTGTACAAAACACTTGTTATCTCTTTTTTGTTCTGAATGTCATATTCTTCATGAGATCATTAACCCCTTAAGAACTTACTTTTATCTTAAACGAGTCAAAATTTCAAATTACAGGGAAGTGAACATGATACATTATTGTGGTTTTCATTAAGTTAATTTCATCCAGGATGCGGTGAGGAATTTCAGACAGAGTGCACTGAAGGATCTACCTTCAGTACAGGTTTCGGAGCATTCTTCTCAAAGATCTACATGTAAGCGAGACCTTAAAACCACATCAAATCAAGATTTCATGTGATTTTTCAAGCATTTCCTTGAGAGAATCAACTTAAGATGTAACACACAATTTGCGCAGTGGCGGATCCAGTGGCTTGGAATGGGGGCGGGTGCCCCTCCTTAATTTTCTTAGCGCCAAGGGCACCGCTCCAGGCTACTCACTGGGTAATTGAAATCGGTGCCATTGCACATGGAATTAGAGCCTTCCCACAACAATGGCGCCACTGCCTTACTGACGAGCATGGGCATCAATATGTTTTGTAATTTGGGGGAGACTCTGTCCAAAAATTTGCTGGCAAGCAAAAAGAAGGGTCCTC
This sequence comes from Echinometra lucunter, assembly GCA_029962745.1. Taxonomy (NCBI): domain Eukaryota; kingdom Metazoa; phylum Echinodermata; class Echinoidea; order Camarodonta; family Echinometridae; genus Echinometra; species Echinometra lucunter. The sequence goes on along the minus strand of CM057155.1, from coordinate 16,229,235 downwards.
AGCCTAAAATTTGGGGCTCGACATACCCAAATATTTGCTTACATTCTTTTTTCAGGTATTTTTCTAATTTTTTGGGGACATACCCTATTGGCTTTTTTTCCTCCAAAAATTAGGGGGGGGGGGAGGAACATAGCCTATTGTGTCCCCACCCCTAAAAATCTGGAGGGATGTGTGCCCCTGTCCCTCCCCTGATGCCCATGCTGACAAGCATGCACCACTCTGCCCCCCACACCCAACTAGATCCGCTAGTGTTGCACATGTGATGAACCAAAGATAACAGACGAATCTAAATTACTTTACAACATGATGAGAAGGAAGGACTTTAAAGGAAGAGGAGTCCTTATGAAAGTTTATAAGACATGAAATACAGCATGAATCAGTGAATGCTATTGAAACCCGATAGCCAAAGGTAATTAATTAAAAAATTAAAACGAAAACAAAACAAGACACATCCAAATATGTGATACATTTATGACTCTTATGATTCTACTTTCATATCATACATGTAAATCTACCAACTGCTTTCATGGAGGTCAGAATGAATTACAAAGACTAAGATTAATGTTTGTAACTTACAGATTCGAATATTTTCTCATGGATCATTATGTCTTTTGTTTTCATTAGTGTATCATAGCCCAGTTAAATTTTGAAATTGGACAATACCTATTTCAAATTCCATATAAAATTCATGAAAAGTCGGTTTCCAGTTGCTATTCTCTGCGAGATGTTCTTAAACAGCATCATTAACAGCATCAATTTCATTACAAAACCATGCTTTTCCAGGAGTGCATCCAGGGAGGGGGTCAAGGGGGATCTGAATCTCAACCTCCACCCCAACCCAGCCTGCTTTCTCCTCTCTCTTGCTCTCTCTCTCTCTCTCTCTCTCTGTCACTCTCATTCTTCTTGTGTAGGATTTGAGAGCATTAGACTTTTTTATGCATAGAATTTTCCCTTTTTTTCATTTTGCTTGTCCACCTGGCAGAAGGGGAAGATAATGGCTCCCTCCCCCGGGGGGGGGGGGGGGGGGGGGGGGGGGGGGGGGGGGGGGGGGGGAGGGGCACTCGACCCCAAAAGTGAGGGGGATGTGCCGCGGGCGAGACAAAAAACGGGGGCTTTGGAATGGGCTTATTGTGAAAAGGAGGGTCTTCGGAACAGGCTTCGGAACGACAAATTTTTGTGAAAACGGGGGTCTTTGGAACGGTTCGCCTGCGTGAGTGCGTATGTATCCCTATGGAATGGGCATGCGTGCATGCAGCTAGCACAGCGGCATGGGCGCCGGCGAGGTGCGCTCTCGCGCAGAAGCGATGGTCGGACAGTGCGCGCTGGCTGGCCTACGTGCGAAATGGTGCGGGCTGCTTTTCACCAAAAATGAAGCTCGTTAAACGGAGCAATGCGGCCGGAACGGCGAAACGAAAAACATGCTGCTTTGGAACGGATTTCTTTCTTCTTTTTTCTCGATAAGAAGAAAATGCTATGCTTTGGAACGGAAAATCGACGTCTGAAAAAGGGGGTCGTCAAAGCAGCACATCCCCGTACACCAATATATGTGAGTGCCCGGCCCTCCCCCTTTTACCATATCCTAAATCTCCCCCTTTATTCCAACTTTTGGCTCACAAAAAGGATACAGTGCCTTTAATAAAGTCTGGTAAGAAGCCAATGTAATGTCAAATCTAAACAGTTGTTTTCAGAGAAAATGTTGAAATTATAGTTGACTTGGAAATTATGTTGCAACAGGCATGATTGGCTCCCCATGGCACATGAACGTCACACAATATACCCTGCTGTCCTAGGATGTGTACGTGTCCAATCATTTATCCATTTGATAGATGTTAGCCAGGAGCATGAAGAAATAAATCCATGACACTTGCTCTGCATCAATGTCGTACATTAACCAAATTGCGAACTTTAATCCTGGACCAAATGCTATACATAACCCCAAGCCTAACCCTAACGCTTACTTCAAGTTGGACCTAAAACCCTGCCCCAACCCTGACCCTAGCTGTGTGTCTGAAGAAATAGAGCCATGAGCATTTGTCACCGCAGCGTATGTCTGGTAACTGAAGACACCTCTAAACCTGAGCAGAATTTTTCATGATTCTAAAATAATTCAAATAAATTGTGAAAATTGGATATCATAAGTGTTACTGCTACATGTATGCATTTAATGGAAAAATGAGTACCGGTACCTCATATAACGGGAGGAGGGAGGTCAATCAATTTGAAAGCAAATTTCTATAAACCCTTTCAACACAAGTCTGATATTCAAAGGCTGGTAATGGGCCGTTCCTACATTTAGGTATTTTCCTCCATATGTTCAATACATACTATACAAAAGATTAAAGTATTTCTAATGATTGCATCATTTTGGTTGTAATACTATAAGCTCTGGGGGGTGTAACATAAAGAGATACAATCAATCTTACAATCAATTGTATCTCTTTAGTACATGGTTTGCCATAGACTTACAATTGATATCAATCGTAAGATTGATTGTATGTTTTATGTTACACCCCCCCTGATATTATAATGATAACATCATCATAAGGATAATGATATCACGATACTTGATAAAATTTGGGCACAAAAAGACCAAACACCCTGGACTTCCCCTAAACTACAACACAATTTGAAATTGATTTCACATCTACATACAATCAAACACAAGTCCATTTTTAAAACTTTCTTTTTTTATTGGTGTCAACTTTTCAAGGAGACAACTCTGACCAGCTGGCTGGAACATGTATGTACATCCAAAGAATAAAGTCTTAGATCTGACACAAATAGTGGTTGTCAAATTTATAACAAAATAAATAAAAATGTGGCTACCCAGTGACTTAACAAAGCCTTGCATTTCAGTGATCTCAAGTCTTGAGTATACATGTATAGCTCTTTGATATATCAACTGAGTGACGTAGGCTATCTCAAATCCTGATTGTCAAAGTAAAAGGATTTGATGAGCAAAAGTGATTACAGGGACTTTTAAGAAGTACACTCTATCAACATTTCAATAACTTGTGCTACAGGCCCCTAAAGCTCCGCCATTTTGTCCAGATCCATTAGGAGGCCGACCTAAGCATCCATCAATATTCATGATCAAAAATGAATAATTCATTCTGTAAGATGCTTCCAACTAGTAGCATTTGATTGTACGTGTTATGAAACATAACACGCATCAGCTTACCGCATGCGCAGTTAATGCACAATAAATGCGCAACAAATGCGCATTAAATCAAAGTGTCACAATAAAACTGATATGCGCAATAGATATGAATAATGCAACAGTGTTATTGATATCATGGCGATAACAGGTGCTTATCGACCCCTTCAAATGATCCGAAAGAGGAGGGGCCTAATGCCATTCGCGTAATGATATCCGCACGTGCTGCTTTTCGTCTAATAAACTTATAATATATTTATGTGCTACAGTGTGCCTAAAAATAGTTCTGTATGATTCTACAGAAGATAATTGTCAGGATCACATATATTTAAAGTGTACCGATCACCAAAAGACATAGCTCTGTATGTCAAGGGTTTTATGTCACTATACTCCAATGGGGTGATGTTTGTTACTCCGAAGGTTCATTAATCCGAATGTTTGTTAATCCTAAGGTTCGTTTTTCCGAAACATGCAAATTGCATATACCTAGATGTTTGTTAGTCCGAAAATGAAATAAGGTTCGTTAGTCCGAAAATGAAATAAGTTTCGTTAGTCAGAAAATAACAAAGGAATTAACGAACCTTATATCCTTTTCGGACTAACAAACCTTCGAAATAACAAATCTTATTTCGTTTTCAAATTTACGAACCTTCGGAATAACGAACCTTCAGAATAAACGAACCTTCGGAATAAACGAACCTTCGGAATAACGAACTGTAACCTCCAATGTACATTCAAAATATGAGCTCCAAATATTACTGCTATTAAAAAATATATACTGCAAGTTCAGGTATACTCTAAATTGACATAAAAGAGACTAATGATCAGTAGACTAGTAATGGCATTTATGGAACTGAATTGCTGTTCAATTCCGCATTTTGTGATCTTACGTTATCCTTAATTTTTTTTCAGAGTCCTTATGCATTAACCCCTAGAATGCCATGTAAAGTTTTTGCGAGGGTTATTTCATAGATACTAGCTGTTTGCAAATTATTTATCAGATGTTTGGTACACTTTAAATGGGCAATGCATTGGGTTAGTGAAATTAAATCAGAGTGGATTTCTGAAAGTCTTTGTAATGTGAGGAATAATACAGTACCATAGGAAAAACTGAGGTCAAAATAAAGCTTGCCTTGGCAAGACAATTAAAAAAAAAAAAATTTACTCCAAGATTTTACTACTGGTAAAGCTGAATTGAATACTTCCAACATCTTCAAACTCAACTGGACCACCTTCATACAATTTACACTGTATTCTTTACAGAATTGACAACTTAAGCTGTAGCAAATATAAAACAATCTATAAGTACACATTACGTAAATTTCCATATTTGCTACCTTCACACAATCATTAAAAAAAAAAAAAAAAGATGCACAGATGGAAGCAAAGGATAAAATTGCAAATCTTCATTACTGAGATAGAGAATAAAGAAAAGACAGGAAGAACAGAAATGACAAGAAAATACATGTATGAGGCATACCGGTAATACTATTTCCATATAGATAAATGTAACTTTCAAACAAATTACTGTGTAAAGAACATGTATCCATCATTTTGCAAAGAATTCATTACTGAGAAATGATACTGGGGAACAAGAGGAAGAGCAAAACTGACATGAAAATACAAAAAAAAAGCAGAAAATATTTCCATATAAATACATCTTTTGTGAACATTTCTGTGTATTTCACAAGTACATGTAGTTGCATATAACAAATTGCCCTTTGACATAAAGGTACAAAATTTGAGATCTAATCATGCTCAGCATGTGATGTAATCAAATGATTCCTGAGAGAGTATGCTGCATACCATAATTTTACTTAACATTCGAAACATCATAAACATGCACTCAATGTTATTTCATTATAATAAAATAAGCCCATAAGATGACCCAAAACACCAACAGCCCACCGGAGCCATCGAGTATAACAATTTGGTCTCATGGATTTTTTTAGGGTTCAATACACTGATGACCCACCATTAAAACAACCCACAAAATCAGCATCTTCCTTACGCTTCTTGGAAAACACCGTGGTGCAAAAGAACGCGTCCAGAACACAAAATGCAAAAATGGAAAAATTTAAATGTCTATTGTGACATACTGGAAACTATATGTTTATTCTTATGAATTTGTATGCTTCTATTATTTTCCTTATCTTCAGTCTTTCTTTCCCAACTTGAAATATTCTTTTTAATAAAAATTTGGGGTTATGTTATAAGTCTTCGACTTTTCAAATAATCCCCCACATTTACATAATTTGTCCTTATTGTTAGTTACCTTTCTGCTTAGTTATTCTTCATATTTCAGTTCTTTTTTAATGTCATTTCTGTGTTTAATTGATATGTATATATTGTATATTGCCTTTTTACATGTATTATTGTTGTTTTTATGAAACGTGGAAATAAATGAATCTGAATCTGAATCTGAATCTGAAATTTCAGCCGATATCATTCCACAGCAAGATTGTATATATTCATTTACAAGGTCTACATGCTATCCATTATCAATCTGTGTTTGAAAATTCTGGTTTTCAACAGTTTTCCATTTTGCGTTCTGGATGCGTCTTTTTGCACCACATATTTTTCCTATGACACCGTATGTGCTTCTGTTCTCTCAGCCTTTTCGCATTTTCTTTCTATCTTTCCATCCTTCCTTATTTCTTTCACCGTTTCATCTGTCTTGTGGATGTCTTCAATGGACTTGAGGACACCACCATGAAGCAGCCCTTTGTAAGCTGTACATTTTGTTTTATAACCCATTGCCCACGTAGAATAGGTGGCCCCTGTATTGATCCATGGAGCTGAGCACAATTCAGTCGTCAACGGGTTAAATGGATGTATCCACAGGCAGCTACATGTACCATACAAGTTCAATCATTTGTGCATACCCAGTGTGAAACACTTCACTGATTTGTCCATGTGTTCATTTCTGACAAGCTTCCTTCGGCACTCTGAAGAATATGCAATCATTTTTGAATAATACACGCACTATTATTGTAGAGATAATGGCTGATTAATGGATTAAATTTAGTCAGTTCAAATATTATGTAAAACATAATAATCTTCCTTAGTGAGGATTACAATGTTCAATGCAAATTACATGTAAATCACCAGAAACAGCAATATGACTAATCCCAACACTTATTGATGGCTCATTCCATAACTGCTCCCTGTATTCATGGCTAAAAACATGACGATGAACAAATTATCTTGATTGAACTTTGAAAGAGAAAAATGGTGGAATGTATTCATCCAAGTAAATATTGATTCCAATTACAAATGATGTCTTAGCACTCATTTCTATATCCTAATACTGCCTATTGTAAAACAGAAAAATGCACGTCATTATTAGTCTTTAAACAACTTTCCAATATCAAAATTACAAAATCATCCCTGTATATAAATAGTGTAGCAATCAAGTGTGAACAAATCATTATCAACCATCATTTTATGACACAAAATATAATGCAAGTTAATATTTTGACATACTTACATTTATGTAGTATTCAGCACTTATTCTTAATTACATGGCAGATTTCACGACTCAGTTCAGAATAAATTCCTTTGTTTTTCTCCTGCAATTCAATATAATTTCTGGATAAATAAATCTGCAATTGTTGCAGCAATGCCCTTCCAAAACAATATCCAAAATAAATTTAACCAGTAACATATTATGTTGCCACATCTCTTTCTGCAACATGCTGCTACAATACCCTTTCAATACATCATATAAATAAATACAATTTGCTGAAGAACCATTAAATTACTATCATCTCTTCTTTTTTTTTTTTTACAGCATCTTACTACATTGCCCTTTCAGTACTACATCTCAATAAGTACAACCCAAAACATGTGGCTACAACATTGTTATACATGTTGCTACATATTCCAGTTGCCATAATCTCTTCCGCACCTTGCCTAACCAGGCACTTCCCAACTGGTAGAGACATGACTCAAACTCAGAAAGTTTACTGACCCCACTGGAGATACATGTAACTGCCATAAGCAGGTTCTTAACCTACATGTACTTTCATGCACCTTTAAAAACTAAAATGACATACAGCTGCAGAAAGCCAGAAAAGGGCGTACTCGCAATTACTTTCATTACGTAATAATTTCATTATGTATTTGGCATCACCTGCACCTGGGAGAGGAAAAAGCGAATTCAGTTGCAATGAAATAAAGTCTCTCCTCCCTGTTTGTAAGGTGATTAGGTCGTGCAGGTGTGCTACTGCTTCAGGCTTTCCCCCACTCAAAGAGGGCAGATTGTGTTTTTAACCCATGCATGACCACAATTATTTGAACCATATTTGATCACCCTTTTTACTTCAAATCTCTTTTATTTTTGCTGCATTTTGCTTTTGAAAATTCATATATCTGAAATGATGTAAATTGACAGAGAGAACTTTGAGAGGTTAAATATTGCCAATTTGCAAGGAAAAAGAGTGATTTTAAACTTTCCATCATGTTGTCAATTTAAGGATTTTAGTCTGTATTTTCCTTTACAGAAATGTCTGCATCTAACAAGAAATTCCAATTCAACCGACATGGGCAAAATTTTTAACAGGAGAATTTTTCCTGTTTCAGCTCATATGTATTTGGTATAATTTTTAGGGCTCCTCATCAAAAGTCAAAGCACATATTGTGGACCCTCTATCACAAATGGGTTTACTAGTACATGCATTGGTAGTGACTCTCCGACTGTACATGTATGCACATGGACCTTCACTTGAGTAAACACCATCAACAGAATTAATGCTGTTCTTTCTGATAGCTCTGTAATTATGATTACCCACAGCAACAGACCTCTTTACTGATGTATTTCAATTTCCACATGTTCCTATCCAGAATCCCATTTACACCTGGATCACGAGGAAATCGTCAACGGGGGTACCTTCCCCAAGGATGTAAGCCCTCAGTGAGAACTGAACCCAGGGCTTTTGGTATGAGAGTCCAGAACCTTCACCACTATACTCAGTACTCCATCTGTAATATACATGTACACGTATGTAAGTACTGTACTCTATACACCAATGCCAGAATCACAAGAGAGTTCAACAAGAAGTGAAGGGTTGGAGTATTTGAAACTAAACCTGATCTTGTGACAATCTATTTAGTTCACAAGAACACTTTCAGGTTCTACACATACACATATGTCTTCCATTTCTCCTGATTTCAAGTGCCGTCCTGACTTTCGAGTGTTTGTGGGTCGCTGTCCAAGAAAATGTCGCAACATTTTCACACATGTTCTCTTTCTTGAGAGGAAAACACTTAGGAAGTGTCTTCACTAAGTAATGGAGAACTAGCTCAGATGCACATTACCACTTTTTTTTTTATCAACTTGCTCATTGCTCTTACTCTCTATGGCTCTATCAATGCTTTTCTGGGATGGCATTCCCTTTTCCCAGTCCCACATACTCACACTGATGCAGGTTTAATTCTCTTCAAAACATCTTCTGCAAGCAAATCAGAGCAGGCCTACGCAATCTCATCAATCATGGCCAAGCACATTCATTTCATAAAACTTTCCTCTATGGCAAAAACGGTCAGATGCTTTTCCAAATCTGATTTCCATGTATGCTGCATATCAACAACTCATTCACTCCCACACTTTAATAATCATGCTTAGCCTGTCCAACCACAAGTACAGTGGAAACTCAGTATAACGAGGTCTTGGGACCATCAAAATTACCTTGTTATAGCAGGAATCTCGTTATATCAGGGTTAAAAAACAATAAAATATAAAAAGCTGGGACCAGAATATTATCTTGTTATATCAGGAATATTATCATATCAGATCTCTTTATACTGAGTTTCCACTGTAGATGTATATCCCACTCCTCCTCTTTCATATACTGACCTCCACACATCAGCCAAACTCAGCCAATACTCATCCTGGTGTTAAGTCTTGACATAAAATCTTCAAGTTGTACTCAGTCCCATGCACCCATTTTGATGTTAAGCTTTGCACAAAGTCTTTCAACTTGTACTCAGTCCCATATATCCATCTTGCTGTTAAGCTTTGCATGAAGTCTCAGTCCCATCTATCCATCTTGCTGTTAAGCTTTCCATGAAGTCTTCAAACTTGCGGTCAGTCCCTCTAAGTCATCCTGATGTTTAGCTTGGTATGAAGTCAGCCAGGTTGTGCTCAGTCCCATAGTTTCATCTTGATGTCAGGCTCTGCATGAAATCCTCAAGGTTGTACTCGGTCTCATACTGGCTCTCATCCCAAAGATCACCAAGGTTGGCGAGGATGGAGGTCATAGTGTTTGGACCTTGTTTGGCCTTACCACCGTTCCCTTCAATGGTTGCTTCCCCTGGACCAGTGGGGCCACTCTATAGAAACAAAACAAACAAAACAAATCAAATACATATCAAAATATTGAACTTTGTATAAACTCATGTGAAATCATAGCCGTACATCGACCAGATGAAAAAAGTCTGAAAAAATGCTAACTAAATATGAACCCATTGGAAATGCACAAGAATAAAAGCTTTTAAACTGCTTATATGACTATATGAGTAAGTCATTCTTTGTTCTTTACACCAGAATGGAAATGAAAATGGTATGTCTAAACCTGAGAAATCAATGTGCATGTACATCAACTTTGCTTCTATTCCTCTACTCTTTGTTTCTATTCCTTTACTCCTGCCCACAAAAAAAAAAGAAAAAAAATGACATGTGCATATACAAGGCAATCTATTGCAAAACCTGTAAATTGCCAGTATACTATTTCAATAATACTGAAAGAAAGCTATAGATGTGTAACCTTAAACCAATTTCCAAAGTACGATTTAAACGTCGCGGCTTTCATCTTCACAAAACTGACTTTCAATATTCTTCCCACACATGCAGGCATAAGATTCACAGGGGCAGATGGGGGGGGGGGGGGGGGGGGAGCACGAATCTGCCAAGGCCCCCTTTAGAAACCCAGGTGGGGTTGAAGCTGCCTTGCCCCCCTCCTCCCCTCCCCCCTCCCACCCCACCCCATTTGAAACCAGGGACCTTTTTTTTTTTCCGCTTATCAGCCAATTTGGGGGGTAAAATAGACATGGCCTGAAAATGGGAAGGACCCTACTTTTTTTTTTGGCTTGTCACCAAATTTTTCGGGTAAAACAGACACCTGAAAAAGCCGACCAACCCCCCACCCCCCCCCCCCCCCCTGAAAAATTCTGGATCCTGGATTCATACTTTCCCACACAATATTTAAATATTCAGTTTATCAATAAAATGATGAGTTCTGGAATGCGATTCTTTTAATCAATGGTTTTCAGCCACATACACATTGTAGTGTCAAGCTTAACATCACAAAGCATCAGGAAGCTTCAATGAATTTGATTAGTTCTGCAATGCTTCATGGTTAAATGACCAATTTAACCCATGGGAGTACACAGTCTTTTGAAGGGCTAAATTAATCAGTTTTTCTGCCTCAAATTAGCAACACTTATCCTTATTCTCCACTCATACATAGTTTGAAAAAAATAGAAATCTATGAAACATGAACCCATGCGGATGGAATTCAAAAATTTAACAGAAAAATTACCCGTTTGTTCATGAAAAAAGTGAATATATATATATATATTTCAAATTACAAAGCCAATTCAGAGAGTTTAATGATTGGATTAAGGCCACTTATCAAAAGTCTCGTCCCAAGTCTTTGATAGTCTTGAAGTTCTCTCTGACCATTCTTTTACATCAGCTTTCCCGATCCCCCGTTGTTTTGTCTACGGAGAAACGGGAGGATCAGATGGGAAAAGATGCTGAGCGGGAAAGATGCTAAAAGCTGCGTTCCAATTTGGCTCTGACTTTTGATAAGGTGCCTAAGTCAAATGGTTCTCATTCATAAGCAGTAAAACATATTGGAGTAGAAATGGATTCAAACTTTTGTGTTAATTCATCTCTCTTTGCTCATGTTATTCCCACCATTCTGCATTCAAAGATACTACAGAAATGTCACTGAAAGTAGACAATGTTCTCCTACAGGTTAACCCATTCGTGACAGAGGTCCACATTTTGTGTTTTGGCCTAATATCTTTTGATGCAAAGTCCTAAAAATCATACCAAATACATGAGCAGAAAGAGCAAAAAATTCTACACAAACTGTGCCCATTTTTGGCTGCGTCAATATTCGCTGTTTGATGCTGAAAATATTTCAAAGGAAAATAAGCATTAAAATCCTTAAATTGGCAATGTGATAGAAGGTTTAAAATCACTGTTTTCCCCACTGCAAATTGGCAACTTTTTGACTTCTCATCATAATTTCTGTCAATTTATATTCATTTCAGATACATGACGTTTTATGAGAAAAATTTAGAAATAAAATAAGAATGTCGGTGTTGCCAATTTGAAGAATAAAAGCTGATCAAATTAGGCTTTAAATAATTCCTGTCACAAATGGGTTAACTGCACAAACTATGTGTCATAAGCATTAAATGATAGTTTAATTTACATCTCATATTTAAATTGTGTGTTTCACTTTAGATTGTTCATGAAAACCACTTTCTAATGGCAATTAACTTCACCTTAATCACATCTGACATTGTCATTCTGCATACATGTAGGAAGCATGCCAAAATCATTTCAGCCATAAATGATTTTACAACAATTTCAGGAAATTTGCTGAAGTGCTCTCTAATTATTTCTGAAGTGCCCGGTGACACATGGTTTTATCTTTTTTAATTTCATCATTCCAACAAAATATTATTACAGCTTCTGCAGTAGACTTGCCAGAGTCATACACTTAAAACTTGGCATACGTACATACATACATACATGATGCTGAATGCACAATTTGAAAAAAAAAAAATGAACATTTAAATATGATTACTGACCCTCATATATGGCTGGTCCAGACTTCAGAGAGCCAGAGCTACTAAATTAAAGTCAAACTACACAAAGGGATTTTAAGAAAGTAATCTAAACTACTTTCTGATAACACGAGATGACCTTATTACTTTTTAAGTGTTTTTTTTTTGTTTCAATCATCAGTTTGATAAATCTCTCTCTTTGCCCTCCTATTAGCTTAGTCAAGAGCCTTCATTTTCCATCCACAGAAAAGGCCAATGTTGCACTTTATTCTTCCCAGGGCTGCCAACACTCATACATAATAATGAAATTTCTCACACACAAATCTTGAATAACTAAATAAAATTAAAAACAGATAAATCTGAATTTAAATTATGAAACCACAACAAGATTTAAGGAAGTGCTGAAAAAGTTGTGAAAGTATCTCTGCCGTTTTGTCGAAAGCTTCGATCTTGCTGATTTCAGCTCCTCATGACAGAGCAAAACAATTTTTTGCAAGATCATGAAGATTCTGAGAACAGGAAACAATTTCATTTTTTTTTTTTTTTTTGGTTGGACTAACACGTACTAATATCAAAACAAAGTAGCTACCCCAGTGGCGGATCCAGGCAGGAACGCAAGAGCCGTGCACCCCTCTATTTTTTTTTTAAATCACACATTGAACAGACATGTTAATAATACCGACAAGAAAATTGTTGTCTATGCCCCCTCTAGTTTAAAATTTGCCAATTGCGCCCTCTCTATTTACAAGTCCTGGATCCGCGGCTGGCTGCCGTGTGAATGAACATGAAAGGAACATACCATATCTAAGTTGAAGAGATCCAGGAGCTGCTCCGTTCCCATGGACTGTAAGCTGGAGTTATCTTGGGTGATCACAGTGTTGGCAATGTTCAGCTTAAATTTTTGCAGTCTGTAGAAGAAAAGGGATGATAATTGAAAGAATAAGGTAAAGAAAAATGTTTATGCAAGGCATCTCCACTGAGAATTGCTCCAGGATCAGTTTCCTACACTATCAGCATTTTATCCCCAAACTTCTTTTGATTTTTCTTTGGGACAGATGTTTCATTACAGGTTTCTTTTTCAGAATTTCTTGAAGTATGATTTTTCTTTTGATCTGGACCTGCCGACAACTGGTAATTTATTTCTTGTTTACTGCAATTTGTTTGTTATCAAACTTGTGTTTTGTCCATTTTTAGTTTGTTATCTTTGTATGTATGAATGTTTTATTCAATCCAATTCGTTTGTGATCAATCTCTAGTAAAGTGTTTGAACCACTGACGAAGACACCCTGGGTAAAAACGTCTCAATAAATACATTTACAAAAATACAGACTACCAAAGTTACAAATTCAGCATAGACTAAGAACTAAAGACATTGACTATGTTGCTGATAATCATGTGGATATCATCTTCAATGTCAATATAATCACAAAGACTTCCTGCTAGTGCTAGAGACAATAGTCTTTCCTTGTTGTCACTGTTGTCATAGTATTAACCCATTTGTGACAGGAATTATTTAAAGCCTAATTTGATCAGCTCTTATTCTTCAAATTGGCAACACCAACATTCTTATTTTATTGCTACATTTTTCTTATAAAACGTCATGTATCTGAAATGAATATAAATTGACGGAAATTATGATGAGAAGTCAAAAAGTTGCCAATTTGCAGGGGAAAACGGTGATTTTAAACCTTCTATCACATTGCCAATTTAAGGATTTTAATGCTTATTTTCCTTTAAAAAATTTTCGGCATCAAATAACGAATATTGACGCAACCAAAATGGGCACAGTTTGTGTAGAATTTTTTGCTCTTTCTGCTCATGTATTTGGTATGATTTTTAGGGCTTTGCATCAAAAGATATTAGGCCAAACCACAAAATGTGGACCTCTGTCACGAATGGGTTAAGGTCTATAATAGAGGTCTTGTGAAGCATAATTATGCTTAAGTAGAGTTCACACTCACTGACACTGATTCTGAGTTTCCAAAGAGTACTTGAAAACATACTAACAAGCCATTTCTCAAGCACTTTGTTTACAGACTTTATTTTCTTCGTCATCAGTCATGTCTGCAAGTGACGTATGCACCATCTTTACTTTGCGGGGAATGTAAGAATACATAAATTAATACCACATGGACTCTCTGGTGGTGTATGTGTGAATGTATATAGAAATATCAGTCCACCAGTGTCACAATATTGAAATGCGGCATATACATGTACTTGCGAACACATTTCTATTTCAATTTATATGTCATATTTCAGAAGTTCCTAATGTGTGAGAAAATACTTCGTAAATGGCAAAATACATGTACATGGAAATGCCAAGCTAAGAATCACTATCTCACGTCGACAGACAGTTAGACACGACAGTGTCAGGGGAAGTAGGGTATGATATTGTTACCCTCTTGTCTACGGAGGAAGGGTTGAGCTTGTTAAAAGATCAACAGAGCAAAACATGAGAGAGAAGACACACCCTGTCGACCTCCACTTCAACTTCATACATGTTGCTCCCATTCATATGGAAAGTCTAGAGTCGCTCTATACCGGGTACTGTCTAGTATGACTGTTTGATGAATACAAAAGATATGATGCTATGTTCAACCTTCTATTTGCCATGAGTGTTACTGGCATGCCACATGTGCAAATCGGCACAATAAGCAGGAAAACAATAGGCAAACGGATTTCTACTGTGTATGACAAAGGATTTGCAATAACCCACTTCTGGTCTTATTTCACTAAAAATGAAAATGCCTTGATAAACAGTTACATGTACTTGTATAAATGTACAAATTGTATACTGAAAACTGTCGAGTGTTGAATATACCTGGTGATTTTGGTGAATCTACCTCTTGAGAAATATACTGTTTGGTTTGGTTTGGTTTGGTTTGGTTGGTTGATCATTTTACCTGACTGCTAAGAAAGCATATATGTATGCTTGTTAGTAAGCAACCAGGGGACTGACGGCTTTAAGTCCCCTCCAAAGGTGCATGATGCATAGAATCCTTGATCATATGAATGTCTCATGTACAGTAGTTTGTTGTGTTTTGCTGTGTTTTAAGGGTGATATGGGGACCATTACAGAAATGCAATATCTATATGTTGTAATTGGTGAGGGACGGTATTTCGAAGCACATGAAGACATGGGACATCACTTCTCTACAATAAGTTCAAGTAACAAGGCTGGTTACTGCAAAATGATGATTCAAGAGGTCTTGCGGAAACAAGCAACAAGTGTCTCTTTGCCTCTAATGAGTGGATCAGCTGTGCGAGCATGAGACGGGCAGACAATTTGGGATTTCCTCTCCCGGCCCGAGGGGGGGAAACAGACCCACTTGTCTTGCTTCCTGTTACCCCCGGAAACCAGGAAACAGTCATATTTATTTAAACCCATCACCAGCGACAGTTGTTAGGTTTACCAGCAGTGAATGTTGCTGGGTGTTGCACTTTAAAAATTAATGGTGAATTGTGTATACATGTACATGTAGGTACAGTGTTAACCTACGTCAGTCTTCCACATGAAAGTGAACCAATCACCTGACAAAATAATTTGTGTACAAGCTAGTGCATCTGAAATATTCCCCCCGCCCCCAAAAAAATCTTTTCGCACATTCTAAGGGTTAACAGTTTAAGAGTTTGAAGGAAATAAAGGATAACATACGACTTAACAATTAGGATTTTTACAGAATCAAGCAGTGGCGTAGCTAAGATTTCATTTTAGGGGGGATGGTAGTGTAGGAATTACAAATTGAGTGCGTGAAGCGTGCTCCCTAGAGGTGAAGGTGCAGGGAAGGGGGAGTTGGAAGCTCCAACGTTTCTTTGTTATTGTTCCTCACTCAGGGCTTTTTTCTCTTTTTTTTTTGGCATTTTTTTTTGGCGACTGCCTGCACTGCCCCCCCCCCCCCCCCCGGCTATGCGGATGGAATGGAATGGCTATATGATTCTGTAAACACCCTCATTCATGCCCGTGTGTGCATGTACATTAAATCCCCAACATACATGTACGGAGCAAAAATCTTTTAGTGATTGGTACATTCTAAGTCTCTAGAGATAACTGACACAACATAACCCACTGACAACTGAATTCTCAAACTCCCATAGACTTAATACAGGGACCACCCGGTTTTCTTAGGCAATGGGTTAATGCTTCCAGAGGGTGTTTCACAGAGAGTTCTGTTGGACTTAAGAGTCCAGTTAAGTTTGACTTAAGAGTCATGCGTAAGCGCCAATGCGCATCCGGTATTTAACACGTAATCTTATTGATAGACTTCCCAACAGCAGGCATCCCCTTAGCATGATCTGACCAATGCGGTGATGTGTAATATACAGCACGCAACTAGGATTTCAAGTGCAATTTTAAGTCCAATTTAACTCTTTGTGAAACACCCCCCTGGTGACGTAAGTTAGAAAAGCTTTGCAGATGATGTATGTGTATACATTGATAACAGGCTTGTTCACATCTGAAGCAGTAAACTTTGGAAAAAAATCACGTCACTTTTTTCTATCTTTTAAAATACAGGTGACTGAATATGCATAAAGCACCTTCGTTGCATCACTAATAATACCACTTGCCAATCATTTTGATGCCCCCCCCAAAAAAAATCTGCTTTTACTGACAGTTTACCAGTGAACATCTTAATGAGCCTTAAGTCTGTAAAAGTTAAATTTCACACAGTAAGAGTATCCTAATTTGGAGACCACAGGAAGCTCCTACATAGCCAATGACTTCTTTCCCTGAAAGGTGATTGATATATCAATAAATGAGCCAAATCCCACTGTTTTATTTGACAACGTTCATCCGGTTTTAAGTCATTTAGGTGGTTAAAACTTTCAATCATTCATCAGTACTATGCTAACTAAAGGCCGTCCTAAATTACTAGTACTAGCACACTATCCATATGCACGTACACTGTAGATGACATTTATAAAATCAAGGATTTGTATTTAACAGAAAGTTGACATTTCACGGGGAAAAGCAATTCCAGATTGATATTTCCACACATAGAAACCAATGCCACTGTACGAGGACTATTCATGGGGCTATTCATGGGGCTGTCATTAATATTCTATCACCAAAGAAAGAAAACACATTAGAAATATCCATATTGATCCTCAGAAAACAATCATTTCGCCTTTTTTTTTGTGTGTGTGTGTCAGTCTTTTTAATCTAGCAATTTATATCACTTTTCTGATCCCTTTCCACCAAACATCTATTTTTCATTCCTGCTACAGTGCAAGACAAATGTCAAAATGAACTTCGAATGACCTTTAACCTATTTGTGACAGAGGGTCCTCATTGTGTGGTTCGGCCCAAATTGGCAACTTCTTAGTTTCAACCAATTTTTATCAATTTCAGATACATGTACATGACTTTCTATTTAAAAATGCAACAATATAAGAAAAATACTGGTGATGCCAATTTGAAGAAGAAAACCTGATCAAAGAATGCTTCATATCATGTTATGAATGGACTAACATACAATTCATTCCCCATTAGCTCTGATACTTTCTGTTGTGTGTATGCTCTTATTACTAAATTTGGACAAGTACTTAAGCGTTTTATCTTTATGTCGTTGTGCGAAAGAACGCGTCCAGAACGCAAAATACAAAATTGCAAAAATTGAAATGTCTATTTTGACATAGTGGAATAGAATTTTAGCAAAGATCATGCCACAAGAAGATCGTATATTAATTTACAAGGTATACATTTACATGCTACCTGTGAAATTATTAATCATCGTTTGAAAAATTTGATTTTCAATAATTTTCCATTTTGCGTTCCGGACGCGTTCTTCCGCACAACGACACAAAGATAACTTGGGTAAGATGCCTTACTAAAACCTGACACAACTGACCTTGATCTTACTAAAACCTGACACAACTGACCTTGATTGACCTTTGACTTGAACCTTTGACATTTATCCTCAATAGTTTTTAGGTACTGAATGACATTTGTGGAAGTTTAGGCAAAACTTGAGAAATTATGAATGAAAACTCAACCTCAAGAACTTTTTTTTGCAGCATGACTGATCATAAATGACTTCAGGTGACCTTCAACCATGACAAATGATCTGAAATTTGTTCCACATTATCTTCAGTACTCAATAACTGTTGTGTACAAGGTCATCAAAAATTAGAAAAACACCTAGAAATGAGTGTGACGCTGTGACGCTGTTGTCAGAAAAGCGATGCCTACAGGTATACAGTTGTCACTCCAGCTTAGCAGTCCAGACAACTCACATAACTTCCACGATAGTGTTACATCATGATTTAGAACAGTATGTTACACTCATGTACTCAAAAACACTCTGACATATATAACAAAAGAGTGAGGTGGTGTGTGTGTCACATAAAAAGTGATGTTAAAAAAAGAGGTTGAAATGTCATGATTCCACCAAAACACAAAGATGAAACGTGTCAAACATTACACAGAGTGAAAAGGGCTCCTCTCATTCTAGGGTATTCCAGAATAGATACCGCTACATGTACATCAGATAATCGAAGAAAACAATTTTCAACAAACTATCCGTAAAAATACACCAAGTCAGAATTACAATTCACCTCATTCCACTAACAAGCTCAGCTACACGTTCATAAAAAGAAAGTCATATATTTTTCTTTTATGTGGCTTTGACAGATCATTTCAGTCTCAAATAAAAGACATACATGGAAATCGATGCCTATATGAAAACAGTGAAACATGATACAGTTGTTATTGCTATAGGGATCTTCCTTTGCAATTCCATAGTAACAATCATTCCATAATGTCAAACTCTCAAGTACTATCAGCGTATTGTGGCAGGCTTGTTCACATATGCCACAGAAAACCACTACCAAAAAAAAAAAATCTGCAGCTCTAAGAGCTATGCGCTTTGATTCTTGTATCTCACAACACAAAGCAGCATGCTACAAAATTTTTCCTTTCTACTTGCCCAAACGAGCAAGTTAAGTATATTGTGAAAGTACTTGCCCAAGCACAAAATCCAATTCCCTCTTTAAGATCATATCAAGATTCTTTACGATCTAAATTTGACAATTAATGTACGTATTCCAGCGAGAGATCAGAGTTGATGTATATACTCTCTTTTGTTCTATGATTTTCCTAAAACTAAGAAATACCCTCCATTTAAGTTGCCAATTGGGCAGGTAACATATAGATTTAGTTATCAATCTGACAATTTCGCTTGCTTCGGACGTCAACAAGTATTTTTGAAGCACTCTGCATAGGTAAATGAGAATGTATAGAAGCTTTGCTGCGTCACATATCACCATTTACCAATAATTTAATTGACAAAGGACCACTGTATTTTTTTTGGTTTTTTGGAGGGATGTGTATACAAGCCTTATGGTAAACAGATCACAAACACATGACAAGTTTCAATTCTCGCTCTCACTTCTCATCATGATATCTTTAGCCGCGTTCATATTTTACAAATAATGCACAGATGTGAGTGTGTTAGTGGCGATGCAGCACACTCGAGGGTATTTACAATGTGCAACAAGCACGAGGCGCTTGCGCCGAGTGCTTTTGCATAATATTGTGAATACCTGAGATGCCTGCATCGGCACTAACATCACGAATTTAAATCTGTGCATTATTTGTTTTATAAAACAGGTCGGCAGTATGACTTCGTAGTGGAGAATTTGTTAAAACCCCTCCAAATTTCCTCGGATCGCACAGACAAAGAGGCAACATCTGCTTTCTATTATGACATCACAAGCGTAACCAGTGTGATGCGCCGCGCCCCTGAGTAAGCGTATCAAAATCCTTGTGATAGACTTCTCTTTGAAAGAACGCGTATTTCATGGCGTCTCAGTTTTTGCGAGCTAGAGGTAAAGTGATGCATCCAAAATGCACAGTGCTGCACCCTAAATGCACAGTACTGCACCCAAAAAATGCACGGCTGGAAGGTTGCGTAGAATTAAAGCATGAATACGTGACATGCATACGCACTCGCTGTTGGCTACATCCTTGAACCCGTTTTATAATACCCAATACCGCAATATTACCAATACACATTAGTACGCGATTTCCCGTGGACATCATTCATATTACAGGGAAATACAATGATATTACTGTAGTATTGCAGTAGTTTCTCTTTCACCCCCATTCCTATCAACATCTACAATATTATGGCATCCTGTTCTATCTATCGGCAAGTCCCGCGTTGCATCCTGGTTACCCAGTGTACAATGCGCATTTGGCTAAGTGTGAAACCTGTCAACGAGACACTACGCTCCACTGCACAAACATTATTTTTTGCGCCTATTTTGCAGATGCAGATATACACCAGGTATCCACAATATTACATTACCAAGTCTCAAAGCGTAAAACAGGCATCAAATAGGTGCAAAATAAGCGTAAAATAGGAGGAAGCAAAATACCACAATATATGGTGGGAGCCGTTCATATTACTAGCAGTCCGAAGCGTATCCATAGAATATGCATAACATTTGCGCCTATCTTATGGATAGGTGGGTAATATGAACGGGGCTCTTGAGAAACGAGGGGTTTCCTGTTGACATGACTTCAATAGGGTCACCAATACAATTCCAAATACTGTTATGCTTTCTGCCTCTCATAAACTGGGAAGCATGAGCAGAGGGGAAAATCAGGGGGTTCCCCTCTGATGGGTTTGGAGCTCGAAGAAGAACAGGTTGATGTAAATTAAAGGAGAATGCAACCCAGGCATCAGTGTCCTTTTAGTGAATAAGATGACCAAGAAGAGTAAACAGTGAAAGTTTGAGCAAATCGGACAGTCTATTCAAGAGTTATGAATTTTGAAAGTTTCAGTAAATCCCTGTTATGGGGATCCTTGGGTTGGCAACTTTTCCAGCATCTGTGATGTCATCGTGGACAACTCTCAATTCATTTTGTATATAATTTTTCCCAAAAAATGATTTATATGAAATTTCAAGTCAGGAATCAACATAATTCTTCCCAAAATGCTTGCAGAATTGATATAGCCATGTCATACTCAAACAATAAATCAAAAGAATTTGTATTTTTCTTGAAAATAAAGAAAATGTTAAATTCTGTGTACAAAATGAATGCAGAGTTGTCCACAATGACATCACAGATGCTGGCAAAGTTGCCAATTCATGGATCCCCAAATAAGGATTTACTTAGACTTTCGAGGTTCATAACTCTTGAACAGATTGTCCAAATTTGATCAAACTTTCACTGTTTACTCTTCTTGTTCTTCTTCATTCACTGGAAGCACACTGATGTCTGGGTTGCATTCTCCTTTAAGGTACGTTGAATTAAACAGGGACAATACAGCAAGAGCAAGCACACATACTGCAGTCATATTGTGTCAATGAGTATTCTGAATTTATCAACAGAACAGCTCACTAATACTGCATTTGCCATCTTAATTCTTCAACAGAATTTTTAAAATGTGATAAAATATTCATTTGAAATATGCCATCAAATTTTATGTCAAAGAGCTACCCTATTCATTACCCAGGTCTTTAGTGAACTTTCCTGAAAAAAAAACATCATTTCCTTGAGAAATGGTAAACATGATAAAGCTGATTGTGAAATTTGTTGTGTGTTTTTTTTAATAGCTCCAAATAGTTTAGTCACCTTGGGACGAAAATATTACTTAAAAAATAAAAGTAAATGATAAGATTTGATTGTAATCAGGGTTCTCACTAGAAAAAAATCCACACACGGTTCTCACTCTGCGCAAAACGTGGAAGTTTCAGAACTTTTACGGAATAACACCGAAAATTAGGTGTGGCGGCAGTATATGATATAGTAAAAGGATGAAAAATGCTTCGTGGTAAGCAGGAGTTGTCTACTAATGGCATAAAAGTGAAAATACATTGCCAAAAAGCAAAACAATCTGTGACATTTATCATTATTGTTCAGAATATATACTCCAATATTTTTTTAACCCTTGTTGCCACGCATGGTGCAGCAATTTCACACATGGTTCTTCCTTGTCTGAAACCCTTTACGCATGGTACTGGAACCATGGGTGTTATGTACTGGCGAGAACCATGATTGTAATATGAAGTTTTTTTCAGATGAGAACAAAACTGTCAATGCTCAGCATTACCCACAAGGAACATGTTACTAATATTTCAAAGCTACACGTAAATTGCAAGATCATATGTTTCTGTAAACAGATATGAAAAAGGAACTGAGCCTTGACAATCTACGTGTATCAAGATTAAGAGACAGTTTGAGGAAATTCTCACAAATAATAGAATGTTCACATCTGTTTGGTACATAGTTCACATACAACTTTGCCTGCTACATTACATTAAAGACAAAATGGCTGCGCCCATGTCCGGACTAAAAGTCAATTCATCAGCTCATGAACATCTTCATTGATATATCTCTTATACATTTTTCATAAGGAATATGCACCATTACGCATGAAAACATCCAATCCAGACCTCCCAACCTTTCTGACTGAAAAATAGGGATGATTTTGCTCAAAATTAGGAAAGAAACAGTATTTCCCATAACATTGTGTGGTAAATTTATCAAGAAAAATAGGAAATCATATCAAAACAAAAGCTTGGAATGGTCAAAATTCAGATTCTTTCCTCCAAATTCAGAATGGTTGGGAGGTCTGCTAATCTGTCAACATACCTACACTTATTCTGTGGGCTAGGGTTTCTTTCAATAAACACAAACAAACAAAACAACACAAAAAGCAAAAAACGAAATGGTTGGATGCAAGCTTTAAGAAAATGCATCAATAAAAGGAGTTTCAATCTGGGCCCCGTTTCATAAAACTTGTTATCAATAACAAGTTGCAATTACTGTTATAAGCCACTGAAATCACTGCATCTGATTGGCTGAGAGCAAATTTGTCATAGAAATGTGGCAGTTGTTACTGATAAGTTTTATGAAACGGGGCCCAGATCCTACTAATAGAAGACTCTTACTATGATTCCAAATTGAACTTGGAGACACAAACTTTCCCAAGGTTATTTAATTGGGAAAATTACATGTTGTATGAATAAACTTTTTAATAAAGGGGGACCAATCAACAAAAACATTTTGCTTTGAACATTCCCATTTCCATGCCAATATCTAAATTGTCAGTATGTAATATTATACAAATATATACAGCCGTGAGAGGGTCTGGGTGGAAACTATGGTACCCGAAGTAACGTGAATGTGACTATTTTCATGAGGGGCGCAGCCCTGAAGGAAAATAGTCGCATTCGCATTACTGAGGGCACCAAAGTTTAACCAGACCCTCTCACGGTTGTATATATTTGGTTTATATCCGTCATCTTTAGTAAAGAGTAGAATCTTCACTCTTAAAATCAGATGTTCTACATCTAGATTCTAGATAACATTATAGCGCGATCTAAATGACATCATCATCATGCTTTGGAGCCTAAAATAATAGACATGCGCAAATCAATGTTGTCAGGATCTAGCACACAGTTTTGTGTGTGATGTCATACGCCGTATACAGTATCCGTGAATAATACTACTATTCACGGCTTGTGATATCAGATGTTACCCTCCATGGCAAATTTGCTCATTTGCATGAAGCTGGTGGGAAATTGTATTTCATCACATGATGCGCATTGGACCAATCAATTTCAGAGATTCTTATAAATAAATCTTTTCTTATAAAGAAAAAAAATCCAAGTCTAGGTACTTCCTCAGTGAAGGTAATATGGACTAGCATGGATACTATTTAATAGACACATACTGTATGTACGGTTCTAGGACAACTCCCCCTGATACGATTCCCACCTGACAACTCCCCCTGGAGGACAGCTCCCCCGAGGTCAACTCTCCCCGGAGGACACCTTTCCCGGATGACAACTCCCCAAGGACAACTCCCCCAGTCCCCGGGGGATTGTCCTGATACGTGTATGTACATACACAGAGCCCATATCTGACTTGGGTTCTGTGTGCAAAGTTTGATAATATCTTTTTAAAATGAAAAGATTCTTGTTACTCCTTATACCCAGTAACCCACAGAATTTGAGTACAGTGCGGGGGGGGGGGGGGGGGGGGGGGGGGAGGACTTTAATTTGTGAATAATAGCAGTAAACATATTATTTTCTTTAAGAGGTGACTGGTCATCCTTTATGGAAAAAAGTGACATTGATCTTGTTGAATCAATGCTATATTATTGCATGACACACAATGAGCCTTACACACACTCACTAGTGATCTAAGAACCCTTCATACATATACAGCCACCTGTTATGCAGACCTTGGAACTAAAATAGCTCAACAAGTGATTCAACACACTTCTAGTCTCTTTCACAACTCTGCATTATATTTTTCCAATCACTTTGAATAAAATAAAATAAAAGTTATATTACCACTATTTCCATGTGCAAATTGGCAAATTTTCTAAAAATTTTGCTATTTTCATGCAATTTGGTCCCATACATTTCAATTTTTTTCAAGCTATGTAAGAGTAAAAAAAACAAATAACTGTTGTCAACTGAGGAGCAAAAGCTGATTAAACCTTAACACACTTTAAGAAAACTCTGCACTGCTATGAGTTAAATAGCTTACAATGCCACGACTATGGAAAACTTTCCGATCGAAAACACAAATAGGGTAGGCTTACATCAACTATATCATTTATACAATGCAAAACTTTTCTAATGCCAAATAATAAATGGAAACAGAAGTGAGAATACAGATTTATCTCATAAAAACTAAGGTATTGGGCAATAAAATATTTATGATCTTGAGGATGGACACAACGAAAGCAATTATACATATGTACGAAACATGTTTATGCCTAACAAAAACCATTATTAAATTGATTTGAACTGAATTGAATTGAAATATGCCTCAAGCAACATCTTGGATGGCAAAGATCTGACTAAAAAAAAACACATTATTTTCCAATTCAGGCCTATGCAAATAATTTGACAATCGAATATAGTAACGTACACTGTGCATGAGTAGAACATATAATATAGACTAAACTGACATCTCTCTATACTTCTAAACTCTAAATACCCTACAAATTTCACAAAGAAAGTGGAAAAAATGGGGTTTCATATCAGTCATCAGTTCCTCACAGCAACTACAGTATAAACCATAAAGACAAAAGAGGAAAATGCAGGAGACTCATTACATTATCTAAAATTCAGCCTGCTGCAAGAATTGCAAAATTACCCTAAAAGACAATGGATTATTTATTCCCTAGCTTTACACAAAGAAGAAATTGCACAAGGGGGGAGGGGAGCGTTTGACAAAGATTTAAATTTGACTTAGACTAGTAGTCATGCGTAAGTACCAAATCACGCTTAACTTTACCCAAAGAGTGACTTTGTGAACCAGTCTTAGCCAGTCAATGTGAATCAGATAAACTAAGTTGGACTTGGTGAAAAAGCATGTAAGTTTGACTAGTTAAGAGTCATCTCTGTGAAACACTCCCAAACAAATGAAGTACGGGAGGGGATGGTTGGAGAATAGGACTGACTGACTTACCCCATAATCTTCTCTTCCAGAGTACCTCTTGTGATGAGACGATATACGTTGACAACCTTCTTCTGTCCTATCCTGTGAGCTCTGTCCATAGCCTGATGAGGGAGAGCATGATAATTAAGGTGTGATCAGAGGAAAGTAATGTTTCCCTTCACTGACATCATGATCAGCATCATTACAGCTTTCATTTGCATTAGGGCGATTCCACGGTAACGGAATTACAACTTGTGATTCCGTTTAGCGTTTTTAGAGTTTGTGTGTCCATTTTGTACCGTGCCTTCCTTCTTACCATTTAATACTCTGAAAATATGCCCATCCTTTCACCTGAACTTTTTCATTCTCACAATTTTCTACTTACATTCATGATATTGTGTACCTTGGTAACAGAATCATCAAAAAATGGTGCTACTTTCAAATAACAAAAATGTCTTGTAAAATCAAACATACATTATATAAATATTGACTGAGATGGTGGAATTCCTCTTTGTTTTAGCTTCTTTGAATTCAAGGATTTGGCTATTCCGGACTATCAAAGTGATTACTTTCACTGTAAATCTGAAGTTAGCTGACTGCGCTTCCCATGTGGAATTGCCCATTATCATCATCACCATCATCATCATCATCATCAATATCACGTCCATCACCACAAAAATCATTCATTTTAATTTCATTTTCAACTAAACATGGAAATCCATAGTCATAGTGGTATTTAGGAGATTATCACAGCTTCCATTATCAATAACACTGTTCTACCCATCCCCCCATCATCAATCATCATCATCATCATCATCATCATCATCATCATCATCATCATAATCATTACCACAGAGATCACTGTCATTATTATCAGCAGCAGCAATATCACCACCACTGCCATCACCACCATCATCATGACATTCATTACAACAATGATTATCACTGTAATCATCATCATCATCATCATCATCATCATCATCATCACTACCATCATCATCATCATCATCATCATCATCATCATCATCACCCTCATCAACACCAACATCATCCTCATCATTATCCTTATCATCATCATCATCACTACCATCATTATCATCATCATCATCATCATCATCAACCTCATCAATACCAACATCATCCTCATCATTATCATCATCACCATCATCATCACCATCATCATCATCATCATCATCATCATCATCATCATCACATACATTACCACAGTGATCATCACTGTCATCATCATCACCACCACACCACCATCATCATCATCACATACATTACCACAGTGATCATCACTGTCATCATCATCAGCAGCAAATATCATCGCCTTCTTCATCACAGTTTATCAAGAATACTATCTTTCTCCTCTAATCCCTATACGTATAACACTGTTTGGAGTCAGCAAACTTTAAGAAAAAGCTGAATATGTGATGCAAGACCCTCTCTCTTTTTCTTCATCAAACCTTGGATCTTTAATGCTTACCTGCAAGTCTTTGGTAGGGTTCCAGTCATGTTCAACAAAGATGACCGTGTCTGCACCGGTCAAGTTCAGCCCTAGACCACCAACATGAGTGGTCAACAGAAGAATGTCAATGGATGGATCATTGTTGAATCTGCAACAAAACAAAATGAATCTTGAAATGCTTTTCAAACATTCAGGTTATGAAAGTGAATGTGAAATGTAGCAATCTGATTTCAACTTAGTTCTTTTAGAGGGCATACATCACATATTTGTGAATGTCTCCCTGCACTTTCAGAGAACTGGAGGATAACCCTCAGCTCTATCTAGGGTTGCTGTCCTAATCAGCTGCTGAATTTAAGGAATGTACTTCACCTGGGTCAAGGGTGGCAAATGTAGATAGTGATGTTGGTTCAAAAGACATTAGCACTGTGGCATGGATTCAAACTTTTTATAACGCTAATTGGCATGAAACTAATTAAATATAGTCTCACATTGTCTGACTTGAATAAAAAGATACATATTTCAAATCATGTGCTATTCTATTCATAATTTCTGGTCAATGTTAGTGTAAATATTTGCAATGAATGCAATGTAATGGCTACACTTAGTCCTAGGTTAGGAATCCCTGCACGCCATCCACTCCCCGCACAATGATCACAATGCTTCATTAAACTTGTCGAGTAAACAGAACTCTCTTTGGTTTTAAACATGTGCTGACTGTGTAACTTCACTTCGCTGTCCCGAGATCAAAAATATTTTTCGCCGTTTATTTGTTGAATGTTCAACATGAGGAAGAAAGACCTTCACAGGATCTTAGTTTTTGCTCTTATCTTGCTGCTGGCCAGCCAATAGCAAGGAAATCTGACGAAAAGTTCTTGCTTGAAAAGTTCTACCAAAATTGCACATAACATTTAAGCATTGCCAGTTATCATGACTTATTGCTCTATCAAGCAGACCATTGATAAAGCACTAACCTGTGAACAAGATCGTGCCTCTGACCGGGAGGAACGCTGCCATCTAGTCTCAGGTATGCTACAGATGGCATCTGAGATCTGAAAGAAAATCAAGAAGGTCCAATAGAGATAAGATTAATCTCACTAGGATCACGGCAACAAAGACATTTGAAGCAGTCTAACTCATTCAGACTGGTATGACAAAGTCAAGACTATTTGGGCTGGGGTCTATGATAAATGAATGTGTGTTATATCAACATCAAACGGTACTGCACAGCTGAGTTATTGAATTGAATGGAAATCGGTTTATATATAATAAAAGCATTGAAACATGCAGCCACAGGGCTAAAAATATTCAATTCACAGAGCAATATTCTAAGAATGCTTACAATTAATTACAAATCACAAATAAAATTTTAGAAAGAACGATCAAAGAGAATCAATTCTAAATTACAATTCTTTGTCATTAGATGTAACAAGAAAAGGAACAAGTGAATCAGTAAAATACGCAATGCATATATATGTCCCTGCCGGAAGCATAGATCTTTGGAACAGCTTTTATTTGTGACAATAAAACAATACTGTATAGTGCATGCAGAACAAGAAAATGCCAACAATGCATGCATACAACTGAAATATAAAGCATGAAAACATTGTGATCCTTCAGCCATTGTGCACCCAGTTGGGATACATGTTGTCTAGTGTTCTTGATGTGAGTGCAACATGTTGCCAGGCAACATGTTGCACATAATCCACTCCGAAATAGAGAAGTAGCATTTTTTGTAATTTTGAGCACACATGGACACACACGTAAGGAGCCCATTTCATAGTCCCCTCGCAAACTTGGGCAGGGACCAAAAAACCCAAAAAAAACGATAGGATAGAGGATAGAGAAGGGAGTGGATAGAAAAAATTAAAATGGGGGGGGGAGGGGAGGGGAATAAAGAAAGAAGAAAGAATAGCAAAACAAACAAACAACCAAAAAAAGCGAGCGAACAAAAAATAACCGCTTTTTTTGTTTTTAATCGCATTTTCGAAATGAAATATGACGAGCGAGCAAAGCGAGCGAGCCAAAAATAACCACTGTTTTGGTTTTCAATCGAAGCTTTGAAGAGCGGAAAATGGTATTTTAGAGCACTTCACAGCTTGAATATGATGCTTATGACAACATCTACTTATTAAAAATTACTGTATAATTTTTCTTTTCAGTCCTCAAAATTTCTTGGGGGGCAACTGGGGGGGCAAAGCTTCTGAGTGGGGGGCAAATGCCCCCCCATGCCCCACCCCCCTTGGTGCCGCCACTGGTAGTCATGCATAGTGCAATACATGCCAACATTCTGAAATAGTTGAAACTACATATGATCATGTGAAGGTCTTTTAGCCTTCCACTACAGGAATAATTTTTGATCCAAAATATAATACAAAATATGGTTTACCTAAGGAGGTCTTTTTCCACAATGTCCAGCATTCCCTTGAGTTGACAGAAGAGCAGTACACGATGTTGACCAACCACTGACTGGGTCAATTCAGACCCAGGACTTGACCCAAGGGCATCTACACCGATACCGCAGTCTAGCAAGAGTTGCCTAGATACATTTAGAAAATGAAAAATAAATGAAAACTTGAATTTACAAGTTTAAGGAGACATTTAAACATACGACTTACATGTATGAGAGAAGGGTGAGTTGAACTCACAAGAAGAGCAGTACGATGTTGACCAACCACTGACTGGGTCAACTCAGACCCAGGACTAGACCAGAGAGCATCTACACCAATACCCCAGTCTAACAAGAATTGCCTAATAACATAAAGAATGAACTAGATGAATCCTCGACCACGTGCGGTCAAAGTTTATGCCTCCGAACTTGCCAAATCAGAAATATAATACTTTTCATCATGGTAAATGTATTAGGATACATTACAGAGTACAAAACTGGAAAAAAATGGTTAAAATGACACTGTGTCAGCCACATTTGAAGTTGATCCATCACTTGCCAGAACTTGAACTTGCCAGATCAGAAATATAATACTTTTGATCATGGTAAATGTATTAGGATACATAATAGAGTACAAAACTGGGAAAAAATGGTCAAAATGACATTGTGTCAGCCACGTTTGAAGTTGATGCGTCAAATGGTTCAAAAGTTATCGCAAGAACAAGTAATTTTCACATACACAGTGACATCTATGACCGTGTGATCCCCAAATCTAATAAGATCATTGTCCCTCCCATAACCATACATCACTCAAGTTTGAAGTTGATCCGTCAAACGCTTTTTAAGTTATCGCGAGAACAAAAACGAGACAGACGGACGGACAACCCGAAAACATAATGCCTCCAGCACCCTCCTTCAATTGGCGGAGGCATAAGAAGTTAATAGTAATAGAATTTTGTTTAGTATAGTATTGTACATCATACTTCTAGGTGTACTTCCAAAGAGCTTCAGATGTTAACATTATACCACTTCTTATAGACAAAGCAATGTCTTGTGTTGTACTGGAATTTATTTTTTTCTGGAATAAAAGGGGATGTAAAGATGAGCAGAGAATAGTGTAATCATGCAGACCGTGAACTGATGTAACAATCTTGTTATTTTTTAGTAAGACAAAACAGAGGGAACATGAGTATGAAGAGAGCACTAATATATGTATAAACTTGGTATTAACTAAAATAAAAAATAAAAGAATAACAAATAAATAAAATGATAAAGGGAGGGAATCAAACAAAAAAAAACCCAAAACAAAATAATGAAGAAAAAGATGATTGGATAGAAACAGAGAGGAAGAGATACAAAGACAGAAAGATGGGAGGAACATCAGCCAAACTGACTCTAACACATACTTGAGAGCAGTGAGCTTTGGTGCATGGTTGATGTCATGTAGGGATGAATTCTGGTCTTTCAGCTGCTGGGTCACTGCCTCATACTGGGGATGCTTGTTGTTGAGGACCAGTAACGGATGGTTGCAGACCTTACGCAGATACTGCAATGCCTAAAGAGGAAATGGAATTATGATAAGGAGCAGCGCAAAGATGCAATGAGGATCATATAGATTTGAGTACATTTGGATAATGTAAAAATATAAGTATGCATTTACTGATGTCTAACCTCCCTCCACATCTTCTTTATTCTTCTTCTTTATTCATTTCTACTTCCTTTTCTGTTTCTATCTGCTTATTGCTTGTCCTTTTTGCAATTAGTATCATCAAACACTTACTTGATACATTCTTACAGCTGAACTATATTTTCTGAGACTGAAAGTGGTAACTTTTTATGATTCTAGTTCATAACATAGCGAGACACCAAAAATGCAGGCATTCAAGCTGCTCTATATAGAGTAAGAATATGAAAGAAAATGGAGAAATAACTTTATAAAAACCCCTGTAGGGATGCAAAATATACATATTTCTTTCCTTTGATTTTCGAATTGCTATGGAGTGGATTTCAGTTGACAGTACTTTTCTATCAACAAAAGAAAAACGTGATTCTACTGGAAGTTACCATTTACCATACTTACATGATGCATTGTAAGACAACTACATTCGTAACAAACCTGGAATATATGTCCAGTTGCAGCAGCAGGTGCTTTGGGTTTCTTCTCCTCAGCTTCTGAGATTGTTTCGACCACTCCCATCTTAGCTCTAGACCTAGCAAAGTCCTCATATAGCTGAACCTGTGAGAAAGGGTCACCGGTCACAAGAAAAAAATAGAGATAAAAGTGATCACAATTTAACCTTTATATCAATCGTAAGAAAAAGCCAATGCTAACTTTGTGACAGACTAGAGGACTTCCAAAAGATTTGCATTAAATAATCAAATGAAACTACATGTATTTTACACATAGGAGAACATTATGCTAAAGTAATCTTTACCTGAAGTGGACTGAGCTCACAGTAGTAATCCTGAATGATCTTAGGTGGAAGGTCATCGAGAACATCTTCTTTGAGTCTCCTCAAGAGAAACGGTAGGACCTGTCTGTGAAGAGCTTCCATGGCCAGAGCTCCTGAGTTTGGTAGATACATGCATGTCAGGAAGTAGAAGAGGTTTAGAAGTAATAGGAACCTGAGACAATCATCAAGAAAACAAATAAAGCATTCACTATCCCATGCATCTTTACGACCAATCAACTCAATGAAATAATCGACACTTCTCACATTTCGCAATCCTTGTGCCCTCATTGGGTTCAGTTGCAAAAGTCACTCTAGCGCGTTAATTCTGGGAGATGGGCCAACAACAGAACCATCAACATGTTGCACTAGTCACCTTTTCTGCTCCTATTCTAAGTCATTACAGGCTTCTAACACTTCATATTTTCCCTGGGCTCTCACTGTTAGTTCTGCTAACTCATCCTTCTTCTTCCCTGCACTTCGGGTCCCTTGGTCAGTTAAATATTTCTCCAATTGGTTAACTTCACTAGCAGCGTCTACTGTCTTGGAAATAGCTGTTGACCCATGAGTGGGAAAATAGGCCTCTCACTGGTGGAGCATGCATTGTGAAACGCGAAAATTGCCACTTGCGACCTAGGTGTAGCAAATGGGTACCCGGTGGGAAGAATTTCCTCAAAATGCTAGAGCGCCTTAATGGCAGTTTTCGAAAGCCATGGTATCAACAGAGGAGCACCAGGGCCCCATTTCATAAAATTTGCGATCAGTAACAACTGCCACATTTCTATGGCTAATTTGTTCTCAGCCAATCAGATGCAAGGATTTCAGTAGCTTTTAACAGTTATGACAATTTGTTATGGATAACAAGTTTTATGAAACGGGCCCAGGAGTATCAATTCTGACAGTCATGAGCACTATACAAGAACCCAATATCATTATTATTATTATTAAAATGGCTTTTACCTGCTTCTTGTTCTTTAGATGAGCTCTTAGCATCTCTGCTCTGCCAGATAGGTTTGGCAAACCTGGCAATGAACTGCTTCTCTGTACCCAGGAAACCAGGCAGTAGGAAATCAAACAGGGACCACAGTCCCCTCCCTGCTTCCTCTAACATCCTCCCCCCCTCCTCTAAACCAGCCTTAAAAAATCCTTTCTGCATATAATGACCTTACCTCCTCTTGTTCTTTAGATGAGCTCTTAGCATCTCTGCTCTGCAGGATAGGTATGGCAAACCTGGCTATGAACTGCTTCTCTGTACCCAGGAAACCAGGCAGTAGGAAATCAAACAGGGACCACAGTCCCCTCCCTGCTTCCTCTAACATCCTCCCCCCCTCCTCTAAACCAGCCTTAAAAAATCCTTTCTGCATATAATGACCTTACCTCCTCTTGTTCTTTAGATGAGCTCTTAGCATCTCTGCTCTGCAGGATAGGTATGGCAAACCTGGCTATGAACTGCTTCTCTGTACCCAAGAAACCAGGCAGTAGGAAATCAAACAGGGACCACAGTCCCCTCCTCGCTTCCTCGAACACCGCCCCCCCCCCTTCTAAACCAACCTAAAAAAAAATCCTTTCTGCATATAATGACCTTACCTGCTTCTTGTTCTTTTGATGAGCTCTTAGCATCTCTGCTCTGCCGGATAGGTTTGGCAAACCAGGCTATGACCTGCTTCTCTGTACCCAGGAAACCAGGCAGTAGGAAATCAAACAGGGACCACAGTCCCCTCCCTGCTTCCTCTAACATCCCCCCCCCCCCTCCTCTAAACCAGCCTTAAAAAATCCTTTCTGCATATAATGACCTTACCTCCTCTTGTTCTTTAGATGAGCTCTTAGCATCTCTGCTCTGCAGGATAGGTATGGCAAACCTGGCTATGAACTGCTTCTCTGTACCCAAGAAACCAGGCAGTAGGAAATCAAACAGGGACCACAGTCCCCTCCTCGCTTCCTCGAACACCGCCCCCCCCCCTTCTAAACCAACCTAAAAAAAAATCCTTTCTGCATATAATGACCTTACCTGCTTCTTGTTCTTTTGATGAGCTCTTAGCATCTCTGCTCTGTAGGATAGGTTTGGCAAACCTGGCTATGAACTGCTTCTCTGTACCCAGGAAACCAGGCAGTAGGAAATCAAACAGGGACCACAGCTCCAACACATTGTTCTACACAAAATGAAAATTGGAATAAAAAACAGAAAGAAATAAAGAATTAAAAAAGAACAAGCCAATAGCAAGATTGTGTCTCGCCCACCCGTGACTAAATAACACGAAGGTTTCCCCAAGTACATCCCTAACCAAGTTTGATATCGCAAAGTCTTGCAGGTAAACTTTAATGTTTGACCTCAAATGACCTTTGACCTCACCATGTGAACTCCGACAGCACCACAACATGATGTTACCCCTAGTGCATCTATGACCCAAGTTTGGTTGCCATTTGACCATCAGTTGTCAAGTTATGTGTCATAAGAGAGTCGTGCATGTAAACTGTAATGTTTGAAATAAAATAACCTTTGACCTTACCACGTGACATCGGATGCCACTATAACATGAAGGTCTCCCAAGTGCATCCATGACCCAAGTTTAGTTAAAAAGGGAGCAGACGTTGCAAAGTTACTTATCATAAGAGAGTCTTGCAAGTAAACTTTCACGTTTGATATAAAATGACCTTTGACCTTACCATGTGACCTCTGATACCACTATAACATGAAGGTCCCCCAAGAACCCTTTCACCTTATCATGTGAAGTCCAACAGAATGATAACATGCACTTCCCCTTAGTGATCTGCAACCCAAGTTTGACTCAAAAGTGTGACACGGTTGCAAAGTTTTGTGTCATAAGAGAGTCTTGCACGTAAACTTTAACCGTTCAACGTTTGACCTGTAATGACCTTTGACCTGACCATGTGACCTCTGACTGGACCATAACATGCAGGTCCCCTTAGTGCATCTACAACCCAAGTTTGATAGATAAGTGTCACACGGTTGCAGAGTTTTGTGTCATAAGAGAGTCTTGCACGTAAACTTTAGTGTTTGACCTGAAATGACCTTTGACCTTACCATGTGACCTATGACTGGACCATAACATGCAGGTCCCCTCAGTGCATCGACAACCCAAGTTTGATAGATAAGTGTCACACGGTTGCAGAGTTTTGAGTCATAAGAGAGTCTTGCACGTAAACTTCAACGTTTGACCTGAAATGACCTTTGACCTTACCATGTGACCTCTGACTGGACCATAACATGCAGGTCCCCTCAGTGCATCTACAACCAAAGTTTGGTTGAAAAGTGAGTCACGGTTGCAAAGTTATGTGTGATAAGAGAGTCTTGCACGTCAACTTTAACATTTGACCTGAAATGACCTTTGACCTTACCATGTGACCTCTGACTGGACAATAAGATGCAGGTCCCCTTAGTGCATCTACAACCCAAGTTTGATTGAACAGTGTCACACAGTTGCAGAGTTTTGTGTCATAAGAGAGTCTTGCACGTAAATTTTAACGTTTGACCTAAAATGACCTTTGACCTTACCATGTGACCTCTGACTAGAGCATAACATGCAGGTCCGCTTAGGGCATCTACAACCCAAGTTTGGTTGAAAAGTGAGTCACGGTTGCAGAGTTTTGTGTCATAAGAGAGTCTTGCACGTAAACTTTAACGTTTGACCTGAAATGACCTTTGACCTTACCATGTGACCTCTGACTGGACCATAACATGCAGGTCCCCTTAGTGCATCTACAACCCAAGTTTGGTTGAAAAGTGAGTCACGGTTGCCAAGTTATCTTTCATAACGTTTGTGACGGACGGACGGACGACGGACGGACGACGGACGGACGACGGACGGACGACGGACGGACGACGGACGGACGACATTTGGATCCCTTAGTCTCGCCTTCACCTCCGGTGGGCGAGACAAAAAGGTATACAAATACTTCGAAATCCAAAATTGGAATAAAACAGAAAAAAGACAGACTTTTATCAATAAGTTGAACTCTGAGAAACTATGTAATCATACCAAACTTCATATTTTAAGTAAACCACATCAAAGATGTGCTTCTTTCTTCAAGGCAACATTAAGCATAGTGACAATGACAGAAAGATTTAAATCCATGTTTAACATTATACCATCAATTTAAAACGTCATACTATATAGCATGTATGTACAGAAAGAAATACAGAATTAAAAAAGAAAAGGTATACAAATACTTGGAAATCTAAAATTGGAATAAACAGAAAAAAGACAGACTTTTATCAGTAAGCTGAACTCTGAGAAACCAAACTTCATATTTTAAGTAAACCACATCATAGACATGATTCTTTCTTCAAGGCAACATTAAGCACAGTGACAATGATAGAAAGATTTAAATCGATGTTTAACACTATACCATCAATTTAAAACGTCATACTATACAGCATGTATGTACATGTATAGCTCCCCTATATTTTACATAGAGGAGAGCATATACATACGTATAAACTCCCCTATATGTAAGGCATACTTTCAAAGATCTTGTTTTTTTTGTTATTGATGAAGTATGAACATGCCTTTGACCACTTACCTGTATTGGTGTCCCAGACAAGATGAGTCTATGACATGCATTGAGCTGTTTGATTGCCTTGGCTAGTTTGGTCCTTCCGTTCTTGATAATATGACCCTCATCAAGTATACAATAGTTCCAGTCTATTGTCCTAAAAAAGAGACATGTTTGAAAAAAAAATGCTTCGTAAGTGATTTTCACTTCAAAATTAGAAATGTTTTCTCATGTATTTATCCTCTTTAAAAAAAAAAAAACTGTTAGCACATACAGATGACCACTGCTAATAACATAGTTGAGGTGATACCAGTAAGCCAATTCATGGATACAATCTCAGCATGAGCAGATAAAAGTCATTTGTGACAAAAATCTAAAACCCACTGACATAAATACTTATTATGTGGTCATAATTGTGGACCCATGGTGAATTCCATGATACCCAGGTGGAAGTATTCAAAAGGGGAAATAAAAGCTATTCATGAGGCACCTCTGTCACTCTGGGAGTGACTTTTCTAAAGTGCACACAAAGGGACCTCTCCATGTTCAAAATATGTGTGGATATTTCAGGTCATTTGGGACATGACCTAATCATGAACTAGCTCATTACATTAAGATATTAGAAAAAGCTAATCCTGTAAGTATTTGATTGCATTTGCTTCAATGACTGTGATATCTTTTCATGGGGGATCTAACATGAGAATAACCAATGACCAATAAAAGCAATTAATATCATAGATTCTTATATCACTGCAAAATACTGTCTGGCATTCTCCTTACCTAAAGAAATCGATATCATTCCTCACAATATCATACAAGACCAATGTCTTGTATGATATCGTAGATTCATTATATCACTGCAAAATACTGTCTTGCATTCTCCTTACCTAAAGAAATCGATATCATTCCTCACGATATCATATGAGACCACTACAAGGTTATGCTTCTTCACTTTGCTCCTCAACCTGCAAGTAGAAAAATGGACAAACATCAAAAGTCCTTGAAATACTAGAGCACTGTACTGGCAGCAAGTTTTTAAGACGTGATAATTTCAATATTTCCCGTCTTTATAAATTCGCAGTAGTATACTTCTATTAACCCATAGAAGTACAGAGCTTTTTAGAGGTCTAAATTAATCATCTTCAATCCTTAAATTGGTAACAACTATTATTTTTTCCCACTCTTTCATAGTTTGAAAAAAATAAATATCGATATAACATGAACCAAAATGAATTATGATTGTAAAATTTAAGCCGAAACTGCCAATTTGAACATGGAAATAGGAATTATATAATATTCACTGTGTTGCCAATTTAAAGACTTTAATGATTAGTTACATTTAAACTGCTCTAATTCGAAAATGCAACATCATACTGCACTGGAAATGGACTCAAAATTTTCAGTTATTTTTTCTCTTTCTACTCATGTATAATGTGTCATGCCCAGCATTCTGGACCAACAGATATTGCCAAAGCGTCTCCTAAAGGAGACACTGTACGTCTGTGGGTTAAAGAGAACTGTTGCCAGGCTAGTAATATGAGCGTCCTGGATGATGTGTGTGCTCTATAAGTTTTCACTGTTATTATCATTATTATTAAAAACAATGCACAACAGCAATATAGGAAAGTATCGAAGGAAGGAAGAGAGTGAATGAAAGAGATACAAAGCTAATGGAAGTATGAAATAAATACAGATGAAGAGAAAAATATCAATTCTGCAAACTTAACTGGGTTAATTTTTTTAATATTCTTTCTTCATCAATAAATGCAGCTATAAAGGAAGCATGAGATTGTTCACTTTCTTTACTCCTCTCTCTCTCTTCTTTCTTTCATGCTTGACCATAATAGTCTTCTTTTCTTCTGAAGAAAATACAGACATAGGATTCATGATCTGCATGGCAATCATACATTTTCATAGTCATTTCATTTTCGTGTAATATGTGATTCAGTTTCCAAACAGCATGGCCTCGCAACCTCCGGTACACACAAAATTCATCTTATTCCTCTCATCCCTCACCTCGTCCTTTCAGTGGGCGGACCTGTGTAGTGCAGGGGATTCAGGAACTGGCTCGAGCAGAACTTCTGCACCTCGTACACCCAGTGACCGGTCAACGTCGGGGGACACACGACTATCGAGGGCATGGGTACGCAGTCTGCGCTCTTGGTCTTCTTGTAAGCAGTGTCCCTGGTGTAGTGGTCTCCAGCCATGATGCAGATAGACTGGAGGGTTTTACCCAGTCCCATGTCGTCGCAGAGGATACCATGGAGCTTGTACTTGTTGAGGAAAGCTAACCAATTCACACCATCCTGAAAAAAACAGAAACACCAAAACAAACCCCATTCACAAAATTGAGAGGGCTCAGGATAAAAACCCGCCTCTTAACGTCATAAAGTCAAAAGTAAACATTATGATATATTACACAAACATAAGATAATAACATATCAATATATGAAGCACAGAATCTATGTACATATATTCTTCTGCATTGCAAGAGCTCCTGACATGCTTAAACAAGTTCAGTTAAATAAAGAGATGTGTTTTAAGTTGTAATTTGAATATATCTACAATTGGGGATTTCCCAATATCTCACAGTTGTCATTCCACAGTTTGGGGCTGCACATGAACTCATAGGCTGGAATTCACAAAGGTGGTTTAAATTTAGTCCATGGTTTAGGCAAATTTGGGGGTACAAGTGCGCTTGATTTAGCGCGTACACTAAGATAGGTCCAATGATAAACGTGCGCGTTTGGCAAAGGGCACTAGATTTACGCTTGTTGCCATGGTTTAGACCACGGTTTATGTAAATTCATGCTTAGATTAATTTACATAAACCGTGGTCTAAACCATGGCAACAAGCATGAATTTACATAAACCGTGGTCTAAACCATGGCAACAAGCGTAAATCTAGCGCCCTTTGCCAAACGCACGCGTTTATCATTGGACCTATCTTAGTGTACGCGCTAAATCAAGCGCACCTACACCACAAAATTTGCCTAAACCATGGACTAATTTAAACCACCTTTGTGAATTCCGGCCATAATGTTATTTTGCTTTATGTGCTGTGATTTGTAGAAGACTATCTTTAGAACAATGCAGATTTCTAAATAATTCATCAAAAGTGTTATGAAGCCAAGAGATACCAAAAAAAAAAAGTTACATTGTTAAAAATGTGGAAGGATCTTAATGACTATACCTGTTGGTATTTCCTGAGTTCAGCCTTGATGGGTACAGGAACCTTGTAGTTGTCTAGTTTGGATCCATCTAGGAGTTGTTCTAAGAACCGACGCTCCCTGTTCTTCTGCTCGATGAGTGCTTCAGTCATGGCCGGAGGGTCAGGAATGCCAGCCTGTCAAATCCAAAATGAATTTCATAATGAAATGCATGATTCAGCATTATGCTCATAACAAAAGAATTTATTATGATGGAAATAGGTACACGTTATCTCTGATCTTGTGGGGAAAATTATTCCTGCCAGGACTACTAATCATGGAGAACTACACCTTTTTAGCAATTATGCACCTCCCTCTTCGCGGAACATCTATTATCCCCATCCAAATAGCCCATTATGGGGTAGTTGATCACAAGGAGATTCCCCCTCACAAGTATCATTTCAGCCTCTGGTTGCAGGACTTATTAACTGCTAAAATCCTGGTTGCTGGTGAGGTCAATCAAGATTATCATACGAGTGACTTTTCTTGATTTTATGGTAAAATGAGATGTACACCAAGACAAAGCACTACCCCTATTCACTACTATATCATCTGCCCTCACCTCAAGGGGCATAAGCCTGATCAGCGTTGCAAAGCACTGTGTAGCAGTCAACCTTATGCTGTCCACCTGGTCACTCATCCTACCCAACAAGGGCACGACTAGGAGTACGATGTAGGGTACGATGTCCATGCCCAGCTGCTCGATGACACCTGATAAGATCAAGGCTAAGGATCGTCAAACAGTTGGAGTGAAGTATCAATTGGAATGATAACATGGCACAAACTCACTTGGTCCACTATTAAAAGCAAGTTTCAGAATTGATTGCATAACTAAGTACTATCACATCCCCCTCCCCTCTCTCTCTCCCCCCTCTCTCTCCCACTCTCTCCCTTTCTCTCTACTCCCCTCTTTCTTAGAATGATCAAATCTCAGATTTATTAACCGATTGAGTATTAAGCCCAAGATAACTCGGGTTGGAGTCTATGAAAAACATGTGTTATACCAACATCAAATCATATCCAATGGATGAAAAACAGATTTCATGGATGGTGATCCAACAAGTGCTCTGGCAGCATTTACACTAGATTTTATTTTGCCAAATATAAAGGCTGGAATTCACAAAGGTGGTTTAGATTTAGATCATGGTTTGTGCAGATTTCATGGTATAAGTGCGCTTGATTTAGCCGCGCATGTACACTTCGAAAAGTCAAAGAATGAACGCGCGCATTTGGCATAGGGTGCTAAATTCACGCCTGTTGCCATGGTTTAGACCACGATTTATGTAAATATACTTACAGCTAATTTAAATTAATTGAAATAAACCGTGGTCTAAACCATGGCAACAGGCGTGAATTTAGCACCCTATTCCAAACGCGCGCATTCATTCTTGGATCTTTCCAAGTGTACGCACTAAATCAGGCGCACTTATAAATAAAATCTGCATAAACCATGGTCTAAATTTAAACCACCTTTGTGAATTCCAGCCAAAGCGTTAGGAGTTGAGAGTTGTGACTGGGTTTTAGGTGAGGTTTAGGGTAAAAGTCAAGTTGGGTTTTGCACATTGTCCAGGATTAAATTTACAAATTTGGGTCAAGTCGAGAAATATGTCTGAAGAGTATTCATTGCTAAATCAATTGTTGTAAGATGCATTAAGGATACAAGCAAGTGCCTCCACAGCTCCCTCTCTCTTGACCTCGTCCTCCTGCGCTCCTAGGAGAGGCACAACCTCCATCAGCAGACGATTCATGGTCGCCATGGTGATGACCTTACACATGGTCCCCAGGCACCGGGACGACATGTGACGGACGGCGGTGTAGGGGTGCTCCAGGCAGGCGATGAAATGGGGAAGGAGTTCCTCCAACTGTGGATGAATGCAAAGACAGGATTGCACTGAAATGATCACTTGCATCATGCATCAAGCAAAACACTTTGTGGGTCAATTTCACATGGCCTTTTTGTTTCGTCTTTCTTTGGGGGAGGGGGGATACAGAACTGAACAAATTTCAAAAAAATTCTTAGTATCATGTCCATATAAGCCCTCTTAATTTCCAAAAAAGGATGTCTTAAATCTACAAATAAAAACAAATTAACAATAGCATATATCATGACAGCAATAATATTCCCATTAGGGAAATATTGAAACAGCGTAATGCAAACCAGTAAACATAATACTTCTTTTTTAATAAAAGTACCATAAATTTCAAGAAAGCAAATTACAAATAAATCATGTTATGTGTACAAGTCCATATGCTAATTGCTATAGGACAAATCAAAATCAATATTTCATTCCATTGCCTGCATTTTCAAAACACGTACTCCAGGGCATTGTTTCATGCAAATATTGTAAGTGCAAGCTTGCTGACATCCCACTGAAATGTTTATAAAATCAAGACATGTTGCAGTGAGATGAAGGCAAACTTGTACGGTTTCTTGTAACAAGGCCCTTAATTTTAGGTTTTGACAACCCTTCATCCATTTCATTAAATGCTGGTTTTCACTGGCATGCTAACAATTTGTGAAGGATGCAAATTTTAAAAAAAGGCTAAGTCCAACATTTGCATTTCAGGCCCAAGAAATTTGCAAAAAATGTGGGGTTGGGAAGCATTGTCAATTGAGTATTTTTAGTTCTGCAGTTCAATGACTTGTTTAAACAAAAGGTCAAATGAGGTCAATAAACTTTTATCACCACTGACTTAAAAAATTTCGGGTACCCGGTCCCTGCCCGTTTTTTCCCACTCAAACCCGGTTTGAGGAAAACCCATCATGACTCAGGCCTAATTCCCATCTTTTGCAAATTGTCTGCAAGCCCCTGAAAACTGGCCTTAAGGAAACTGACTTCTTTTCTGCATACCTTAGCATGATAGCAAGAATGTAATACAGGAGCCAGTGTTTCAAAGACTTGCATAGTATTAACAAGTTCTTGGGCTTGATGGTCCTTCTCCAAGTATGATACCTGATCTGAAGATAGAAGAAAAAGATGACAAGAAACAAAATAAAGTCATTATGGGTATGTGCATATACACAGGATCTTTCGTTTCAAACAGTTCTTTCTTATACCCTCTTGACATTCATTCAGTACACAAAAATCCCGTAAATATGTCCTTACCAAATTTCCCTGGTGTAATCTGCTCAAGGAGCTGGCCCGTCATGGACTCCCAGACCTTCCCCAATGTCTCCAGCAGCCTGCTGCCAAAGTGACCCGTGATGGTGGTGAGGGCCATCTCTGCCCCCCTCCTCTGGATCTTCATCTGCCTCGCGGCCTCGGATGTCGACTCCCCTCTGGTGTCGACGCTCAGGCCGATCGCTATGTCGGGCATGCTGGAGTCGCGGCTGCGAGACTTCATGAAGGCGGCTCGTCTGCTGGCAGCTGTCAAGACAGCTTGCTGTATGGATGAAGAATAAATAGGTTAGTGATTACAATTACCATTTCACTAAAATCATGATTGCTGTAGGTATTGCACTCATAAAACCCTAAATAAGACAATACTTTCAACTCCCCCCCCCCCCCAAAAAAAAAAAAAACTTAAAAAAAGTTGGCTATTTAATGAAATATCTCCCAAGTCTAATCAAGACTGGAGACAAACTCAAGCATTACCTGTTGTTGTTTAGACAGCGTCAGCACACCATGAAGCCTATCACAAGGGACGATCGTCTGCGAACTGCCACCCTCCCCGCCCCCTACTGTAAGGGGTGAGGAGGACCTGGAACCACCAGGACTGGGCATGGGCACAGCCAGGGTGTTTGATGGGGCGTCAATGCTGTTGGTAAAGGTAGTGGAGGACCTGAGGGGTTGGGAGGCGGGTGGGGTGATGGATGGGTCGGAACAGAGGCTGGTACACAGGTTCTTGATGATCTTAGGGTTGGGGCAAGGCTGGCGTGAGGTGCAGAGCTCTAGGAGACGTGCCAGATTTCCTGCTGCTCTTTTCTACAAAAAATGCAAAGAATAAAATCGCACTCTACTTATCATATCAATTGATCTGTTAATACATCAACATTCACTGATATAAATTTTTTGTTTCCATTGTCGCTCAAAACAAAAGAATAAATCTAAATATCTTTAAGCATAATGCAAGTAAAAAAGATGTCTTGTATGGATTATTAATATTCTAACACAATTTCATGTAAGGAATGCTGCAAAAAAGCACAGTCAAAACATTTACTTAAAACAGCCTTACCATTATGCACTCAAAATTACTCTACAGAATAGTAGGCTTTTCATTCAAGTGAGAGTATTCAAAAGTGAAAGTCATTAGCTCTCCCAATCATTTGCAACCCAGTTTACGAAAAGTTTTGAAATCTCTAAATCTCTAAGTGCTGAATGTGTCTGAAAGAATGAATGTTACACAAATCATGTAGATTATCATTATGTAGGTGAACACCAACTTGATGTATTTGTAGGTTTAACCCGTTGACTACTGAATTCTCTCATTCCAATAGGCTTAATACAGGGGTCACCCCATTCCAGTAGACAATGAGTTAATCTACTACCTGCATAAGAGGACTCTCTTCCTTCTTGACTGCATCCATCAGAAGCCTGATGAGAAGTTTCAACATAATGCTTGGTGTGAGACTACCACTGTCCTCACATAATTCTGATATAAGCTACTCATCCATTTGATTATGATGACCTATGTGTACCT
Source organism: Echinometra lucunter (assembly GCA_029962745.1). NCBI lineage: Eukaryota > Metazoa > Echinodermata > Echinoidea > Camarodonta > Echinometridae > Echinometra > Echinometra lucunter. Next base: position 16,185,190 of record CM057155.1, on the reverse strand, counting down.
TTAGCTGAATGCATCTAGAGAGCTTAAAGCATACCTGCATAAGAGGACTCTCTTCCTTCTTGACAGCATCCATCAGAGGTCTGATAAGAGGATTCAGCTTATCAGGTAAGGCTTGGAGGGAGACTAGGGCTGCTGTTACGCATGACTGAGTTCTGGTAAAGAAAACACAAGGCATGAGAACTTTTATTCCTGTTAGTATGTGGAGGTGTCATGATATAGTGGCTCATTCAATGTCCCATTCAGCACCCGCTTGGCCTTGCTCTGCAGATCTTGAAGGTTTTCGCTTCAAGATGATTTTTCAATATGTATTTTCAAAAGCTGTGCCTTAAAAAATGACATAAAAATGGAGTCCTACCTGATGCTAAGTTTCTGTTGCTGTTCATTGATTTCGTTGACAGATGCAAGTACCTGCTTGGCTTTACTATGTAGGTCTTGGTAGCTCTCACTTCCAGGTACAGTCTGAGAGAGGTGTTGTTGGACAGAGTCATGCAATGACTTAGCCTGATCAACAGTGAAGGCACTGAAAGTAGGAAGAGGAGTGAAAGGATATCTGGATTTCGTAACATAACAAGTAGCAAGTGATTAAAGCAATGATTGACTGGTGACAGATTAATGGATTGTACACAGCAATCAATCGCCAACTCATCTTTGTGTTGCATAGCCCCGTTATCATTGGCATAGGATATTGTCTAACATAAACTGCACATCTAGATCCTGAAGAACTGTGCAGTACATGTAGAACAAAACCCACAATAAATGTTTGAGAAAAATACACCTGTTTAATGACATGAACCATCTAACACTTACGTCACAATGATAAACTGAAAGTATATAGGTATTATCCAATTCTTATGTGAAGTTACACATACATACATACATACATATGATATCTATATAGCACCTTTATAAACATGCTCAAAGCACTTTACAATAATAAATAAAACAGAATAATCATTTTGCTCTCCAAGTGCATACACCGTAAATTTGTTGTGTAGAGCTGTGTATTAAAAGTTATTGAAAACCAATCACAGAGAAAATAAATAAAGTCTTAAGATTTCTTTTGTATGAATCAACTGAAAGGCAGGAATGAATGGGAGACTATTCCCTATAGTGGGATCAGAAAAAGTTATATCTATAAGTTCGTTCAATGGAAGCTTACTTTCCAGAGCCTTACCTTGGGAAACTGGTTTGTAAGATGTCTGGTCTCATTGCTCTCCATGCTACGACAAGATTCTGCAAGGAAAACATATCCAAATATGTATTGAATTTAGTAAGTTTAATATATCACAGCCCAAGTGAGCTATCATGATGATGACGACAAGGCTGATGGCAATACCCATAACATCATCACCATCACCATCACCATCATCATCATCATCATCATCATCATCATCATCATCATCATCATCATCATCTTCATCACCATCATTATCATCATCCCCATCATCATCATCATCATCTTCATCACCATCATCATCATCATCATCATAACACCCACACAAAGAAGAAAGACAGAAAAAACACAATAACATTCTCCATTCACTGTTTTCTCCCAAAGTGTACTGAAAATGAATAGCCAGCTTTCAGTAAGCCCTCACAACAAAATTTTCAGCTTGAGCATAAGCATTCTGCTTTTTAAAAATTTTCATACCCATGTTAGCCTTTTGCAAGTAATCCAATCTAAAAATCACATCAAATATTTCATAAATCTACATGGAAGGTAAGTATGACAGAAAAGCTCCAGCTATTGCTACTCTTATCTATATAAGATCAAACTTAGGGAAGGAAATTTCCACTCATGCAACTGAAAAGATGACAATCTTACCTTGCATTCCAGTTGTAATTTCATGAATGGATTGGTGACTTCATCAAAATAGGCTGTACTTGATAAAACTTCCAGCAGGGTTGACTTCACACCATCAGGACATCTGCAATCCTTTGAAACATAGATGCACCATTTTTTTCTCATGACATAAGTATGTAATTGAATGAAGCACTTCCTTGTAATAGTAATATATCATCAAAGAACAGTGGTCTCACAAGTAAAAAAAGAAAATGTAAATAATTTTGTAGACATCGATGAAGCTGATAAAACTGATAATTTTTAAATTCTGCAATGATTACAAAAGAAATACATTTTTCAAATCAAAATACATAGACTAAAAATAATACCAAAGTAACAAAAACAACCTCCAAAAATACAGTGCATCTGCAATAATAGGCAAAAAAGAGCTTTGTCACTAACTTCTACAATTGATGAAGTGTAACATTTATTCCTACTAATTTTCATGAAAAGAGCCATGGATGCTGACATTTACTGTGCCTACCTGTAGTCCGGCGTTGGCCCACTCCTCAATCACCATGGTAACCTGCATCTTCTGCACAGCGTTCTTGGTGTTGAGATGAAACTGGAGGACCTGGCTGAAGGGATCTAGTCCTCCATCCTCACTGGGAGCAACGGTGAGAGTCAAGTAAGGCGCTAGTCGACCTAAGAGTCTGATGAGAGAAAGCAAAAGAGATAAGGGAGGTGTAAGTTAAATACAGATACTGTATGGAATTTATTCTCTCTTTTCATAGACCAATTATATAATAAAAATTTCAATTTACCATCATAATAATAATAATAATAATTAAAAAAAAAACATATCACAACATTTTTTAATACAAAGCTTTGTTGAATTAAACACAAAGTGCATACTTCTATAATGTTTCTGGTAATTTCACACCTTTTATTCACAAAACGAGATGTCCTGAATGAATTATAAGTCATACTGTGATATTAACGATAAAATAAAAATCTCATTCTGCAAACAAAACATAAACATATTCATAAATCCTTATCTCATTATTGCAAAACATATCATATATTTCACGTTAACACATGAAATAATTCATTTTTACCTTGCAGCAGTTGCCCTTGCAACCAGGACAGCTTCTTCTTGATCCAGCGGAGATGCCGTCATTGAGACATCTCCTCCTATGTATTCCACATCATCCTCGCGTATCGTTTGTTGACTCTTCCATGATGACTTCCCTGAAGATTTGTTGGTTTCCTGTGCATCGTCAAAGAACTTTAACACTGACTGGAATCTAACCTACATGTAACATGTCGGATGTACGACTCATGCTCCAGAATCATTTGCTTCTCAGTCAATGTCGTACATCAGCCAATTTGTTTCCCCCAACCCTTGACCTACAGCTAATCTAACCTCAACAACATACATAAGATAAAAGCAAATTTGATCCTAATCTAACCTTCGTTTTCGACCATCCTTATCTAATCTTTGTTTTCAACAAAATATAGCCAGAAGCAATCGTCTTCACAGAATACGTCCAAGCACTAATCATTCACCTTCTGTTCATAGGCTGTGCATGTATTCTTATAACTTCTTTGCACTGCTACAGGAAAATTAATGTGTTTTTACTAGGTACTGAAGGAATCTGGAATTTCTGCAATCAACAATAATACTTGCTAATGTCTGAAAACAGAAGAGGTCTGTAGGTACCATGGGTGAATTTTTCTTTTCACATCTCTTTAGTTAATTTGCAATAGTTTCTTTTACAATTCGCAGAGTTGTCTGTTTTACTGTAGTTTAGTGTCAAGTATTTGCTTAACGTGCATGCATGGCTACAGCTGCTCACCTTTGGTTTATGCTTAGCTTCTATGAGCATCTGCGGATCGATGGGTACCCTAGCAGGTTGCATGGCTAAACAGAGCCAGCTGCTCACCCAGGGAAAGGCTGCTTGGACCACAAACTCAAATGGAGTCTTCTGCAGCAGAGCATCCCAGACCTACAAGGAAATGTATTGAAAATATCATTTTAGCCATATGAATAAGTAATCAAAACTGCTTATCAAAAATTCAATATATCAAATTGCTGCACCTCATAATATACATAAACAAGGGGGAATGCATGAACAATCCAGTATTGGGCACAGAAATCCTTTTCATCCCCATAATATTTGCCTCTAGTCATTCACTTAAATGTTTGTTTTACAGTAACATTTTGAGGAAGTTTACTAAGTTGTGACTGAACAGGGCTCAACAGCAGACAAAAGAGTTCTGGAAGTTTCTACTGCTGATATTTTTTGTAAAGGAATGTGTTAGAACGGATCCAATACCTTTTGGAAAAGTTAAGGTTTCTAGGATACACCACTGGTGGACAAGTAACAAATACACAGATTTACCTCCACCTTAATTTTACTCCAAAATAGAGACAATTCTGGCAAACAGAAGTAGACTGTCGTAGGAACTAATCAATTACCTTCTTGACAAGTTCTAAGATATCTTTATTTGTCTCCAGAATACACCTCTGGTAAACATGTCTCAACATGTCTGTCAGAATGGGAGGAATCCAAGCTGCTACAGGCATCTGTCATCAAGAAACAAGTGAGGAAAAGAGATAAAGGATAAAATAAGACTGGATTTGGAAATGCTTATTACGCAAGCCCTTCAATGTCATCAAATTTTGTAAAGTATAATTTAAATGTTAATGCAACCTTTCCCTCATCAGAAAATAGGGAATATGCGACAGAGAATGTGAAAAAGATATTTGCAGACTGCAGGAGTTCTGAGCATACCTGAGGATTCTCCGTGCACAACAGCGTGTGAAGGGTCTCCAGCACAGCCCTGCGGACGGAGATGATGTTGTGCCTCATGAACGGCCATAACCTTTGAACCATGCCATGCAGGGGCTGGCTGAGGCTGGACTGGATGCAGACGGAGGGATGGGAGAGCAGGGAGGCGAGCAGGTTCATGATGCTGTTGGTGGAAGCAGTGAGGTCATCTAGCTCCACAAGGGTCTCCCAGAGAGTGTGAAGGATCTGCATCACCTAGGGGAGTTCAATGAGAAGCAATAACAACATAACACTAGAGGAAGATTTCAATTAGAAATATCACTGAAGGTGATTAACACTCCTGCCCCAATGTGTGTGCTAAATATCCTGAGCATTTAAAAGTGAAAGTTATTGTAGGGGTTTACCACAGGGGTTTTTCCGCTTAATACATGAACAAGCCTTAAGTAAACCCCTCCTTCGTGGCATATGACAAAAAGAAAAAAATAATTTACAGAACTCTCGATCTGCTCTTGACATCAGGTACTATCAACAAAACAAAGAAACATTGAAACTACACACCTGCCAACCCTGCAAGTCAAGAGATAGGGACAAATGATTAAAAAACTGTCAAAAATAGGGACATTCCTGAACTTCCCATACATTACTATGGACGGATTTTTACCAAAATAGGGACACAGGATCGTCATGGGTGAAAATGGCTCTTCCTTTTCCCCAAAACAGGGACTGTCTCTAATTGGTATAAAATTTAGACAAAGTGCAAGAGGAATTGGTGTGCAATACAGAAATTATGTGAGAGGATGCATAGAAATTGCACAGCCTCTTCAGTATCTCTTATGAAGTCTACAAGATCTGGGGTACAAGCACATGCTAAAATGAGCACCAATCCAAAGCACAAGTTTATTCACAAGAGGGGTTAATCATCATGAAAGTTGGAAGACAGCGTACCTGTTGGGGACATGTCTTAATCAGCACATGAGTGACGGGCAGCAAGGCCGCTGCAGAGACTGCCCTCACGTCGTCATCAACATCCTGAAGACCTTGGATGATAGAGGGCAGTACAGCAGGAAGGAGAACTTCGGTCATTTCCTAGTTATCACCAAAGAGATGAGAAGATGCATTACTGTCCAATTCACCATCAATATGAGTAAACCACACAGAGGAATTCAATAATGAGAAATGTTAATTTCAATGAAACTTTTTGTTCCGAGTCAAATATGTCATGATTCGACCTGTCAGGTTTATATCTAGTGGACAAAAAACCTTGAGACAATTCACTTCCATGTGCTGTATCACTCTAAATGGTTTGTTTAAGTCATTTAAAATGTATAATCACGCCCTATGATTCATGTTTTCCATCAGACCATACGCATTTATCTAATCAAATTTCTATGTAGAAGTAAATATCTAGTAAAATATTGCTTCATAGGCCTTTCTCCTTTACATTTTTTTTTTGTCAGTGAAAATTACTAATGGCCAAACTTAAGACACACAATGGAATAAACGTGACTCTTATCATTTTTCTATTGGTTTGGTTTCTGTATGAAGATTTATAGGGAAATGCGAGAATTTAGGAGACAAAGTTTATTATGAATAACAAAGAATTACAGGTCAAGAGGAGAATTCTCTATAAAATGTCATCATTTCCCAGAAGTTTTTTACCATGATTAAAGTCTTACCTTCCTGACTGCTAGCAGATACTTGAGTCCCAGCAGCCCACCATGGCGGACCTCCCACTGGTTCTGGGATAGCAGTTGGAGTAGGATGGTACACACACCATGCACAGCCTCTGGGGTCATATGATGAAGGACCACACCCAGGGCTTGGGCACAAGTCTCTCTGACAGGTGCTACCACCTAGAAATAATTCACAATGTGCTCTATTTACAATGGCAACTTCAAGAGTAATGAAAGTATGTAATGAATACATTTTGATTTCCCCTTGAAAAGAATATTTCTGCCCGTGTATTATGGAATGCACACTGGTACAAGAAATAAACAGAATGACAATATTTTCAAAAGCATGTAACCACTTATTATCACAGAGGGCTTAAAATTTGGGTCAAATATGACCATTATCTATTCACGAGTGAATCACAGTACCTATCGACATGCTTAAGATGGATTCTTACCTCATCAGAAACAAAATCTCCAAAGCGATCCAAAGCAAGCACACATAGCAGCCGAAGTGACATGTCTTCTAAAAACATCTGATTCTGAGCATCCTGTATGGTTCAAGAAAATAAGTATGTATTTCTGGTGGCACTGATGTCGGTCACAAGACTTGAAATACATTTCTTCAAAATCATTTACTCATCGGCTTTCTGGCTGAATGAAATCTCCTGTGTTTTTCTAATGATTTAGATAGATATTATCACTCCAGAAACAAAAATATTTTTTCATTCACTATTATGCAATGACAATTCTGAGAAATTACATGATCTGACCCTAAACACATGTTTCCCAAACCCTTAAAGGGGGTACCAAATGCTGAAACAATATTATTTCATTTAAAAGAGCATGATTTCATTAGCAGAAAATCGTCTGCCTAAAGTTTTTTAAAAGTCGTGTTGCCAAGGAAACCCCCAAATGTGGTAAGATTTCAGGATATTTTTGACCCTTCAGCTCTGACCCAGTTTCAACTGGGTACCCACTTTTACGTCAAAATGACGTCAATGTTGGTACCATGTCGCGCAATTCTAGTAAAATACGCGCAAGGTATAATACATATTGTACAGTCTAGCGCGCAGCATAACTGCAATGCGCGAAGCTGGGTACCCACTTTGACGTCATACCTCAAACTCAAATTTTTGGGTCAACTCTTGACTTTTTATGAGAAAATTAGCCAAACTGCATTGATTTCGATTGAAAATCATCAAATTTTTAATGTTATTCTTCTAAGAATTCTATTCTCGATCATATATCAAAAAACTTTTACCATTGTGTAATCACTTTAATTTACATTTCTATAAAGAGGATGGATTCATTTCCCCCCCCCCCTTCTTTTTCTTTTTCATTCCTTCATGTTTCATACCTGGTCCATTGAAATATCTGCCATCTTCCCAGCACTCTGTCCATGGGCTTTGAGTACTTCTCTCAGCCCAGTAGCTGCCCCATGTCTGATCTCCCAGGACTGGTGGAAAAGATCGTTGGTCAGCTGCTCACAGAATGATGTGAATGGCCAGTCCCCAGGCTAGAAGAGAAGATAAAGCTCTTGATTTAATGTTGTTAATAAGTGCAGGATTACATTTTTGAAATTATTTCAGGCTTGTGATAAATTAATTGCACATAGCCTTGGTTCAAAGCATTCCTCCATCATTCTTCTTTCTTTTTTTTTTTCCCACATCAAAAACCCAACTTGTCCACCAAGCCATTGCCCTTCCCACCCCCCCCCCCCCCACCACCCCTAACCCCATTAGTCACTGGAGTGGTAGGCAATACTTAGATATTTACCACAATCAGGGATCCCCCACCCCTTTCAACACAATACAGCCAAAACTGCTTTAGCACCCATTTGTCACATCTATGAAGATCTGCACACAGAGATCACCTGTCCATAGAGACCATTATTGTAATCTCACTTGATCAGTCTACATATACAGGTTTCACTGGAATACAGTCTCACCTGCTTTAGCAACCACATGGATAGAAAGACCACAACTCCATAAAGACCAAAATGTTTGCTTCACTTGAACAGTGTTTCTCACTGAAACATGTGGTAAATGAACCTGTACACAAAGACTGCACACTTTTCTTGTCCCTCTTGAGCACTGTACAATTTCTCTCTCTCACCTCCTCGAGGAAGATGGTGCTATCCAGGCTCTCTACTGCTGCCTTGTCAAAGGACGTACTGGCTTGGCTGCCAAAGGTACTGCCAGCTCGTAACCTCTTCTTGTTTGGTTCCTCTTTGTCCATGCTGACAAGAAAAGAAAACATCAACAAGGAAAAAATAAATGTAAACCTGTAATTTGCAAAGTTTACACAAGATCTAGACCTGCTTTCGTAAACTAGCTGTGTGTTCATCATGCTGCTTACATATGTGCAACACATACATTTACGAGTCTTTCATTCCACGATCTTCCAAAGAATCTTCAACAAAAAGTCCAACTTTCCCCCTACTGTCGTTTGCAACTTAGAACCACAGAAAGAAGTGCCACCACCTCGTTGTCGGAACAATCCAGACAAAATTCTATGAGCTTGTAGCCCTTTTGCTAATAAATCTCAGATATTCCTTTACCCTTTGAGTGCAAAGCCCAAGATAACATAGGCTGGAGTCTATGGAGAATTGTGCATTACATCAAATCAAATCATAATCATTGGGTTAAAGACCTCCACACACTTTAAATTGCTCCCTGTTTTGCTCATTCACAAGCACATACACTATTCTGAAAAGGAAGAGTCAATGCACTCTCTTACCTTGTTCCTTCCATACCATCCTTAGACCTCTGTTTAGCCAGCAGCTTAGCCTTTCTCTTAGCCCTGTTCTTCTCCCTGGAACTCAGACCAGGACCAAGACTAGCCATCTCCTGGGCTACAATGTCTGCTGCACTGGCCTGAATAAAGCAAAAATACACAATTCATGATAAAAAAAAAAAATCAAACTGCACTGCATGTACTACACTTTCCTAAAATAAAAGGATTCAAGAAACAGTGAAGGCATACATTCTAATTACTGATACTGGCGATATTGAAAATCAATAACTTCTTACAATTTTCAAAGAGGTAGAAGTAAAGGAATCTATGACAAGACATCCACAAGGATGGTAAAATGATCTTTTTTCTATCTTCTGACAAAATCTGCTGTCCTTTGTTTTCAAACTGTACAAATTATACAGAAAGCAAGATGAATTATTGATCTACCTTTCATTGAAAATAAAGTGAAACAGTATTTTACAAATGGTAAATATGCACTGTGACCATTTCATAAATGGCATACTTAATGACATCCCCCCCCCCACCCCCGGGAAAAAAAAAATGAATGAAACAAAGCATAGACACAAACATCAGATAAAAAGAAGATATGCTATGCTGGAGGTGCATTTTGTTCTTAGAACTCACTGGAGGTTTTAAGAGATTTGAGCTCATGGGATTCTGAGGGACGGTCTTGAGGTCCTCATCATTGAAGAGGTCATCAGTTTCCATGCCAATGAGACCAACATCCAACCCAAGCTTCTTCTGAAGGAGTCTCTTCTGTTTGGCCAACCTCTCTTTGGGATCACCACCTTCATAAATATCAAACAATACTAAAAAATGATCACTCTATGTAACTAATGATCATACAGAAAAATCAGGAAATAATAGTTCCTTTTAGAAAATGGTTCACTAAAGAAACATTTTATTGGTAATTTTTAATATTATTAACAGTATCTATAATAAATAAAATTATGTAGTAAAAATACAAACTAATATGATGCTATCAATACCTCTGCAAGACAAGTTTCTAAGGTTCAACTTAACAAATTCTTTTTATTTTTCAACGGTACTTTGTGATACCCACTTTATATATCACTTGCCCATTTTCAATTTTCAGGGTTTTTTTTATCCCTAAATATCACATACAATAGAATAATTCTGGATGGTTCAAACTTGCATATTGCATCCATATGAAGAAGTATCCCTGCATGGCTGCACCCACTACAGTACCTGGGGAGTTAACCTCACCAACTTTCAAGTAGCTCAAATCTTCAAACCTACTAAGCTGATATTCACATGACATATATCACAGTCTGGTGATTTTGGTCTCAAGGAAAATTAACCTTCTTTATACATGTACCATGAACTTACCAACATCCACTTCAAGCTCATATTCAGACCCAGCCGAGCCAAGGAGAGAAGCACCCTGTTCCAGGACCCGAGCGACATCAAACTTAGAGAACTCCAGTCGGCTAGCATCACGTTGGGTCTGTTGGGAAGAGGGCTCACTGATGCTGGGTGGACCATCTACACCTGGTTCTATGAAAGGAAGAAGAATCACAAGGGGCACTAAATTCATCAATTCTAATTCTTTCAAATTTCAGCTCGAATGGAAACTCTTTCAATTGTTCATACATACATTTACATATTTTTATTCATGCAGCTTACAGAGAATATAAAAATGTCCTGAGTTTCATATTTCTTCCATTTTCAACTTTTTACGATGATGATGATGACGATGATGATGATGATGACGACTGTCAGATTCTGTATTCAAGAACTACATGTAACTACTGAAAACTAAGCATCATCCATATCATGATAATAATTATGAAGTTAAATGATATTCTTGCACCATTTTCATTTCATAATGAGCAACAATGATACTCAAATTCATTTTGAAGATATACGATTTGTATATTACATATCGAATCCTATCAAATCCAGGAATTTGGAGGGTTCCAATATCTACATGTAGATGTCTGATCTAAAGGGCTGAATGAGACTGAACAAACATGGTTCTATCGTTCAATCATGCATCAAAGTGTATAACATAGGTATGAGTGCAGTTCAAGGCAATGGAATATACAGAGCTACCTGTACCTGGTTTGATGGGGTTGATGGCATGGTGCAATTGTGGTACATTCTTAGCTATGGCTTCCACAGCCTGTCCAGCTGCTATCCTTGTCTCCCAAGACCCACTCTTTAGATAGCTATGAACCTGTCCAAAAGAATATGAATATCATCTAAAATGAAGGTCTCAAGTTTTCTATGGTATCATATTGTACTTGTATATATTCTTTACTAAAATGTTAAAGTTACATACATTGTAGAATATTACACAGCACATACAGAACCAATAATGCTTATCAAGGTAGGCTCTTTTCAAAGGAGAAGGAGTACAATATAATTGGATGGTATGATGAGGACTTTGGTAAGATTTGGGTTTACCAGTATATCAAAGAACTTTCATTGGGAAGCATGTGCTGTGCTGTGCTTGGCCTCAAAGCAATTCTGTACTAGAATGCACAGTATGAATGAATGAATGAAATCACTGATTTAAACTAAACTTAATCCAAATTCCCATCCCAATCAGTTCAAATCGATCTGTGTTTATTAAGGTTGTATCAGCAAAATATTTGTATATGCCACTGTTCACGATTGTATCATACATTCATTCTGAGGGGGAATGGCAATATGACTGAATGACATCTGCACAACTGATGCAAAATTGTATTCATGTATTCATGAAGGCTTTTATATTATTTTTATCATTAAATTTTTAAACTTACAGTGTATTTCTAATAACCAGATTTCATCGTGTTATAAACATACAATATTCACAACAAACTGGAGTTCTTGTCATACGATTACAATTCAGAGGAAACTGTTTCAAAGCAATGGGATAGTTATATTAGTTGTTCATAAACACAGATGCCTAGTGTGCGACTGTCATATTTCCAATATATGAGGGTATCTGAAGAGCAATCCTTTCCAGGGAACCTTTCTATTACGATATTCTTCCTAGCTGACAAGAAAAGAACGAGATAGCTGAAATGTGATTTTTTTTTCACCCTTCTCAGAACTCAAGCATCTTTTTCATAAATGTACATGGAAAATGGCACTTCAACTTTCCTTTATGTACTATAATCCTGTAATGCCATATTTATTCACAAAATTACAGTGAATTTATTTCCTCATCAGTTCTGACAATAATTTCGCAGGAAATACTGAACCACCATCTATAATATTACAAACTACTTCCTGATATCTTGTAATGAAATTCCCCCTTGTCTGAACACTGCCCTTCATCCATCAATGCCTACATTAATTATTAAGCTTCTATTTACCATAAGATGTCAGCACTAATTGTGGACATTGCAAACATGGCTTCCTTTTGATCATAAGCAAATAAATTTACTAGAAATACATGTATACTGCATCATGTTGAATAGCAAATGAATAATGGATTTGAAGTGAAGGGGGTTTAAACTAGTAGGTACAGGCTAGTTTATGTTTTGGACACAATATGTTCATAAACAAAAACTAAAACAGAACAAATACTGTATGTAAATGAGACTTAATTTTCATGATCAAGTACCCTCCACTTTTTAGTTCACTACGATTGACAGATGATCTGGGTTTTTTTTTAAAGGTGGCATCACTCATCTGTAACCGTTACTCCTCTATCAGCTTTCCAAACATGTTTCACTAAAAAAAGATTATTCCTTTTTCTCACAGAGATTGTAAATCCCCCTTTTCTCACTAAAAACAATGATTCCTTTTTCTCTAAAATCTACTGTATGTATGCATAAGGAATGAAATGTTATTGCCTTCTCAGACAGAATCTGGTAAATACACTGGACAGTTTAATCTCATGCAAAATACTTCTTTCCTAAATTAAGCAATGAAACTAAATATTTACTTAAAGGTAGGAGATCCCATTTGCAGCTCTGAAATATTAAAATGAGTGAATATGTGTTCAATTATAAGAGAATGATTATTAAAAACTTCTGTGAAAGAAAAATGGACTGTATATGGCTAATTAACTGAATAATTAACATTTTTGATAACTCTGTACTTATTTTTGACCGAAAATTTTAGCGGATTTTTTTTCAAGATAGCGCACAACGAAAGGATTCACGTTACATACAGTACAGCACTGCTATTATGCAGTACGTGTGGTGGCCGCGAGCTGCGCCAGCTAAGCTAGCTAGCTAGCTGGCTTCGCTTCTGCCGGTGAGCTGATCCGACTTGCTTATTCAAGGATGGTAGCCAGATTTTCATTTTTGTATGACCGTAAGATTAAATAAACAGTATCAGAAGGGCATATCCTAAACTCCTGCCAAGTTGTATGGATTTTTGAAGATTTTGCAAAAGGGATCTCCTACCTTTAAATGTATCATAATATGATACCATAAGCCTTCCTAAAGTTGGTGCTAGAAGAAACTACTTTATCTTGGAGAGAAGGATGTAGAGATTGATGACACCAAACATTTAAACTTCATCTGTTGAGCACAATTTAATTGCAGTACACGTATGACACACATTTTCCATAGACCCCAGCCCAAGTTCTCAGGCTTAGTGTTCAACAGATTAAAAATGTATCATTAAAGTACCATAATTATTCACAAATTTGGAGCCGCCCAAGAAAGAAATTTTACTCTGGATAGAAGGATGTAAAGATCACCGACACCAAACATTTACATGTAAATACCCTAATGTATCATTAAAATATGATAATTCTTAGTTAACCCTTTTGTGACAGGAATTATTTAAAGCCTAATTTGATCAGCTTTTATTCTTCAAATTGGCAACACCAACATTTTTCTTTTATTGCTACATTTTTCTTATAAAACATCATGTATCTAAAATAAATATAAATTGACAGAATGTATGATGAGAAGTCATAAAGTTGCCAATTTGCAGGGAAAAACGGTAATTTTAACATTTTCATCGCATTGCCAATTTAAGGATTTTAATGCTTATTTTCCTTTTAAAAAATTTCAGCATCAAACAACAAATATCGATGCAACAAAAATGGGCACAGTAAGTGTAGAATTTGTTGCTCTTTCTACTCATGTATTTGGTAGGATTTTTAGAGCTCTGCATCATAAGGTATTGGACCAAACCACATGTGGACCCTCTGTCACGAATGGGTTAATTTGGTGGCACAGAAGGAACTACTGTACCTTTGAGAGGAGGATGTGGAGATCATGAGGATGTAGCTTCTGGACTTCTCCCAGCTGCTGTGCAGCAGCTCTTCTTGTGACCTGGGTAGACCCAGTATCCAGAAGAAGGAAGAGTCTGTCCAATCTGAGAGGGAAAAAGGGAGGAAAATATGAATATGGTGCACTGAATGCGTCACACTGCACGTATTTGCAGGGTGCGTAGCTTAAGGACAAAAAAAAAAAAAAAGAAAAGAAAAACTTGGGCAGGATGTGGAAGGCATCTTTTGCATCTATTCAAGCCACTCATTTCACTACGGTATCTTGTAGTGTTGGGTCCGAGACAGTCTCAGACGAGACATAGACCGAGACCAAGAGACACTTGTGTCCAGAATCAGCCGAGAACAAGACCGAGACCGGGACATTAACGTCCGAGACCAAGACGAGATCACTGCCTCGAGACATGTCTCAAGACACCCAACACTGTATATAAGGTTGTAGATAAGATCGTTACAGGGCAGGGGGCATGCTTAACATAAATGCTTGAGTATAATGCCGGGGGGGGGGGGGCTTACAGATGTGGGACTTTGCCATTTTTGTATAGTCGTTGGGCGCCCGGCCACCAATTCTGAATTTTGTTTACTTCTAGTTTTTTCTGTGTATGTATTTTGGTATGTATTCTCTGATTGTTAAATAAAAATTAAAAATCTACAAACTGTATTTCAAGGTATCCAACTCTGAATCTCTACTCTCTTTCGGGTTCTTTTACTTTCAGAATGAAAACAATGTGATTTTATTCTACAGGTTGAAGTAAAGCAGTGAGATTAACTCATCAAACTTGAGCTCTTTTTCAGTGTCTCGCCGACGGCCTCCGAGACACGAGACATTTCCCTTCGAGACAGAGACAGAGACCAAGACATTAGCGTCCGAGACCCAGACGAGACACGAGACACACAATCGCTGTCTCGAGACATGTCTCAAGACACCCAACACTGGTATCTTGTTCAGCGTGCAATTGTTTCCATTTTTACAATCATGTTGCAGATTATTTACAATGTATATTCTGCATTGATAACATAAGGGCCCCATTTCATAAAACTTGTTATCAGTAACAACTGCCATATTGCTATGACCAATTTGCTCTCAGCCAATCAGATGCAAGGATTTCAGTAGCTTATAACAGTTATTGCAACTTGTATATTGATAACAAGTTTTATGAAACAGGGCCAAGATCTTACCTTGTAGCCATCTTGATTTAAATCAGTGAGATCATTGAGACACCAAATCAATGCATGAAGTTTTGATACCAAGGGTTTCTGAGAAAGCAAAACATTTGAAAAAAGAGAATTTAAGGTAGACCCTACACTTCATTTCCCCCCACCAAACCCCCCCCCCCCCAAAAAAAAAAAAAAAAAACTGAAGGGGGAAAGAAAAATCTCTCATTTATTCTATCAAGTATCATCAATACAAACTGGAATATTAATCAGAGTGCCTGATGTTCTTGTAGCCAATCCTTCTACTTCAAGTAACCACTTCCTAAAATTACTCTCTAGAAATTGTTGAAAGAGAAGAAATTACATCTTTTTGATGAACTATTTTTAACCTCCCATTTGTGTTCATTAAAAAACATGTGCCATTAAACTGTGTCAGATTAGCACTACCAACAAATATGGACACAATCTGTCAATGAGGAATTTTGATGGTGATCACAGCACACGTGTAAAACTTTGATAGTTTAACCTCTATCTCGGGGGGGGGGGGGGTAAAAAAAGCCCCCCACCCCATAGTAATTTTGCAACCTCTCATAGACTGCTGTGAATATCACAATATCCTGCAATGACTTTGTTTCTTTGAAGTCTTATGCATCTTTTGGTACCAAATTTGCAAAGATCAGATAAGGCATTTCAATTTCACATGACATGATAAATGATGGTCAAAGGTCATTTAAGAAAAGGGGAACTTTTCATATGAATAGAAATTGAATGGAACTTGTGAAAGTCAAGCTGTTATCCCTTTCATTCATTACTGAATTTGTTACAAAAAATTCATCTCAAAACAAAATAACACATGAATAAAGACATGAGAAATTAAAAATAATAAAATACATATGAGAAAAATAAATAAAAACTATATTACAATACATATCTTTTTTTGCATAAAAATGATATATAAAATTTTGCCAATTTGTCAATTTTTTTTTGGAAGAATAGTGTAATAAATACTGCATACTATAAATATGTTAATATCATGAAGATCTCTCATTTTGTTTCATTTCAAGTCAATTTGATACTTTTTTTCGAACAAATTTGTCCAAATAGTTACACCTTTACTTAGAATGCACATGAGCACATCGTAATTTTGAAAAATTAGATTGCATAATTAATGCAATTAATCATTGCTAATAAGTCAAAGTATCTTCATGCCAAATTTCATGCTGATTGGACATTCTGTCTCTGAGATCAAGGCAAATTGAACCCCCCCCCCCAGTAAATTTAAGCCCCAACTGTAGTGTTTACTGCGGTGTATTCCCAGTTGGAATCTTTGTGGTAAAACAAAGGCATTATCGTGAAATAGGAAACCACCATCAACTTGGTACAGCAGCGCTTTATTCAGTCACACGCATTGGTTTCCTATTTCCACCTCCATTCTCTTTGTACACAAGTGTGTGCGTCACATGAACGAGTGGTTTCCTAAACCACGATAAGGCCAAAAAAAATGTGGGAAATACAGAATGGTCTTCATGGTCTTAATTTTCTTAAACCAAAATTTAACCAATGCCATGGCACACAGTGTAGTGCAGAGTAACCCAGCCTCACTCGCCGGCCGATGTGGATATTTCAGTGCAGAGTAACGCAAAGCTACGCAAAGCTTTTGCATTGAATGCCGAAGAATCTCACTCAGACTCGAGCTCAGCGTCGGTCTCGTTCTGCAGGCCCGGCAAGCTTCGGGCGAGCGATGCCTATCCAGATCCGGCATGTCCCAAGAGCAGCGCACGGAGAGCCCGATCCGTGGCCGAGCAGAGCCAGAGGTCACCGTGCAATCGCAATGAAATGAAGACGAAAAATCGGACACAAGGAATTATGATATTTATCAAATCCATCCTACCACATTGTCACACACGCACGTTCACACATTTACACCAATTTTTGCATATAAACTTACCAAAATCTCAACTTTGGAAAAACCAATTCCCCCATCCTTGTGTGAAAAGCTCCAAGACCAAGAGAGAGGATGGGTAAAGGTCAACACAAATGAGCGCAGCTGATTCGCTAATGGCAGGTCACATGTTAAAGGTCAATAAGACTACACGTGGGTTATTGCCGGTGTAAACAATAAAAGAACATACGTGCTCGAGCTCCTGCAATGCAATGCAATGTACATTATTGCTTGACAACTTTAATGCAACTGCAACGTGAATGTGGTAGTCCTGAAAAGAAGGCTGTCACTACGTTAACGGCTACTACTTCAAAAGGTAGACCCGTTTGGAAGGGTTCAGTGTCTTCATCATCACCATGCCAAGCGACAAGTACAGGCAGAAAAATCCAAAGAACAAGCAGACTAAATTTCAACTGGTTTTCGATGAAGCTAGCAGAAGGTAAGGCTAAGATTTAGTAAGAGTAAAATCAGAGTAAGACTCTTAAGTTTTAACGTTAAGAGAAGAATATAGAAAATCTTGGCTGAATAATAAATAAATGATAATCTTGAATGAGTGCTTTTATTAAGGGGGAGGGGAGATGATCCAACAATAACATGAAAACAAATCCTGTATTTACAGTGGATGATTTTGAAAAAGATCCTTGAAGTTAAAAAGTTCAATATATATGACATACTACTACTTCAGCAGGTGTGTAAGATTTGGACCTAACAAGTTAGTAAGTTGAATTAAGTAAAAATAGTTAAGGGAGTGAGTTGGCTCAGTCGGTAAAGCATCTGCCTGTCGAACCAAGATCATGCCAGGGGTTCGAGTCCACCCCAGGCGGATGACTAACAGTTAAAGCCCATTTTGTTTGTTAACATCCCGGGGGTGGGGGGGGGGGGCACTCGACCCCAAAAGTGATGGGGATGTGCCGCGGGCGAGACAAAAAATGGGGACTTTGGAACGGCTTGTTGTGACAAGGAGAGTCTTCGGAACGGGCTTCAGAACGGGCTTCGGAACCACAAATGTTTGTTAAAACGGGGGTCTTCGGACCGGTTCGCCTGCGTGTGAGTGCGTATGTATCCCTATGGAACGGGCATATGTGCATGCAGCTAGCCCGGCAGCACGGGCGCCGGGAGCGCTCGCGCTGAGGCAATGGTCGGACAGCGCTGGCTAGCCTACCGGCGGCACTGTGCGGGCTGCTTTTCACCAAAAATGAAGCTCATCATAACAATCAACGCGGTTGGAACGACGAAATGAAAAACTTGCTATGCTTTGGAACGGATTTCTTTCTTAATTTTTGCTCAATAAGAAGAAAATGCTTTGCATTGGAATGGAAATTGAGGTCTGAAAAGGGGGTCTTCAAAGCGGCATGTCCCTGTACCACCAATATATGTGAGTGCCCCCCCCCCCCCCCCCCCCCCCGGGTTAATGTGCCCCTCCTCTGTTTCATAGATGCAGGCTATGTTACAGTGGAAAACACTCCGTCCCTCAGATGGGACGTTAAATGGAGGCCCGTGTAGAGGAGAGTTACCACCTTTGCACGTTAAGAACCCACTACACCAGTGTGCACTATTCGTATAAGAGTAGGAGGAAACCCCAGTATAGTGCTACACCTGCACACCCCAATCAGTTATATTGTGAGGAGAGACCCGCAGGTTAAAGTGATTCAGTTTGCTTTATAATAATAATAATAATAATAATGATAATAATAATAATGATGATAATAATAATAATGATAATAATAATAATAATAATAATAATAATAATAATAATAATAAAATCTGCAGACTACAGTCTGAACAGTTACTTACAGTTGGGGGGGGGGGGAAGCCTGGAGGACTCCATTGGATGAGTACAGGGTTACCTGAAATGTCTTGATCTGATCTATTTTTTGTACTATTTGACAGTGACTTCCTGACTGGCTTTCAGAGGAGGAAAAAAGCACGAAAGAAGATTGCTCTGCAAGAGGTGGAGGAGAAGAGAAAAGAGGAACGAAGAAAAGAGAGACAAAAGCGGAGAGATGCTCTAGAAGAAGAACTGAAGAGCATCCGACTTCCAGGTAAGTAAAGTTTGATTTTATAACCTTTAACATTAGTCTATGAATGATTTTTATCATTGTTATTATCAATGTGGTGAATTTTTAAAAGAATACTAGACTAGACTACAACATATTTTAAGAGCTCACACAGGTAGTTTCTATAGTATGATTATATGTCCTGTGGTAATTGTTAGGCCAAGTAAAACAAATTATTAGTTTCTCATCCTAACTTTTTGAAAAAATGAGGATGAGTGCACTTTTTTTTTTTCCCCTACTGCATAACGCTATTTGGGTAGTCTAATTTCCAGTCGTTTTTAAGTTTGGTACGTTATGTAGGCTGTGCATGTGTAAAGGTCACTGTCTGAAAACAGCAAAAATCAATCAAAATTTCATCTTTTTTTGTTTTTTTATTTAAAAAAACACTTTTTTGATGCAGCGGCAAAAAACGGTGTGGGCGGGGACAAGAAACTAATCATTTTTTTTACTTGGCCTAGAAGATCCCTTTAGTTAGCCATGTGTTTGCTCTTTCAGATCTTATGCCTGCTTCACGGAAGAAGGATAAGGTGTTTGATCATCCAGAACACACTGTAACAGTCACAACTAGCCTTGATCTCAGGAAAGAACATGGAGGAATAGGAGAAAATCAGGTAGCTTTTCAATCGTACACTATTTCATAAACCCACGTCTTGTGTAATACTTTTTATCATTTATTTCCATTTGATCGCAATAAGGAAAGGGAATACAATACCCCAATGAATATTAAAATTGTATGAATGTTTCATTAACATTACAGTTTTCATCATTCATAATTGGTCAGCATGCAAGGAGAATGTGCACATTATTTGTCATAATGATTAATCCAAATCATGTTTGTAAAGGGAGCTCCGTTTTTGATAGGATATCAGTGAAATTCGGATGGCAATAAAGACTGGATACTAAATTGGTAAATCTCCTGTGTATATGAAACATTTTCGTTTTGTTGACACTATCCACACTTTTGATATTCGTGACAATTTCCACTTTTTGTTATTCCTCTTACAATTTGAAATTTGCCAGTAATGCTTTTTAAAGTGAAATCATCGAATGCTTTTATTGAGATGAACCATGGACGTATTATGAGATGGACATTCATCGTTACGTTAATTGATTCCTGCAATTGTGACTGTCAAAGCCATCTCAATAACATTCTGTACATATTTCTCCACTTTGATCTCACAAGGTCCGCCGCCAATTAGCCGGGAGAGAAGCGAGACAGCGATTTGACAGTAGCTTTTGCTACATGAGCAGAAGATAATAAATTGCTTAAATCATAGAAAATCAATGTGCAGTTCTGGTTTACAGTTGGAATTTACTATTCCATCTGTTTCATCTTGAAAATGTGTGAATGTAACAAAATAGAACTTGAATTTTGATTGAATGTTTGAGATTTATAATCCTGTTTTTCCACATTTTCCCCATAATATTCCAGAAGTATAATGCACGGATCTTATGAAGATCATGTCCTTCTCATTGTTAAATATGGTCATACGCGTGTGCGAAAGTGTGCGAATAAGTTATAATGAATTTCATATGACAAAAATTAACACGTTCTCAAGTTTGCTGCTCCCTATCAGCAGTATTATGAATCAAAGACATATTCTGAAAGAGCACACCAGCCAAACAAAACCAAACTGAGTGGAACTGCTTCTTTGTCAACGATCAAACATACTTACGCAATCGTTATTGTCCAAACACCTGTTTCCATTAAGCTGCACATGATCAGAAGGTGGTAACAATCATTGTACTTATGTAAATTAAATCCAGCGGCGGAACTGGTACTTCAAGGGGCTTGTGACCATCGGTTGTCCATTCATAATACGTCCATGGATGAACAAAGGGAAAAATATACATGTACTGATTAACCTGTTGCCTACTGGAATCGGGTTGTCCCTTTACAAAGTCTATAGGAACTTGAGAATTCATTTGTCAACAGGATGAAAAACTTGTCTGATGTGATTTATGGTATAGTTTTGTCAAATATGTTTAATCTAATGATGGAACGATTCCGAAAAAGTGTACTTAGTGAATATCTGCATACTTACATGTATTTCTTATTTCATTAGGTTGATTATAATGACTCAGATGAAGATGAAGAAGAAGAAGAGGAGGAAGAAGAAGAGCATCTGAATGGAGGAGATGATGGTGATAGAGGCATTCTTAGACAATCCCAGAACAATGAGGAGGAGGAGGAGGAGGAGGATGAAAGTGAAGATGAAGAAACTACCAAATTGAAAGAAGTCAAGAACAGAAAAAAGTGAGTTGCCTTGGTAGAATATGTAGCATTGATAGACATTCTAGCAAAACATGGAGTGCGTTATTCCAACAGTCTTTCTTCTTGCTGTTTGTTTCGTTTGTTTTATTTTACAAAGAATCGCATCAGGCCCCCTTTCTAAAAAACTTTCCATTGATGGTATTACTTTGCCATCAATGGTAACTTCCAAGGAAACCTTGAATTTGATTGGCTGTTGAGTGGTGTTGCCATGGTAGTTACCATTGATGGCAGTTAAGTTTTATGCAATGGAGCCCTAAACAATTGGCTTTCACCCACCCAGACTCCAGCTACATGTATCTGTGGTGATTTATGCCAAAAGTGATCATTTAAACATTAGTAAAAACAGTACATACATGTACATGTCTGCTCCAGTTAGACAAATCCTTGATGGGGGAGAGAGCATTTTCAATTCGCTTGGTGCTGGCAGTAAAAGCCTGCCATTGGTTTCACATGTATCTGTGGTGATTTATGCCAAAAGTGATCATTTAAACATTAGTACAAACAGTACATACATGTACATGTCTGCTCCAGTTAGCCAAATCCTTGATGGGGGGGAGAGAGAGAATTTTCAATTCGCTTGGTGCTGGCAGTAAAAGCCTGCCATTGGTTTCACGAAAGTGAGCATCAAGTATTTTCGTACTCTAGATTTTTTTAAAGAATTACTACTGTCATTTCAGTGCCTCTGTAAACATGTTTTTCTGCATTTCTTATTCTTTGTCACCTTTCTCCATCTCTCTTCCTCTTTCTTTCTCTTTATCTCTCTTTATTCTTTTCTCTCTATGTTTCTTTCCTAAGTTATTTCTCTTTTACATCATTAACTCATTTCAGTCACCTATACATGTATATTGACGCTCTTTACTTCATCTATTAATTTCTTATTTTACAAGAAACTGCAGTCTGAATCCAAGTAAAAAAAAATTGATGGGCTCAAATGGAATTTAATATCATTATTTCTTGTGTCTGCAATTTTTTCTTTCCCTATCATTCTCTAGAGAGATCTTCAACAAACGACGTCAGAAGCTTAAAAAACAGGTGATGAAAAGGAAAAGAGGAGCATCCCAGCAAACAGTCAGGAGAATGAAGAGTATGAAGAGGAAATCGTTAGGTAAATTCATCAAACGAGGCTCTGCACGCAAATCGAAACGGTGACCCAAGCCATCCTATACATTTTTTATAGAGCTGTTTAATATATGATTTTTGCAATTATCACAAAAAAATTTTGTGGAAATTTGCTGTTGTTACAGAGTGCCTGGTTTTACAGGAACTTATTTCCTGGGGGTGCGATTTCACATTTTTAAGGTCAATGTGCATTGGCCAAATATTGAACATTTTTAATTTACATGTCTCAACTTTGATTTTGGCAGCCATGTATCCCCAGCTTGGCCCGAAGAATACCCTACGGGCAGGGGTCATATTTTGGATGGTATTTTGAAAATTATTTTGTCTTGATTTTAGTGAAATCATTTTAATTGGGATAACAAAATCTGTGCCTGAAGTGACTGCTTGTCTGGATGACATTGTTGTGAAAACCAAAAGTCACCATTAAAATTCATTATTACAATTGAAATCTCTTCACTAAATTTTAGATGAAAGAATTTTCAAAATGTGGACTCTCTGTCACGAATGGGTTAAGAGATAATTTGCATGGACTTTTTCATTGTAGGAATTGCCAATATTCTACTTTTTATTGCAAAGGCTGTGCTTTTTTCTGATTATATTCAAGTTTGCCAAAATTTTAGACAGGCTTTATCTTCAATACTAATAGTGCTGTACTTTTATTTACTAGAATTAGAATTTGAGTCCTCATTGCAGGCATTTGTTTTTATTCATAATCATCACCCCGTGACCATATTCTGTTGGCATTCTTTCAAGGAAAGTTTCTTTTTTTTAATGAATTTGGTAAGATAATTAAATGTAGCACACATCACTTTAACTGTATAAATTACACACACATTTCAGGGTTTTGTTTTTTTTTCAAATTTACTACAAAAGAATTTTATTGGGAATAATACAACCCATTAAAGTAGAATGATAGATACATGTACTACAAAGCTGCATGAATAAATAAATTATTGTGAAGAACCACATGTACCTTCACTAAAAACAAGATATTTACAAACAAAAATTTCTTACGACCTACAATCAATCAAAATGGACGTCGTTCAGAAATACTTGTTAATATGCCATGTAAAATAGAGGCTTTGTAATGTTATTTTACATATCTACAACATATTTCCTTTTCTGTCTTTGTGCTCGAGGTTCCGTATTCTGTACGTGTGTCAACATAGCTCATACAATTTGTATGGTTTGTCAAAATTTGCATTTTGGAAAAAAAGAATGTAGTTTCAAATTCAATTTTGATAGAGACTATTGAACAGCACTGAAATAGCTAGGAGAAATTATTACCAAATCAGAGCATTTTCATATGAGAACATATGGCTGTCATATTGATTACTGTAATGAGTTTATTTTCTTATAAACATCTTTTTTTTTAAAATAGTCATGATAGAATATATTTCCTTTCTGTCAACATGTTTTTTTGAGTCACAAGCACAAATTATTATCAGGTGAAATACACTTTGCTCAGAATACTATAACTGTAGTCTGTGTACAAGCCAAGTAAATAAGTTATCAGCCTAGTTGATGTTGCTTGAATTTATTTTTTAAAATCATATAAATTACTTTGTCACGCAGTCAGACTTGACACAGATGTAACATGTCTCCCAAGATATTTTCATCACAAAACATTTTTTAAAATTTAACCAATTTCAGGAACTTTATAGACTACATACAGGTTTTAAAAAATAGTAGTTGTTGGCATACAAAAGATACATTTACATTGTGCTGTTGTACATTATATGTTCAAAATGTTACTACTGAATGAATAAAACATTGTACTTTTTCAAAATGAAAAGTAAATTTGCCTGTCCTTCTAAAGTGTATTTTTAAAAATATGTACTTTATTTTTATGTTTTCTTGCTGAAAGTTGGGAAGCTGGAAAGACATACATCTGCATAATACATTTATCAAAGTGTACATTTTTTACAGTCACAATACTGCAAGCTTAAACTATTCATATTGATGATAGCTTGTCGTAACCCTTAAAGTCATTCATTAATAAATCATTGCTCTGTGACTATTTCTTTCATAATATTTCATTCATAACTGATGATCTACCATCAGTAGAGGACAAAGACAAACAAAGCATTTGATATTACAATCTGAATAAAAGTGAATATACACGGAAGTTCTGCAAGAATGGAAGGTTGTTACTTAAATTGGATGGAGAGAGATCAGAAGGAGCATATAGATACAAAAAGAGGTAGATACTTAGCAGTGAAAATATGACTTTATCATTTCCCTAAATCTAATGTATCTCATATAAAAATATTCCTGCTGTGCTTTAAAAAAAAAAAACTTACCAAAGACAAGACAGTTATACACACAAGCAGGAATTGGCCCTTAGATTACTCTGCATTTTAAACTTGCCCATACTTGCAGGCGGATTTTAGAAAAGAGTAAATACACACAAATGTGAGGACAAGGTACATGTATATAAAGCAACTCTTTGCTAAAATATGTATCTGGTGGATTAATGACTTACAGTCACATAATGTCCAAGTGATATTTCATCAACTAATATTATATTGTACTGATGTACATGTCTCACCTTTTAGGAAAATAGGGGGCAATAAATGTCACCTGACTGTTCACCATGCGGGAAATTAACCAGGATGAGTGGTCAAAATATTTAATCCTTCAGTCAGAGGAAACCATTAAAAAAGCCTAATCAACACTGAAGTAGTTTAAAAGTACAAGGTCTTTGGCAGACGTACAATTCCACTTCAGTAGCAAGTGTGTAAATGCTTGATTTCTTCTATGGTCTGCCATTGAGACCTCATTTCCATTCAAGACAACAAGTTCCTAAGAATCCGGAAGACTGCTCCAGTAGTAAAGTTTTGATTCCTTGAAATCTTGACCCCATATAATTTTTAGGATGGCAGACGGGGTCATTTCATATCAATGCAACCTTCACCTGTAGAAAGGTGTGTTCTCCAGTTTCGAGATGTAGAACTCATGCTGTTCCAAAATAAAGGCACTTGTCTCGGAGTAAAAAAGTCATTAACAAGACAAAGATTGTCTAGCTTTGTCCAGTCAACCATCTGCTTGTTGGTTTAGCAGTGTCTGATGGGCTCTCTAAGTGATGATGGAAGATTTGTGTCGTTCCAAGCTAAAGGCACATGTCTGTCGGTGAAAGGTCAAGAACCGGACATGATCTTCTAGCTTGGTACTATCCATTCTCTGCTTGTTGGCTTGGCAGTGTGAGAAATGTTAGTGTAACTGTGGAAGATTCGTGGGAGGACAACCTAAGATGTTCACTCCAAAGTTCCTCTTCCCAACGTTGGGCACGTAATTGTCCTCGTCTGCTTCGTAGTAGTCAGGTCCATCAAGGAGGAATTTACGATCTGTTTGAGAAGAAGAAGAAGAAATTATATAAGATTTGTTTTCTTTACAAGTTTGCTTCATATAACGGTAGTTGAAGATAAAGACAGAATGTAAAGTAGGTATGCCATTTCATCACTTTACCCCTTCAATGCTTCATATGAAAGTAGAAGGAAGATTTATCTCTTCTTGCAACAACTCTCCTATGAACCTTAGCAAAAAAAAGTTTGTATTATGAAACTGTTTCGTAGTGGAAGGGTACTTGAACATGTAAATGTTTATCAGCACTTCTCTCTATATCATTTTGAGGAAATATCCTAAGGCATTGTTTACTAAAACCATTTGTCTAACTATGAGATTGTTGTCCATAAATGTGTCTTTCATCAACTTATGTAAGAACTTACTATTGAACATGTAAGAACTTACTATTGAACATGAAGGCACCGTTCACTCTGGCAGAAGGGTGAAGCCCCCTGAAAATCTTCTTTAACGATGACTTCTGGATCTTCCCTGAGACCTCGTTTAAGAGCCAGACCTTGCTTCCTTTGAAGAGGTAGGTCAGACCAGTGGCCTTGTCATAGAGGGCGCCATACACAGTGAGAGGGTAGCCATCGGGGCTAGGGCTGACTCGGACAGGGCCTTCGTATAGGGTGGTGCCTTCAAATACCCACTTCTTGCGTGCTGTATGAAAAGAGAATACATTTACAAGAGTTTGTTATTGGTGCAAGTTCAGTAAAGCTTTGAATTGATGTCGAGTGCACACAATTCTCACTGCTACAAACTTTTTGACAGTGCAAAACTCACTGCAGTTTCTTGAAGAAACTGCCATCATCATCATCATCATAATCATGATGATCATCATCATCATCCTTGCACACCTGTTTCTGATAGAACCTCAGAGACATCAACCTACCTTTAAGGAATACGATGCGGCCATCTTGCCTCTCATAGATTGCTTTCATGCCTTGCTTGATTCCTCTGAAGAACTGGTCTGTAAGGATTCCTACGTCTGGATCGACTGGAACAAGAGGGAAGGTGCCGTCGGGGTACCCGGCGGAGTTGTAGTTGGGGCGGAACCTCCACATGTGATCATCCTGTGCAAATATTGTCAAGAAAATGAATTATGATAAGAATATTAAAACAGGGATAAGAATACCTGTGACTGCTTATGAGATTGAATTACAACGGTACATAATTTTACAATTCAGAATCAGGATAGAAAAGATCGCTCAGATTGATAGACATTATCAAGTACATGGGATATTCAGATAATGATAAATATGAGCAGAATCTTATGGGGGAGAGGATACTATGCTTGCACTATCCTATATACTGGTATACACCATTGTAGTCATATTTCAAGAACAGTTTTCTCACAGGGTATTCTTAATTTTTAAAAGAGAAGTTGATTACCTCGTTACATTCATAATTGCTATGTTAATACCAGAGGTGGCAAAATGTCAGGCTCTGACAATGGAAGTGGGGGGGGCACATTTTGTCTGCCAAAGAAAAGGTACCCCTCTACTTTCATCGTCCAAGGCCGGCATTTCGCCACCTCTGGTTAATAGAGGAGCTAAACATATCAAAAATGAAAGTTGAGTATTAAAGGAAGATTGAAAAGAACCATAATACGAAGATGCATAAAAATTGTGCCCCCTTCATCTTGGAAGATATCCAAAGTAGATCTTCATTTCCTGATCATTTGAAAGTAGGAAGGGGGGGGTCAATGTTTAAACTGATATCAGCTACAGCATCCAGAGATGTATTGCAGTAAGGTGGGGGGTTTGATGGCGGTTGATGGGGTGGTAAGAGGGGGCTCAGTTAATACCAGGAAGGGGTTTCATAGGTAATTGATGAGGTTAGGGGGGTACATACCTTGAATATCATAAGACTGCCCCTGATATCAGCGACAGCATCCAGTGAGGTATTGCAGTAAGGTGGTAGCAAACTAGGGGGTTGGGTGGTAGTTGTAGGCGTGGTCGGAGGAGGCTCAGTGGATACCTGGAAGGGGTTCTTGCCTGTATGTTCAAAGAAAAGAAAAAAAAGGAAAATTTTAGAATTTGATTATGAAATATGTTGTATTTGTTAGAACTGGGATTGAGTACAGGAGGATAATCCCTTGCTTCTTTGTTAATCATCTTTATTATTGCTATATAAAGCTTTTTCCCTCTCTCTCTTCTCTCCTCTTTCCTTCTTTCCTCCGTACACTGCACTGCCCTCGTCTGCCTGTCTCTCTCTCTTTCTTTTTTTAAAAATTACTTTTTGCTTCTCGTAGCTGCGAATATGAATAATGCACACACGTAATGTTATGTTTCAGCTCAATATATCTCGCAAGGTTACTTTTGTTTTTGTATCTCTATGTACATGTAAGTTCTTTTCAGCTATTCACTTAATGTAGAGCTGCGAATGTGGATAGTGCATAACTTTATGTTTCAATGCACTTTGTCTTGCAAAGTTTATTTCTTGCTAATTTGTATTGGTTTTTGCTTTCTATCTCTCCCTCTCTCTCTCTCTCTCTCTCTCTCTCTTTCTCTGATCATTTTTGTTTTTTGTTTTTGTTTATGTAGTAGCAGATATGGGTAATACACGCTGTTCTTTTTGCATGCGATATATTGGCAAATTAGCTTCTCGTTTGATAATAAAAATAGTCCTATGACGTTGTCAGTGTACAACTGGCATGTTGGTCTTGCAATTTTCTTATTCTTTATGCTTCCTTCCTATGTAATCATGTTCTTGGCATTTCTTTAAAAATTGATTAGTTTAGACTTTAGGAAAGCTTGTTTTGAAAGGGGAGGGTTCAGTTCTACCCAGGGTCATCATCATAAATAGCAATACCTTGCTTTAAAAGATCATTCTCGGAATTTTTTTTTTTATTTTAGCAAGCCGCGTTCCATGCAAAGCTTTATTTTGATATAGAATATACATGTATTTGACAGCATTTTTTTTCTGCACTGATAAAGCTTTCATTTTAGCTATACCTTCGGAATAAAGTCTATTTGATGTGGTCATTGTTATAGTGGGCCCATGGATAATTGTCTGAAACGGTTCCTCTTCTTGTAGCTTGTGCTCTTGCTGATCTTGTGACGATGTTGAAGTATTAGAGGTGCTTGCGCTAGTGCTGTTGTAATTGATGTTGCCCCCTGATCAGGATAATTTGAAATTTTGAAGACATAGTTTGATTACAATTGTTTACCAATTAATGGGACTACATACCAGTAATTTGGTTTGTATTGTCGATATACCTTTATATACTTTTCAAGTGTCAAATTTTGTTCATATGGTCCGTTCCAGAGAAAGAAGGGCGGGTGTGGATTGTGAAACAGATGAAAATAGAATCAAAGTTGAAATTTACTGAAAGGGTAATGATTTTTGTAACAGAGAGGTCATGACAGAGAATACTGGTATGTCAGAATAGCAACAAAATGTATAATATAGAATGGACAGGAATATATGGACAGAGAGAAGAGCTATGCAAATGCAGGCTGAGGGATAGAGGAGAGAGAAAGAGAGAGAGAGAGAGAATGAAGGATTAAAAATATAAGAGACAAGGGAAGAGGAAGATGGAGAGACAAATTGAGGGAAAGAGCTGGAAATAAGATTGAAAGAGGGGGGAATGGAGAATGATGAAGAGATTGTTGGATGGAGAGAGAGAAGTGGAAGAAGACCCAATGATAGAGAGAGAAGAGTGGGGGGGGGGGGGGGCTAAGAGAAATTACTTTGGAAATGGAGATCATTGTGACCTTACCGTAAATGACCTGGATGCCGAGCCTGTCGTCGAGAGGAAGACGGAAGTTAGGGATATAACCTTTGTCCCAGGGCCACATGAGTGCGTTTCGCTGATCAGAGTGATCTAGTCCCAAAGCATGACCAATCTCATGAGCAGCGGTGTAGAACAGATTTATTCCTGTTTATAATGAGAAAAAAGGGAGAGACAAGAAATGATTACTTGCTTGCTCAATGAAAAGAATTAAACGTCTTCTTAGGGGTGGGGGAGTTGGGTAGGTAAACTTTTTTTCCACCCAGCCCCAGTTATGAGTTTTTCTTATATATGCGGCGTGATTTAGTCCAAAAGCATAACCACTGATATTCTTGTGAGCCGTGTAAAACAGTTTTATTCCTATTTACAAATGGAATCAAAGTTAAATGAAAGAGATGGGTAGACTTTCATCTAAAAATTGGATGACCCCCCCCCCCCCCTCCCTTGGGGGAAAATGTCATTTGGTAGCCCAGCTACTGGTAGTAGGCCTTCAGACAGGGGTAGGGGTTATGCCGACTTTGTCATTTATGCGACACAAATATCAGTTTCAATGAGGAAAGAGTGTTGCAAAGAAAGACACGGTTTTATTTCTTATTATTGGCTCAAATTTTTCTCAGAAACGAATGATCATGATGAGAATTTCGATACTATTACATAGATTTCTCTATGTTTCATATAAGTCGGGTATGAATCGCCTCACCTGAGTACAGTTTATGTGTGAAATGCTCGTCGTCGTCGAAATGCACATCGCCGTTCGTCTTCCCCCATCCGCTGTTCGGGGTGAACGCATGGGCCAAGTACCCCCCTTCCCCATCAAAGGCAGGATCACCATATACCGAAGTATGAACACGACTTCCAAAGCGTAGCTCGATATCGACTTCGACGGTGTCGTCGTGGACTTCGACGAATCTGTGTTGGAATAAATTGATGATGGTTATTTTCGAACGTCTATAGGACTAAGGGGAGGAGTTTAGCTTCAAGGTGTCACATCCCGAATTTCAT
Source organism: Echinometra lucunter (assembly GCA_029962745.1). NCBI lineage: Eukaryota > Metazoa > Echinodermata > Echinoidea > Camarodonta > Echinometridae > Echinometra > Echinometra lucunter. Next base: position 16,154,345 of record CM057155.1, on the reverse strand, counting down.
TTTTTTTTTTAAAACCATACACTGAAATATTAGGGGGCACAACCATCCCGTGCCCCTCCCCCTTTGAGATACCAGTCCATACCTCAAGCACACCCCCTCCCCCCCCCCCCTCCATGTTCCCCTTCCCTTTCAAATTTTTGATCCCGGGCATCTACGAAATATGAACACTCTTTTTTTTCACTTGTCGCAAAATTTTGGGAATAATGCCCCCTCCCTTTCTAAACCCATGGTTCCGCCCGTGATATCTTATATTCTTAAACACTGCATGCATCCAACCTCTGTGTCTTATCTTATCTCAATATTTATGACCAATCGGAGGGGATGGGAAGTTGAATTAATCTTCATTATAGTACCATCTTGATGTAATAATTGTATATCCATTGTTTTTTTCAAATGAAGTTGGAAAATATGAACTACAGGGGGTCACTGTTCAACATCGCAGATACTTATGACAACACTTTTAAAAAAATATTGGATTCATGTGGAAAACCATCGTGCTCAAACAGGGAAAGATCACATGAGATCTTCATTCTATATCTATGTAGAGTCGATCATTATTATGTAGCCAAACGATAACAGCCGAAAATGAAACTGTCTCAGAAAAGATACAGGAGATCGACTTGGTCGTCCCCCATTTTTGAAAACCACATAGGATGTGGGCTACCGGCACCCACCATCAAAAATAAAAGTTCGACTCGTGTCATAACCCGAGCTTGTCATCTAAGCCTGGTATGTAAACTTTGAAGAAAAAAAATACATTCAAAAAACTATGCCAGCTTTTCCTTCCGTCCCTTCTTGATTGAATGACTCATGAACATAATTATCTAATTTTAGATAATTTCATGACCCTAAATTATCACGTGACTTCGTTTTAAGTGCAAAGGTACATTGTTTCTTTTCCGAGAAATCACAGTGCAAAGACCGACAATATTCAGCGGCAAACATGTAAACTTGCAATGAAAATAAAGAAGAAGGAAGATTGGATAGAAAAAGTACTAACAAAAGTCAGATGTTGTACTCGAGCGGAACAAAAGTCAAGGACAATGTAACTGCATTCAAAGCTGGGGGATGCCATATATCTAGAACTAGAATTATTGTCTGTCTTTACAATTAGAACTTAAGAGCAAATAGTGACACATTTTAAATCCGAAAAATAAACTTTCATTATCAGCGAAAATAATCATCAGTTGCATCCAGTGGTGCAGTATGAAACCAGACATTGATGGGGCATCTGCATGGGGGGGGGGGGGGGGGAGGGGTAAACTGGGACTGAAATTCAATTGACGAATTTCGATATAACCATCCCTTTAACCGGTTAATAATAATCCGGTCGTCAGGCCAGCTGGGGGCCGGGAGGAAAGTGTTCTTGGACTGAAATTCAAGTGAAGAATTTCGATATATCCGGCCCTCTAACGAGTAATAATAATCCGGTCCTCAGACCAGCTGGGGGAGGGGGAGGGGAAGGCGGACTGGGACTGAAATTCAATTGGGAACTGTTGTATAACTTTCCCTCTAACCGAGTTATAAGCCGGTCCTCAGACCACAAAATTGACCAGCACTCAAGCCAGAAGGATGAAGCGGCCCGTGTGGTAAACTCCCAATTATTAGTTCCCCCCCCCCCCCAAGGTCTTACTCGGTGGATGACATGTAAATTGATGATATCAGATACATCAGGGAGGGGTGCTGGAGGAAGTTCACATCATCCTCATGACGCGTTCCTTCATTGCCCTCTTCTTTCTTTCGTTCTCTCTCTCTCTCCTCTCTCTCTCTCTCTCTCTCTCTCTCTCCTCTCTCTCTCTCTCTGTTTCTATTTTCTCCTCTCCCCCCTTTTAAAAATAAATCTCTTTCAACCTTTTTTGTAATCATTACATGATGGGCACGGGACTCCCATGCCCCTGTAGCTATGCCACTGTGTTGTTCTTAAATGGTTATTTCTATTTTCAAAGCAGAGTTGTGGACAAAGAAAGAAAAAGCAGGTCGGTAATGAACTCCAATGACCTTTTACAGGGCAATGACTTTTCACTGAATGTCGGTCGCGCGAAGATAACAGTTTGACATTGACTGGATTTTTTTTCTTTTCATCTTTAAAAACTGATGGAAATATTAGGCATGATCATTGAAATGGATGTCTGATTTTTTTTCTCTTTTTTTCAAGTTCAATTGAAAAGCCCTTTTCCCTCTGGTAAATGACTATTCTACAAAACAAAATGTGCCTTTGTGAGATTAGTTTGAAAATAATTATGTCCTTCACTGATGCGTCTCTCTTCGGGGGTCTTTTGCAAACTCTTTTCTTTCGCTCGAAAAAGCTTAACCCGAAAGTACCAATTTTTTTTACCTGGCTAGTTATATCTGGGAGACTTTATAGAGAGGTCTTATACCAATCCCTCACCCATTGTTATATTTTAGAGATAGTTGGCTTTAAACTATTGATCTACTGGCTCTGATACCGCAACCGCCAAAACCACCACCTGCACACATCCCTGACAGATCTTCTTTCAGCTATTGTGTCATATCACCGTATACTTTGCCAATGCCACGATTTGAATAAGAAAGGGTCAAAGGTTTTCGTCCATTTCTGTCATATGCAATTCATCTTCTTGCCAATATGACCTAAAAATCTAAATCCTCAAATTGATCTCCTCCCTACCACAAAAACTTCATGTCTTTTGTTGCTATCTTTATTCATTTCTACTAAAAAGTACCACCTTATCGTAATTCGGTAATGGACCAATCAAAATCGCATTAAGACTCATTCCTATAATTCTGAAAAGGAGAATGATTGAACAATCAAAATGGATATATTTCGTTCCCATTATTTTCATGAAGGTCATTATTTAAATTGTGATTCATTTATCATTTATATTTCACAATTGTGCTCGACATTCAAGGGCCTGGATATTATTTCATTATTCAGGTCACCCTTTTCAAGACGCAATAAATGTATGGTCAAAAACTTCATCACCCAATAAAAGGTTCAGTGGAATTATGGTGGCAGTAAGCAGTTACTTGGTCCCTACAATTTTAGGCAAGGTGGTATAACGAAAACTTCTGTTAAATTCGAAGAGGGGCTTAGAACGCTCCGTTTCACGGGTATGTGAACGATTCGCGAAGGATACGAATGTCGAAAAAATGGCAAGGTCAGTCGACAGTCTCCAAAAGTTCGCCAACATGTCCGGTATTTGGAAAATAAATTTTCGCAAGAACTTTCAAACTTTTCTAAAAAAACTCCCGCCCAACTAAAAACGAAGTACTGCATGACGATGCTATCGAAAACCCGCGCATGTTTGACGAACTTTTTGGAGCCTGAAATACGAATGGTGGACTTTGCCATTTTTTCGACATTCTCATCTTTGACGAATCGTTCGCGTGCCCTTGAAAACCGGCCTGGATCGTTTAAAAGTATGTTTGTTCAGATGTTTCACGGAATGTGCACACCTTGATGGTCGCATGGAGATTGCAATGTCATGCAGGTAAACTGGAAACGGAAAGAAAATATGGGTTGCAAAAATAATGGTCATTAACCTCATGCAGGAGGTAATCCATGAACTCATTCATTAACCTTTTTCGAACATTTCTGACAAACAAGGATAAAAAAATTTTAATAAGAGCAAAGAAAAAAATAATAATACCTCTTTTGATGCTCTCTCGAAAGTTTGAAAGGAAGTACAATATTTTGGGGGTTGCTACTTAAGGTATTCTACATTGAGTTTCTCAGGGGAAATGATAGGTTATAGCCCCCCCCCCCCCCCTCAAAAAAAAAAAAAAAAAACGCCAGTGAATAAATCAATTGTACAATAACGATGTGTTCTCAGTATCTATTCTGACACATGCATTGATCATACTTTCGTATATTTTCCCAAATGAATACTGTTTTCCAAACATTTCCCCCATAATCCACAAATTCATTTAGAGAGAGTGAATGACAAAAGGAGGAACCCCACATATCAGTCTCGCTTGGGCCGATAAGGTCAAACATCCAAACGGGAATTAAATGTATAATCAATATCCAAAGGTCCATCCTTGGCACTAATCCGTCAGTATTTTAATCCCTTCCCAGTAATCCTCTTTTATCACCCTTATTTTAATCTCCGAAAGTAGAACTGTATCAGCGCCCATGTCGATGGGATTTCAAGTAGTTAGAAAACTATAATGAAGAGCTTAGAAAATAAGTTATAGAAGTTCTCGATCTCATGCGTTGGTTAATATTGGTTACACGGTTCAATTATTGGTTACTTGTTCACAACTGTATCTAAAATACCTCTTCATTTCTTTTCTAATGCAACGCGAACGATATCGATTTGAATGATATGATTCAAATATTAAACCTTGTAAAATTTTCTATAACAAATCCATTGACGACAACCCTTAATGAAGACCTTTGTGGAATGCCCTAGTGGTCGACGCCAGCGTAGTGATGTGGTTAATCTATGTTGCACCACATTTCGACCTGAATATATATAAATCATGTAGTTATGCTTCTTCTATTACCTATTTACGTTTCTCTCTAACTCTCTCTCTCTCTCTCTCTCTCTCTCTCTCTCTCTCTCTCTCAATGCCGTATGACAAATTGTCAGAACATGTCGAATAACTATGTCATACTTTCAAGAACATTTCCCACGTAGTAACGGATTATACATAGCAATGTTTTCTTCTCTTAATGGTATTAATCACTTACAATCCGAGGATAGTTCGGATTATGTGTAAAATCAAGCGTTGCTTTGACGTATTCTTTACTTATATTCTGCAGGCATTTTAGAAGTATTGCTTTAAAAGCTCAGTAATGCATGACGCCTCATTATAACCCCATCCGCCCCCCTTCCCTTATAATAAATTGTGAAGGCCCAATTAAGGAAATACATTATGGGAGTCGTAATATTTTGACACGCCAGATCGGACAACTCGGAAGCATCCCCCCCCCCCCCCCCCCCCCCCCCCCCCCTATAATCCGCTACATTCGAGCTCTGGACAACCCTTTCGGAGCTAGGTCAGTTTACAAGAACAGAAGACAGATTGTGTGCAAGTCTTTAAAGATGATTAATAGTCCTGTTTTATAAAAGGTGAAAACGAAGATATTCCTTTGTTTTCATTGTAGAGAGAAGTGACCCGGCCTTTATGCCCCGTGTCAAGAAGATCGAGATCATTAAAGCCCTAAAATGGACAGAATTATGAAAAGATGTCTTTGTGTATCTCTCCAAAAATGATTATTTCCATCGAATCCTGAAAGGACCCATTGAAAACCAAGTGAGCTATAAAAAAAAATCCTCCAAAAGTGGACAAGGACAATATGTTGGTCAACGTTTTCCTGCACAAGGAAGGAACTATTATAGGTATGAGATGAGATATTGCTACTGCTATATTATGCATGACGTATATGCCGTATCCTCCTTTCAGACCGTCTTCATCATTGAAATGTTTACATACTATTGTTTTGTGTACAGAACAATTATTCACTGTATAATTTCTACACGCTATAAATGTATATATTGCTATTATTACTGAGTAAAAATGTTTGTTGTATATATTTTGACGTAGCTTAATGCATAAAGACTTTGTGTTTGTCATTTGCAGATTAATATAAGCATTGATTATATTTATCTGCAAATGACAAACGCACTTAATTCATCATTTTATTAATCAACAATTTTAAGAATCACACAAGGCAAGTATTTGCACTTTGAATTGTTTTAAGCATATTGTTTCATCTTTTTAAAGATAGGTGTGCTATAATCATCTATATTAATATCACACAAAATACAATACAGCTTGTGCATCCATTCACATTAAAACAGATTTTCCATGCTTGATGATCCATAAAATCGTCGCTTTTATCCCAAATATTTTGATTGACAGTTCAAACTTCATAGTGTTCAGTCTTTAGAAGGTCGTTGCCCACTCAAATAGTGTACGGTGAACCAAGCTTATAGTTTAAAACAGAGCGAAAATGCATTTATTACAAGTTAAATCCTTTCAGGGTAAAACCTATAGATACCCGAGTCGAGAAACACAACTGATGTTGAAATGTAGGAATGCAAGCGTGACTGAGATTGAAGTATACAAAATAATCCTAGATTTATTTTTTAAAAAGGCAGTTTTCGAAAACAAACTTAAAGCCTATTATGGCTATTAATGAGACCTGGGCCCTGTAACATAAAAATACAATCAATCTTACGATTGATATAAATCGTAAGTCTATGGCAAACCATGTACTAAAGAGTTACAATTGATCGTAAGATTGTATCTCTTTATGTTACACCCCAGAACTCACAACATCCTCATTGGAAAATCGGCGAAATGATGACCAGATTTTATACTGAACCACAGCTTCTCTAGATGAAGGAAAACAAAATTACAAATCGCTCGAATAAGTCTCCCCCTCCCCCTAACAAAATGGGAAAAATAAGTATTCCCCGGATGATGCTCGAATTCACGACACCCACAGAGTAACCAGACAACGCTTGTGGGTATACTTTGCAATATCACATGATTGAGACACAAACCACTAGACCACTGTACACCTAACCAAAAGAAAACCCGTTTCCCCAGGTGAGGCTCGAACTCACAACCTCCGCATGCCTACAGCGTAGCCAGACGGCGCTGGGTACTGTCTATAAGTACAGCGCGCTAACCTATTGCGCCACTGGGGAAGGTTACGAGATTTTGGTGCAAATAACGGTATAAAACGAATGAAATGGACTTCCTTGTTTTATTCGTGAACAAGATCTGGCGCCCGTAACACAAAGGTTTGCGATCAATCGCAAATTCAAAACAACCATTCCGATTGGTCCAGGGTCACCTTTTTGAACGAGATGTGCATGAAACAGTGGTCTTGATTGGCTCTTACAACTTTGCGATTGATTGCAAATCTTTGTGTTACGGGGCCCGGAAGTTGCATAAGTCAGCAAAGTTTTGGCGCGTGCGCTATTGTTATACCGGTTAAATGAAATCTATTTGCCTTTCACATTTATTTACCTCACTAAACAAATTCATAATTCATCCTAAATCATTATGTTCTCTTTTCATTTGTTCTCTACTTCATGTATAAAACTGAAAGAAATTAACCAATATAGAAAAACCCAAATGAACGAATATGAAATCAAAATGATTTAAAGGAAATGAAAAAGATATAAACATAAAATGCCTATACAAAATAAAAATTGACGAGGAATTCGTAAATATGTTTTATTCAATATACCGAATAATCAGAAGGGTCCTGTTTCCTTTCTTTTTTATCTTTTTTTTGTAAATTTTAAAACAAGTACTGCAAAAAACTTGATGACGATGACCTTTTCTCTCTTTCCTTAAAGAAAAAGAAAAAGCAGAAAACGCCTGGATTTTGAAATAATTCGGCCAACATAATAATCTAGAATAACATCCTCCCCTTGAGAAAAATGTGTCTGTTTGTGTATATATATATCTTAACGACAGCCCTAGCTACAGATAGATCAGCCATGGCAATCGAGTAATTATGAAAACAGGCTTCATCTGAGACACCAAACTTATTCCCTCCATTGCAATTCCTTTATGAATATTCCATTGTATGCAAATTCACCGCCCATAAATAAAGTTGTGGTTTTGCTTGCAACCTCGCAAGATGTAGCACAATTATTCTGAAAATATTGAAATGGGAGTATTATTAGAATCCAAATAACTATATTTGGACATAAGTAACATTACAGAGCTGATAATCCAGGCATTTTGGGTCAATTGATATATACTTAAGAGCAATTTTATTTCAAAGATGTCGTGTATATGATAAACTGGCAAAATGAAAGAAAATAATAGCGGTCTAGATTTGTCATCTTCAAAACATGTTTACGTGTGATGCGCGAACTGAATTCAAATTGGGTCATAATGAATATAACGAAAAGAGAAACTGCTTAGGCATGTTCTAATATCAATATTACGCTCCTAATCATAATAAACATGCCTTCTGATCTTGTTTTCCCTAAACGTTACACCATCAATTATTTTTCTTTCGCACCGTCTCTGGATTCCCAGATACAATGACAACAAAAAGTTTGGCAGTATTCCCTACTCAAATAACCACAACACCGCACACCCCATCCAACCCGAGCTGAAACTAAATCGAACTTGTCCCCCAAAAGAAAGAAACTGTCGACAATGGACAATGGGGATTTAAAACTAGTTAATATTTGAGCCATTTTCGATTGCAAATATATTTTTAAGCACCTGACGTCTCTCTGGCATACCTTTAAGGTTAACTCATTCTGACATCTATTTATATGTGAATTAGCTACACAGTAGAACAAGCATCTTGTTGTTTTTGTGTCTACTATTATACCAAAGGCTCCACAAGTGCCACTTAAGATCATTCAGAAGTGATAAAATTTACCTTTGGTGACGTGGGCGGAACAATGCAGGCGATACAGTTATTATCATTGATAGCTGAGTTTAATTTCAATCTATTCCGAGGCAATTTACTTTTCAATGGGGGCATGATACTGTGGTTTCTAATCTTATTTGCAAATCTTTGGATCAAGCATAATGATAGTTTGTGCCTTGGAGTTTGTATGAAACGACAGAGTGCATTAAGATTAATGTTTTTGTATCTCTCAATATCAGACATCGTGAATATTGTCAGGTCTGTTTGGATATTTTTATTACTTCAAAGTGAATTCTCGAAATTTGAGCAAACGTTGAGTTGCGGTTTATCATGACAATCGAAACGATTGTTCCGTAACCGATTTTTGTTCCAATGTTTGCACCTTTGAAAATTACAGATAAATACATGTCATAAAATTATTTCTTATAGGTGCCTGCAATGCCTATCTTATTTGCTGAGAAGTTGTACATACAAATTTTAGAGTCAGGACAAAGTTCTTGCTTTAGAATATAGAATTATTAATGTTGTCTGCATGCGTGCCATGGTTTCCAAGTAAAGGAATATTAAGTTAACTTATGTGGGGTGAACGAGGCACGGGATATAATGTTTCAAACATCTCAGTCACAGAGATGCATTCATGAGATGCTTCATTATGATTGATGTCTGTCATTTTAGAGCGACTAAATATCCCCCCCCCCTCTCTCTCTCTCTCTCTCTAAATGTCTATTGTTCCTTAAACTTGCTGTCTAACTAAGATCTAGTCTACATCCATGTATTTAGGAAGCATCCAAATCTGTCCTCGCGTTCTATTTGGTAGTGACAATCATCAACCGATTTAAATTCTTATATCTCTTATCTGTGATTTCGCCCTTGCATGGTTATGGGCGCACTTTCAGTGTAAACTGTCTCCTATATAAACGTGCCAAAATCAAGGACTTGATAAAACACATTACAGAGATGCTCACTTAAAGAATCCTTAACATCCTGAAGGGACGTGAACTGAAGAGTTGACACGGGCGTCGTCAGTGGCGTAATGAGCCAGAAGGGGGGGGGGTGGCAGAAAAGTATAAGTTACAAAAAAGTGAGGAAAACACCCGGAAAATCATGTCATTACCCAGCAACATTCGTAAATCATTTGTATCGAATTAAAAATAAGTTACGTTTGAATTTTATTTGGGAGGGGGGAAAGTGCCCCCAGCCCCCCCCCCCCTCCTCCCATCAGTACGCCAGTGGGCGTTGTCAAAGAGGAATAGCTCATTTGTTAAAGCACTGGTCTCGTAATCAACTAAGTTGATGTGTTACAGTGTTAGTGCCCTTAATCCTCATTACCAGGTCCCTCGGAGAGGCCCCAAAGCCGTCGGTCCTCTGGTTGGTTACTTACAAACATGCATGCTTTCCCAGCAGTCAGGTAAAACAAACCAACAACAACCAACACCAGACTGACGCCCTGTTGTACCCACTACTCTCTTCGCCATCATACCACCTCTGATTTTCTCAAGCCCCCTGTTTATCAATTGCTGGATGGACGATTGCATAAAACTTGCTGAGCATTGAAGAAAATATGTATTTTTGAATATGTCACTTCAAGTGGGTAATAATTCAAACTAATTTCGAAAATTCTGTGTTATTTATCATACAGGCATTGTCCATGAATGGTCTAATGAGAAAGACATTCGTCTAATTTTGTTATGAGTAAGAGATTCGTCCATTGTACTGCGACCTGGTGGTATAGACTATTCTAAGCCTCATTTTAGTCCAATGTCCACACCAATTTGAATTCCTAAAAGCAGTAGTAGTCATCACTACAATATTGTTAACACGTGGTCACTGAGTGAGATCAACAAACCCGTCAAGATCATTAGTTTGTAATTTCCTAGATTCAGCTTCCGTTGGCTTGTCTAACCTTTCCTTTGGGTTTGAGGGTCCGAACTTCAGATCTTTTTCCCGTCAGTACTTGCATTGGAAATTAGCCCTATATAACAATATCCTGGGACCCCTTCAACCCTTTTTTTTTAAAGATTTTCGAAAGCTCCCCGTCCCCCCCCCCCTCCCCAACATCCCTTAAGTCTTGCTTTCTTCTTAAAAGGAATTAGACTCCCCCAGAAAAAAAATCCCTCGAGCCGCCCCCGACTTGGTTGATTGGCACATGTCTGTTGACATAGCTTAAATTGACTATGATGGAACAATCATTGCACCGTTGCTATGTCTTGCTTTCCTAGAATCTCAATGAGTTAACACACGTAACCAGTTGGTAAAGCAGGATTGGTCTTCAACCAACGCAACTGATAAAATTCAATTATCGACGAAAGTTTACGTTAGTGTGTCTACTTAATGGCATATCCACTCACCGTCTATGAAAGGTGAGTCATTCTATGTTCAACGCTCCCTTTTAATCTTTCTATAAAGCAGTCATTAATTTCCGAAGGTGTGATACTCATTTCAAAAAATTGCACTAATGTCCATGGCCGTACGCAGGAATTTTTTTCCTAGGGGTGCAAGAATATGTTCAGTACTATAAAGAGAACGCGCAAGCGAGGGAGTGAAGCAACGGAGCTGGAGCTTCTGCACTTTGGAATTGAAATTGATCAATCTGGTGCACGATTTGGGTGTAATTTTGTGAAATTTTCAATAAAAAAGTAAGAAAAAATGAAAAGGGGGTGAAAATTTCGGAGAAATTACGGCCTTGCTACAGTCCATGCTACAGGAATTGACGACAGCGAACAGAAAGAAAACAGTCCAATTTCTCATCAAAATTGCGACGAAGTTGTATTATACATTCAAAACAGTTATCCTAGCTTTTCTGTTGATAATTATTAATCTGTCATGAGACGAAGTTATTGACATTTTCTCATATCAAGAGTTTGCCTTATTTTAACCACGCCTATCTTTTTAAGTCGTGAGTCCCTCAAAGTTTATACAAACATATTTATACAGCATATACATGTATTTGCATAATGTATACGTTTCCATGGCTACGAGAACTTAAAGTATAATACTGCTTAATGCCCATAATACTATCTATAATATCACAGTTATAGCAAGTGATCCGTCATTCTTCTTTGGCATATTTGTCAATGAAATGTTTGTTTTCAAGACACAACTATTCATGGCATTCCAAATGTATATAAATATGGATATATTCTGTAAACATAGGCCTTGGAATTTGTAAAGGATTCAAGCAAACTTTCTTCTCAATAGTCTTTGTATAATTAGCACAATGGGCGGCCTGCATCTCGTAAAAAATGACAGCCATTACGTCGCATATTCCAAGCTGCAAACTAAAAAAAAAAAAAGATTTAATTTATTAAACCTATTCGTTCAAAAACACCGTGCATGCCTTTGACTTTGATTACACGGCAAAGTGCAAGATATCACTGGAAGAAAAGTCATAATGAAAACAAAATGAAAACAAACAAACAAAGGGTACTTACACAAGAGGTGTGACATCGCTCCACAATTTAAAGGCCATGCGAACGTCGTGACGAACTTGAAACTCGTTGATCGACGACGCTTTACGCATCGTCGGGAAGTTCGCTATCCTGTACGTCAGCGTCTCTTTATTCCACTTGTAGTTACCGCCCGCGACGCTGTAACGTCGCACGCGGTTGTTCGGTTGCGTGTCCTTGTTACCGCAGCGCGGCCTGGCCATCATGACCCGTGTTTCCTCGGTGATGGTGCCCGTAACGTCGATGTTGGCGAAGCGCTGAAATTCGCTGACGGCGCGTTGGAATTGTTCGCTGCCCAACGTCTCACCCGGAGTTTTTCCTGGCTCGATGCTATCAGTAGATATGTAGCCATACTGATCGAGATAGGGCTTTTATAATCCAAGAGAAAAGTGAGAAAAAAGGTAGATATTGATCAGAAAATGATACTTTTTTTTTCAAAAAGACTAATGATAGTAACACAAAAGTGAAACAACACCTGTAAATAATAATAAAAAAAATTTCTATTCACTTTCATTACATTTTGCGTTATCAATTTCTACGGGGATTTCACTTTGCAACGACGATTTCTCCTTAATAGGTAAAAAAATAAAAATAAATAAGAAGGGACTGTAGAGAAAAGGGATA
>CM057155.1:16127234-16141431 GCA_029962745.1 Echinometra lucunter | reverse complement strand
TTTTTATGTTACAGGGCCCAGGTCTCATTAATAGCCATAATAGGCTTTAAGTTTGTTTTCGAAAACTGCCTTTTTAAAAAATAAATCTAGGATTATTTTTTGTATACTTCAATCTCAGTCACGCTTGCATTCCTACATTTCAACATCAGTTGTGTTTCTCGACTCGGGTATCTATAGGTTTTACCCTGAAAGGATTTAACTTGTAATAAATGCATTTTCGCTCTGTTTTAAACTATAAGCTTGGTTCACCGTACACTATTTGAGTGGGCAACGACCTTCTAAAGACTGAACACTATGAAGTTTGAACTGTCAATCAAAATATTGGGATAAAAGCGACGATTTTATGGATCATCAAGCATGGAAAATCTGTTTTAATGTGAATGGATGCACAAGCTGTATTGTATTTTGTGTGATATTAATATAGATGATTATAGCACACCTATCTTTAAAAAGATGAAACAATATGCTTAAAACAATTCAAAGTGCAAATACTTGCCTTGTGTGATTCTTAAAATTGTTGATTAATAAAATGATGAATTAAGTGCGTTTGTCATTTGCAGATAAATATAATCAATGCTTATATTAATCTGCAAATGACAAACACAAAGTCTTTATGCATTAAGCTACGTCAAAATATATACAACAAACATTTTTACTCAGTAATAATAGCAATATATACATTTATAGCGTGTAGAAATTATACAGTGAATAATTGTTCTGTACACAAAACAATAGTATGTAAACATTTCAATGATGAAGACGGTCTGAAAGGAGGATACGGCATATACGTCATGCATAATATAGCAGTAGCAATATCTCATCTCATACCTATATAGTTCCTTCCTTGTGCAGGAAAACGTTGACCACATATTGTCCTTGTCCACTTTTGGAGGATTTTTTTTTATAGCTCACTTGGTTTTCAATGGGTCCTTTCAGGATTCGATGGAAATAATCATTTTTGGAGAGATACACAAAGACATCTTTTCATAATTCTGTCCATTTTAGGGCTTTAATGATCTCGATCTTCTTGACACGGGGCATAAAGGCCGGGTCACTTCTCTCTACAATGAAAACAAAGGAATATCTTCGTTTTTCACCTTTTATAAAACAGGACTATTAATCATCTTTAAAGACTTGCACACAATCTGTCTTCTGTTCTTGTAAACTGACCTAGCTCCGAAAGGGTTGTCCAGAGCTCGAATGTAGCGGATTATAGGGGGGGGGGGGGGGGGGGGGGGGATGCTTCCGAGTTGTCCGATCTGGCGTGTCAAAATATTACGACTCCCATAATGTATTTCCTTAATTGGGCCTTCACAATTTATTATAAGGGAAGGGGGGCGGATGGGGTTATAATGAGGCGTCATGCATTACTGAGCTTTTAAAGCAATACTTCTAAAATGCCTGCAGAATATAAGTAAAGAATACGTCAAAGCAACGCTTGATTTTACACATAATCCGAACTATCCTCGGATTGTAAGTGATTAATACCATTAAGAGAAGAAAACATTGCTATGTATAATCCGTTACTACGTGGGAAATGTTCTTGAAAGTATGACATAGTTATTCGACATGTTCTGACAATTTGTCATACGGCATTGAAGAGAGAGAGAGAGAGAGAGAGAGAGAGAGAGAGAGAGAGAGAGAGAGAGTTAGAGAGAAACGTAAATAGGTAATAGAAGAAGCATAACTACATGATTTATATATATTCAGGTCGAAATGTGGTGCAACATAGATTAACCACATCACTACGCTGGCGTCGACCACTAGGGCATTCCACAAAGGTCTTCATTAAGGGTTGTCGTCAATGGATTTGTTATAGAAAATTTTACAAGGTTTAATATTTGAATCATATCATTCAAATCGATATCGTTCGCGTTGCATTAGAAAAGAAATGAAGAGGTATTTTAGATACAGTTGTGAACAAGTAACCAATAATTGAACCGTGTAACCAATATTAACCAACGCATGAGATCGAGAACTTCTATAACTTATTTTCTAAGCTCTTCATTATAGTTTTCTAACTACTTGAAATCCCATCGACATGGGCGCTGATACAGTTCTACTTTCGGAGATTAAAATAAGGGTGATAAAAGAGGATTACTGGGAAGGGATTAAAATACTGACGGATTAGTGCCAAGGATGGACCTTTGGATATTGATTATACATTTAATTCCCGTTTGGATGTTTGACCTTATCGGCCCAAGCGAGACTGATATGTGGGGTTCCTCCTTTTGTCATTCACTCTCTCTAAATGAATTTGTGGATTATGGGGGAAATGTTTGGAAAACAGTATTCATTTGGGAAAATATACGAAAGTATGATCAATGCATGTGTCAGAATAGATACTGAGAACACATCGTTATTGTACAATTGATTTATTCACTGGCGTTTTTTTTTTTTTTTTTGAGGGGGGGGGGGGGGGGGCTATAACCTATCATTTCCCCTGAGAAACTCAATGTAGAATACCTTAAGTAGCAACCCCCAAAATATTGTACTTCCTTTCAAACTTTCGAGAGAGCATCAAAAGAGGTATCTTATTATTTTTTTCTTTGCTCTTATTAAAATTTTTTTATCCTTGTTTGTCAGAAATGTTCGAAAAAAGGTTAATGAATGAGTTCATGGATTACCTCCTGCATGAGGTTAATGACCATTATTTTTGCAACCCATATTTCTTTCCGTTTCCAGTTTACCTGCATGACATTGCAATCTCCATGCGACCATCAAGGTGTGCACATTCCGTGAAACATCTGAACAAACATACTTTTAAACGATCCAGGCCGGTTTTCAAGGGCACGCGAACGATTCGTCAAAGATGAGAATGTCGAAAAAATGGCAAAGTCCACCATTCGTATTTCAGGCTCCAAAAAGTTCGTCAAACATGCGCGGGTTTTCGATAGCATCGTCATGCAGTACTTCGTTTTTAGTTGGGCGGGAGTTTTTTTAGAAAAGTTTGAAAGTTCTTGCGAAAATTTATTTTCCAAATACCGGACATGTTGGCGAACTTTTGGAGACTGTCGACTGACCTTGCCATTTTTTCGACATTCGTATCCTTCGCGAATCGTTCACATACCCGTGAAAACGGAGCGTTCTAAGCCCTCTTCGATTTTTAACAGAAGTTTTCGTTATACACATTGCCTAAAATTGTAGGGACCAAGTAACTGCTTACTGCCACCATAATTCCACTGAACCTTTTATTGGGTGATGAAGTTTTTGACCATACATTTATGGCGTCTTGAAAAGGGTGACCTGATAATGAAATAATATCCAGGCCCTTGAATGTCGAGCACAATTGTGAATATAAAATGATAAATGAATCACAATTTAATAATGACCTTCATGAAAATAATGGGAACGAAATATATCCATTTTGATTGTTCAATCATTCTCCTTTTCAGAATTATAGGAATGAGTCTGTAATGCGATTTTGATTGGTCCATTACCGAATTACTGATAAGGTGTACTTTTTAGTAGAAATGAATAAAGATAGCAACAAAAGACATGAAGTTTTTTGTGGTAGGGAGGAGATCAATTTGAGGATTTAGATTTTTAGGTCATATTGGCAAGAAGATGAATTGCATATGACAGAAATGGACGAAAACCTTTGACCCTTTCTTATTCAAATCGTGGCATTGGCAAAGTATACGGTGATATGACACAATAGCTGAAAGAAGATCTGTCAGGGATGTGTGCAGGTGGTGGTTTTGGCGGTTGCGGTATCAGAGCCAGTAGATCAATAGTTTAAAGCCAACTATCTCTAAAATATAACAATGGGTGAGGGATTGGTATAAGACCTCTCTATAAAGTCTCCCAGATATAACTAGCCAGGTAAAAAAAATTGGTACTTTCGGGTTAAGCTTTTTCGAGCGAAAGAAAAGAGTTTGCAAAAGACCCCCGAAGAGAGACGCATCAGTGAAGGACATAATTATTTTCAAACTAATCTCACAAAGGCACATTTTGTTTTGTAGAATAGTCATTTACCAGAGGGAAAAGGGCTTTTCAATTGAACTTGAAAAAAAGAGAAAAAAAATCAGACATCCATTTCAATGATCATGCCTAATATTTTACATCAGTTTTTAAGATGAAAAGAAAAAAATCCAGTCAATGTCAAACTGTTATCTTCGCGCGACCGACATTCAGTGAAAAGTCATTGCCCTGTAAAAGGTCATTTGGAGTTCATTACCGACTGCTTTTTCTTTCTTTGTCCACAACTCTGCTTTGAAAATAGAAATAACCATTTAAGAAACACACAGTGGCATAGCTACAGGGGGCATGGGAGTCCCGTGCCCCATCATGTAATGATTACAAAAAAGGTGAAAGAGATTTATTTTTAAAAAGGGGGGAGAGAGAAAATAGAAACAGAGAGAGAGAGAGAGAGAGAGAGAGAGAGAGAGAGAGAGAGAGAGAAAGAGAAAGAAAGAAGAGGGCAATGAAGGAACGCGTCATGAGGATGATGTGACTTCTCCAGCACCCCTCCCTGATGTATCTGATATCATCAATTTACATGTCATCCACCGAGTAAGACCTTGGGGGGGGGGGGGGGAACTAATAATTGGGAGTTTACCACACGGGCCGCTTCATCCTTCTGGCTTGAGTGCTGGTCAATTTTGTGGTCTGAGGACCGGCTTATAACTCGGTTAGAGGGAAAGTTATACAACAGTTCCCAATTGAATTTCAGTCCCAGTCCGCCTTCCCCTCCCCCTCCCCCAGCTGGTCTGAGGACCGGATTATTATTACTCGTTAGAGGGCCGGATATATCGAAATTCTTCACTTGAATTTCAGTCCAAGAACACTTTCCTCCCGGCCCCCAGCTGGCCTGACGACCGGATTATTATTAACCGGTTAAAGGGATGGTTATATCGAAATTCGTCAATTGAATTTCAGTCCCAGTTTACCCCTCCCCCCCCCCCCCCCCCCCATGCAGATGCCCCATCAATGTCTGGTTTCATACTGCACCACTGGATGCAACTGATGATTATTTTCGCTGATAATGAAAGTTTATTTTTCGGATTTAAAATGTGTCACTATTTGCTCTTAAGTTCTAATTGTAAAGACAGACAATAATTCTAGTTTCTAGATATATGGCATCCCCCAGCTTTTGAATGCAGTTACATTGTCCTTGACTTTTGTTCCGCTCGAGTACAACATCTGACTTTTGTTAGTACTTTTTCTATCCAATCTTCCTTCTTCTTTATTTTCATTGCAAGTTTTACATGTTTGCCGCTGAATATTGTCGGTCTTTGCACTGTGATTTCTCGGAAAAGAAACAATGTACCTTTGCACTTAAAACGAAGTCACGTGATAATTTAGGGTCATGAAATTATCTAAAATTAGATAATTATGTTCATGAGTCATTCAATCAAGAAGGGACGGAAGGAAAAGCTGGCAATAGTTTTTGAATGTATTTTTTTTCTTCAAAGTTTACATACCAGGCTTAGATGACAAGCTCGGGTTATGACACGAGTCGAACTTTATTTTTGATGGTGGGTGCCGGTAGCCCACATCCTATGTGGTTTTCAAAAATGGGGACGACCAAGTCGATCTCCTGTATCTTTTCTGAGACAGTTTCATTTTCGGCTGTTATCGTTTGGCTACATAATAATGATCGACTCTACATAGATAATAGAATGAAGATCTCATGTGATCTTTCCCTGTTTGAGCACGATGGGTTTTCCACATGAATCCAATATTTTTTTTAAAAGTGTTGTCATAAGTATCTGCGATGTTGAACAGTGACCCCCTGTAGTTCATATTTTTCCAACTTCATTTGAAAAAAACAATGGATATACAATTATTTACATCAAGATGGTACTATAATGAAGATTAATTCAACTTCCCATCCCTCCGATTGGTCATAAATATTGAGATAAGATAAGACACAGAGGTTGGATGCATGCAGTGTTTAAGAATATAAGATATCACGGGCGGAAACCATGGGTTTAGAAAGGGAGGGGGCATTATTCCCAAAATTTGCGACAAGTGAAAAAAAAGAGTGTTCATATTTCGTAGATGCCCGGGATCAAAAATTTGAAAGGGAAGGGGAACATGGAGGGGGGGGGGAGGGGGTGTGCTTGAGGTATGGACTGGTATCTCAAAGGGGGAGGGGCACGGGATGGTTGTGCCCCCTAATATTTCAGTGTATGGTTTTAAAAAAAAAATGAAATTCGGGATGTGACACCTTGAAGCTAAACTCCTCCCCTTAGTCCTATAGACGTTCGAAAATAACCATCATCAATTTATTCCAACACAGATTCGTCGAAGTCCACGACGACACCGTCGAAGTCGATATCGAGCTACGCTTGGAAGTCGTGTTCATACTTCGGTATATGGTGATCCTGCCTTTGATGGGGAAGGGGGTACTTTGGCCCATGCGTTCACCCCGAACAGCGGATGGGGGAAGACGAACGGCGATGTGCATTTCGACGACGACGAGCATTTCACACATAAACTGTACTCAGGTGAGGCGATTCATACCGACTTATATGAAACATAGAGAAATCTATGTAATAGTATCGAAATTCTCATCATGATCATTCGTTTCTGAGAAAAATTTGAGCCAATAATAAGAAATAAAACCGTGTCTTTTCTTTGCAACACTCTTTCCTCATGAAACTGATATTTGTGTCGCATAAATGACAAAGTCGGCATAACCCCTACCCCTGTCTGAAGGCCTACTACCAGTAGCTGGGCTACCAAATGACATTTTCCTCCCCAAGGGAGGGGGGGGGGGGTCATCCAATTTTTAGATGAAAGTCTACCCATCTCTTTCATTTAACTTTGATTCCATTTGTAAATAGGAATAAAACTGTTTTACACGGCTCACAAGAATACAGTGGTTATGCTTTTGGACTAAATCACGCGCATATATAAGAAAAACTCATAACTGGGGCTGGGTGGAAAAAAAGTTTACCTACCCAACTCCCCCACCCCTAAGAAGACGTTTAATTCTTTTCATTGAGCAAGCAAGTAATCATTTCTTGTCTCTCCCTTTTTTCTCATTATAAACAGGAATAAATCTGTTCTACACCGCTGCTCATGAGATTGGTCATGCTTTGGGACTAGATCACTCTGATCAGCGAAACGCACTCATGTGGCCTGGGACAAAGGTTATATCCCTAACTTCCGTCTTCCTCTCGACGACAGGCTCGGCATCCAGGTCATTTACGGTAAGGTCACAATGATCTCCATTTCCAAAGTAATTTCTCTTAGCCCCCCCCCCCCCCACTCTTCTCTCTCTATCATTGGGTCTTCTTCCACTTCTCTCTCTCCATCCAACAATCTCTTCATCATTCTCCATTCCCCCCTCTTTCAATCTTATTTCCAGCTCTTTCCCTCAATTTGTCTCTCCATCTTCCTCTTCCCTTGTCTCTTATATTTTTAATCCTTCATTCTCTCTCTCTCTCTCTTTCTCTCTCCTCTATCCCTCAGCCTGCATTTGCATAGCTCTTCTCTCTGTCCATATATTCCTGTCCATTCTATATTATACATTTGTTGCTATTCTGACATACCAGTATTCTCTGTCATGACCTCTCTGTTACAAAAATCATTACCCTTTCAGTAAATTTCAACTTTGATTCTATTTCATCTGTTTCACAATCCACACCCGCCCTTCTTTCTCTGAACGGACCATATGAACAAAATTTGACACTTGAAAAGTATATAAAGGTATATCGACAATACAAACCAAATTACTGGTATGTAGTCCCATTAATTGGTAAACAATTGTAATCAAACTATGTCTTCAAAATTTCAAATTATCCTGATCAGGGGGCAACATCAATTACAAACAGCACTAGCGCAAGCACATCTATACTTCAACATCGTCACAAGATCAGCAAGAGCACAAGCTACAAGAAGAGGAACCGTTTCAGACAATTATCCATGGGCCCACTATAACAATGACCACATCAAATAGACTTTATTCCGAAGGTATAGCTAAAATGAAAGCCTTTATCAGTGCAGAAAAAAAATGCTGTCAAATACATGTATATTCTATATCAAAATAAAGCTTTGCATGGAACGCGGCTGCTAAAATAAAAAAAAAAATTCCGAGAATGATCTTTTAAAGCAAGGTATTGCTATTTATGATGATGACCCTGGGTAGAACTGACCCTCCCCTTTCAAAACAAGCTTTCCCTAAAGTCTAAACTAATCAATTTTTAAAGAAATGCCAAGAACATGCTTACATAGGAAGGAAGCATAAAGAATAAGAAAATTGCAAGACCAACATGCCAGTTGTACACTGACAACGTCATAGGACTATTTTATTATCAAACGAGAAGCTAATTTGCCAATATATCGCATGCAAAAAGAACAGCGTGTATTACCCATATCTGCTACTACATAAACAAAAACAAAAAACAAAAATGATCAGAGAAAGAGAGAGAGAGAGAGAGAGAGAGAGAGGGAGAGATAGAAAGCAAAAACCAATACAAATTAGCAAGAAATAAACTTTGCAAGACAAAGTGCATTGAAACATAAAGTTATGCACTATCCACATTCGCAGCTCTACATTAAGTGAATAGCTGAAAAGAACTTACATGTACATAGAGATACAAAAACAAAAGTAACCTTGCGAGATATATTGAGCTGAAACATAACATTACGTGTGTGCATTATTCATATTCGCAGCTACGAGAAGCAAAAGTAATTTTTAAAAAAAGAAAGAGAGAGAGACAGGCAGACGAGGGCGTGCAGTGTACGGAGGAAAGAAGGAAAGAGGAGAGAAGAGAGAGAGGGAAAAAGCTTTATATAGCAATAATAAAGATGATTAACAAAGAAGCAAGGGATTATCCTCCTGTACTCAATCCCAGTTCTAACAAATACAACATATTTCATAATCAAATTCTAAAATTTTCCTTTTTTTTTCTTTTCTTTGAACATACAGGCAAGAACCCCTTCCAGGTATCCACTGAGCCTCCTCCGACCACGCCTACAACTACCACCCAACCCCCTAGTTTGCTACCACCTTACTGCATACCTCACTGGATGCTGTCGCTGATATCAGGGCAAGTCTTATGATATTCCCGGTATGTACCCCCCCTAACCCATCAATTACCTATGAAACCCCTTCCTGGTATTAACTGAGCCCCCTCTTACCACCCCATCAACCGCCATCAAACCCCCCACCTTACTGCAATACATCTCTGGATGCTGTAGCTGATATCAGTTTAAACATTGACCCCCCTTCCTACTTTCAAATGATCAGGAAATGAAGATCTACTTTGGATATCTTCCAAGATGAAGGGGGCACAATTTTTATGCATCTTCGTATTATGGTTCTTTTCAATCTTCCTTTAATACTCAACTTTCATTTTTGATATGTTTAGCTCCTCTATTAACCAGAGGTGGCGAAATGCCGGCCTTGGACGATGAAAGTAGAGGGGTACCTTTTCTTTGGCAGACAAAATGTGCCCCCCCCACTTCCATTGTCAGAGCCTGACATTTTGCCACCTCTGTTATTAACATAGCAATTATGAATGTAACGAGGTAATTCAACTTCTCTTTTAAAAATTAAGAATACCCTGTGAGAAAACGGTTCTTGAAATATGACTACAATGGTGTATACCAGTATATAGGATAGTGCAAGCATAGTATCCTCTCCCCCATAAGATTCTGCTCATATTTATCATTATCTGAATATCCCATGTACTTGATAATGTCCTATCAATCTGAGCGATCTTTTCTATCCTGATTCTGAATTGTAAAATTATGTACCGTTGTTAATTCAATCTCATAAGCAGTCACAGGTATTCTTACTCCCTGTTTTAATATTCTTATCATAATTCATTTTCTTGACAATATTTGCAACAGGATGATCACATGTGGAGGTTCCGCCCCAACTACAACTCCGCCGGGTACCCCGACGGCACCTTCCCCTCTTGTTCCAGTCGATCCAGACGTAGGAATCCTTACAGACCAGTTCTTCAGAGGAATCAAGCAAGGCATGAAAGCAATCTATGAGAGGCAAGATGGCCGCATCGTATTCCTTAAAGGTAGGTGATGTCTCTGAGGTTCTATCAGAAACAGGTGTGCAAGGATGATGATGATGATCATCATGATTATGATGATGATGATGATGGCAGTTTCTTCAAGAAACTGCAGTGAGTTTTGCACTGTCAAAAAGTTTGTAGCAGTGAGAATTGTGTGCACTCGACATCAATTCAAAGCTTACTGAACTTGCACCAATAACAAACTCTTGTAAATGTATTCTCTTTTCATACAGCACGCAAGAAGTGGGTATTTGAAGGCACCACCCTATACGAAGGCCCTGTCCGAGTCAGCCCTAGCCCCGATGGCTACCCTCCTCACTGTGTATGGCGCCCTCTATGACAAGGCCACTGGTCTGACCTACCTCTTCAAAGGAAGCCAAGGTCTGGCTCTTAACGAGGGTCTCAGGGAAGATCCAGAAGTCATCGTTTAAAGAAGATTTTCAGGGGGCTTCACCCTTCTGCCAGAGTGAACGGTGCCTTCATGTTCAATAGTAAGTTCTTACATGTTCAATAGTAAGTTCTTACATAAGTTGATGAAAGACACATTTATGGACAACAATCTCATAGTTAGACAAATGGTTTTAGTAAACAATGCCTTAGGATATTTCCTCAAAATGATATAGAGAGAAGTGCTGATAAACATTTACATGTTCAAGTACCCTTCCACTACGAAACAGTTTCATAATACAAACTTTTTTTTGCTAAGGTTCATAGGAGAGTTGTTGCAAGAAGAGATAAATCTTCCTTCTACTTTCATATGAAGCATTGAAGGGGTAAAGTGATGAAATGGCATACCTACTTTACATTCTGTCTTTATCTTCAACTACCGTTATATGAAGCAAACTTGTAAAGAAAACAAATCTTATATAATTTCTTCTTCTTCTTCTCAAACAGATCGTAAATTCCTCCTTGATGGACCTGACTACTACGAAGCAGACGAGGACAATTACGTGCCCAACGTTGGGAAGAGGAACTTTGGAGTGAACATCTTAGGTTGTCCTCTCCCACGAATCTTCCCACAGTTACACTAACATTTCTCACACTGCCAAGCCAACAAGCAGAGAATGGATAGTACCAAGCTAGAAGATCATGTCCGGTTCTTGACCTTTCACCGACAGACATGTGCCTTTAGCTTGGAACGACACAAATCTTTCCATCATCACTTAGAGAGCCCATCAGACACTGCTAACCCAACAAGCAGATGGTTGACTGGACAAAGCTAGACAATCTTTTGTCTTGTTAATGACTTTTTTACTCCGAGACAAGTGCCTTTATTTTGGAACAGCATGAGTTCTACATCTCGAAACTGGAGAACACACCTTTCTACAGGTGAAGGTTGCATTGATATGAAATGACCCCGTCTGCCATCCTAAAAATTATAGGGGTCAAGATTTCAAGGAATCAAAACTTTACTACTGGAGCAGTCTTCCGGATTCTTAGGAACTTGTTGTCTTGAATGGAAATGAGGTCTCAATGGCAGACATAGAAGAAATCAAGCATTTACACACACTTGCTACTGAAGTGGAATTGTACGTCTGCCAAAGACCTTGTACTTTTTAAACTACTTCAGTGTTGATTAGGCTTTTTTAATGGTTTCCTCTGACGAAAGGATTAATATTTGACCACTCACCTGGTTAAGTTCCAGCATGGTGAACTACAGTCAGGTGACATTTATGCCCCCTATTTCCTAAAAGGTGAGACATGTACATCAGTACAAGATAATATTAGTTGATGAAATATCACTTGGACATTATGTGACTGTAAGTCATTAATCCACCAGATACATATTTTAGCAAAGAGTTGCTTTATATACATGTACCTTGTCCTCACATTTGTGTGTATTTACTCTTTCTAAAATCCGCCTGCAGTATGGGCAAGTTTAAAAGCAGAGTAATCTAAGAGGCCAATTCCTGCTTGGTGTATAACTGTCTTGTCTTGGTAAGTTTTTTTTTTTTTTTAAAGCACAGCAGGAATTTTTATATGAGATACATTAGATTTAGGGAAATGATAAAGTCATATTTTCACTGCTAAGTATCTCCCTCTTTTTTGTATCTATATGCTCCTTCTGAATCTCTCTCCATCCAATTTAAGTAACAACCTTCCATTCTTGCAGAACTTCCGTGTATATTCACTTTTATTCAGATTGTAATATCAAATGCTTTGTTTGTCTTTGTCCTCTACTGATGGTAGATCATCAGTTATGAATGAAATATTATGAAAGAAATAGTCACAGAGCAATGATTTATTAATGAATGACTTTAGGGTTACGACAAGCTATCATCAATATGAATAGTTTAAGCTTGCAGTATTGTGACTGTAAAAAATGTACACTTTGATAAATGTATTATGCAGATGTATGTCTTTCCAGCTTCCCAACTTTCAGCAAGAAAACATAAAATAAAGTACATATTTTTAAAAATACACTTTAGAAGGACAGGCAATTTACTTTTCATTTTGAAAAAGTACAATGTTTTATTCATTCAGTAGTAACATTTTGAACATATAATGTACAACAGCACAATGTAAATGTATCTTTTGTATGCCAACAACTACTATTTTTTAAAACCTGTATGTAGTCTATAAAGTTCCTGAAATTGGTTAAATTTTAAAAAATGTTTTGTGATGAAAATATCTTGGGAGACATGTTTAATCTGTGTCAAGTCTGACTGCGTGACAAAGTAATTTATATGATTTAAAAAATAATTCAAGCAACATCAACTAGGCTGATAACTTATTTACTTGGCTTGTACACAGACTACAGTTATAGTATTCTGAGCAAAGTGTATTTCACCTGATAATAATTTGTGCTTGTGACTCAAAAAAACATGTTGACAGAAAGGAATATATTCTATCATGACTATTTTAAAAAAAAAGATGTTTATAAGAAAATAAACTCATTACAGTAATCAATATGACAGCCATATGTTCTCATATGAAAATGCTCTGATTTGGTAATAATTTCTCCTAGCTATTTCAGTGCTGTTCAATAGTCTCTATCAAAATTGAATTTGAAACTACATCTTTTTTTCCAAAATGCAAATTTTGACAAACCATACAAATTGTATGAGCTATGTTGACACACGTACAGAATACGGAACCTCGAGCACAAAGACAGAAAAGGAATATGTTGTAGATATGTAAAATAACATTACAAAGCCCTATTTTACATGGCATATTACAAGTATTTCTGAACGACGTCCATTTTGATTGATTGTAGGTCGTAAGAAATTTTGTTTGTAAATATCTGTTTTTAGTGAAGGTACATGTGGTTCTTCACAATAATTTATTTATTCATGCAGCTTTGTAGTACATGTATCTATCATTCTACTTTAATGGGTTGTATTATTCCCAATAAAATTCTTTTGTAGTAAATTTGAAAAAAAAAACAAAACCCTGAAATGTGTGTGTAATTTATACAGTTAAAGTGATGTGTGCTACATTTAATTATCTTACCAAATTCATTAAAAAAAGAAACTTTCCTTGAAAGAATGCCAACAGAATATGGTCACGGGGTGATGATTATAATAAAAACAAATGCCTGCAATGAGGACTCAAATTCTAATTCTAGTAAATAAAAGTACAGCACTATTAGTATTGAAGATAAAGCCTGTCTAAAATTTTGGCAAACTTGAATATAATCAGAAAAAAGCACAGCCTTTGCAATAAAAAGTAGAATATTGGCAATTCCTACAATGAAAAAGTCCATGCAAATTATCTCTTAACCCTTCGTGACAGAGAGTCCACATTTTGAAAATTCTTTCATCTAAAATTTAGTGAAGAGATTTCAATTGTAATAATGAATTTTAATGGTGACTTTTGGTTTTCACAACAATGTCATCCAGACAAGCAGTCACTTCAGGCACAGATTTTGTTATCCCAATTAAATGATTTCACTAAAATCAAGACAAAAATTTTCAAATACCATCCAAATATGACCCCTGCCGTAGGGTATTCTTCGGGCCAAGCTGGGGATACATGGCTGCCAAAATCAAAGTTGAGACATGTAATTAAAAATGTTCAATATTGGCCAATGCACATTGACCTTAAAAATGTGAAATCGCACCCCAGGAAATAAGTTCCTGTAAAACCAGGCACTCTGTAACAACAGCAAATTTCCACAAATTTTTTTGTGATAATTGCAAAAATCATATATTAAACAGCTCTATAAAAAATGTATAGGATGGCTTGGGTCACCGTTTCGATTTGCG
>CM057155.1:16112087-16126734 GCA_029962745.1 Echinometra lucunter | reverse complement strand
TTGACGAGGAATTCGTAAATATGTTTTTATTCAATATACCGAATAATCAGAAGGGTCCTGTTTCCTTTCTTTTTTATCTTTTTTTTTTTAAATTTTAAAACAAGTAATTGCAAAAAACTTGATGACGATGACCTTTTCTTCTCTTTCCTTAAAGAAAAAGAAAAAGCAGAAAACGCCTGGATTTTGAAATAATTCGGCCAACATAATAATCTAGAATAACATCCTCCCCTTGAGAAAAATATGTCTGTTTGTGTGTATATATATCTTAACGACAGCCCTAGCTATAGATAGATCAGCCATGGCAATCGAGTAATTATGAAAACGGACTTCTTCCCTCCATTGCAATTCCTTTATGAATATTCCATTGTATGCAAATTCACCACCCATGAATAAAGTTGTGGTTTTGCTTGCAACCTCGCAAGATGTAACACAATTATTCTGAAAATATTGAAATGGGAGTATTATTAGAATCCAAATAACTATATTTGGACATAACTAACATTACAGAGCGGATAATCCAGGCAATTTGGGTTAAGTGATATATACTTAAGAGCAATTTTATTTCAAAGATGTCGTGTATATGATAAACTGGCAAAATGAAAGAAAATAATAGACGTCTAGATTTGTCATCTTCAAAACATGTTTACGTGTGATGCGCGAACTGAATTCAAATTGGGACATAATGAATATAACGAAAAGATAAACTGCTTAGGCATGTTCTAATATCAATATTACGCTCCTAATCATAATAAACATGCCTTCTGATCTTGTTTTTCCTAAACGTTACACCATCAATTATTTTTTCTTTCGCATCGTCTCTGGATTCCCAGATACAATGACAACAAAAAGTTTGGCAGTATTCCCTATATACTCAAATTAACCACAACACCGCACACCCATCCAACCCGAGCTGACACTAAATCGAACTTGTCCCCCCAAAAGAAAGAAACTGTCAACAATGGACAATGAGGGATTTAAAACTAGTTAATATTTGAGCCATTTTCGATCGCAAATATATTTTTTCTAAGCACCTGACGTCTCTCTGGCATACCTTTAAGGTTAACTCATTCTGACATCTATTTATATGTGAATTAGCTACACAGTAGAACAAGCATCTTGTTGTTTTGTGTCTACTATTATACGAAAGGCTCCACAAGTGCCACTTAAGATCAATTCAGAAGTGATAAAATTTACCTTTGGTGACGTGGGCGGAACAATGCAGGCGATACAGTTATTATCATTGATAGCTGAGTTTAATTTTCAATCTATTCCGAGGCAATTTACTTTTCAATGGGGGGCATGATACTGTGGTTTCTAATCTTATTTGCAAATCTTTGGATCAAGCATAATGATAGTTTGTGCCTTGGAGTTTGTATGAAACGACAGAGTGCATTAAGATTAATGTTTTTGTAGCTGTCAATATCAGACATCGTGAATATTGTCAGGTCTGTTTGGATATTTTTATTACTTCAACGTGAATTCTCGAAATTTGAGCAAACGTTGAGTTGCGGTTTATCATGACAATCGAAACGATTGTTCCGTAACCGATTTTTGTTCCAATGTTTGCACCTTTGGAAAATTACAGATAAATACATGTCATAAAATTATTTCTTATAGGTGCCTGTAATCTTATTTACTGAGAAGTTGTACATACAAATTTTAGAGTCAGGACAAGGTTCTTGCTTAAGAATATAGAATTATTAATGTTGTCTGCATGCGTGCCATGGTTTCCAAGTAAAGGAATATTAAGTTAACTTATATGAGGTGAACGAGGCACGGGATATAATGTTTCAAACATCTCAGTCACAGAGATGCATTCATGAGATGCTTCATTATGATTGATGTCTGTCATTTTAGAGCGATTAAATATCTCCCCCCCCCCCCCCTCTCTCTCTCTAAATGTCTATTGTTCCTTAAACTTGCTGTCTAACTCAAATCTAGTCTACACCCATGTATATAGGAAGCATCCAAATCTGTCCTCGCGTTATATTTGGTAGTGACAATCATCAGCCGATTTAAATTCTTATATCTCTTATCTGTGATTTCGCCCTTGCATGGTTATGGGCGCACTTTCAGTGCAAACTGTCTCTTATATAAACGTGCCAAAATCAAGGACTTGATAAAACACATTATAGAGATGCTCACTGAAAAAATCCTTAATATCCTGACGGGACGTGAACTGAAGAATTGACACGGAAGGGGGGTGGCAGAAAAGTATAACTTACAAAAAAGTGAGGAAAACACCGGGAAAATCAGGTCATTACCCAGCAACATTTGTAAATCATTTGTATCGAATTAAAAATAAGTTACGTTTGAATTTTATTTGGGAGGGGGGAAACTGCCCCCAACCCCCCCCCCCCCCCTCCCATCAGTACGCGAGTGGGCGTTGTTAAAGAGGAAGGGAGCAATAGCTCATTTGGTAAAGCACTGGTCTCGTAATCCGGTGACCCGGGTTTGAAACTAAGTTGATGTGTTACAGTGTAAGTGCCCTTAATCCTCATTACCAGGTCCCTTGGAGAGGCCCCAAAGCCGTCGGTCCTGTGGTTGGTTACTTACAAACATGCATGCTTTCCCAGCAGTCAGGTAAAACAAACCAACAGCAAACCAACACCAGGCTGACGCCTTTTTGTACCCACTATTCTCTCTTCCCTCTCTTCGCCATCATACCACCTCTGATTTTCTAAAGCCCTCTGTTTATCAATTGCTAGATGGACGATTGCATCAAAATTGCTAAGCATAGAAGAAAAAATGAATTCTTGAATATGTCACTTCAACTGGGTTATAAAAAACTAATTTCGAATATTCTGTGATATTCATCTTACAGGCCATTGTCCATGAATTGTTAAATGAGAAAGACATTCGTCTAATTTTGTTATGAGTAAGAGATTCGTCCTTTGTGCTGCGACCTGGTGGTATAGACTATTCTTAGCCTCATTTTAGTCCAATGTCCACACCAATTTGAATTCCTAAAAGCAGTAGTCATCACTACAATATTGTTAACAACGTGGTCACTGAGTGAGATCAACAAACCCGTCAAGATCATTAGTTTGTAATTTCCTAGATTCAGCTTCCGTTTGGCTTGTCTAACCTTTCCTTTGGGTTTGAGGGTCCGAACTTCAGATCTTTTTCCCGTCAGTACTTGCATTGGAAATTAGCCCTATATAACAATATCCTGGGACCCCTTCAACCCTTTTTTTAAAAAAAAGATTCTTCGAAAGCTCCCCGCCCCCCCCTCCCCAACATCCCCTTAAGTCTTGCTTTCTTCTTAAAAGGAATTAGACTCCCCCAGAAAAAAAAAATCCCTCGAGCCGCCCCCGACTTGGTTGATTGGCACATGTCTGTTGACATAGCTTAAATTGACTATGATGGAACAATCATTGCACCGTTGCTATGTCTTGCTTTCCTAGAATCTCAATGAGTTATACACACGTAACCAGTTGGTAAAGCAGGATTGGTCTTCAACCAACGCAACTGATAAAATTCAATTATCGACGAAAGTTTACGTTAGTGTGTCTACTTAATGACATATCCACTCACCGTCTATGAAAGATGAGTCATTCTATGTCCAACGCTCCCTTTTAATCTCTCTATAAAGCAGTCATTAATTTCCGAAGGTGTGATACTCATTTCAAAAAATTGCACTAATGTCCATGGCCGTACGCAGGAATTTTTTTCCTGGGGCGGCAAGAATATGTTCAGTACTGAAGAGAACGCGCAAGCGAGGGAGTGAAGCAACGGAGCTGGAGCTTCTGCACTTTTGGAATTGAAATTGATCAATCTGGCGCACAATTTGGGTGTAATTTTGTGAAATTTTCAATAAAGAAGTAAGAAAAAATGAAAAGGGGGTGAAAATTTCGGAGGGGGGGGGGGGGGGCAACGGCCCCCCTGCCCCCTATGTGCGTACGGCCTTGCTACAGTCTATGCTACAGGAATTGACGACAGAGAACAGAAATAAAACAGTCCAATTTCTCATCAAAATTGCATGCTTATACATTCAAAACAGTTATCCTAGCTATTCTGTTGATAATGATTAATCTGTCATGAGACGAAGTTATTGACATTTTCTCATATCAAGGGTATGCCTTATTTTAACCACGCCTATCTTTTTAAGTCGTGAGTCCCTCAAAGTATATACAAACATATTTATATACAGCATATACATGTATTTGCATAATTGTATACGTTTCCATGGCTACGAGAACTTAAAGTATAATACTGCTTAATGCCCAATAATATTTGATTTCCACCACAGTTATAGCAAGTGATCCGTCATTCTTCTTTGGCATATTTGTCAATAAAATGTTTGTTTTTCAAGACCACAACTATTCATGGCATTCCAAATGTATATAAATATGGATATATTCTGTAAACATAGGCCTTGGATTTAGTAAAGGATTCAAGCAAACTTTCTTCTCAGTGGTCTTTGTATAATTAGCACAATGGGCGGCCTGTATCTCGTAAAAAATGACAGCCATTACGTCGCATATTCCAAGCTGCAAACTAAAAAAAATAACGATTTAATTTTTTAAACCTATTAATCGTTCAAAAACACCGTGCATGCCCTTAACTTGGATACTAGATTATACGGCAAAGTGCAAGATATCACTGAAAGAAAAGTCATAATGAAAACAAAATGAAAACAAACAAACAAAAGGGTACTTACACAAGAGGTGTGACATCGCTCCACAATTTAAAGGCCATGCGAACATCGTGACGAACTTGAAACTCGTTGATCGACGACGCTTTACGCATCGTCGGGAAGTTCGCTATCCTGTACGTCAGCGTCTCTTTATTCCACTTGTAGTTACCGCCCGCGACGCTGTAACGTCGCACGCGGTTGTTCGGTTGTGTGTCCTTGTTACCGCAGCGCGGCCTGGCCATCATGACCCGTGTTTCCTCGGTGATGGTGCCCGTAACGTCGATGTTGGCGAAGCGCTGAAACTCGCTGACGGCGCGTTGGAATTGTTCGCTGCCCAACGTCTCACCCGGAGTTTTTCCTGGCTCGATGCTATCAGTAGATATGTAGCCATACTGATCGAGATAGGGCTTTTATAATCCAAGAGAAAAGTGAAAAAAGGTAGATATGATCAGAAAATGATACTTTTTTTTTTCAAAAAGACTAAATGATAGTAACACAAAAGTGAAAAAAACCACCTGTAAATAATAAAAGAAATTTCTATTCACTTTCATTACATTTTGCGTTATCAATTTCTACGGTGATTTCACCTTGCAACGGCGATTTCTCCTTAATAGGTAAAAAAAAAAAATAAGAAGGGACTGTAGAGAAAAAGGGATAGAGACAGACAAATTAAAGATACATGTAAAAGAGGCAAAGACGAAGAGATACTGAAAAATTCAACAAAATTGTCGACCTATTATGTAAAACAGTCATTACGAGATAGTTGGAAAACTTTTTTTGAAAAAATAATGAACATATGACTTTTTTATTCTTTAAAAGGGTAGATTATTATCATCATTAATAAGATTTTGATTTATTATTCATGACTTACCAAACTTAACTCGAGGTCCGCTCTGGCATCATCTGTCAATGGTGCGCTCTGTGCTGAGTTTAATATTAAACAAAGAACCAACGAGATGACATATCTTAAGAAAGATGAACTCCGCCAAGTCTTTTCCATGATGAAATGAATGTTTATCGACGCTGTTATAGTCATGGATTCCTTGTTATTTGATTTTTTTTCTTAGAGATTTCCAAGAGAATAGTTTCCCGTATTACTAATGAAAATAAAAGAAGTTTCTGCGTTGACAATCGTTATCTTCGAGATAATGACGCGACGCGAATGATTTAATGCTAGCTGTGACCACTCTGTGGAACGAATGTTTGTGTGTCTTCTCAAATGATTTACTCGCCGCGACCTTGTTCCCGCTTTTATTCAATCAATACAATCGTGGCTGCATGCATGATGAGCTAAAATCTTCAAGTGATTTTCGTTTGTTGTTGACTTACTTCTCTCCAGAGCTCTTCACGGAATGTTTTTGTTGTGAGTAGAAACTGCTACTAAATGCTGCCTAACTCCCATGTTCGCTCGTATTTATGAGCGCTTTTGGACGTGACGTCATCGTAAAGTTATCGGCGGGGGTAGCGGTTTGGGTGATCGAATTATTTTGATTGTTTAGTTGGGTCGTCTGCTGCTGCTGCTTGGCTAGCGTTGCGAACGATGACTCTGCGCATGTGTGGTTGAGTCATCGTGAACAAGGAATCCCGGTAGAGAGAGAGAGAGGACGATAATGATTTGATTTAATTTGACATTTAAACGATCTATAAACTTGGTTTCCTCCCTACTTCTGGATGTTTCTCCCCATTCTAGGAATGAATTTACAAAGGTATCACTCTCTTTCTGTCTCTAGCTTTTACTTTATTTATGTTCGTGAGCATTTTTCAGATTTTAAAGAAAACGGAATATAAGGCCAAAAATCCTTGTATTGCTTTATATGAAGTTGTATTATCTGCATTTTCTAGATCACAGTGTTTTCAGAGGGCAAAAAGAGCAGCGCCCCTGTATGGAAAGTACAAGAAAGAAGAAAATTCATGTCTACCCCATCCACCCCCCCCCCCAATCCCTTCTTTCAAAATAATGTGCAAGGTATTGGATTGATTCCAGGAAGAGCTATTTCTGAAAAATGAAGTTGTTGCCTAGTTTCTGACCTTCAATGATCTTCCCCTTGCATTATTTAACGGAGTCATCTCAATTCGGTCCGAAGCCCCCCCCCCCCCCCCACCCCCACCTCCCACTGACAATACATTTGCCTGTACGTAACCCGTGTAACCCCTTGTTTTTGGTTCATTTACGATATTACTATAGTACAATTTTGCTTACCTGTCTCCATGCACATAACATACTACGTCATACTGACCATTTCTTTCACTTTGTTTGTTTGTTTACAGTTACTTCTAAGTCTATTGTTTCTCTTTGTTTTAACAACCCTGGTTAATAATCGCCTTCAAATCCTGTCTGTCAATTAATAGGTAAATTATGGCCATCACCGTTTCCAAACTTTCCGGTGAAATACTCTCATGCAAGTTCATTCACGCGCACAGCTAGACCGGTAATGGACGACTTCCGAAATTAGGTAACGGTTCGAACTAGCCGGACTCAACTCAACTCAACTACATCCTACATATTTTGGGCAATAGTGTACTTACGACGGAATGGTAAAATCATTTGAAGTTGGTTTTATTTATCCGTCTTAGGGAGTAGGGAGGCGTCTCAAATTCTTCCTTTCACACGCTAACTTCTTCCTGCCCACAGCTAATACTCTCGATGTTTCTTGTTATTTTT
The DNA here is from genome assembly GCA_029962745.1 of Echinometra lucunter. Lineage (NCBI taxonomy): Eukaryota > Metazoa > Echinodermata > Echinoidea > Camarodonta > Echinometridae > Echinometra > Echinometra lucunter. The sequence goes on along the minus strand of CM057155.1, from coordinate 16,119,433 downwards.
AAAGAAGTGTATGAAATAAGAAGAACCTTAAATGCCTTAAATAACTATTACGTTTTTATTGAAAATAATGCAGTGAAGTATTTTGTTCTCTGTAATGATAGAAAAGTAAGATGAAAGAAAAATGTAGGATCAAAGTAATTCTTAAACTGTATTATTTAGCAACTATTCATTATTATATTGGATGGAATGCAGGGATCATGAAGGTTGCAGCAAAGAAATCTATTATTTTTTGTAGGCTATAGCCCAGATGAACAAATTTCATTATGGTTTTATGGTTTATGAAGGTTGAGCTCGACCATGTTAAATGGTTTTTATGTTTCTCCATTTTCACCCCCCCCCCCCCCCCTCTCTCTCTCTCTCTCTCTCTCAATCTCTCACTCTGTCTGAATGTTTTCTTTTCTGGTGATCTTCTCTTATTTCACTTTATGTTTTTTTCTGTAATAACATTGGCAATATAAAAGTCTTTTCACATAATTTTACTGTAGTTACATGCAATCTTTAGTATTCGGATTTTCTTTTTTATCATTTCAAAAGAGGAATCAATATGAAATTAGTTTATTTCAACTGACTGACGATGAATTATATAACTTTTTTTTTCACGCATTTCAATGTCTATATCCATGTGTATTTCTGAACTCTCAAAGAAGAGAAGTACAGTATAGAGGTCAGCCTCGCCCACGAGGAACATTCAACATGCGTCAAAAATAATTCCTCAAATATAGCTAGCAGACAATCAGACAGTGGTAACGATCATTCGTGTGACTAATGATATCGATTGATCTATTGATACATGGCGTTTCGCTTGACTGCTCATGCAAGAATAGAGTGCCGACCATATTTGGTCAACACTCTATAGACGGACAACCTTCAACATTGGTCAAGAGAGTTGAGGAATCACACTGGAACAGTTTCATCTTTTCCTTCTTCTTCTTCTTCTTTTTCTTTTTCTTTTTCTTTTTCCTTCCTTCTTTCCTTCCTTCATTCCTTCCTTCTTCTTCTTTTTTTCTTATTTTTCCTTTCCTTCTTCTTTTTTCCTTCCTTCTTGTTATCTATTTATCTGTCTGAGGAATTCATGTAATAAAGGGCAGCAGAGGCGTTGTGCGATGTAGTGGCAAATCAAATCATATTCAATCTGAAAAGTAATTCATGTGCTGCTCCTTCGCAACAGTTGAATCCCAAAGACTAGACTACACCATTTTCATGATTTAACCCTCCCCCCCCCCCCCTTACCTGTGTACTCTCTGGTTATATTTCTTAGAGTTCATCTTATTTTGCTTCTCAATTTGCTGCCGGGACATGCTGATTTTAGGGACATGTACTTGTAACCTGCCAACATGGATTTCGGAGGGGGGGGGGCATGCATTTGCTCCTGATCCTCCCCGACCCGCCACTGCATATCGTTATATATATATATATAAGCCATCAAAACTGTGTCCTTTTTGAATGAGATACATCAAGCGTTAAAGATACAATGCGACCTTCAGAATGTATGACAGATCGCACGGAAGTACCATGTGTACTATTCAACATTCAGCGGGGAAGCATCCGTTCCCTCAAAGCTGATTATGACGTCATCATTGCAATAGTCATTATTAAGGTGACCGAAATGAGACGATTTTCTAGTTCTGGAAAGCAAGGGCAGAGAGTAAATAGTTTTCGAATCAAAAGAAAAAAAAATCAGTTAATAAAAATAACATCATCACTTTCTAATCCTCTCTCGCTCCTTTCCATTCCCCGGCCCTCTTTCTCTTTTCCATTCTTCTCCCTCTCCCTAATTATTCTAATTCTATCTCTCCTTTCCGTTTCTCTGTCTCTCCCTCCCTCTCTTTATCCCCTCCCTCTCTTTTTTTTTTTCTTTCATCTTCTTTCCCATCATCCCCCCCGCCCCCACTTACATCGAAAAAGAGAGGGGAAAAGGAACATAGTCGCGACATTGGTTATGATGTCAACGCTGTTGTTATGTTAAGCTCGATTTTTTATTTTTTTTTTAGAGTGAAAGACAAATAACCTTATTTAACGAAATCAGCAGGTTTTTGTCCATCAGAGCGTAATGATAGCAGGAGATTCCTCATCAAGTGGAATAACGAGAGAGATTATACCTCATAGACCACAGCATCGGCATGATGAGGATACTGAGGTCTTATGATTAATATCAAGTCAATTTACGAAATAGGTTCCTCTCCTCTCAAAAAAAATATATATAACCATCACGCAGCACCTACCCATTTTCCGACAGAAGTCGCATCAAACAAAAAAAAAAAAGTACAGTGGCTTTCCAAAAATTAATGCCGGGGGGGGGGGGGAGGTTCAAACAGGGAAACTGGGAGGGAGGAATTAGGATGGGGGGGGGGGGGGTCCACGCTCCATGCACCTAAGTGCGCCATAATACCTCCTCCCTCCACCGGGCCTGCCTTTAGCTCATTTCCTAATATGCTCCTTCTATTTCACTCTCGCTCCAATTCTATGAAGGGCAGGCCTATTTTTTCTCCCCATTTCGTCCATTTCTTCTTTTCTCCTTGCTTATATCATTTCCCCTCTTAATTTCCACTCTGTTATTTCTGTTGCCTCTGTGCCTATAGTTTACTTAGTTTATTTTTCTTATAGAACAATAACTCTTTTTTACTCTGTCTCTGTCAGATTCCGAATTTTTACTCTAAAATTTCAGGAAAAGTGCACGCCATGTGTCATAATGATAACCTCTTGTCACATTTAAGACAATGACGAGCAAGTTCAAAGATCAAAGCACATGGAAAATATGGTATGTTACACCTAGCATGCACCTATTCAATGTATGTAAATGTTGCCGACAAACTGAACAACCCATTTTTTTTTTCAAATTATATTTCAGGGAAAAAATAACAACTTTGATTTTTCTTTGAAAAAGTGCCTGTTTCTTTTGGAAAAGGCACTGAAAAACTAAATTACCAAAAAGGCCGATTTTCTATGAATATTTCAGAGGAAAACGACTTGGAACACCACGACCCTTCCCATCTACCCCCTGCTCTCAATATTTCACAATCATGCAATAATCTGCGGTAATACTCAGTCAGGTTGAGCAGTGGTTACCACATACTGCGATTGGTGCTGGCAAACTCTCAAACTATTCTTCATGTTTCCAAAGGGTAAATGACCTATAATTTGCCAGACAAAAATTTTCCCTCAAATTAAATTTTCTCTTGAAGTTGAAACTGGGTGAAAACAATGTGTTTTTCAAATTCTGTATGGTTTTTGCTGTTAGAAATGAATATGTTATAACATAATTATCTTAAGTGGACATGACATTAACAGAATATTCACAATTGGTGAGCGCTTCACTCCCAGTTCCCACTTGAGTTACAACGTAGCCTGTTTATAGCTTTTTTTTTCAAACTTTTTCTTGTGGTTCATGAGGAAACTAACTTTACGTTTGTCACAAGCACATTAAAACCCTTTTTTAGATAAATGAAATCTACATATTGAGGCATGTCAAAGATAATTATGATTTGCATGCTATTTTTTTTAATGAATTATGGAAAGTTGCATCACCTTAATAAGTGATGCGTATTATGTTTTGACTTTTGAAGTGATGAAGACGTCAGAAAATCCGGAAGTAATACTTCTCTGCCGAGCCTGCATAAATCCGAAGTCGTGTCCAAACAATAAACGTTGATCCAAATACCTTGGCTTGGGGTTATTACTGAGAATGAGTAAGACAGTTTGAAGGATAATTCGCGTAGAAAATCTAAAAACTAAAACGAGATCATCCCCTGTTTCTTCGTCCACTTACACTACTAGGTTTTTTTTTTTTTCTTTCTAAATTTATGATGACGCGAAACAAGTCCACAGCGAAATCAGAAGCAAAATGAGCTGAAAAAGAAAACCCTAGTAAAAGGTGTTTTAAAGAATAGAAACCACGGAAGTTGAAACATATGCAAGGAGGTTGCCAAACGGCTTATAGATATTTTTCTTCAAATTTTCTGAACGATGATTATTTGGCTTTAAAGCATGATGATATTAACACTGAAAAAGAAATTCTACAATTCAGTGCATTAGATTATTGAGATATCATTTTTATTCAAACGACTTACTAGAAATCAAGAAGATAACATGAATTTTCTAAGCGGTTTGAGTGAATGCGGAGTTGTCTCGTCAAAATATCGAATTAAACGAATGGCACAAAAGAGTTCGACATTTTAATGTTGCTTTTATACAAGATCTCTTTTTCTTCAGAACATTATTCTAAGAATTCATTAAATTCATTTTAAAAATATATAATATTCTCCAAGAAAGCAAACTGCATTTACTAGGGTATTTTACGAAATCCCCGGTCTGCTAGTTTCGCATTATTAAATCGTTTGAGACCTCAGACAGGAAATGAGTGGAGACGACCCCGAATAATGAGATTTTCTTGGAGATGCTCCTCGGGTACCCAAAGTCTTAATTTGATGTGCAAGAATGTTTGCTTCATAGCGTCCCCTTTCTGTGAAATTGTTCTAATTTTCATTTATTCACACACCGCTGATAAAGCCGTGAAATTTTGCAATACCATGAAGTTTCTGTGTTGTTTTCTTCAAGATTACATAAGGAGGAACATTGTTGAAGCTGTTGTAAAGTTGAAACTATATTGTTTTTGGATTTAGCAGAGCACAGACCACTGCGTTGAAACAAACAGAGAACCTTTACAGCTTAGTGACTTTGCTACAAATCAATCCGTTTTAGATGACCAGTGGCATAGATAACCAGTGGCAAATTTGGGGGCACACAAATCGCCCTTGACACCCCCCCCCCCTCACTTGATACTTATTAGGCATTCGTTTGGTGCAAAACACACACAAAAAAACCCTGAATGGTGTATTTCTTTGTTGGAACCGTGCACCCCCCCCCCCCCTTTACAAAATCCAGGATCTGCCCCTACGCGATATGCTGCATGAAGCAGTGTTCAGAATTTTTCAAAAAGACATTTTCTAGTCATTCCGACTGATCCAAAAATCACATTTTGCGCATATTTCCATGTTATTACCGTTTGGAAAGTAAAAACAGTCTGTTCCGTGCAACATGTATATCTTTGGCCTATATTTCCTTTCTCTGCAGGCGGAATTTGTACACTCCACAAAACAGGCAGCGGGTTCTTTTATATGCACTTCCCTGCCATTTATAGTTATTCGCAAGGTCTGTGCCAGGATATTTTGATTGGGGAGGGGCAAGATGACCCACAGTTGAGTTTATATATGTTATAATTAACATGACCCTGCCCTCTCTTCCCATTTCTCTCTTTCTTCCTGATTTCGTTGTTGTTGTTGTTGTTGTTCTTCTTCTTCTTCTTCTTCTTCTTCTTCTTCTTCTTCTTCTTCTTCTTCTTCTTCTTCTTCTTCTTCTTCTTCTTCTTCTTCTTCTTCTTCTTCTTCTTCTTGATCACTCGAAAATCAGAGGGTCGGCCGCCCCTGCCCCCCCCCCCCCCCCCGTAGCGTCGCCCCTGACGTATTACATTTCCTATAAGATACACCTCTGCTTTGATTATGGGAGATAATGTTGCCACATAATATTGAGACATGTCTCAACACTTTGGTAGTATTTGAATTGCCCAATATACTGATTCAATAATCATTATAGCCGCACTTGATCTAATTTGTAAATGGCATGGAGAAAGGCCCTGAATCACCCAAATCGTTCGGTAACGAGTTAATGTCATTCGCAGTAGGCATGCAGGATGTGTCTAGTCTTGGGCGCGAAAAACTTATTCCGTATGCCGGTTCTACGACAATTCACTCAAGTTTATTCATGTAAATCAATTAAGCACTTTTATTAGACTACGTAAGAACACTGTATACTAGGAAAACATGATATACATTATGGTCAATATTGTTGAAATCCTAACTGGAAAGTGGGTGGAACGCATGTCGTTCGGAGCAGTAATCAAGGTTAATAGACTGGGGCGCGAGCAGTTTTGTAATCGAAATTGGTTTTTCGAGAATGATAGATCTTGGTGATTTAAAGGGAATTAACTACCTTCAGTTTATGTAAGAAAAATACTTAATAGTCTGCAGTCAAACCGGCAAGTAGCTACCTCTCTATAAAGGCCACATGTCTGTAGTTGACATTTACCAGGGGCCGTGGAAGCGGGGGGGGGGGGGGGGCTGATTTCGGCTAATAAAAGAAAAAATAAATAAAAACTTAATATCAAAATTGTAAATTGCTCGTTTCATAAGCTTGCAAAACCGTAAAAACCCAAGGGCTACAGGGGTCTCCGCTCCCTGAACCCCCGCCATGTGCCCCACAACCCCTCGACTCTGCCTGTTTGGGTGTCAGCTCCCCCACTAAAAGAAAACAAAAAACAAAAACAAAAACAAACAACCGTTCCGCGGCCCCTGCTTACGCAGTCTCCCTTGAAGAAAAAATGAGTGTTATATAGAACTTTTAGTAGCCACCTGCCTACAAACACAGTTTCTGTTTCTTTAGCATGGTTGGCCTTTATAGACAGGTTTGAATTTGAGCTTGTGCCTGAAAGCAAAGAAATAAATCGTTTGGTAGCGAGTTAATTTTTTTTTCCGAAGTCATGCTGGATATGTAGACTTGCAGAGGGCTTAACAAAATTGATTTCTTACGAATTTCGGCTCTTCTAGAAGAACGGATAAAAGAATTATTAAATTATTGAATATGGAATTAATGATGTTTGTAGAGATCAGTGAAATACCTTGTGTGTGTGTGTGTGTGTGTGTGTGTGTGTGTGTGTGTGTGTGTGTGTGTGTGTTTGTGTGTGTTTTTCAAGGTTCCTCGTGTAAGTTGAAATAGGCCTACCTTTAACTTACGTAAGGAATTTCAAATATCATATTACATCATGGTTTATTTTAGAACTCTATATCGAATGCGTACAGGGCGCCAGCAAACAGTTCAGACTATAATCATGATCATACAAAGATTCGATTGAAATTTGTCAGACCACAGAACACGCGATTCAGGGAAATCACAACTCTCCATGGCAACCGTGGGTGGTAGCAAGAAATTCAGAAATCAGGACATCTTAACTAAAAGTAAGGAATAATAACAATCCGGAGGAGACCTGTTGTTTAAATTCAAGAAAAAAAAAATCGTTTTTAACTGTACTGTTGTTACTTTGTTTTAAAATCTTTAACACTTATTATATTTTCTTGCATAATTTTGTTAACATGCGATACACTGCAGCACCATGCTTTGTGATTTTATGTGATCACAGATAATCAAATCAAATCAAAGCAATTTGCTGAAATAAAGTCCGCAATTTCGCATTATTATTCATGTAATAAAAACACATTTACCAATGAATAATGAAATGGAATGTCTTCAAAAACGTAACTAAACTCTTTGATACTTCTGCAAGTGAATTATACAGT
>CM057155.1:16094234-16111587 GCA_029962745.1 Echinometra lucunter | reverse complement strand
TGTATAATTAGCACAATGGGCGGCCTGCATCTCGTAAAAAATGACAGCCATTACGTCGCATATTCCAAGCTGCAAACTAAAAAAAAAAAAAAGATTTAATTTATTAAACCTATTTCGTTCAAAAACACCGTGCATGCCTTTGACTTTGATTACACGGCAAAGTGCAAGATATCACTGGAAGAAAAGTCATAATGAAAACAAAATGAAAACAAACAAGCAAAAGGGTACTTACACAAGAGGTGTGACATCGCTCCACAATTTAAAGGCCATGCGAACGTCGTGACGAACTTGAAACTCGTTGATCGACGACGCTTTACGCATCGTCGGGAAGTTCGCTATCCTGTACGTCAGCGTCTCTTTATTCCACTTGTAGTTACCGCCCGCGACGCTGTAACGTCGCACGCGGTTGTTCGGTTGCGTGTCCTTGTTACCGCAGCGCGGCCTGGCCATCATGACCCGTGTTTCCTCGGTGATGGTGCCCGTAACGTCGATGTTGGCGAAGCGCTGAAATTCGCTGACGGCGCGTTGGAATTGTTCGCTGCCCAACGTCTCACCCGGAGTTTTTCCTGGCTCGATGCTATCAGTAGATATGTAGCCATACTGATCGAGATAGGGCTTTTATAATCCAAGAGAAAAGTGAGAAAAAAAGGTAGATATTGATCAGAAAATGATACTTTTTTTTTCAAAAAGACTAAATGATAGTAACACAAAAGTGAAAACAACACCTGTAAATAATAATAAAAAAGAAATTTCTATTCACTTTCATTACATTTTGCGTTATCAATTTCTACGGGGATTTCACTTTGCAACGACGATTTCTCCTTAATAGGTAAAAAAATAAAAATAAATAAGAAGGGACTGTAGAGAAAAGGGATAGAGACAGACAAATTAAAGGTACATGTAAAAGAGGCAAAGACAAAGAGATACTGAAGAATTCAACAAAATTGTCGACCTATTATGTAAAACAGTCATTACGAGATAGTTTGAAAACTTTTTTTGAAAAAATAATGAACATATGACTTTTTTTATTCTTTAAAAGGGTAGATTATTATCATCAATGATAAGATTTTGATTTATTATTCATGACTTACCAAACTTAACTCGAGGTCCGCTCTGGCATCATCTGTCAGTGGTGCGCTCTGTGCTGAGTTTAATATTAAACAAAGAACCAACGAGATGACATATCTTAAGAAAGATGAACTCCGCCAAGTCTTTTCCATGATGAAATGAATGTTTATCGACGCTGTTATAGTTATGGATTCCTTGTTATTTGATTTTTTTTTTCTTAGAGATTTCCAAGAGAATAGTTCCCCGTATTACTAATGAAAATAAAAGAAGTTTCTGCGATGACAATCGTTATCTTCGAGATAATAACGCGACGTGAATGATTTAATGCTAGCTGTGACCACTCTGTGGAACGAATGTTTGTGTGTCTTCTCAAATGATTTACTCGCCGCGACCTTGTTCCCGCTTTTATTCAATCAATACAATCGTGGCTGCATGCGTGATGAGCTAAAATCTTCAAGTGATTTTCGTTTGTTGTTGACTTACTTCTCTCCAGAGCTCTTCACGGAATGTTTTTGTTGTGAGTAGAAACTGCTACTAAATGCTGTCTAACTCCCATGTTCGCTCGTATTTATGAGCACTTTTGGACGTGACGTCATCGTAAAGTTATCGGCGGGGGTAGCGGTTTGGGTGATCGAATTATTTTGATTGTTTAGTTGGGTCGTCTGCTGCTGCTGCTTGGCTAGCGTTGCGAACGATGACTCTGCGCATGTGTGGTTGAGTCATCGTGAACAAGGAATCCCGGTAGAGAGAGAGAGAGGACGACAATGATTTGATTTAATTTGACATTTAAACGATCTATAAACTTGGTTTCCTCCCTACTTCTGGATGTTTCTCCCCATTCTAGGAATGAATTTACAAAGGTATCACTCTCTTTCTGTCTCTAGCTTTTACTTTATTTATGTTCGTGAGCATTTTTCAGATTTTAAAGAAAACGGAATATAAGGCCCAAAATCCTTGTATTGCGTTATATGAAGTTGTATTATCTGCATTTTCTAGATCACAGTGTTTTCAGAGGGCAAAAAGAGCAATGCCCCTTTATGGAAAGTACAAGAAAGAAGAAAATTCATGTCTACCCCATCCACCCCCCCCCCCCCAATCCCTTCTTTCAAAATAATGTGCAAGGTATTGGATCGATTCCAGGAAGAGCTATTTCTGAAAAATGAAGTTGTTGCCTAGTTTCTGACCTTCAATGATCTGCCCCTTGCATTATTTAACGGAGTCATCTCAATTCGGTCCCAAGCCCCCCCCCCCCCCCCCCCCTCCCACTGACAATACATTTGCCTGTATGTAAACTCGTGTAACCGCTTGTTTTGGCCCATTCACGATATTAGTATAGTTATAATTTTGCTTACTTGTTTCCATGCGCATAACATACTACGTCATACTGACCATTTCTTTCACTTTGTTTGTTTGTTTACAGTTACTTCTAAGTCTATTGTTTCTCTTTGTTTTAACAACCCTGGTTAATAATCGCCTTCAAATCCTGTCTGTCAATTAATAGGTAAATTATGGCCATCACCGTTTCCAAACTTTCCGGTGAAATACTCTCATGCAAGTTCATTCACGCGCACAGCTAGACCGGTAATGGACGACTTCCGAAATTAGGTAACGGTTCGAACTAGCCGGACTCAACTCAACTCAACTACATCCTATTTTGGGCAATAGTGTACTTACGACGGAATGGTAAAATCATTTGAAGTTGGTTTTATTTATCCGTCTTAGGGAGTAGGGAGGCGTCTCAAATTCTTCCTTTCACACGCTAACTTCTTCCTGCCCACAGCTAATACTCTCGATGTTTCTTATAATTTTTAAAGAAGTGTATGAAATAAGAAGAACCTTAGATGCCTTAAATAACGTATTACGTTTTTATTGAAAATAATGCAGTGAAATATTTTGTTCTCTGTAATGATAGAAAAGTAAGATGAAAGAAATATGTAGGATAAAATTAATACTTAAACTGTATTATTTAGCAATTATACATTATTATACTGGATGGAATGCAGGGATCATGAAGGTTGCAGCAAAGAAATCTATTAATGTTGTAGGCTATAGCCCAGATGAACAAATTTCATTATGGTTTTATGGTTTATGAAGGTTGAGCTCGACCATGTTAAATGGTTTTTATGTTTCTCCATTTTCACTCCCCCCCCCCTCAGGTTCTCCCGCTCTCAACCCCTCCCCCTCCCCTCTCTCTCTCTCTCTCTCTCTCTCTCTCTCTCTCTCTCTCTCTCTCTCTCTCTCTCTCTCTCTCTCTCTCTCAATCTCTCACTCTGTCTGAATGTTTTCTTTTTCTGGTGATCTTCTCTTTTTCACTTTATGTTCTTTTCTGTAATAACATTGGCAATTAAAAGTCTTCTGACATAATTTTACTGTAGTTACGTGCAATCTTTAGTATTCGGATGTTCTTGTTTATTATTTCAAAAGAGGAATCAATATGAAATTAGTTTATTTCAACTGACTGACGATGAATTATATAACTTTTTTTTCACGCATTTCAATGTCTATATCCATGTGTATTTCTGAACTCTCAAAGAAGAGAAGTACAGTATAGAGGTCAGCCTCGCCCACGAGGAACATTCAACATGCGTCAAAAATAATTCCTCAAATATAGCTAGCAGACAATCAGACAGTGGTAACGATCATTCGTGTGACTAATGATATCGATTGATCTATTGATACATGGCGTTTCGCTTGACTGCTCATGCAAGAATAGAGTGCCGACCATATTTGGTCAACACTCTATAGACGGACAACCTTCAACATTGGTCAAGAGAGTTGAGGAATCAGCACTGGAACAGTTTAATCTTTTCCTTCTTCTTCTTCTTTTTCTTTTTCGTTTTATGTTTTCTCCTTCTTTCCTTCCTTCATTCATTCCTTCTTCTTTTTTTCTTATTTTTCCTTTCCTTCTTCTTTTTTCTTCCTTCTTTTTATCTATTTATCTGACATGTCTGAGGAATGTAATAAAGGGCAGAGGAGGCGTTGTGCGATGTAGTGGCAAATCAAATCATATTCAATCTGAAAAGTAATTCATGTGCTGCTCCTTCGCAACAGTTGAATCCCAAAGACTAGACTACTCCGTTTTCATGATTTACCCTTTCCTCCTCCCCCCCCCCCCCCCCCCCCCCTCCATTGCCTGTGTACTCTCTGGCTATATTTCTTCTTAGGAGTTCATCTTATTTTGCCTCTCAATTTGCTTCCGGGACATGCTGATTTTAGGGACATGTACTTGTAACCTGCCAAAATTGATTTCGGGGGGGGGGGCATGTATTTGCTCCTGATCCTCCCCGACCCGCCACTGCATATCGTTATATATATAAGCCATCAAAACTCTGTCCTTTTTTAATGAGATACATCAAGCGTTAAAGATACAATGCGACCTTCAGAATGTATGACAGATCGCACGGAAGTACCATGTGTACTTGTCTATTCAACATTCAGCGGGGAAGCATCCGTTCCCTCAAAGCTGATTATGACGTCATCATTGCAATAGTCATTATTAAGGTGACCGAAATGAGACGATTTTCTAGTTCTGGAAAGCAAGGGCAAAGAGTAAATAGTTTTCGAATTACAAGAACAAAAATCCGTTATGAAAATAACATCATCACTTTCTCATCCCCTCTCGCTCCTTTCCATTCCCCGGCCCTCTTTCTCCTTACCATTCTTCTCCCTCCCCCTATTTGTTCTAATTCTTTCTCTCCTTTCCGTTTCTCTGTCTCTCCCTCCCTCCCTTTTTTTTCTTTCATCTTCTTTCCCATCATCCCCCCGCCCCCACTTACATCGAAAAAGAGAGGGGAAAAGGAACATAGTCGCGACATTGGTTATGATGTCAACGCTGTTGTTATGTTAAGCTCGATTTTTTAAATTTTTTTTTAGAGTGAAAGACAAATAACCTTATTTAACGAAATCAGCAGGTTTTGTCCGTCAGAGCGTAATGAAAGCAGGAGATTCCTCATCAAGTGGAATAACGAGAGAGATTATACCTCATAGACCACAGCATCGACATGATGAGGATACTGAGGTCTTATGATTAATATCAAGTCAATTTACGAAATAGGTTCCTCTCCTCACAAAAAAAAAATATATATATATAAATATAGCCATCACGCAGCACCTACACATTTTCCGACAGAAGTCGCATCAAACAAAAAAAAAAAAGTACAGTGGCTTTCCAGAAATTAATGCCCGGGGGGGGGGTTCAAACAGGGAAACTGGGAGGGAGGAATTAGGATATGGGGGGGGGGGGTCCACGCTCCATGCACCTAAGTGCGCCATAATATCTCCTCCCTCCACCGGGCCTGCCTCTAGTTCATTTCCTATGCTCCTTCTATTTCACTCTCGCTCCAATTCTATGAAGGGCAGGCCTATTTTTTCTCCCCATTTCGTCCATTTCTTCTTTTCTCCTTGCTTATATCATTTCCCCTCTTAATTTCCACTCTGTTATTTCTGTTGCCTCTGTGCCTATAGTTTACTTAGTTTATTTTTCTTATAGAACAATAACTCTTTTTTGCTCTGTCTCTGTCAGATTCCGAATTTTTACTCTAAAATTTCAGGAAAAGTGCACGCCATGTGTCATAATGATAATCTCTTGTCACATTTAAGACAATGACGAGCAAGTTCAAAGATCAAAGCACATGGAAAATATGGTATGTTACACCTAGCATGCACCTATTCAGTGCATGTAAAAGTTGCCGACAAACTGAACAACCCATTTTTTTTTTTTCAAATTTTATTTCAGGGAAAAAATAACAACTTTGATTTTACTTTGAAAAAGTGCCTGTTTCTTTTGGAAAAGGCACTGAAAAACTATATTACCAAAAAAGGCCGATTTTCTATGAATATTTCAGAAGAAAACGACTGCTTGGAACACCACGACCCTTCCCATCTACCCCCTGCTCTCAATATTTCACAATCATGCAATAATCTGCGGTAATACTCAGTCAGGTTGAGCAGTGGTTACCACATACTGCGATTGGTGCTGGCAAACTCTCAAACTATTCTTCATGTTTCCAAAGGGTAAATGACCTATAATTTGCCAGACAAAATTTTTCCCTCAAATTGAATTTTCTCTTGAAGTTGAAACTGGGTGAAAACAATGTGTTTTTCAAATTCTGTATGGTTTTTGCTGTTAGAAATGAATATGTTATAACATAATTATCTTAAGTGGACATGACATTAACAGAATATTCACCATTGGTGAGCGCTTCACTCCCAGTTCCCACTTGAGTTACAACGTAGCCTTTTTATAGCTTTTTGTTTTCAAACTTTTTTATGGTTCATGAGGAAACTAAATTTACGTTTGTCACAAGCACATTAAAACCCTTTTTTTTTAGATAAATGAAATCTACATATTGAGGCATGTCAAAGATAATTATGATTTGCATACTATTTTTGTTTTTGATGAAAAATAAATCTTGGAAAGTTGCATCACCTTAATAAGTGATGCGTATTATGTTTTGACCTTTGAAGTGATGAAGACGTCAGAAAATCCGGAAGTAATACTTCTCTGCCGAGCCTGCATAAGTCCGAAGTCGTGTCCAAACAATAAACGTTGATCCAAATACCTTGGCTTAGGGTTATTACTGAGAATGAGTAAGACAGTTTGGAGGATAACTCGCGTAGAAAAACTAAAAACTAAAACGAGATTATCCCCTGTTTCTTCGTCCACTTACACTACTAGGTTTTTATTTTCTTTCTAAATTTAAGATGACGCGAAACAAGTCCACAGCGAAATCAGAAGCAAAATGAGCTGAAAAAGAAAACCCTAGTAAAAGGTATTTTAAAGAATAGAAACCACGGAAGTTGAAACATATGCAAGGAGGTTGCCAAACGGCTTATACATATTTTTCTTCAAATTTTCTGAGCGATGCTTATTTGGCTTTAAACCATGATAATATTAACACTGAAAAAGAAATTCTACAATTCAGTGCATTAGATTATTGAGATATCATTTTTATTCAAACGACTTACTAGGAATCAAGAAGATAACATGAATTTTCTAATCGGTTTGAGTGAATGCGGAGTTGTCTCGTCAAAATATCGAATTAAACGAATGGCACAAAAGAGTTCGACATTTTTATGTTGCTTTTATACAAGATCTCTTTTTCTTCAGAACATTATTCTAAGAATTCATTAAATTCATTTCAAAAATACATAATATTCTCCAAGAAAGCAAACTGCATTTACTAGGGTATTTTACGAAATCCCCGGTCTGCTAGTTTCGCATTATTAAATCGTTAGCCCTCAGACAGGAAATGAGTGGAGACGACCCCGAATAATGAGATTTTCTTGGAGATGCTCCTCGGGTACCCAAAGTCTTAATTTGATGTGCAAGAATGTTTGCTTCATAGCGTCCCCTTTCTGTGAAATTGTTGAAATTGTCATTTATTCACACACCGCTGATAAAGCCGTGAAATTTTGCAGTATCATGACGATTCTGTGTTGTTTTCCTCAGGACTGATATGGAGGAACATTGTTGAAGCGATTTATAAAGTTGTAACTACATTGTTTTTGGAATTTAGCAGAGCAGAGACCACTGCGTTGAAACAAACAGAGAACCTTTACAGCTTAGTGACTTTGCTATAAATCAATCCGTTTTAGATGACCAGTGGCATAGATAACCAGTGGCAAATTTGGGGGCACACAAATCGCCCTTGACACCCCCCCCCCCCCATCACTTGATACTTATTAGGCATTCGTTTGGTGCAAAACACACCCAAGAAAGCCCCTGAGTTGTGTATTTCTTTTTTGGAACCGTGCGCCCCCCCCCTCCCTTTACAAAATCCTAGATCTGCCCTACGCGATATGCTTCATGAAGCAGTGTTAAGAATCTTTCAAAAAGACATTTTCAAGTCATTCCGACTGATCCAAAAATCATATTTTGCTCATATTTCCATGTTATTACTGTTTGGAAAGTAAAAATAGTCTGTTCCATGCAACATGTATATCTTTGGCCTATATTTCCTTTCTCTGCAGGCAGAATATACACTCCACAAAACAGACAGGGGGTTCTTTTATATACACTTCCCTGCCATTTATAGTTATTCGCAGGGTCTGTGCCACGATATTTTGATGGGGGGGGGGGGGGCAAGATGACTCACAGTTGAGTTTACATATGTTTTAATTAACATGACCCTGCCCTCTCTTCCCATTTCTCTCTTTCTTCCTGATTTCGTTGTTGTTGTTGTTATTCTTCTTCTTCTTCTTCTTCTTCTTCTTCTTCTTGATCACTCGAAAATCAGAGGGTCGGCTGCCCCTGCCCCCCCCCCCCTGTAGCGCCGCCCCTGACGTATTACATTTCCTATAAGATACACAGGCTCTGCTTTGATTATGGGAGATAATGTTGCCACATAATATTGAGACAAGTCTCAACACTTTGGTAGTATTTGAATTGCCCAATATACTGATTCAATAATCATTATAGCCGCACTTGATCTAATTTGTAAATGGCATGGAGAAAGGTCCTGAATCACCCAAATCGTTCGGTAACGAGTTAATGTCATTCGCAGTAGGCATGCAGGATGTGTCTAGTCTTGGGCGCGAAAAACTTATTCCGTATGCCGGTTCTACGAGAATTCACTCAAGTTTATTCGTGTAAATCAATTAAGCACTTTTATTAGACTACGTAAGAACACTGTATACTAGGAAAACATGATATACATTATGGTCAATATTGTTGAAATCCTAACTGGAGAGTGGGTGGAACGCATGTCGTTCGGAGCAGTAATCAAGGTTAATAGACTAGGGCGCGAGCAGTTTTGTAATCGAAATTGGTTTTTCGAGAATGATAGATCTTGGTGATTTAAAGGGAATTAAATACCTTCAGTTTATGTAAGAAAAATACTTAATAGTCTGCAGTCAAACCGGCAAGTGGCTACCTCTCTATAAAGGCCACATGTCTGTAGTTGACATTTACCAGGGGCCGCGGAAGCGGGGGGGGGGGGCTGATTTCGGCTAATAAAAGAAAAAATGAATAAAAACTTAATATCGCAATTGTAAATTGCTCGTTTCATAAGCTTGCAAAACCGTAAAAACCCAAGGGCTACCGGGGTCTCCGCTCCCTGAACCCCCGCCATGTGCCCCACAGCCCCTCGACTCTGCCTGCTTGGGTGTCAGCTCCCCCACTAAAAGAAAACAAAAAACAAAAACAAAAACAAACAACCATTCAGCGGCCCCTGCTTACGCAGTCTCCCTTGAAGAAAAAATGAGTGTTATATACAACTTTTAGTAGCCACCTGCCTACAAACACGTTTTCTGTTTCTTTAGCATGGTTGGCCTTTATAGACAGGTTTGAATTTGAGCTTGTGCCTCAAAGCAAAGAAATAAATCGTTTGGTAACGAGTTAATTTTTTCCGAAGTCATGCTGGATATGTAGACTTGCAGAGGGCTTAACAAAATTGATATCTTACGAATTTCGGCTCTTCTAGAAGAACGGATTGAAGAATTATTAAATTATTGAATATTGAATTAATGATGTTTGTAGAGATCAGTGAAATACCTTGTGTGTGTGTGTGTGTGTGTGTGTGTGTGTGTGTCTTGTTTTTTTTTTCCAGGTTCCTCGTGTAAGTTGAAATAGGCCTACCTTTAACTTACGTAAGGAATTTCAAAAATCATATTACGTCATGATTTATTTTAGAACTCTATATCGAATGCGTACAGGGCGCCAGCAAACAGTTCAGACTATAATCATGATAATACAAAGATTCGATTGAAAATTGTCAGACCACAGAACACGCGATTCAGGGAAATCACAACTCTCCATAGCAACCGTGGGTGGTAGCAAGAAATCCAGAAATCAGGACATCTTAACTAAAAGTAAGGAATAAAAACAATCCGGAGGAAACCTGTTGTTTAAATTCAAGAAAAATAATCGTTTTAAACTGCACTGTTTTTACTTTGTTTTAAAATCTGTATTAAATTAACACTTATTATATTTTCTTGCATAATTTTGTTAACATGCGGTACACTGCAGCACCATGTTTTGTGATTTTATGTGATCACAGATAATCAAATCAAATCAAAGCAATTTGCTGAAATAAAGTCCGCAATTTCGTATTATTATTCATGTAACAAAAACACATTTACCAATGAATAATGAAATGGAATGTCTTCAACAACGTAACTAAACTCTTTGATACTTCTGCAAGTGAATTATACAGTTGTTAACATTCAATTCATTTTTTTTTTTACTGTACGTATTGTGCATGATATTCCATATGGAATTTAAATCTTATTTCATTTTATTCAATTCATAATAAGTCTGGTATATGAAAAATAACACGATTCTTAAATGAAGGGGGGGGGGTCTTCCTTCACGCCAAACTGAATAGGTACCTCGCCGTTAATGCGAAAAATATTTATTTTAGTGATTTTGCATTTGTAAACGTTTGCTGTAGGCGAAAAGTCTTGACCGGGTTTTTATATGAGTCCTTGCAACTGTTGAAATTAATCTCTTCTCTAAATCCTGCATGATGATAGGTCATGGAAAGAGAAAGATAGAGAGAGGAGAGAGAGAGAGAGAGAGAGAGAGAGAGAGCGAGAGAGAGAGCGAGAGAGAGAAAGAGAGAGAGAGAGAGAGAGAGAGAGAGAGAAAAAAAAGAGGTGGGGAGGAGAAGAAGGGGAAGGAAGGCATACACATTTTTAGATAAAATACTCTGGCACCCAAAACCTCTGAAAGAGAGAGAGAGAGAGAGAGGCGGTGAAAGGGGAAGAGGATAGAGACAAATTTCCAAATAACATGCATGTTAGGGCGCCCGGCCGCCGGCTTCCAAATACTTATTCTAATTTCATAACTTGTAAATCGTACTTAATCACCAGATCGCCGAGGGACTAATGTTTTACATTAAGCTTTGCTTCTTTTTAGTTCTTCATTTCTCATGTTATCTTTCTATTTGGTGTATAGTCATGCTACAGGTTTTATATTTGTACCTAAGACTATTGCCATTTTTTTTTTTTTTTTGGTTTTGTTTTTATATTGTAATTTTTGTTCGTGTTTTTGTTTGGATACATGAGAAATAAAACACTCTTGAACTGAACACTTAAAACTGCTTATTTTTTGTCGGTGAGGTAATGTTTTACACTTATTGCATATGAATGCATGAATGAATGCATATTTACCACGAAATACATAGACCCCTACAAAGCATCATAATTTTGCTAGCTCTCTTCGCTCTCTCTCTCTCTCTCTCTCTCTCTCTCTCTCTCTCTCTCTCTCTCTAAAATGTTTGATATTTTGGCGAACGACGGAACCCGCGACATGCATGACTTTGCATTTTGCGTTTTTTTCCTCTGGAAACGGGGGAAACGGCGGGAGGGGGGGGGGGGGAGGGCAAAGCTGAGAGCAAATCTACATTCGATGTAAATGATTTCCAGGATATGATTTGTGAGTCACTTTTTGGCTGACCGTCTGGATTTCCAAAACAAAATCATCAAAGAGCATTCATCTGTATGGTATGTTTCCTATAATCTATGGCAGATGGAAAACCATGATGATGATTTGTAAAGTCATTATCCACTCATACGTCCATCTACTCCAGGCCTCCTCATCCTCCTCCATTCTCGCCTTCCTCCACGATATCCATTTACACATTATGCTCAGTCATACCGCCAAAGCGACTCAAAAGCAATAACTAACCGACCGATACTCGGCTATTGGAAGTCCCGTAGTTTTGTGATCGATTTTTTGGCCAGTCTGATGTTGGTCTTGTTTAGTGTGACCGGGATATGGTCTTAGGCTCTGTCTCCCAGCTCACCTCTTTTCACCTCCCTGCATTATGGTACTTCCGTAATTAAGTGAACCTTAACGAACTTGTTGTCATCGGCCACTTCCCAGAATTTCCATAATGATGGTCGCAATTTGGACTGATGTTGTTGAGGATGATACAGCCTTCGACATGGCTGGTGAACTCGCATATAGGGCAAAAGAGGTTAATTGTTAAGATACATATACTTTAACCCTAATTGAAGTGCTGTTTCACAAAATGTCCGAACATTCTTTGGTTATGACTGTGATATGCTTGAAATATATTTCGAATAAACTTGTTTCTGGGTACGAAATTAAATTTAGATGAGTACACATCAGTATTTCATTTGCCATAAAGAAAATATCAGTGCTGTTCAGTAATAGATAGCTTAGTATACAATAGGACTGGAAAAAAAAAAGTGTGGTAGAAATTGCCTTAAATTTATAAGATATATTTCACAGTTATTCCCTTTGATGATGTTGATAATGTCATATTTTTCTGGGATGAAGTGAAGAGAGTAGGTTGAAGATACTGATTTTCGCCGAGAAACCCCCCAACAACATTAAATGAAGCACGCCCGCTTGAGTATTTTACAGTATATTCTTTGGACTCTTGGGGTAGGAAATAATTCTAGGACAAAGACCACTGCAAGAAACAAGAGGCACATGATGTAATTCAATGAAAAGAATTTAGTTCATAATTCATCATTTTATTCAACAGCGTAAACTTTCATTATCATGTCGTGAATGATGCGATATAAGATTGAGTTGAATCTTGTAATGAAAAAAAGTCACGTATAGTTGTTTTTTACGTACACCATTGGCAATGTAATTTTTTCGGTCATACAATTTTTTTTTAAATACATAAACGTATTTATCTATCCCAAGACCAAGAAATACTTGTTCATCTTAGAACTGATCATAAAAGAAATCTAAAATTAGAAAATGCGATCATCTTGTTGCAGTGCATGAATTCATGAATGAGATAGGATGACTTGCTCCAACTTTATTTTAATAACGCGGTATGGGTTTATTTCCTGTTGTGTATCGTTTGCAACAAATTGAATTATTTTCGTCCCACCTGCTAGCTGGACGCTGTCAATGAAATGCATATTTTGACAGAATTTCCCAGAAAAGTCGTTTTGGGTCGCAAATGATTAATCTGAATTTCATTGGTATCGACATGGAAAACATTGTTAAGTCGATTTTCATTAGAAATGATGGTGAACATAAAGTAGAACTTGTAAAGAACGTAAAGAAGAGGAAATTACTTTAGACACTTTGATTTAGTTTGAAATGAAGATCATCACTAATGAAGGTAAATACAATTTCCTGAATTGATGAAGATGGGAACAATTAATTATTAAAACATGTGAACGAAAGAGAAAGCAGGATGTCAAAATAATTTCTATTTTATCGGAAGGCCATCATGTCATTGATGGACTCGGTCTTTTTAATATCGGAGCTTTTGAACAGCGCCATCTTTCAGCATATAATGCATGCCATTTATTGGATCCGAAGACGTTACTGTAATTTTTATATATCATTTCCAGAAATAGAGCGAACTATGATTTACAACTTTAATAATACCATTTACAAAATGAAAAAGGGGGAGGGTTTAAAGCCATACGCATGATTTTTTTCCGGGGGGGAGGGGCAAAAATATGTTCAATATTGGAGGGAACATGCAAGCGAGGGAGCGAAGGACGGAGCGGGAGTTTTGGAATTTTAAGAATTGAAAGTGGACGATCATGGGCACACTTTGGGTGATTTTTAATTTTTAATCCAAAAATAAAAATAAAAAATGAAAAAGGGGGGTTGAAAATTGCGGGGGGATGGGGGCAACTTCCTCCTACCCCCATTTGTGCGTACGGCCATGCATTTACCTAAGTAGGCTCATTGAAAGTGAATTGCATTGAACTAGGTTTTATTTTTATATTTCTTAACCCGTTGGTTACTGGAACCGGGTGGTCCCTGGATGTAAGTCTATGGGAATTTAAGAATTCAGTAGTCAACGGGTTGATTTTCAGCAGCAACATTGTAACTGAATGAAATCGTCGGTAGTAAGCCATAGTACAGATTGTACAAATACTGATATGATACAATCAAGGAAAATCTCTTACAAATTACAAAACAATTTTACAAAATAAAATTTACTGGTGATAAAAAAGAATGAAATATATCCTGTTGTGAATTTTAGAGGTTGCCAAGAGTAAATTAAATTAACCCTCGAACAACTGTTTAGGGATAACACAACCAAAGGGAAAGGATCCCGACCTTGGGCCGTTGTTGTCCGGGTTTCATTCCAGGGTATAGTGGACCCTGCATTCGTATAAATGATGTCTATTTTTATTTATTCATTGTTTTTGCAGAGAATCATCATTTAATTGATCAATCTGCTCTGTATCTGGAGTTCCTTTGTGGCTTTACAATGACCAGGACATCCAGTGGTGTATATGACGTGGGCTGTGCGCTATAAAAAAATATTAGGAGGGGTCCAGCTACTGAGAAGCAAGGGGGGGGGGAAAGGGGCCCTCGGGGGAAATGAAGGATAACAGAATAAAAAATGCCCAATCGGCTAGATATTCAAGAAAAATCGATGCAATGACAATGTTGAAGAAATACAAACAATGAGTGAAAAAAACTCTTATTCCTGAAAACTTGGGGGCAGCAGCCACCCGAACCCCCCACCGTAGTACGCCAGTGATGAAACCACACACCGCAATAAATAAATACATCGACCTAACTGATCCCGCTCACTGGCAGAAATCGTATATGTAACAACCAGCTTAATAAGGAAGACAAGAAAATATGCAACAACTTGGGAAGTATTACATGGACCTACATCGACACACAGCTTGAAGTTATCACTCGTGAATCTTGACCATAAGATGGCCATTTTGGTTTTATTTTGTCACTATTTGGCTCAAATTTTTTAGCGATTAATGTCACACAGGGCACCCCAGCGGGGTAAAGCAAGCTATGAAGAAACAGCTGTCGTTCCCGTATAAATAAATCATACACGAAATCCAAACATATTATGCTGACTGTGACATTTGTTTAAATCAGATATAGAAACAGAAATATATGATATTTGAGAACAGAAAGGTTGTGTAGCTGCTCTGTAGTTTTTTATCACCAGTACAAATTATTTTGTAAAACTGTGTTAATGTTTGTAGGAAAATCAAATTCTTATTTGAAACCGTTTTGCTCTCGAAATTAACACCATTTACATGATTTACGATCGAGAGAATGTTAACGTCAATAATGAAAATGTGTCAAAGCATATGCTCCTCGACAATGCCTACTTGATGTCCGGGCTTGATGTACGACTATGGGTATTTTGTGAATTACAACGAAGTTTTATGTCATATCGCAGAGTATGATGTGTGACGATAACATGAACAACTTCATATACTAGACCATTAAAACTATACGAGAAGCTGGAAAGTGAGACAAAGAAAGAAAGATGAGAAATGGGTGCGGAGGACGATGGTGATGATGATGATGACGACGACGACGATGATGAAAACTAAAGGTGGTTCGATGATGATATGGAGGAAGAAGAACAAGAGGAAGTGGAAAAAGATTTATAGGATGGGAGGGGGACGAGGGGAGGGATAATAACGATAATGATGATGTTGTTGTTGTTGTTGTTGCAAAGATGATGATGATGATAATGATGTTGATGGTGATGATCTTGAAATAATGAAGACGGTGATGATTATGATGATGATGACGATGACGACGATGACGATGATGATAATGACGACGACGAGATCATGATGGTGTGAAGATGATGATGTTGATGGTAGATAGTTGACAGAGGAGCCAGGACAGAACATGATTGTTAGGCTACATCACATTTTATTTATATACCTCCCAGAAGCTCATCGTATCAACCCTTCAAGAGGTATTGCTTATTCTCTGTCAACCTTGTTCTTTCAACGCGAAGGTCTCATGAAGGTCAAATACAAATCACTCGGGGCTTTTGAAGGGAAAGGAACATACACAGAGAAGAAAAAGGAGAAAGATATATAGAAGAGAGAGGGGAGAGGGAGAGAGAGAGGGGGGGGGGGGGGAGAGAAATAGAATAAGGGAGGGAGCTGGAAATATAGACACGTATAGGGGAAAAAACCATGCAGAATGGAAGAGGGATTAGAGAGAGAGGGGGAGAGAGAGTGGAGATAGAGAGCAAGAGAGGTGGAATGGGAGAGAAAAAAAAATCGGAACAAGGTGAGGATGATGATGACGACGACGAGATGATGATGGTGAAGATGATGATGTTGATGGTAGAAAAAAAATACAGAATGGAAGAGGGATTAGAGAGAGGGGGTGAGAGAGTGGATAGAGAGCAAGAGAGGTGGAGTGAGAGAGAGAAAAAAACTCGGAACAGGGTGAGGGAGATAGGGATCGAAAGAAAATAGATAGAGAGTGATTTTGAGGGGAGAGAGGGAGAGGGAGAGGGAGAGGAAGAGAGAGGATGATTGACTAAACTCTACCAGAAGTAGCATAAATTACATTCACTCGGTTCAATGTCAAGTGCTAATAGCCATCAACAGAATTTATCCCACCCTACTAGCACCTAACATGGGTACCTCATAAATTAATTCTAATCCGATCAAGGGCGGTGCACGAGGGGCTTGCCAGCTGGGGGGGGGGGGGGGGTTCGAAGCGAAGGAGTTTGACATTTAATATTGTGAAGGATACATTTAATATCGTGAAGGTGTTTGAATGTGCGATCAGCTGATATCTCACACGCCTTCGATAAAAGATCGACGATAAAATTACGATAAGAGACATAAGCGGAAATAGAAAGATCAGCTGTCGGAATGAATGAAGATGTTGGTAACTTTTATTTCATGCAATAAAACCAGAATCCTAGCTGTATCGCGGATAGTTATCAATCAGCAAAATGAATGAAATTGATTTTAAAGGAGGAAATAATCTTCTTTTCGAATTTGATCGAGACTGCACATCAACACTCGTCTATTCACTGGCATAGGTAGTTCTAATATGGGGAGGGGCACTGACGGGGGGGGGGGGACCGCAAAAATGCGATAGAACAAAGTCGATGAATGGAGAGTATCCCTTTCTCTTCCTCTCTTTATTTCGTGTACACCCCCCCCCCCCATTCGACTTTGGGGCGTGTGGTCATTATGCCCTTGTAGCCATGCCACTGCGTCATTTCGTTTTTTGAGGTAAATGATTAAGGGAAAGTATAAGTTAAAGGGTTGCACATTTCATCAAAGGCTTTCGCTCTACAGGATATTCAGTTAAATCACAAACTATACTCAACTGCCTCTCGTGCACCTCGAAAGCGACGCCCCTTTGAAATTTTGTGGCTGGATACGCCTCCTCCAACCTCTGATGGTACTCTGACCTTCAAATCCTTCCACCTTGCTACTGGAAACGTCCCATTTTATTTTGAACCATTCTAACCGTAATATCTCAGCGTGGGATCTCGAACTTGATGTCAACATCAACAACTACTTATTACTCAGGGGCGTATTCAGGTTTCTGCAGAATGGGTGGGGAGGAGGAGAG
>CM057155.1:15768845-16093734 GCA_029962745.1 Echinometra lucunter | reverse complement strand
GGGGGTGAGAGAGTGGACAGAGAGCAAGAGAGGTGGGATGGGAGAGAAAAAAATCGGAACAGGGTAAGGATGATGATGACGACGACGAGATGATGATGGTGAAGATGATGATGTTGATGGTAGAAAAAAAATACCGAATGGAAGAGGGATTAGAGAGAGGGGGTGAGAGAGTGGATAGAGAGCAAGAGAGGTGGAATGAGAGAGAGAGAAAGAAAAAATCGGAACAGGGTGAGGGAGATAGGATCGAAAGAAAATAGATAGAGAGCGATTTTGAGAGGAGAGATGGAGAGGGAGAGGGAGAGAGAGGAGGAGGATTTACTAAACTCTACCAGAAGTAGCATAAATTACATTCACTGAGTTCAATGTCAAGTGCTAATAGCCATCAACAGAATTTATCCCACCCTACTAGCACCTAACATGGGTACCTCATAAATTAATTATAATCCGATCAAGGGCGGTGCACGAGGGGCTTGCCAGCTGGGGGGGGGGGGGGGGCTCAAAGCGAAGTAGTTTGACATTTAATATTGTGAAGGAGACATTTAATATTGTGAAGGTGTTTGAATGTGCGATCAGCTGATATCTCACACGCCTTCGATAAAAGATCGACGATAAAATTACGATAAGAGACATAAGCGGAAATCGAAAGATCAGCTGTCGGAATGAATGAAGAGGTTGGTAACTTTTATTTCATGCAATAAAACCGAATCCTAGCTGTATCGCGGATAGTTATTAATCAGCAAAATGAATGAAACAGATTTTAAAGGAGGAAATAATCTTCTTTTCGAATTTGATCGAGACTGCACGATCTGACTCGTAAAATTAACATCAACACTCATACACATCTATTCACTGGCATAGAGTAGTTCTAACATGGGGAGGGGCACTGACGGGGGGGGGGGACCGCAAAAATGCGATAGAACAAAGTCGATGAATGGAGAGTATCCCTTTCTCCTTTCTCTTCCTCTCTTTATTACGTGTACACCCCCCCCCCCCCGGGGGGGGGGGGGGGGCGTGTGGTCATTGTGCCCTTGTAGCCATGCCACTGCGTCATTTCGTTTTTTGAGGTAAATGATTAAGGGAAAGTATAAGTTAAAGGGTTGCACATTAATTTAATCAAAGGCTTTTAATCAAAGGCTTTTAATCAAAGGATATTCAGTTAAATCACAAACTATACTCAACTGCCTCTCGTGCACCTCGAAAGCGACGCCCCTTTGAAATTTTGTGGCTGGATACGCCTCCTCCAACCTCTGATGGTACTCTGACCTTCAAATCCTTCCACCTTGCTACTGGAAACGTCCCATTTTATTTTGAACCATTCTAACCGTAATATCTCAGCGTGGGATCTCGAACTTGATGTCAACATCAACAACTAGTTATTACTCAGGGGCGTATCCAGGTTTCTGCAGAATGGGTGGGGAGGAGGAGGAGGAGGAGGAGAAGAAGAAGAAGAAGAAGAAGAAGAAGAAGAAGAAGAAGAAGAAGAAGAAGAAGAAGAAGAAGAAGAAGAAGAAGAAGAAGAAGAAGAAGAAGAAGAAGAAGAAGAAGAAGAAGAAGAAGAAGAAGAAGAAGAAGAAGAAGAAGAAGAAGAAGAAATTTTGACGGTACCTAAGTTGAGGAGTAGCAAAGTGCTTTAAAGGCCGAAACGGGTTATACGTGCCGCCCTCATGCTCTTTAATCTGTTACTAAGAGTCTTGTTACTAGGCTTTTCATGATCTGAGCTTACGAAATTCGAGAAAAAAATTGTTTGCAATTTATGATCCACCTGGTACCGTTTTTGTGATTACATCTTGTTCGCTTTCCCTCCCGTAAACAATCCCGTCGACCATAGACTACATAAGCCCTACTTCCATAACAAGATTGGGGTCGTTTGGTGTGAATTTACAGGCCATAGAGGGTGCTGAGTGAGATCACTTCGATAGCTGGGAATATGGTGATGGAACGTTCATATTTTGGCTGCCAACTTTTCGATTGATGCAGGATGTGCGGGATAATTCAGGTCCAGTTTGGTGGGTGAAAAATAGAAAAAAAAAAGTTTCCCAGAGTAGCTTTGAGTTTTGACAGCCGAGATGAGTCCCTCCGATCTGGGTAGATTTGTTGGCAAACCCTGTCACTTGCTTCCCCGATAACATATCCGTTTGACATCTGAAACTTATGCAAGCTCATAAAAGGACGCGCGAATGGACTCTATGCCTGGATGATCAACCATGCCTACCATGGATTTATCTCTTCAAATCGTTGTTCGACTTTTCGTCTTCCTCGTGGGTGTCGTGAGTTTTCGACCTCGTTTCGCGACGATGTCCATGCCGGTAACCATTGATAATGTCGGATTATCGGTGCCGTACACCGTCAACGAGTTGATGGCGATCGTCGACGTTCACAACCAGCAGAGGGGTAATGTTACTCCGACAGCAGCCGACATGGAATACATGGTGAGCTTGAGGTCGTAATGTATGTATGTCCAGATAATGACATTTTTTGCTTGGAGCAGTGGCGTAGCTGCGGAGGCGCAGGGAGCACGTACTGCCCATACAATTCGCGGGGAGAAAAAGAGAGTTAGAAACAGGGTGAGGTGAGAAATAAAGAGGGGGAGAGAGAGAGGGGGGGGGGGGCAATATAGGGAATGTGGATAGGAGATACCATTTCCCCCTAACGAATTCTCTCAGTTATCAATGAACGTGTTATTTTTCCCCAGGCCCCCCCCCCTTCCAGGCCCACGCTCGCTACACCACTGCTGGATGAGATGCAAGGCAAAGTAGTCTGATAATTAAATGAACCTATTATTACACGGCCATGTCTGTAATTCGACGTTTTTTATTTGCTTTTTTTGAAAGTGCAATCTTTAAAATCCATACTGTTTCTTAGTTGGAAAAAGTTGGAGATGAAAATGATATTCATCATATCCGTTATTTTGGTAAACCTATATAGCTGATCAGAAATTACTCTCCGATCTTAGCCTAATAGAAATAAAAAAGTCCCCTGATGGTAATAAATTTTCATTCCTTCATTTACTATAGCTTAAAACTAATTTGTTCAATCAGTTACTTTTATTTACTTTTTTAAAAACAAGTACTGGGACGAAGAATTGGCTGCCGCAGCAGACGGCTGGGCTGTCAAATGTACTTTGAAACATGGAAAACCTGAGAACTCGACCATCTCCCGATTCGGCCAAAACATTTGGGCTGGTTACAGCCCATCGTCATGGGCCCTACCGGATACACTTGGGCCCTTCCGAGCTTGGAACAACGAGGATCGATTTTATGACTACGAGACGAACTCGTGCGAGGAGGGCCGA
Organism: Echinometra lucunter; assembly: GCA_029962745.1. NCBI lineage: Eukaryota > Metazoa > Echinodermata > Echinoidea > Camarodonta > Echinometridae > Echinometra > Echinometra lucunter. The sequence continues at coordinate 16,090,442 of CM057155.1, read as the reverse complement.
ATGTGTGGCCACCACACACAGGTACGATTATCATGATTTCTTGAAGGAGGGGGGGGGGGGGATAAGACGTCCTAAAAAGCAATCTTTCGCAAACTTTCAGTTTCATATGGTGTATTTGTACTGTCTAATTAATGAATGAATCAAGATGCTATGCAATGTTTAAAATAAAAAGATATTTATTAGGGGGTGGGGTTACATGCAGAAAAGGAAAGTGCATTATTACTTATTTTACTAATTAAATTCTTTTTTGTGACATCATATTTGGTCCTTAACATACGGGATCATTAATATGATAAAATTCTCATATAAATCCCGAGATAATAGTCAATCACTGAGTGATACGTATCATCTGTCAATTTGAAATTAAGAAATGTATCTTGTTCGGTAGGTTTTGGTTAGTTGGAAACGACATGAGTGACATTTCCTTCTCTGACCAATTATACATTATGTATAAACCCATTTTGCCATAATAATCTTAGAGAATAATTAAATGTTACTGGTATTTTTTCATTTGTTATTTGATAAGATATGAGAGTGAATAAATTTGATTTTGAACCAATCATCCATGTATGTCCCCCCCCCCCCCCCTCATGTATTCACCTCCTCCAGATTGTATGGGCAACAACTCGAGCGATTGGATGTGGGCGAGCTTTCTGCAGTCAGAATGAGGACATACCATTTGACCGGTGGATAGTTGTTTGCAACTATTTTCCAGGGTAAGGAGGGACGATCTCCAGGTTTTAAAGAGTATGATTTTTATATCCCGCAAAGTTAAAGTCGGTACACTAAGTTTTAGCAAATGTACGGATGGATGCTTGACGAATCGACAATCGGAAATGTTATGAAATTATTATCATTGCTTCAATCCAAAATGACTTGCTGCGAGTGGAACTAGCCCCTCATTAGTTTGTTCGCAATGCGTAGCCGGGCTTAAGAAAGCAGAAATGGCCTGTCATTAGCTCCTTTTTGATGACTGGTCGGTTCAACTTCGTCAGTCGACTCTGGGTAATGCAGAATTTTGGATGAGGTCGTTTAATCGAACGAATTAAATCATCTTCACCATTATATATAATGCATTATCATTATTATAATAATCCTCCCAATGGTGGATAATCACTGTCTAATCGCTGTCGGTTGCTGCACTAGTTCAGAAGTACGTTCCATACTGAATAATTATATCTTCACTGAAATAAACTATTTTCCTAATGGCAAATATAAATCGACCTACCTTTGGTTTTACCTTGAAGAGCTTATCGTCTTTCCTTTTCATTACGTTCCGGCTCATTTCATTGGAAATTATTTAGATTAAGGAATTATTTGCCCATGACCTTTTACAGCGTGTCTAAGTATTTGCACGGATGCAGCTTACGCAACTCTCGCTGGTAATTCAGGAAATCTCTTGGCTTCGGCAGAGTCCCTGGGTAAAATCTCTTACGGGAGAAACAAGTATAGGCACCTTGGGAGATGTTGAGGAGATAATATTTCTGTTAATGATTTATGCACCCATCTCCAGACAGAAAAAATGTATCACAGTCAGAAGCACCATCTGAAAATTATGAACAAGCAGGGATAACATTTACTTGTATATTCATAACCAGAAGGAAATTTCGTATTTTCAAAACTATCCTCAACTCTTCGATTTTTTCCTTCGGTTTTCTGTTCATTCTCGATATACTCTGATGGGTGCATGTAAAAAAAAAAAAAGTATGATTGCTAACGCTATTCTCCGATTACAGAGTACCCAAAATATTTTCAGTATATTTTCTATATTCCCTTTTTTTAATGGAACTATGAAATCTAATTGAAGCACAGTGTCAACTTCTAAAGCAAACAAAGGCGACTTCAACAGCATAGCGGGACACCAACTGAAATTTGCATACCCGACATGTAATTGAAACATATCTTGAAGACACAAAATGTATATAATGGTCTACTGAAATCATCCTCAGTTTATTTCTTCAAACTTTTTGTGATCTTGTCAAAATTTTCCAGAATATTTTTTAGTAATAAATGTATTTACTGACATGATATCCCTTGTAATAATGACTATCAAATCAGGATTTAATTATCCATTTAGCCAGTTTATCTTATAAAAGAAAAAAATTCTATTTCCGTGATCAATATGGAAGCTATCCCAGGCATTCGAGAAAAAAATAGAAAGATTATTCAATTCGATCAGAAAATATCATTTCCTATTTCCATCTTCTGTCATTAATGGAATGCAGGGGTAACATACAGGGAAGGCAGCCTTACATAGCTGGACCGAGCTGTACCCGATGTGCCTCTGGAAATGGGCAATGCTATAAGAACAAATGTCGTAAGTCATACCATACTGGTGCGTTTGATTTTAAAGTTTCCCTGACATTCTCTTCGATGATTATTATGATAAAGTCTTAATGGATTGATTCATGTCATGATACTGTGAAAGAATTATCGGTACTTGTTAAGCCGTACTTTTATGTTGAGGCAGAGTCCATGATTATCATTTTCGGATAAACGGGGGAGGGGGGGGGGCGCTACTCCTGCATCCCCATACGCCAAAGGGGTAAGCATTAATACCGAGTCAAAAGTTTGAGTCTCCTCCTTTTTTCATTTAAAGATAAAATTTGCAGGGACGGCGCCAGGGCATTTTGATGGGAAAACATTACGTTTTCAGTGAAAAAATAGGGGTATTGTTATAGTTACCTTTGAATATCCTTCTTAATCTGTATTATACAATGATTTTACCTCATTTTAACTATTGTAATATTGTTTGGGGAAATTTTTCTGATTGCCATCTGAGTAGATTAAGAATACTTCAAAAACGTGCAATAAGAATTATCACAAACTCTAACCCTCGTACACACACTGCACCATTTTTTGCCAAATATAAAATACTCACTATAGATCAAATTAATAATCAACAAACTGCTATATTTATGTACTCTTATTACAATAATCTCTTGCCAAACTTTCTTAATAAATGTTTTGTACAGAATAAATCACTTACTGGTCGTCTAACCAGACAAGCTAATGATCTTTTTATTCCAAATTTCAAATACACATTTTCACGAAACACTATTCAATATGTCGGACCCAAACTTTGGAATTCTTTATCGAATGAACTCAAACATTCCCCCACACTCCTGTCTTTCAAACGGAAATATAAATTTTACCTATTTACTCCATAAGATTATAAGTTTTATATTTGCCTCTCTCTCCCCTTTATTTGTCTTTTACTTTCTTTTGCTTTGTCTGGGGTTTTTAGGTTAGGTATCTATTTTTTCTTATGTAATTTATGTATTCCATTTTTTTTTCTTTCATTGGGGATTGACCTTGATAGATCAATATGGCCTTTGTCAATCCCCTCCACATTTTGATTTTCTATGTTCTTTTTTATGTATATATTGTTACTATTTATACTTGTATTTGTTATTATCTATGTATATACTTGATTGTAATGTTTATTACATGTTTTTTTTACTCAATATGTGGAAATAAATTGAATTGAATTGAATTGAATAGTTACGTGCATGACCCAATCCTCGCTTATCCTGTACTGCTCTTTCTTCTTTTTCATCTTTTTTCTTCTTTTTTTTTTTTTTTTTGGTCACTTGAAACTTGAAAAATCATGGGGCGGTTGCCCCATGCCCCCCCCCCCCCGTGTGGCGCCGCCCCTGAAAATTTGTGACGTTAAGAATTTTACTTCTTTTTGTTTTCAGGTCCGTGTTCTGAGCACACAGAATCATGTGGTAAGTTTTAAAAAAAAGACAGACATACGCCTGTACCGGTAACCAACCGATCAACAAAAACAGACAAAGAATTATTGTTCAAACAATTGATAAGCATGGACTAAGCATTAATGCAAGGAAATTAATCGTGCAAACTGACTTCCTCTTATTTATTTGCCATTTTGCAGAATGTGAAATGAAGAACTCTTGTCGAAGTTTGAATTTTATAGTTGTCTTAGTTTGAAAGAAGGGGAGGGGTTACATTTTTATCTCACATGAGAGAATTGATCCTATACGATATAACATACGGAGTTGTTTGTTTGTCTTTGTTTTGTTTTGTGAAGAAACTGTGAATTAAGGAAAAGAATTTCAGGGCATTAACCATACAAATTCCGACCCGATATCTTGTTTTTCGACAGACTGCAACCTGCAATGTCAAAACTGCGGAAAACTTGACCGCGATACATGCACCTGTTCATGTCCGAAGGGTTGGCATGGCAACGAATGTGGAAGTAAGTATATTCTTGAAGGTATATCAGTAACTTTTTCTTGATGAATCTAAACTACAGGGCAATTTATAAAAAAAAATTACTGATTATCTGCTTGTTGAATTTCCAGTTTGCCTGTGGTATTTGCAAGTTTGTCCCTTGTTGCAAGTTTCATTGAAATGGAACAAAGTGGCACTAAATTTTTTGCAGATGTTTAGAAAGTTGGAATGCTCATAAACTTTTATTTTTTTCTTAAACAAGTAGGGAAAGAACAATTTTAACCTATTCTAATTGCAGTTTAGCAGATTTAATATATTTTCTACGCGATAAAACATTCGCGTACATTGGTAGTAATATTTTTGAATAGGTCCATCGCAAAATGCGTTTAACTTTCAACTACTTACCCTGTACCACCTTACTTTTCCCCTATAATTTCTTCTCATCATCATTTTCTCATGGCCTTTGGTTTAATATGGCTTAGTAAGATAATCGTTTCCTGAGATATATATTTCGAACCCCTATTTGCGTAGTGCTGAATTCACTTGCAGACACAGACAGAAACATGATATGAAAAGAAAAATGCGGGCAGACATAATCTTCTTTTCGGCAACGCAATGATCCCTCGTTGCTATGGTAACCGATCATTTTGAGAAGCCTCTCTAATTGCCGCGATTTCCACTCCCTCAACGGGAGCGAACCCTCTGCCAGAATCAACTCCCGAAAGTCATGATAATGTTTGAGGCAATTATGATTGTATGTCTTACTGAACACTTTTGGGTGAACATTTATTTCATTTTATGTCATTTAGAGTGGGGTTATCTCACGAGTCGAAGAGAGTACCTAACGCATGAATATATAGAAATTCGCCGTTGCAATAAAGGTCTTGGTTATGTTCAAAAATCTTCAGTACTTCTTGAAGCTGTACATAATTATAAACTATATTAGCTTCAAGAAGCTATAGCAAAGCAATTGTGAAATAACGTTAAATTTATTACTCCTACTGGATTCAGTAAACATGAATGTTCTCGTTGTGTTTTGCTTTTTAATACACATGCACACTTTGGTATCAAGATGCCTATAGCATTTTATTTGATGTACGATGAAAGAGCAATGTAGATTTAAAAAATGCCTTGCTCATGGGCATAAGTGCTGTGCCGGGGACCGAACTGCCGATCCTCAAGCGCCTTAAACCAATGGACCACATTACCTCTTAATTTGTTAGTGATTCCTTGTGAATAATTTGCTCCATTAATCAAACCGCTTTTCGATGTAAATTTTGTCTCTGCAGAACCGTGTGTGGACACTCACGAGTACTGCGGGAAAAGTCCTGGATGGCCTGGTCGTTACTTCTGCCCATTCGCTAGCTACATACCCCGTTATTGTCCTCTCATGTGTGGTGTTTGTGGTGAGTGGTCGAAAGGGAGAGGAGATATTTCTTTCACTGAAGGATGGGGGGGGGGGGGGGGCTGCCCGCAGTTGTGATAATAATGGTTGCGAGTGTTAAGTTGTAACTTTTTGCTACTTGATGACAACATGCTTTTGCTTCCCCTCAAAGACTAGACCAGTGTCGTGTGACTAGTACTGTTATGGGTATACATAAAACATGTAAAACATGTAGAGCTATTCAAAATCTAATAGATTTTCTTGAGCACCTCCAAAATTTGGAAATTATCACTTGCTCTAATTGAATAAAAATTATGTATGTACCATGCTGAAGGTGAATGGGCGTGCACCTCACTATAGCTGGCAGACGACTTTGTGATTCATTGTCATTGTTAAGGATTCCAGCGAGAAATTTGAGACATCCGCGAATATCCTCAAAATAAATCTTTACGGATTATCGTGTCAATGTAGATCATTTAAATCTAGATCACTGCTGGAATAAATCTGGGAATAACTTGGCTCTACTAGCTGATAGTTTACATAGCTACATAATATAGACATCATACAGGAGCATTTTGATCATAGTTAAGTTTTATATTTGTGGTAGTAAATGATACTCTTAATCTAAGTCCTTACGGCACATGAATTCTGAAATTCGATATACATGTATCATGGAATCCTTCTTCCTTCTGTCTGTATATTTTTTATGATACCAGTAATTTTACCACAAAATAAACCCAAAGTGTAGACATGGTACTAAAATGCTTTAATTATAAGCATGATTAGTGCGTGCACATGAGCGGCTATAGAGATAAGCAGACCCCCCCCCCCCCCACACACACACACACACGCACACACGCTACAATGCCTAAGTCACTCAGCATAGACATTGCTGGATATGTTTAACATACATGAATTCCTACAAAAACAACGGTAAAAGTAAAGAACAACGCAATATTGGTTTATGATTCATTGATAATTAATTTATTGTTATAGACGATCATGAAAGAACCAGCCTTGACTAGCTTTTGCCATTTGATAACTTCATTTGCCGAATTAATTTATACTTTGTCCTGAAGTACTGTAATATAAACCTAAAACATTCGGGTAATGAATAAATGAATGAACGAATGAATGAATGAATGAATGAATGAATGAATGAAGAAATGATTGAACCAAGAAATGAATGAATGAATGAAGAAACGAATGAACGAAGAACTGAATTAATGAAGGGATGGATGACTGAATGACTGAATGAATGAATGAATGAATGAATACCTTGAACGGCTGTTGTTAAGAGGAGATAATGAAAATCCTATGTCTCTTGAGACCTGAATGGCCTAATCTCATGTCAATTAGTACAAAGTTGGCGTCTTTCTGGAACTCAAGAGTTATTGCAGGAAACAATTTACACAAAGGTTGTTTTAATTTCTTTTACAGAGGCTGAGGATCCTGATTTTGTCTGTGAGGAGAATAGCTCAGGTGGGAAACAAACTGTGCTTTGGCATGTTTATTCACAGAGTTAGTGCATCCAAAATGACATTTTGAGATTGTATAGATTCAGTAGGAAATTAAATAGGAAAATACTTTTTCAAAACATTCATGAATTGACAGATCATTTTTATTTTGCTCCATGCTCCATGCATTGCACATAAGATTGAAAGCTACAAATCACTGACTATTCCTTAACCAATTAAAGAACTCAACATAGTCGTACATCCAATACATCTAGATTCTTCAACGACCATTTTAATTTTAGTGTTATATACATTTGGGAAAAATTATATAAGGTAAACTGACTGACACATGAACAATTGTGTTTTTTTCACAGATGATGGCTGGCTGACTACAGATGCCTTAACAACTGAGCATATTGAGGATGGCATCACCACCGGTAGAGGCACACCCTATGATGAAATTACTACTGATGTCACCAATGACGTAACCACGTCGTATAAAGACCTCAGCACTACGCCTGATCCCATGAGGACTCTCGACCTCGATCTCGTCACGCAAGATAACTTCTCTAGCAAAACTCCTGACGGAACTCCTGTGGGTCAAACCGAAGAGGGTTTCCTCAGTATCGTAACTGCAACGACGCCCTCTACGAAGAAACCACCATCGGCAGAACAACTGGGTGGAGAAAATTTTGAAAGTAATAAACCATTCAACATCGCAGCCAACCGTATTGAAACAGAGTTGTCCAATCAGCTCAGGTTGCAGATTCGGAATTCCACCTACGTTGCCCTGGAAGAAAATGTCGAAATATTGGCAGAGAATGGAATACACGTAGATAGGACAGTGGATTCGACTGGTCAAGGGGATAAACTGGTCGCAACCAACCAACTACCAAAAGCAACGTCTTCTGGATCAAGCAGTTCAAATGAAACCGATCCTGACTCTTTGGCAACAGACTTGGATATGACTAAAACAGAACAACCTACTGGGGTTAGACCAACAAATACTGTTAGCCATGAAAGTCAGATGCTCACAAGTTACGCTCAAGATACCATATCGCCCACTGTATCAAGTTTGCAGAGTACCACAACAATAGTTTCAAGTCCACAAAGAACAGAGAACACGGAATCCAATGCGCACCTGTCACACGAACATATCATAAGAACATCCAGTACGGAAATTCCCCAGTTACAACCTTCAAATATTTCTACAGTATTAGAAGATGATCAAAATGGAAAGCCATCCTCAAAACCTGAAACACATTTACTAACGAGCATTGATCATTCTTTTGTTAATTCGGAGAATGGAACTTCGGTCCCGTTATCGACTTCATCTACGTCAGAAGTTTTCACAAAGGCAACAGCATCCATAACCATAACAGAAACCGATCCACACAGTGTGCAAACTTTGGGCGTAACAACGAAAGCACCATTTGAAAAGGATCTTTCAACTTTCAATCTTTCAAATTTAATAAACACTATCCCACAAACGACAAAAGAATACGTCGATTTCAGCACAGGTGTTTCAGGAGACGTAGAGAATGTCCCGATGTCAAGTCGAAAGGAAAACCCAAAGAAGCTGGGTGCCATTCCTGAGGACCTTTGCAGGAAAACTTTCACGGCTATAGCCGCGAAGGGAACGACGCTCTTTCTTTTTCAGGTAAGGAATCAACTTCGTATGTCCGGGTGAGCACACATCGGAAATATCAGTTTTTCCCCTGTTTATCGTATTTGAAGGAACAATTTAAAAAGGCAGATCACGGAGGGTAATATCTGTGACCTTTTCAGACTTATTTCAGAAAATAATATTTTTGTTATTATCACTGTACTACATGTTCTTTGATTAATGCAATGATTGGTACCTATTCCACAAATAATCATAAACAAGTACTATGTAATTGAAACATCACGTTGTTGTTCCTTTTTTTGTAAGGTAATCTGCATATTTTCTCCATTTTTATTTTTCAGGGTCAAAATCTATGGCGAGTCAATGTATCCAGTGGACAAACTCTGTCCGAGAAAGAAACTGTCCAATCTTATTTCGGACTAGATGGACAGAAAGTGACGGCTGCCTTCTATTTTCCGTCGGTTGACGAGTGGACGCTTTTTACCTGTAGGTATACCTGCCTATACGGCTAAAATTGTTTCCAAAAGAGAGAGCAAATGTTAAACTCGAATCAGTCTTGACGCCTCAAAACAAAATTATGAACAAAAGGTTGGATCTTGTTTGTAGTCTTCATTGCTTCTTAAAACCACGTGGAGATCTTCCCAGTAGACCCACAGTCCACGAGACCGATAATCTCTGTCTCATTAAACCTCGGAAAAGTGTCGGAAGCCAGAGAACCCAAATTTGTCGATTCCGTTATCTGCGGTCATATTGGCCGTCGGTTTTAAGAACCCTAAGATTACTTTAAGAAGGATTTTGAGACAGACTTGTTCTGTCTCGTTGGCTGTAGCCCTGCCTTGTGTATTTTGCAAGTCATTAGCTTAACTCGATGGCTGTAGCCATGCCATGTTTATTTTGCAAGTCACTAGCGTAACTATGGTCTTAAGGTCAACAGTTTGGTAAAAATGATGAAAATCCTAAATGGAATAGTTATGAACAAAAACTGTTTTTGAATTTTGTATGAATAAGCATACTGCTTTAAGAAAACTTTCAGAATAATTTACAAGGTTTTGTCTCCATCCTTTCATTAGACATCGACGTATTCACGATCAGAAATCAAAATCACTCGCAATCACGGGAGACTTCCGTCTACCATCGCATGCGAGTCACCGAGCTCGGGATACCGTTCGGTGTGGTCGTCGATGCCGCTGTCCACGACGAAAGACGAAAGAAATTGTATGTGTTTACGAATCGTTGGGTTTGGCGATATGACGATGAGAGGGGCGAACTGGACGATGGCTACCCCAGTCGTATTCATCACGAGTTTCCTGATCTGATGCGCTATAGACCGTCAGCTGCTGTAACGTTAAATGGTAAAGAACCAATATATCACTGATCCCATTGGCAAATTTGGGAAAGAACAAGTCGACTGGGGCTTTCTTTATAAAACAAAAACTAGCTAATTGGGTACCTTGCGAACATAAACCTAAAGTACAACCCTATCAGGTTTTAATCTTTAATCCATTTCCTTATCCTGTCTACTTCTTCTTCTTCTTCTTCTTCTTCTTCTTCTTCTTCTTCTTCTTCTTCTTCTTCTCCTCATGCTCCTCGTTTTCATTTCAAATCATAAAAAAGCCCCAAACTATTACTGTTCTACCTGTTATTGATTTTCATAATTATTTGTTCATGGTTTAAATCTTTTCATCAATTCTGGCCTTACTCTATACAGGCACACACTACATCTTTTACGGAAAGAAATACATGATGATCGATGAAGAGACTCATCAAGTTGACGAAAGGATTGGAGAAAACTTTCTCGAGGAATATTTCGGTTGCTTCTCCGAACATCAATAACAAAATAAAGACTCTCAATATGAGTAATCTTTTGAGTATATTCGTCAGGAGCTTTCAGATTATTTTGAGCTAGTTAATTTTGTATATTATCTTGTTATCACCATGATCACAGATTAAGTGACTATTGCGTTGTTGTAATGGCTGTAATAGAGCAGAGATTTTTCATTCTCGTACTTCCGATGATGTAGACTACTCAATTGAAGGCAATAGTGAATTGTTTATACATGTGTGATCGTATTCTCCAATACCAATTACATGGATAAAATGAGAATAAATGACACTGTCATTGTCATTCCCATTCTCATCGCCATTGTCATGATTGTCATTGTCGTCATTGTTATTGTCATTGTCATTGTCATTGTCATTATCACTGACATCAAGTGGGCTCCTGAAATCATATTCTATAGGGGGAAATTAATGTTTTGGAAAATTCACTCCCAATCGCTGAGACTATATTGGATCCAGCTGTGTATATTTTCTACTTCACAGGAGGGACAAGGATTGTCAGAAAGATAAAGGGGCGGGGGCGAGGTGGTTGTTAATAAATTATCTTTGTAGTCATAGCAGGTAACAGTAGACGTAGAACGTAGTCGCAGATGTAGACTACTTTATGTAACGGTATAGGCCTAGTTTTTGTCAGTGTTTGCCAGTAAGAGTATTGTGTAATGGAAGTATAGTAGCAGAAGAAGAGGAAGAAGAAGGAGAAGTAGTAGTAGTAGTATAGTATAGTGGTGGTAGTAGTAGTAGTGATAGTAGTAGCGGTGGTGGTGGTGGTGGTAGCAGCTGACAGCCTGACAGCCTTCCCACTTTGGTTTGTAGAAAGAGGCTGCTGGACAAAATGGTTGGGATCCATGTTGCTTTAAAAACTGATTACATTCAAGACAACAGACGAAGCAGGGATGGACAAACCTGGTTCAGATCAAATGATGTTACCGACTGAACCAAGTACACTAACAGTGGACCAAATTGGACCAATTTTCATCCCTTTTTCACTCCTTCGTTCTCACGCTTTCTTTTACATTCTTTCTTTCTTTCTCTCTCTCTCTCTCTCCCTCCTTATTCCTGTTTGTATCTTTCTCCCATAATTTATGTGTGTGTCCCTTTCTCTCTATCTCTTTCTCTTATTTTCTCCAATTCTTTTTTTTTTTTTATGATAAAATAATCAGGGGGATGTCAAATGAATTTAGTTTTTTTCTCATTAATGTTTTTCAGTATTCTTGTGAAATATTTGTATTATTCTTATCTGCAGAATCTTCTGACCAAATGATTGTTTTTCTTTTGGTCCTATATCATGGTGTATCATTCGCCCATCTCCCTGATTCGCCCTTATTATAATTTCATTATGGGCTAACATGAATAAACAGTCATACCCTCATTTTCAGTACTATGCATTAATGAGTTAGCCTTTTTCGTGTTCAAATATTTTTTAGTACCGTAGTTTGGATGATATTAACGGGAGAAAGAGGGCCGGGGAGAGAGAGAGAGAGAAGGGAGGGAGCTAGGGAAAGATGAAAAGGGAGAGGGGAGAAGGAGGAGGAACTTAATGGAGGATATTGAAAGAGCCGAGTGGGGATGAATTAGAGGAATATGAGAGGTGAAGAACCGAAAGGAGATATGTAGATAGATAGGGAGAGAAAGGGGGAGAGGGGGAAGAGTGGGAGAGAGAGAGAAAGGGGAGAGAAGGGAGAAGCTAGGAATTTCACTCCTTTCTGATCATGAGCAACATATATCTCCATCATGTCCACGGAACTCGTTTTGTCCCCCCCCCCCCCCCCCCCCCCGAGTGTCAAAGAGAGAGAGGGGGTCGGGGAGAAGCTAAAATGTAAATAGGAATGCCTATCACTCTTTTCTAATCATGAGAAACATTCCCACCTTTGTCAAAATGACATTTTATCTCAGAAAATAACAAAGGTTAATGAATTATTTTGATCGATGCTGACTCTGATTAATTTCGTTAAAAGAGCAAGACATATTTGCATGCACCTCGAAAATTTATTATACTTATTTACTGTAGCTCTTTGTGCCTGGCAGCCTGGGTGGGGATGATATTAGATCAGCCTGAACTTACAATGCCTAGTTTAAACAAACAAACAAAATATCAAAGATAAAGTACCAAAAATTCAGTTCTATTTGATATATTTTCACACTTTGATAAGTCGTAAAAGATGAAAAAATATCTATTGAGAGTATGTAATTTTGGCTGCATATAATGTTATATTTCCTTATTCACCTTGCCATATTGTTTATGTACATGTATTTTTTTGATAGGCCTACAGGGCCCTGCTCACAAACTTAGCTTCTAAAGGGGTCCTGAAACCATTCATTTTATGATGTAATCAATTTGATATATGTTAATGAATGTGCTATCACCAGGAACTTTTTATGTAAAAGATTATGTTTATTGTATTGTGCAAGTTGATCTATATGTATGTTAATAATAATATGTGAATATGTAATAAACTGTACCATCACTGTAAATATGAAAAATTGAATGAGGAAAAATAAATGAATTGAATTGAATTGAATTGAATTGAATTGAATTGAATTGAACTGGGGAAAAATATTTCTGTGATGTGGTCATAGTACAACGATGACGTCATTAATGAGCAATTGCGTCATGAGTGAGATAAATCAGCAACTCGGAAAGTTGCGATAGAAGAGTATCTCATCTTGTAAGCCGTGGAAAAGGTTTGATATCACAAAATATGTCACTGAATACAGCAAATACTAAAGATGGATCCCTTGTGTTGCAAGGAGATCGGTAAGTATTGTTTGTTGTACTCCCGAAATAGACTTTCAGCTGTGTTGAAATTGCGTATAAATATCTGAAAATGAGTTGTCAGTCCGACATGCTGACATTTATGTTATAGATGTTTTCCCACCAGTAATTTAACACAGATCTACTCACTCACCATTTTTAAGACTAAGAGTGTTGGCTTGGCCAGGCTTGCAAACTGTCATAAAATGTAATGTGTTTAGTTGTGTTTTATTGTTTATATGTATAGACTAATGAAAGCTAGGTCTAAGTCTATTTCTTTAATTTCAAAGAGGGTTTTATATTATGTTTTGTTTCTTTTCAAACAGCTCAGGAAATTATTGTAACACTTTGCATGCATGATTATGCTTCTGGATTGAAAGGAAAAACAGGTTGCTTCAACTGCTTCATTTTTTTCATAAGTTGTCTTTCTTTTTGTATGTGAAAAAAAAGACAAAGGGTAGGGATTAGTATTTCAATGTCAAAATGAAAAGGAATTCTCACTCCATAATTGAAAGTAGAAAGTAGATACATGTACTTCTTTACTCTATTGCCAAACAATTTGTCTTAGTTTTTACAGCCATGTAAATTGTCATATTGTATTGTAACTTCAACGTGTCCAATTGTATCTGACATGTCCAGCAATGACCAATGTCTTATCCATTTGAATGTTGTGCATGTACATCTGTTCATCCAAGTTCATCTATCCATCCACAATATTGTCATTAAAATTATGGAAATGCAAGATGAAAGGTAAAAAAATTACAAATTCGAAAAACAAAGTCATCCTTCATGCACTTTGATTTGTCATATTTCTACAATCAACCCTGCAAGTAGAAAAAAGAAACATGTACATGTATGTTTATCTACATGTTCAAAAAGATTTTAATACAAAAATCATGAAAATAAAATAGGAAATTATGGGATTTATATCCAGTGATTTATTTTCTCAGAATCTCTGAGAAACAAAATCCCCAAAACGAAATTGCATTTGATGAGGAGCACGACCAACAGCAGCAAACAAGTTTGATTCTGTAACCAAATATCAAGGCAAGTGATGCCAAATTTAGCTAAAAAAAACAACACCAAGATTATTCCAAAATATATGAAAATAACATTCTTTCAAATGTTTCCCATATCAAAACAATGCATAAATATTTGGGTTGGAAACGGTGGAATGATGTCAAATCGTGAGTCAAACCAGCACAAACACAGCAGTGACACGGCACCTGCCACCATACGCTTTATACGCTGTAGTGGGGAACTCTCGCGGGCAAGATCACAGCAAACCCGCTCGCGTGCGCGAAACACACCGCCATGACTGTGGGCGGGTTCTTCAAAGTCTCGGTGCGCGTGCAGTTACGGCATTTGCGTTTCAACTTCCTTCACTGACACACCCTGTTTCCGATTTCACAAATTCCGCTGAATAAATAATAGAAAATTTATATGCCGGTTGAGATATAAATATTTCTGATCGAGATGACTTACAAATAGCAACAGATGACATATGGATTTTAATGCATGAAATCAACTTTCTTCGGGCTAAAAATCGTCACACGAAATTGCATGGTACCGAATAAACTCATTCTATTTTTATGCCCATGTAGTAATGCATACAGCAAGTCTTCTGCACGGAGAGATAGTAATGCTCAAGATGCAATGTGATTTCATTGTGGCATTCACATTCTGGTCACTGTTTGGCTCTATAATCTTATTCCTTTGAAAGAAGTCTTGGTGTAACATCATGCAAAGACGTGTAACACTGAAAACTTTTCTTACAAAGATGGCTGAATTTCTTTGATTTTTGCTCTGTTTTCAGGGTCATCCTAGTGCAGGATGGAGTAGAGGCAAACTTTGAGTCAAGCCCTCCAGTGGATCACTTCAAAGGAACCAAGAAGGGCAAGGTCTATCTCACCTCTCTCGTGGTAAGTATCTACCACTATTTTCCATAGTAGTAGCAAGCAGGGACATCCCCTCCGCACTAGAAGTAGAAATATCTGAAAGGTGAAATTTGCTTTAGTAATAAAAATACCGGTAGTATAGTGGTCATATGTTGATATTGTGATGATAACAGTAATAATAGTATTGATAATCATGATGAGAAGAAGAAGGAGGAGGAGATATTACAAGTTTGGAGAATACAGAGAAAAGATATGCATGTATGATGGTTGAGAAAGGGATGTGAAAATTGAGGCTAGAGGTTATGGTCTAGTAAGAGTGTCGTGGTCTAGAGGATAAGTCGACGGACCGCAGATCACCTTGCTACCTGTAGTATAGTGGTCATATGTTGGTATTGTGATGATAAAAGTAATAATAGTATTAATAATCATGATGAGAGGAAGAAGGAGGAGGAGGAGGAGATATTACAAGTTTGGAGAATACAGAGAAAAGATATGCATGTATGATGGTTGAGAAAGGGATGTGAAAATTGAGGCTAGTAGGTTATGGTCTAGTAAGAGTGTCGTGGTGTAAAGGATAAGTCGACGGACTGTAGATCACCTTGCTACCGGTAGTATAGTGGTCATATGTTGATATTGTGATGATAACAGTAATAATAGTATTGATAATCATGATGAGAAGAAGGAGGAGGAGCAGGAGGAGATATTACAAGTTTGGAGAATACAGAGAAAAGATATGCGTGTATGATGGTTGATAAAAGGGATGTGAAAATTGAGGCTAGTAGGTTATGGTCTAGTAAGAGTGTCGTGGTCTAGAGGATAAGTCGACGGACTGTAGATCACCTTGCTGGCGGTCCAAGTCCCACCGTGGCACCGTTGTCTTTTGGCAAGACATTAATCTACAATTGCTACTCCTGTCCAGGGTGTACTAAATGGGTACCTGATAGGAAGAATTTCCTTGAAATGCTAGAGCTCCTTAATGGCAGCCCTGCTAAAGCTGGGGTAATAATAGTGGAGTGCCTGGAGTGTCAATTCTAACAGACATGAACGCTCTACAAGAAAACCCATTATTATTATGATTATGAGGCTATGCCATATGTGCACATTGTTTTGATGCTTTTAAGGCTACTGAAAGTTGCCCCCCTGCCCCCCCCCCCCCTTGAAAAAGTGAAAATGAGTTCTGGGCCTCGTTTCATAATACTTGTTTTCAGTAACAAATGCCACATTTCTATGACAAATTTGTTCTCGGTCAAGCAGATGGAGGATTTCAGTAACTTGTTGATTGCAACTTATTCTTGATAACAAGTATTTTGAAACAGGGCCCTGACAGTGACACCTTTAGCAGCCATCCCAGACCCTTTGGCACTCCGACTTTTGGATATGTGTCGCATTATTAATACCCAGTGACTTAACACCATCTTTCTTTGCAGATGGCTTTTGTGCCCAAATCTGGATTGATGAAATCTCTGTCGGTCCCATTCACCCACCTGAAGAATCTTGAGATCAAGCAACCCATGTTTGGAGCTAACTATCTCACTGGTAACATCATAGCACAACCTGGAGGTAAGTCAAAGACACCGGCTATTTAAGAATTACCATCAAGCCTAGTTCACTGATGAATGGGGTAAACTCCTGTGGTCAAATATTAATCACTTCACATGTTAATACATGTAGATGGTAAGGGAAGGATTTGGAGGAAGGGGGTGAGATATATAGTTGCTGCACACGACCGAGGCATAAAGCATACTCACTATATGTGTGTAAGTGGTATGCATATACGAGGTGCTGTAATGATTGATACTTTGCCACGGGATGTGGTTTTTTTTTTTACTCTTTTTTTTTTTTTTTCTTCTAATCACTTGTGAGTTAGTTTGTAACTATTTTTCATTCTTATATATGGATTCATTGTATATACAAGAACATGTAGAGACTAGTGAGTGTGCAGTTTCATGTCATGATGTGTATAATTTAATTCATATTATGTAATCTTTTTGTAACTTACAAGTAAGTATTTTTTTTTGGGGGGGGAACACTTTACTTTTAGTAATGCATTACTAAAAGTGTCCCTGTCTCCCTTTCAACTAATATCTCGCTCTCTCTCTCTCAATCTCAACATTCCTCTTTCTCTCCCTCCTTATTTGATTTATATTTTATGATTCAATATTCATATTTGTTACAGGTGGCTGGGAGGGACAAGCCAAGTTTAAGATGGTGTTCAACAATGGAGGTGCCATTGATATGGCTCAAGGTCTTATGAGAGCAGTCAAGAGAGGTAAGTTCAGCTGCAGATTCAGATTTTTTACAGGGAGGGGGGGAGAAGTCTTTTTAGGTGTCTATTTTACCCGAAAAATTCGCTGACAAGCAAAAACAATATTAATAAAAGGTCCTCTGCTTTTTTAAATGTCTATTTTACAAAAAAATTTGCTGACAAGCGAAGGTATCGCAGTTGCGAAAGGGGGTGGGGGCACAGGCCGGGTGAACAGGTTTGATTTCAAACTGTTGTTCAACAGGATTGGGGATGGTTTTTCATTCCTTAAACGAACTTGCATAGCCTATGACTATGATATTTCATACACATGTTCAGTATGGTTCAGTGTTCGACCCTTGTAGCATGATGTTCCAAAAATTTTCAAATGGGCTCCCCTACCTTAATATAACACTTTTCAAAAAGTTAAATATAAAGAATGTCGATAATCTTGCATAGGCAATGAAAGTTGTTTTGATTTTAATCAATCTTTTATTTGTTTCACTTTTTCACTCACAGCACAAAATGCCCCTCGGCCTGCCGCAGCACCCAACCCAGCACAGCAGATGTACCCCGCCCCTTACCCAGGGGGTTACCCCCAGCCCATGCCCCCGCAGCCTGGCTACCAGAACGGTGGGGCTTACTACCCTCCTCCCCAGCAGGGTGGTATGTACCAGTCACCCTACCCTCCTCCAGGAGCCGCGTACCCTCCAGGTATCTATTCATCAAGTCATGACGTTTTAATCAGAGTTGAATATTGGTCACAGCATGCATAGTTTGCAAGCCCAGACCAGTCAAACACCAATAAGCAGAGGGTCTGAATGTGAGACTATAAAGATAGCAGTCTGTAGACCCTGTACTGTAACTACTTCTTTTTTTTTTCTATATGTTTTATTGAATCAACAAAATCATGATATATACAAACTAATGTGAATGATTGGGACAATTATAGACAAAATCAAACAAATTAAAAAAAGAAGGGAAAAAAAAGATAAATGTGGCCATGTATATAGTATTTGTAATAAATACAGCTTACCCATTCTGACAGAGAAAGTTATTTTCTTTTACTTATCTTTACAAACCAACTTGTGTATTCAACTTTCATAACATGGAAAAATAAGTTATCAAAACATACATTGTTGTACCCCTCTGTCAGAGAGAGAGAGAGAGAGTAAGAAAAAAGAGAGAGTGAGAAAGAAGTTGAGGCCTGATCAAAGAATTTTGTATCAAAAAAATAGCAGACCAAGAGGGTGCCCACGACAACCCATCGGCCACCCTTGCGAGGAATAGTCTCTTTACTGATAAGGTTTTTCATCTTGGTGGGAAAATATGAATTGGACTGTGAAGGTTATGAGCTCCTACAAAGCTTGATATTCTCCACTGTGCAGCACATTCACTTGTTTTCTGGTATAAGACTGTCTGCTGGGAGCTATGGTAGGGTGGGTAGCTATGGTAGGGTGTTTTCTAGTATAAGACTGTCTGCTGGGAGCTATGGTAGGGTGGGTAGCTATGGTAGGGTGTTTTCTAGTATAAGACTGTCTGCTGGGAGCTATGGTAGGGTGGGTAGCTATGGTAGGGTGTTTTCTAGTATAAGACTGTCTGCTGGGAGCTATGGTAGGGTGGGTAGCTATGGTAGGGTGTTTTCTAGTATAAGACTGTCTGCTGGGAGCTATGGTAGGGTGGGTAGCTATGGTAGGGTGTTTTCTAGTATAAGACTGTCTGCTGGGAGCTATGGTAGGGTGGGCCCTATCCTAGCATGACAGTCAGAATTTCTTCATTTCTGATTTTGGATTTTTAGTTGTTGCTAGGATCCTGGATATATTATGAAGAATGTTGTATTTTCTAACATGTATTCTTACCATATGATTTTGAAATGCGTTATATTTTTGTCAAATGTGAATGATGTAAAAAGTGGAACAAATAAATTCAATTCAATTCAATTCATATGGTATCTCTGATGATTACTTCCAATTATTTGATGATGGCTATTTCTTTATGTATGAAGATAAATGGTAATTGAGTTGCGGATGGCATGACTTCAAATTACTTAGTAGACCATTCCTTGAACACCAGCCTGTAGTGTATTATTGGGACAAATGACAAAATGTAACTACTCTGCGAATTTGGCTGATTATAGTTTTTGTTTTATGCTTTTTTCTTTTGTGTAGATCAACCGATGCAACCTCCACCACCTTATTATGGAAATGCTCCTCCAAATGGTACGTATCTTAGCCTTCAATTTTGGTAATTATTAAGATTGAAATTAATTATTGAGACTAAGATTATCAGAGAACCCCTCAGAATGTAGAGTTAATGTTTCCTACAAAATATAATCCATATTTACCATGCTGGTTTTCTTAGCTGTGTACTATTTTAATCCCGTACTATCGTTAACCTGGACTATCAATTTTGCTTTTCACACACAGATTTTAAGTTCCATACTATCTGTCTAACCCGTGGTGCTAACACCACAATTGCCATGCTAACCCTGCTTTTTTCTAGGGCCAGATAATACCGTACTATCTTCGGGGCTAGCCCACTTTGGTAAATCTGAGTGTGATCAGAAAGTGGGCTAAGCTTAACCCTGAGAAATAGGTGAGGCTAGAGGAGGAGGGGAGGGAGCTTAGCTCTACCTATTTCCTTGGGTTAAGTAAAATTTTGCCATTGTAAAAAGCATGAAAATGTATCATAGCTTAATATTAAGAGTAAAGAAATATGCGACAATTAAACACGTTGGTGCTATGACACTATGTAGATGGTGATAACAAACTTTTGAGCTGCAAAGCTATTCAAACTATTCAGACGAATATAATCATTGGAAAAAGTTCAAAAGTTGGAAATTATTTCTATATCATATATGCCTACACTTTAGAAAGTGAAATATAATTTATTTTGTTTTATTAATACACATATGTGTTTTTGTATGTAATTGTCAGACAGTTATTATTTTTCTCTTTTCTTAGTTGGAACTGCACCACCTCAGCCAGCTTACTGGGATCCTAACTCACAGAATGTTTACATTCCACAAGCAGAACCAGTAAGTTTCTTGATAAAATATGTCTCTAATTTGACAGATACATAAACATGAATTTATTTATTAGTAAAGGTATGCTGAGATATAGTGACAACTTATGATTGTTGATAAATAATGCTGGAAATGGCAGAGTGCATTTTAGAGTAAACCATCATTTTGGTATCGTCGTAGAATGATTTGTGGATGATCTTGACTGAAATACTTGAAATGTAAAGAACGATTTCATGGAAAACATGTTATCAATTGGCAAAGTGATATCACAGATGCATTATTCTTTATGCTTCAAATACAAACCAGCTACCACTCATATTGTACTCTTTTTATTCCATGATGTGCAAGTTTTTGTGGCCTTTTCTAGTTTTCACAAATGTTGTCTTTTGTTTTAACAGAGCCATAAAAGTATACTTAAAATTTTATTTTGCTCTCAAATTTCTCTCTCTTTCTCCATCTCTCAAATTTTATTGAAGAGTTTTGGTAATAAACAGTTTAGTTTGATGTGCATCAAACAAAATTGGATTAAATCTGTTTTGTTTTGTTTTTTCTGTGATTTTGTGTTGATTTGTTATGGAGGGGAAGAAATCCATTCAACAGCAAACAGTAAAACTCCTTAAATTGAACAGACCAATTGGCTATGTAGATGAATACTGGGGCAGTTTAATTTGATGAAAACAAAGTTATCATGAATTCAATGCACAAAAGTTTTCATTGGTGATATATCTGTTATTTCATCTGCTTCACAGAGTGCTCCCCCACCACCCTACACAGAGAAGTCAAAGACTGATTAAATTCCATCCTTTTCCATTATAAGTTTATGCTGTCATCGATGATTCTACAACTCACTTCAGCAAGGAAGATGGTGATTATTCAATTTTTTGTCAATATAAACATCGATTACTGTGTATAGAGGCACTAAAGTATCTTGTAAGATCGCAACTACGATGTAAGCGCAATGTACATGTAGTCTAATGAAACAGACCCTAATGCGGTATATATCAGATTGATGGACTATTGTAATACATGTACGTGTTTACAGTAAAGAGCTTCTACATTACGTAGCTTATGCCAGCTGTAGTTCATGTGGGAAACATCCTTGTGGCTAGTTTGTAACCAACCAACCACGACGAACTTGCGCATTTGCATATCAGAAAAGTAGTGCTAGTTGCAGATCGCATTGACCATCGTCTTGTTATTTCCATTTCAGGTTTTAGATTTTAGGTTTGATGCTAAGAAATTAATCCAAAAGATATCTTTGATGGCACAATTATGTCTTAGAAAAGTCTGCTTAAAATTGTATTTGTTGACTGAACAGTTGAAAGGCCCCAAAATCACTTCTGACCGGTTCAATTAGGACAAAACTTCCATACATTGAATTTTTTTAGCCCTAACTGTTACCTCTAGGTCTACCCCCTTCTAACTCCCTAAGTCTAACCCTGTACCCCACCCTAATAGAGATCTCAGGGGTTTCAACCTTAATGCCACATTCTGTGTCCAATACTGGATTGTTGGGGGGGGGGGGGAAGCTTTTGTTTATAATGTTATAGTTTGATTTATGTATCATATGTACAGCCAAATTTACAAGATTTTAAGCCATTCTTTACTTTCATTTGTTTTGTTTTAATTTGTCAGCCATGCAGTTTATATACTGTATGTAAATAATAATGATAATGATAATAATACACATATAATTTCATATTATTCATAGAAAAGCTATATATTTAAGGCAATCATTATATATTTGTTTGTCAGTTCATTATCTGTATTTTCTGTGATATTTTCTCCCTGTCTTTCTCTCACTTTTTTCCTCTCTCTCTCTCTCTCTTTCTCTCTCTTGCTCCTGTTCTTCGTCTGCTTCTTTCTTGTCATTACCTTGTTCATGCTTTTATTTACCTTATTCTATATAGAGTTGTACAGACATGTAGTTCACTGCTCTTCTCTGTGAAGAGTTATCAAATATTTATGTTTGTGGTAAAAAGTATCTGTATTTAGTCTTATAGAATCAATAGAATCATGCATAGAGACTGAAAACTGATATGCACTTTTCAGTTCTTGGATCTTAGATTGGTAGACCTCCTAAAACGTCTCCTGTGGAGTTTGAACTGGAGGTTGCATAGACTTTCAATAGAATGAAGAGAAGGAAGGGTCGGCAAAAATAGCATGTTTAAGCTTAACAGGGTCGTTTGGGAAATGGTTGAGGGAGCCAAGTTGTATTCGTTATCATTGTAATCATTGTCATTGCTATTATTACCCATAAAACTTGGCGATATTTAAGACATTGGTTTCATCTATTTAAAATACTTGCTTTATTAAATGTATAACAAGCATCTCTTGAATGGTGCCTGACGGTGTTGCTTATAACTCATAATCACAAGTTCTCTATCATCAGAATCAAAATGTCTACTAAAACATGCAAAGTCGTATCATGATTGGCTAGTCGTAGACACGGTTTTAATTTGTGTTCAGTTTCTATCTTTATGCAGTGGTGCTTTGTCTGTAGGGAAATGGCACCTACATTGACATGCATATGGTGCAGTGATGAGTGACAAAGAGTAGGCATTGCTTCTTATGTGAATATCAACAAGTGTACATCTACATGTAAAAGTATTGTATCTTTTAAAGTTTTTGTTATTGAATAATTATCATTCTAAGATAGAATCCCAAAGCTCAAGATGGGACATAGTGGTTCAGTCTGTTCTGAATAAAGACCGTTTTTTTATGGGGCATGTGAATGATTTACGAAGGATGCGAATGTAAAAAAAAAAATGGCATAGTCCAACATTTGCGTTTTAGCTACAAAAGTTCCCCAAACATACACTGGGGTTCAGAAGCAGAATTTTTTTTAAATTCCTGTCAAAATAAACACAAACAAAAGGGACCAAATGTTGGACTTTGTCATTTTTTTACATTGGCATCCTTCACAAATCATATGTCTGTTTCATGAAAACCAGCCTTAGCAGATTACATCAGCATGTAAAAGAGTCAACAATTTTTGAGGGGTCATATCTCGAAATCTGAGACCTACCGGTGTACACCTTTTTTTTACCCAGATACCAACTAAGCATCTTAATTTATCAATTTTGGTAAAATGAGGAAGGCCCTCTCCAGTCTTGTGTCTTGTAGTGTAGTATTCAATGCAGAGGGCTACTTTGTGTGAAAAGACATTTTTGCATTATTCAAAGAAAGAAAACAAATTTGCCATAAAAGGCTTCATTTTAAGTTCTTCTTCAAACCCATCTAGGATGAGTGTGACAACTGGATTTTTATTAGAAGAGCTTCGAAATGCGTCATATTTGTTAAGGGCTTGCTGTGCACAAGACTTTTAGGGGCGTTTTTGCGCTGATGCAGCCATTTCTGAAATCGAAGTCACTTTGATTGCTTTTGAGAGCAAGATGGGTTTCATTGTAAGTAATGAGAAGTGGACAGTTACCTAGATTAATTGGTATAAATTAATTTCAGTTTTCTGTCATGAAATGTTTCATTTCACTTGGGAAAGTTGGGGTAGTATATAGCTTAATATCAGTGTTATAACAGTGCGTAATCAACAGGCAGTGATGTCTTTATGCACATCTTATAATGTCTTATTGTACCAGTATAGTAGGATGATAAAACTTTGTTGCAAATATTTCAAGAGACATACAGATTACGGCAGTTTCAATGCCTAATTATATCGCTTACATATGCCATGAATGTAACATTATGTAGGTGGCTTTTGCACTTTTTTGCACCTTGCTAATCACTGTATGTGGTTTGTTAAATTACTTTAGCCTCATATATGCATTTTAGAGAAATAATTATTTGTAACCATTGTTTTAATACAGAAGAGAAATTAATGTAGAAAAAGTATTCATCATAAATTAATGATGGCACTGTTCTGTACATAATTACATTACAGTAGGTGAGCAGACATGATGATTGCACAAATGTCGAGTTTCAGGGGGTAACGGGACTTCTGAGCAGACTTTCAATTTTTCTTCATATATTGATTGAGGTCATTTATTTTGATTTCAACCTTAATTATGTCAATTTATATTTGTGGAAAGGCACTTCTGTTCCATACCAAGTAGACATGGTTATGCTCTTGGAATAATACTACTGCATTGTAGGTCATGGTGATGGTTTATGTGTAGGTCATACATGTATATTTATAGAACAAATGATTTTTTTATATGATATTAATGATTTATATTTGTATTATTCAATAAAGTGCAATTTGTAAATTCACCAGTAATGATGTATCATATTTTTCTTCTTGCCGTCCACCTCTTCTTTTTTTCAGCACTATTATATTTTTGTGCAATGCTTTATGTGTTTATGTTTTTATGTTGATGAATTACCGTGAGTGTATCCATTGAAGAGGATTCGGTGAAAAATGTTAAAAATGTGTTCTCATGTAGTGACATCTGCAGCATATTTGAGGGGGGGGGGGGACTTCATTCATACATTTGTTTGCAAAATAGTTGACCAATGGGGGTGGGGTGGTGGGAGTTTCCTCCTTGCTGTACTAATTTGAATCCGCCTATCCTCGAGGATATGTTGAACCGTATTTTTCATAAGATAATTTTTTTTCCTATTATCGAAATTTCCGTACATTAGACCGGCAACATCTATTGATTAACAACAACCTTGTCAATATCATCTCTCACTTTCTCCCTCCCTTTCTCTCTTTCTTTCTCTCTCTCTCTCTCTCTCTCTCTCTCTCTCTCTCTCTATCTCGCAATATCTATCCCCTTTCTATCCTTCACACTATTAACTCGTGACATTTCTCCCCCTTCTAGCTCTCACACTCCACGTTCTTCAACCCTCTCTCGTAATATTTCTCCCACTTCAATCTCTCTCACTCCACATTCTTCAACTCTTCGTAATATTGCTCCCCCTTCTATCTCTCACACTCCTCAACTCTTTGTCTTCCCCCTCTCTCCTTCTCCCTCCACTCTCTATCTCTTTTTCTCTCTTTCCATGTCTTCTCCTTTCTAATTCCAAACGTTTGTCAGTTTATCTTTTCGTTACTTTCCATATCAACCGCTTACCTTCAAGTTATCTGGGCCAATTATCGATGTGATTAAATAATACATAATACTCATCTATTATACATTCGAAGCTCATAAAATGAGGTATAACATGACGAAATGTGTGTTCTAGATTAAAACTGGTTCAAGGCTCTGCCATCATCGCATTTAGCATCTCTAGCTGAGGAAGTAACGATTTTAAATTGGGGTTAATTTGGCAGAACGCTTAATGGCATTCAGAGCGAAGGTAAAATCATTTCAGGGGTAATCGTAGATATGTTTCCGCACTTTGGAAGAGAGGGATAAAGAGAGAGAGAAGAAGAAGAAGAAGAAGAAGACGAAGAAGAAGATGAAGAAGAAGAAGAAAAGGAAGGGATACAAAGAGAGATATGAACTAGCAACAGAAGGAGTGGAAGGGAGAAAAATACATATGAAGAGGATGAGGGAGAGATGGAGAGAGAATGAGAATAGAGGGGAGAGAGAATAAGAGAGAGGAAGAAGGAGTGAGAGAGGAAGAAAAATACAAATAGAGAGATGAACATAGAAACAAAGGGAGTAAAGGGAGAGAAATAGATATTAAGAGGATGAGGGGGGAGGGGGGACAAATTTTAATGGAAGAGGGGGAGTTAGAGGGAGATGGAACAGAAAGAGGGAGAAGTGTAGAGATAAATTGATGCAGATGGATATAGATAAATCTTCTTTTGTTTGTAGATAAATGTCAAAGATAGCTACAGATAATAGAAAAAGCATCTTAGAAAAGGAACACCTGCACATAATTGAAGAAAAATCATTAATACATCAAATCGAAGTGCAGAGCACTTTATCCTTGTCAAGGCATATGTCGTAATTGTCATAATTTTGATGTATGATATTTCTGATTCTTTTTCCTCGAGCGAGACAATTACCAATCGCCCGGAAGGACAAAAGTGTGAGAGAGGCAAATCACGAAAGACGGTTTGTCGCAGTGAATCATTAACTTGCCAGTCAAGTTTTAAGTTAGTCACTTCCGTCAAGTGTTTTGAAATGAAATTTTGTTTTTGAATTTGCGCTCGTCTAGAGATAGAAGGAGTGTTTAAGAGATCATTTTTGGCAGTATCTGTGCTGATCCAATTATGGATTTAATTTAGCTCGCTTCAGTTATATTGAATGATTAACGACCTGAAACATGATTATATCATTCAGATCTACAAATAAAGATATTATCCTGCTAACACAACACAGATAATCATGTACTGCAGTATTCCCTATACTATCTCTAAAAAAGCATTTTCTCTTTTTACGCTCCATTTCTGATGCACTCGTGCTCGCCTAAAATGACGGCGGTTACCTCGTTTTAATTTTTCCTTCTCCTTCTCTTTCTCCTTCTCTTTCTTCTTCTTCTTCTTCTTCTTCTTCTCCTCCTCCTCCTCCTCCTCCTCCTCCTCCTCCTTCTTCTTCTTCTTCTTCTTCTTCTTCTTCTTCTTCTTCTTCTTCTTCTTCTTCTTCTTCTTCTTCTTCTTCTTCTACTCTTTTGTCACTGTGTGTGTTCTCTTGGTTCTTCCTTCTTTCCTTTCATAAAAGTTAACTTTAGTTTAGGGCCCTATGGAAAAGGGTAAACATACACGTATGTTATTTCTGTTGGCAAATTGCAGGGGCGGAACCCGTATTTCTTACAAGGGAGGGAGGAAAATGCCGAAAAAATTTTATAAGAAAAACAAACAAACAAGAAGACTAACAAACAACCAAAATTGAAGCAATTATATTTTGCATGGCGTTTTGCACAAAATATTGAAAAGGGACAGGTTATAGGGTCTGCGTACTGACAGCATCCCAGTTATTTTTTTTTTTTTTTTGGGGGGGGGCATGAGCTGCCTCTCCCATCCCCCAGTTTAAGGTGCTGCATATATAAAGCTTTTCCAGGGGAATAAACTATGCTTGATGCGGGGGGGGGGGGGGGGGCGCATTTTGTTGGGTTGTGCACTCCAGATATAAATTTATATGCCACTTGGGTTTAAAGTGGGCACGGTCTTGTCCTCCCCCTCCTAAATCCGACCGTAGCAGAGTGCACCTGTAAAGTTTTCTCAGGGGGGAATAAACTCTGCTCACCTATATGATCGATGGTATATCAAGACACATTGTTCTGCTTCGTCGCATCCAATTAGCTTCGTATAGAGTCTTCATCTCAATATCGAAAAATAAAAGGAGGCACTTTCAGTGATTATCATTCCTTTAAGCCGTGTCATTTTAAAGGTTATTTCAAGTCAAATTTCAAAATATGTAAAAAATCTCTCCATAACGATCATGAGATATAATGTGAGAGAACGATGAATGTTATGGTACTTTTGAATTTTGAAGAGAGTGAGATCTTTTTAAGGGGAAGCTTGAGTTCTGGGAAAGGTGAAAAAATGATTTGTGAGCTTTCTCATTCTTTTCATAATAAGAATATCAAATAGAATTCAGTAGTTAATGGGTTAATGAAAAAGAAAGAAAATGAATGGTAAAATGCTTTACCAAAAGGGATAGGAATGACCTACGCATTGGCAGCGATCCCGGGGGGACGGGGGATGTGTTCCCCTCCCCCCCCCTCGATTTTTAAAGCTTTAATTTTCTATTAGCTTTTTTTTTTTTTAGATTTTGTATTTGCGAACCTGTTCAAAAGGTAAATGTGATGGAAATAAATTATTAGACTTTGTTAATGCGGGGGGGGGGGGGGGGGATTCGAATTCACACTTTCTACTTTTTAGCAATGACAATAATATACCCGCCCGTCAAGTACAATATGAAAATTCGTGCGAAGTGGGTCAGTCTATTTCGAATTAGTGGTATACATGTATACTTGTATCTTCGGGACGCTTTTTTCAAAAGCGAGGGTGTAACTATTTCGCCTTCGGTATTTACGTATCTCCCCCCCCACCCCACCCCCACCCCCCCCCCTCCCCACTCGTTTAACCCATTCGTGACAGAGGTCCACATTTTGTGGTTTGACCTAATAACTTTTGATGCAAAGCCCTAAAAATCATACCAAATACATGAGCAGAAAGAGCAAAAAATTCTACGCAAACTGTGCCCATTTCGGTTGCGTCAATATTCATTGTTTGATGCTGAAGATTTTTTAAAGGAAAATAAGCATTAAAATCCTTAAATTGGCAATGTGATAGAAAGTTTAAAATCACCGTTATCCCCTGCAAATTGGCAACTTTTTGACTTCTCATCATAATTTCTGTCAATTTATATTCATTTCAGATACATGATGTTTTATAAGAAAAATGTAGCAATAAAATAAAAATGTTGGTGTTACCAATTTGACGAATAAAAGCTGATCAAATTAGGCTTTAAATAATTCCTGTCACGAATGGGTTAAAATCGCCACCACGGGGCATGCATAGAACAAGCTCGGGCAAAAAGAAAGAAAGATGGAGATGAATAGGGATAAGGGGAGATGAATGCAGACGGAAAATAACCTGGAGCTTAAGTCTGAGAACTATAATAACGAAGGCATACGATAGATAAGAAAAAGACAAAAGAGGAACAGACAAAGCAGGAAATGTCAAAACGTCCCACAGGAAATTAAGAAGAAAAAGAAAACAACCGGGAAAAAATGTTACGAGAGCAACAGTCTAATTATGTCTATTCTGAAGTGCTAATATTCAAACTCCAAATCAAAAGTTACATTTCTTGAGGCGATTTGCCACGGGGTCACCGATTACTGTGACGTAATTTCGTTTGGTTCAAGATAGCCGTTTCTGATGACTATTGTGATAGCCCAAATATTCAAGTACACACCGACAACAAGTGCACACCGATAACCCTGCGCCCTTTGCTATATCTCGCACAGTGCACTTAATTTGAGGAAGTCGGGAAGATTTAAGCTATAAGTACTTTCACCACCTGAAGTTCCTTAGCTCAAATAAGAAGTTCGAAAACTATAAGAATTGTTAATGTCAGTCTGTTAGATTTCTTTTACCTTCAAATTTCTTCGCGCGGTGCATGAACCTACAATTGCCGATAAACACACTTTGCATGATTTGATTTGCCCATATAGAGTCGCACTCAGTGGCGTAAATGTGGCGGAATTTCGTTTGGTTCTTACCGTTTCTGATGACCACTGGCATGATTTCACAATCTTGAACTAATCTTTCGGTAACTTTCGGTAACTTTGCATCCCTGGTTTTCTCACTCTAGGCCCTGTAGGCAGTGAAAGATTTGAGGTAGTCAAGAAAATTCGAGATCATTTTTTTCTCTGCCGAGATGTTCTTAAGCACTGTTTTTCGCTTCAAAATACAAAGGTGACAGTTATCAGGTTATGTTTGAAACAAAAATGAAATAAACTAGTCCGTGGGCGTCAATCAGGGAGAGACAGGGGGATACGTCCCTCGCCCTCCCCTAAAAAAGAGTTGAGTACATAGTATGGTATGCCCCCAAATTATGGAAATCTTTTCTTTCATATGATAGTTTTTCAGCGATTTTTCGCGTAAAATGAAACGTCTGAAAAAAGCCAGGCCCTTTTTTCTTTCTCCGCTTGTCAGCAAATATTTGGGATGAAAATAATAAAGCACTCGTTGGAAAATTTACAATGTGTTTACAAGGAGTAAACCTTTACGTCACAGACTCTTTGATCCCTGATCATAAAAGTATTTTGTGGTTAAATAACCTCAAAAAGAAAGGCTAAAATCATGGAGACAAAAAAAAAAAAAAAAAAAACATGACAAAGGAGAAATATGAGATGGTCCTACAGAGACAGAAGAAATGCAG
This sequence comes from Echinometra lucunter, assembly GCA_029962745.1. Classification (NCBI taxonomy): domain Eukaryota; kingdom Metazoa; phylum Echinodermata; class Echinoidea; order Camarodonta; family Echinometridae; genus Echinometra; species Echinometra lucunter. Next base: position 16,060,278 of record CM057155.1, on the reverse strand, counting down.
AAAAGGAGAGAGAGAGAGAGAGAGAGAGAGAGAGAGAGAGAGAGAGGGAGAGAGAGAGAAGGGGGGGAGAATGATTTAACAGAATATATCAGGTACAGATATGAACAGAAAGAGAGAGAGGCAGAGAAAAAAGACAAGTAGGTCCTGGGATTTCATTCTTCGCTACCTGAAACCTTGCGTGTCATGTTTCTTGATTTCCTACGAACTGCGATGAGGTAATAATTTCGACCCTTTTTCATATTTCCAGTGCCAAATATCCCATTAAGATGCATTATGTTCCATTAGGGCGTCTCATTATGACCCATTAATAATCTCATGTAGCTCTCCAATTTTCGTCGTTGTCGTGCAGGCGAGATACAGCGTGTTTCTTTAACTCTTACGGTGCCAAGGCGTTTTGCTTGTTCCCAAATTCTACCAAATCATGAACAATGCTTGCTTTTCAAATGTCCGTAAGTCTTCAACAGTAATTTCTATACAGATAAGTTGTACACAAAAGTTGTAGAAAATTTATTACACTTTCAAAAGATACCAAATATTTCCATTAATTCAATGTCCTGCATGAAAATTATTTGGAAATATAGAAATGAACTTCCCTCTTGACCTTCCGATTTCATTTCTCATTTGTTTGCTATTGTTTTATGCTAAAATAAGAATGGATCCTCTCCAAAATCTGCAGTTTTCTTAAAAATATCCTACGGTAGCATATAGTGACTGATAGATATTTTAAATACTATATTTATCCTCTAAACTTTGACATATTTTCATGACCATATACATTAAGTGGAGTAATGGTCGATAAAAAAATTAAAGTCTCTAGGGCTCATATTATGATTATGATTATTATTATTAATTATTTGACCAATAAAAAGGAATACAAGATACAAAGCATTAGACAAGAGATAGCAAAAGATGAGATGGAATGGCATGTGGGTCAGGGTTCACAAAAGAGAAGTTCTTCCCTGTTGCCCGTAGGCATGTGAACCCACACATGCCATTCCAAAATATAATAGATTTTGCACAAGATAAATTATACAATCATAAAAAGAATTAAAAAACATCAATAATGCCTATAAACTGTTCAGGAATTGTAAATGAGAATACGTGCCATCGGCACTGTAAGTGTTAAAAAAAGGGGGAAATCCAACTCTCCCTAGCAATGTCTCATTGAATAAACATAACTAAAAATAATGCATCATAAAATTGTATTTTCGTCTTCTTTTATGATTATTATGACACCACATTTATGATTATGGAGCAACCGAATTCTAATGGTGAATCAGCAATGTCCAAAATGTTCCGTGTGGTCTTGTATCGTGTATCGTGTATCGTGTATCGTGTATCGTATGTCGTATATACCTTTTATTTTATATTAATATAGATTTTCCCGGTCAATTTCATGATTTTGTCATTCAAGATCATATTCCGAGCATTCACTTTCCCGCATTTCACGCTCGCAGCTCTGAAGCAGCTTTCAAATTCAAATTGGGTCATTCAGATTCACTATCCGAGCAATCAATTGTTCATTTGGGTCATTCAAATTCAAAGTAGGAGCATGCTTTTTGATAAATGGGCAAATAAATTCATTTCAAGCCGGCGACCGAATCTCCTTGGTCATTCATATTCGTGAAAAGGCAACCAAGTTCCAAATAAGTGCATTCAATTTAAAAGATTCATAGTATTTAGTTAGCTTGGGGTCATTGTGGGTGTTTTTATATGATATCATTGTAAATATACAAAGATTGGAAGAAAACTTCAGTAAGAGTCATAGTTATGATAGTGTTGAGTTTCAAATTTTCGACCTTTGATTAGATCATCTTCAGAAATTGTAGGTAAAACTGAACATTTTGATGCCTTCTTATATCAGTGTATACAAAAACAGTTCCTGTTCTGTTTTACCTCAGTTCCTGAAGATGATCTAAATACAAGTCGAAAATTTGAAACTCAACACTATAACTCTCATAGGAGTTTTCTTCCTATCTTTGTATATTCATATCATCCATAATAATTATGGATATCATTGTAAGTGGATACAAATTCAGAACAATATAGAACCCTTAAAAAAAAGAATAAGCATACTAGAGGCCTATGAAAATGGGATTTTTTTTTCTTGTGTGTGTGTGTGTGTTAGGGGTGAGGGATGTGCGGGTATATTGTGTACATTCTAAAAAGGGATTGGTCAAGATAACCAATGTGTTGGTGAATTTGTGTCTGAACATAAAAATTAGTTGAAATCAACCAAAATTTGGGTACATTGATTTTCAACAAATAATTGGGTAATTATGACCATCATCATATTGGTCAATCTTCACCAAAATTTTGGTCGGACAATATGCACCAACATAATAGTTATTTTGACTAATCCTTTTTTCGGAGTGTGCTCGTTTATCAGAAACAACCAACGCTCGTCCCACTCTCCCCCTCGTAGCCCCCTTTTTTTTATCTTCTCCACTAAATTGAGTGCACGAAGTAGGAAATTGATCGCCTGAAAATGAAATTGAACGCCCCAAACAGCGTCATCGTGACTACAAGTTGAATTTGAATGCGCAAGTAGGAAATACAATGCTCGCATTTGGAAATTGAACGCTCATGCGTGATTTTGATTTACGGAAAGAGAATAAGAGCGCTCATAACTGAAATTGATCGATCGGATTCTGAATTTGAAAGCCCGAATGTCTTCGCGGGGCGTGCGTTGCGTGAAATTGAATGCACGTTCATGAATTGGAATGGAAAAAGTATGAAATTGACCGGGAAAACCTATATTAACGATACCATGATTTTATGTTTGGGAACCTGATTCACAAGCTATGCTTTCAAAGGTTTCCTCCACAATACAGCGAGCATTCATTTATTTATACACTTATCATTTATTTGTACTGAATTGATATCAGTATGTATATATATTTTATATCACTCTAAATTGTCGATTTCATAATGATTTTGATATGCAAAAATCAATATAAGAATTTCATTTGTTGTTATTGTGGAAATAAATGAAAATGAAATGAAAAAATGATTTGCGCACAAGAGTAGTAGTGATCAACACAACGAAAGGCCATTTATCGACCCTCTCTTTCCTTCATTTGTGTGGACAGGGGAGGGTGTCATAAGTGGAAATACTTATGAAAACGAATCTCATTTCGAAACTACATGTTGACTGATGAATAAAAGAACATGAAAGGTCACCAATTTTTTATTTCTATTTTTTTTTTCTTTATCCCTTTTGATTTTTTAGTGTAATCATAGGTGCAATTACATTATTCATGTCTTCTGTGCGTAAAAAGTACTTTTGACATGACTCATTTAAAACCTTTCCCTATCATTCATGCGTATCACTGTCATAGTATTCATTTACTTATATCATGGACCTACAATGAATGATAACACACATGTATTCATTTATTTATATGATACACATAATATGTGTTAATGTGGACCCATTGTTTCCCTTTCCATGTACTTTCCATGTACTCCCAATTGCCAATTGATTGGTATTCCACGGGGGCAATGGGGACCTATTTGTTTCAATTTATTATGTATACTGAATTTATGAAATATGATTATCATGTTGTTTGGGTATGACCTGAAAGAGGAAGAAATGATTCATATAGAGCGACCCCCAATTGAGCGATCGGTACCCAACTTTGTCTTACTCCCTTCCCTCCTCTCTCTCTCTCTCTCTCTCTCTCTCTCTCTTTCTCCCTTTCCTCTCTTTCTCTTTCACCCACACCTAAGCACCACCCTATCCTCTTGATCACTTTTCTTTCTTTCACTCTAATTCCATTAACTCCATATTCCATCAACCATCACATCAACTTTATTTATTTTTTCTTGTATGATTATTATACTTCTACCTACTGATTTATCTTTTATACAATTCTTTGAGGGGTCCACATTTAACAAGCCCTGCTTTTCAGTGGATCCCTCCATTTCCTCAACTTTTATTTTATTAAAAGATAAGTAGAAATAGCCTTGCAGATGTTTAATCGAGATTGTTCTATATTTTGTTTTACCCTCATTGTATATATCATAATTGTATGATTATTATTTGCCTACCGAAAACATTTTCTATTTCTTTGTATTGTCTTATTGCTTGCATAGTATTATTGCTTACATATTCCCTGTATTGATTTGTATGGTTATCATTTCCTATTTTTGTAATATGTTGAGTTGAAATGAAATAAAGGAAACTTGAAACTTGAAACTTGAAACTTGATTTGAAATATACAAATCTATCAGGGTGCAATCAATTTTCGAGTCATTGATGGGAAAAAAAATCAGGTTTCCCTATTTTAAAAAAAGAAACACACTGTATATCATCCCTCAGTCACATCAACGGGACCGGCTCCAAACGAACATCAGCCCAAACGAAAAACTGCATTACCACGAGCGGGTCGGTTAGGCGGTGAGACATGGTGTAACTGCAGTGTGACCGAGGGGTGACGCGACATTTGCTACTGCGATAATTGCTCCTGTCTGAATATCTCCGAAGACAGGGGGTTAGGGTTTAGGGTTTTGATAGGGTTTTGGTCCAAAATGATGTGAGGATAAGGATCAAGGATTGTGTTAGGTTTGGGGTTAGGTTTTATGTTTTACTTAACGTGCATATTTTCCATGGGAGCAATTGTCGTCGGAGCAAATGTCATGGAACCGACCGAGGCTTTGAGAATAATGGTCTGATGGTAAAGCGAGGAACAGGTTGAACGTTGCCATGTCGCAGTGTGATATCCACTAAGTGGTGAAGTGCCACTTGATTTCTCGCTGAGGATGCGGTAAGGATGGCGAACCCTAATTCCCTGATTTGAGTTCGAAAGGGAAAGAGGAAGAAGGGAGAGAGGGAGAGAGAGAGAGAACAAAAGAAAGAGGATTAGAGCGGGGGGGGGGGGGTACATTTCAATTCATACTTTTGTACTTGCTCTGTAAACTATGTTCTTGATAATGGAAACTCGAAAATGAAATAAATTCGGTGTATATGAATCAATCAATCAATCAATTAAGAGGAAAGGCAGAGAAGGAAAAGAGAGTACGAGACAGTGAATTATCTTTTATTTTAGTTTATTTTCACAAATCTGAATCTTACTGTAAGCTCGAGCGACCTAAAAAGCAATGATTATGAGACGATGGTGATACGATGAAAATGATGACGGCACTGGTGATGGTGACAAAAATTATGATGGTCATTGTGATAGCGATGACAATGATGATAATGATGATGGTGATGATGGTGATGATGATGATGACGATGATGACGATGATAACGATGATAGTGAAATGACTCGAGGATTATGATGATAATGATTCTGATAGTACGGATTCTGCATTATGGCACATTACAGTCATCTGCAGCTTGATTAATTTGATTCATTTCTTGATTTGACTATGATCAAAGAAAACAAAACACTCACCAGACTTTTCTTTCATTTGCAAAGTCATCTCTTTTTCAGCATTTAATTCACATGATAATAATCATATCTTGCATAAGTACAAAAACAACGATTACACTTATTCACTACCAATGGAAATACGAGCATTTTCTTACGAAAACAGGTTTTGTTGTTGTTGTTGTTGTTGTTGTAAATAATGGCTTGTAGGCCTACACATGATAAGTACACGGCTTGAATATACATTATAAGATGGCTACTGCTTACTGCAGTAGGCCTACGCTGTCGTGAATTTCCAACAAGGACCAACGAAATTAAAATCCTTTGACACGATTCCATGAATGTTAAACTCCTATATGCAATAAACATACATCTCTTTCTTTCATATTTGTGTCCATTCTTTCTTACATGCTGGCACGCAATCTAAAAATGGGGTATATTTAACCTTTGGCAAATTTTCTGCGAAAATCCTAGCTTGAATGAATAATTTTTGTATAGATTTACATCCTCTCTCTCTCTATCTATCTCCCTCCTTCTTTCTTTCATTCTTTCACCATTCCAATTCTTTCTAAATTAAGCGGAGATATTTTGCTGTCCCTTGGCAAACAACCCCATTGAAATTGGAAAGCGAGCTGAAACTCGAAACCGTTTCATTTAGGTTTGGATTCGAAACGCATATTTTGGCAAACTGACGATACAACCCATGCTGCAATTTACCATCAATTTTACTCAAATTTCAAAAGTAATCAGAATTTCGCATTTGGAGGAGTTCTTCCACTTCTTCATATTTGAGCTTATATTTAAAATACTCTGGGGAAATCAGAAGTAAGTGGTAGTAAAGAAAGCTTATATACTGATGATATTCGTTTTCGAGCATGGACCTTAAAGCTAAGTAAAAATAAACCTCGAAATCCACAAGTTCTGTCAGAAATTTTGACGATTTGAAAGTCTTTTACTATCCCGCACGTATAATTGTTTATTTTGCGCATTGTGAGTGGATACTGGTTTGGTATTTCCAGAATTCCTTTTCCATCAAGTTTTAACCAAATACAAGCTTTTCAATCCCATTTGAATCTAGATTTTGATCTTTGTTTTAAATCGTTTTTCATTCATTTGCATAATTTATCACGTTTGATTTTTGATGCTGCAGTAAAGAAAACGACAATTTCTCCCTAAAGGCTTCCTTGGATTCATAATAGTAAACAGAACCAGTTTGAAAGTCATATTTTGCAATTCACTGTATCCACAAACCAGACCTGGCAGAAAGGAACTTTATTTTAATTGAAAAGAATGCAATTTATCAAACACAGTTTGGTGACTGTGTCGTCCTTCCATTTAAATGAAATTGCTTAAACTTTTAATCATTAATTACGGGTTTTGTGAATACAGTGAGAGGGTTTGGAATTATTTATAAAGTTAAAGTTCATTATGTGAAAGCATTCTGTGCACACTGAATAACACACATTATGAATATATTGTATCCACTCACTGCGTACACATTTTGACACACTGATAGTGCACTGAGTATCACAGTGTTTGCAAGACACTGTGGAAAGAGAGTACTTGGAATATTTACGTTGTGTTGACAGTGTAAACATGGTGTGTCACGTATGTCACAACACTGGCACACTGTCTGAGTGTAACACACTGTGAACACACACACACACACAGAGAGAGAGAGAGAGAGAGAGAGAGAGAGAGAGAGAGAGAGAGAGAGAGAGAGAGTAATACTGCGACAGGAGGGAATACTTTGGAATTCTTCCGCAGTGTTGACAGTGGAAACACAGTGTTTCCACTGTGAAAAACTGTGAGCACACAAAGTATTACAAAGTGTGTCCAAAACTGTAACACTGTGAAAACAGAAATTTATTTGAATACTTTCACTGAGTTGAAAGTGCAAACACACTGTTCACGAATAGGTTTTTCACGTCGTGACGACCCTGTGATTTACTTTGACATACTGTGGCAACATGGCGTAAACGGATCACGCACCATAATCCACCGTTTGTCAAATGATTGGTCAAGTTGGATGAAAATAGACGATATGGAGTGTTTTTCTGGGAAAATACTCCGTCCAGTTTATATTTCTACGCATGCATGATATCCTCTGCATTTTATCAGGGGCATCTGAAACTTAATCCAATCCTGCCGCCTATCCGCAACCTCTGTCGCTTTCATATCGTTCCCACTGCAATAATTAATGAAGGACATCTCTTCGGGACATCTTTTGGAAGCATGCATCGGAATTTTATTCCTATTCCACACAGAGCATGTATAAACTTCTTGTCAGATATGAAGAGGGAGTCTGTATGTTAGTGAGTGTGCGTGTGGGTGTGGGTGTGTGTATATGTGTTAGTAAGATCCTGATAAACCTGTTATGTAATATGATAAAGAAACGAAGAGAATATACGTATTCAACATGAACATGATTGTCATTCTGAACTGATAAAAAATTGTTTGCTTTCTGAAAGTATAAAAGTAAAGTATATAAAATACAATTCCGCCATTAACCTATAAAACTATATTCAACTAGAAATTGATAAAAAGAAATTTGGCAGGATCGTATTGAAAACTGAATTATAATCTGCATTTCTTTTATTTGAATTGTAGACAGTCGTAAATCTTATTTCGAGCAAGAGATATCCAGAATAATGCTTTTATCAAAGTTTCTGTTTCTGCGAATTTGACAGTAGGATGTCTGACCTGTTTTTGCATTGACAGTGACGGACTATATGCATAAACTGCATCCTGTAGTCCTCATAAAGAGATGATCGCGAGCCAGGCAACTCCAACATCATACTAGCACTAGCTGGATAATATGTCATTATGAAAGCTGCCTAACAAGATTAATACAGAAATAAACCCGTGATTAAACAACGCCCCGCCAGCTGGAACTGTGGTTTAAATTCGTTTCCCCAGGGCCTCTCTTAACTTTCTAGTCCCCGTTCATACCTCACGCTCTCCTCCTTTTTTTCCTCACATCATATTATTTGCAGACGAGAGGCAATATTTACATCATTATTGGACAAATTTGTGGGACAGCGTTTTCATCTCATGTCGACAGCCTGAGGGCATGGGAATGTATATAGGAATACACCTCTCAATGAACGTCATGATTATCAGACCTAAAGATATGACCTTGAAGTAATGAATCATTCCAAATGATTTGTCCCATGTGTTTGTGAGTTATTTCGTGGTCGGATACTTATGAACTGTTTAATCCTAAAGTAACCCGTTGTTTTATCTGTAAGGTTTTTTTTTTAAGTAGCAAATGCAAAATGCACTTTTCGGTATAAGATCCAGCGGTACTTCACTGTTAATCAAAAAGCAAACCATGACAAGACTCTTATGGTATCATTTCCCCCAATTATTTGTGCTTGCAATACACATAAAATTGACATACTGGAATATCGATCGGTATAATATAGCTCGAGCTAAGAAAATAATCTTTTGTCAGAAAGATACCCACTTTTTAGGTCCGTTTTCAATCTGGAAATCTTGGACATTACCGTGTCGTATCACGTGGACCTTGCCAAATGAGTGCTGCTAATGTCTGCTATTACAACATAGGCATACTGAGAAGAAGATTGTACATCCCAGTTGTGTATGTTAATCAACCTGACAAACTAATAATACCGGTTTCATAAAACTAATTGCAAACATAGTAGGCGCTAGGCCCGTATTCTGAACTCCAGTTTAACTAAAACTTTGGTCTAAGTATGGTTTAAACCCAGTCCAAACCTACTCTTTAAACTGAAGTTTTAGACAATCACCTTTTGAACTCTGGTTTAACTTAAACTCCAGTCTACTGTGGTTTAATTTTGTACAGAAGTTTAGATTGGACTTGCGGTTTAAGTCACTTTTAATTAAAGCCCTGGTTCAACATGTTTAACAAGTTTAAGTTAAACCAGAGTTCATCAGAATACGGGCCTCTATGTTCATGTGTTTGAGATCATTCAGGTCGATACAAGTAAAGCTGAATCACATGGCCTTTAAATGATGTAAAATGCAATCAATGTGATACTGTTAGCATAACCTCCTTTAATTTGGTTATGCAGACATAGTTATTCTAACCAATCGATTAAATGATTATTACTACAGCCATGTTTCTCCATCGACTCTACATCATTGCAAATGAGCTATCGAATGGAAAGTGACGCTCTCTTTTTCTAATAATTGTGAGGAAGGTCCATGAGGCAGATCAAATTCATTAAAAATGTAAACCATTATCACGCGATTTATCAAATCATTCCATGTCTGAGATATTAGATGTTTAGTATAATAAGCAAAAAAAATGCAGTAATATATAATGGAATGTTTGTATGTATACCCTCATTTGTTTATTACACATGTTTTGAAGAAGAAAGGTAGGGTAAGTGTTTACAGCAAATATGTGATTTATAAGAAAATCACCAATTTCACAGTTTATAAAGCGAAACATTTGTATTTTGTGTTTTAAAAAAATCATGTTTTACTACACCGAAATTATGTTCCCCATATGCTGATATAAAATTGATAGGGAAAAACACACCACTTAGCAACTAATGGAATACTAGTAGAGTAAAAATAAAAAATAAAAAAGAGCAAATTGCGAGAATGTTGCTTAGGAAACAGCTCCAAAACTGCATAGGCTCTTATGGATAGTGGAAGGCCAGAGAATATTTTTCATAACTGCATGTGAGCAGACAGACACTGTAGCTCTATATCAGGGAGACAGAGACTCTGTCTCTCTTGTGTGCGTGGGGATGGAATATAATTTGTATTGTAGCTTTCAAAAAAGCAACACGAAAACGACAATTTAGTTTGATTAAAATAAGAGAAGAAACGAATAAAACAATATTTTCAAGTAGGAATGTAGGCCTGCTAAATTTATCAATCTCCCCTCTCGAATATTCTCTCGCTTGCATTATGTTTAACTAAACATTTCTTTTCAATTTGGCGGACGAATGAAAGTTTCTTCACGTAAACCCGTCCTAAATTAATTAACAAATAGCAATTCGTCGATATACATGAAATATAAAACTGGATTCTCAAGGAAAATACCCCAATTCTCTGCCTTTAACAATAAGAAGCAAACTGTACATCCGGAAAATACATTATGTTATTATGATATAATTCCCCAAAGTCCTTAAGCCCCTCTGTCACATTAATCCACATTGCTTTATGGTTTCAAGTATTTCCATAATTATAATCAAGCCTCTTGTATTTTTTAAAGTCTTGTGGCAGCATGAGAATATTAACATGTCCTAATTTTTATGTTCTGAATATAATGAGTAACTCTATTCTTCTTTCGGATATTGATTATTCATCGTGGCTTAGGGTAGCAACTAGGAAAATGAGTCAATCTATTAAAATGATCGTCTTCTTCATGTTTTTCAACTAAGGTTTTTTCATATTTTCAAAAAAATTTAGGGGCTCAGAATGAATTTTAAAATCAGCATTATCAAATTGCTCTTAAAAATCGTGATAAGAATTTTTCCTGAAAACCTGTCTACGGTTGCAGTATGGAGTGACATTAAAGAAAGTGTACCTACTTGGTTTTCAAACTTTTAGTCACTCAATTCTAATTTCCGATTTTTCTTCCAAAATGTTTATTCTGGTGACTCCCTGTGAAAACATACCAGCCCCAAACACAACCTGGAGTCCTACAAAAGTGGTTTCTACCAGTTATACGGAGTGATGTAAGCTTGCATATCCACCCTAGGCAAGGGTTAGGAACTATCGCCTTTATATCCTCTTAAAGAGTATTCGAAAGATACATTTTAAGTGGTCTTAAAGTGCACCAATCATCTGAAGACATCTGGCTCCGTAGGTTAGGGGTTTCATGTCACCATTCTATAGTCAAATTATGAGCGTCAGATATTACTCCTACAATTCAAGTATACTCTCCATTAACATTAAAAAAAACGACTAGTTATGAAGACTAGTCGACGGACACGCACACTCGCGGGCATGAATTATGGCGTTTACGGAATCGAACAGCAATTCGAATCCGTAAACGCTCTAATCATTTGTGTGGTCTTATGTTATCCCTTCTTTTCTTATAACCACTTAAAATGGTAGTTATTTCACCAGCTGTACACAAATATTGTTTCAGGTAATCGGTACACTTTAACATGAGGAACCACTTCGCTTGGTACTGAATCCACTATAAAAAAAGTATCGTATATGCTACTAAAAATCGTTTAAATTGCTTTATTGAAAGTGGATGCTATCATTTTCAAACATTCGCACTCCATAACGAAGTGATCGCTAATACTCCTTTCATATACGCCAATACCGCAATATTACGGTGATATTGCGGTATTCTGCCTAGGGTCCTATCCGTAAAATAGCCACAAATTAAGCGCAAAAAAGGAGGAAGCAAATACGGTGAAATTCACTTGACCCCCTCCCCCCTCCGTTCATATACACCACCGAAAGGAGCATATCCGTAAAATTTCCGCAACATTTGCGGCTTTTTTGTGGATAGGTGGCGTATATGAACAGGGTATGACTCCTCAAACATTGTCAAAGAACTGATTTCAACTAATGCATATTTAGAGAGGAAGCCACGTCTTTTTTGTTTATGTATTCAAGACTGGCTGTAAGTTCCAAAAGAAGATTGGGCAGAGAGGGCAACTTAAAGTATAACAGACTAATTTACATCTTTGGCTGGTTGAAAAATGTATCTGGCATTGGTATCAAAATCTTGCACTCCATTCAGCAGCGCCAACAAATAGGCTGACTTAGATGTCTTTATCAAGTTAACTATTCACTATCGAGAAATTGCACTTTTGGAATGCCTTAACGCTAGCTTGCTGCATATATATTACATAAACATACACATGACAACCACTCTCAAATATACATAATATTACAACACTAATATATCACAGTCATCAATGTAGAAAATTATCAAAAAGCATTGCGCTACGTCATGTACAATGGCTATTATAATAGTTATTGTTTGTCTTCGTGCATCACATTCAACTCAGTTGCATATTGGAAGAATTGTCTTTTTTCACGAGCAGTAGGCAAAAACCTGGAAAGAAACGGCGATCATTCGTAAGCACTTGGTATAACACATTGATGACGTCATCATTGAACGATGCATCCACGTTTCTTTCTAAATCCTGTGCCTTCAGCCGATGTCTCTTCTTCTTCGTCCATATCGCCTCTCTTCACGCTGCGAAGCGCGTTGTTGCGCACCTGAAGAAGGTCACTGCGCAGACTCGGTCGGCGAGCGTTCGGCGAGATTACGCCACAGGCGTCGCTAATGCGCTTGCGGAGCGTTATACCCCTCGGGTTAGACTTGGGTGAGAGGTCAGGCGGGCCGTTGTTGTCGCTGCCCCCGACTTTGCGGTGTAACGACGGGGTCATCTCGCTGGGAAGCCTCGCGTGCTCGAAGAGCGAATGGAAAAGGCAGTCGATGTTGATATTGTCCTTGGCGCTGACCTCGAGGCAGGAGCACCGTTTGGCGGAAGACACTGCGCGACGTGCATCGTCGAAGTCGATTTCACGGAAGTCGTCACGATCGACCTTGTTCCCAGCGAGTACCATTGGTGTAGATTTGATCCCCTTGGCTCTCTTGGTCTCGATGATTTGCTGTCGTATACGTAGCACTTCTTGAAACGTCTCCTTGTTGTCTATGGTGTATACTAGCATGAAGGCATCTCCTGAATAAAGACAGAGAGAGAAAGAAAGAGAGAGAACGAATATGAAAATACCGTTTCATCGAATAGTGACACAAAATGACAATCTCGAAATTGTGGACCACAGTGCACAAAACCGACAAGTAATAACACCAAAAGTCCATTATGTCAGTCTTGTGGGCCTTTGGACAACTTTTGTTAGGTGCACGAGGCTGTGGGTCATCGGTCTACAAGGTTTGTCCCAAACATTTTTAATCAGAATTGTATTGATGATCTGTGATGACATGGATGACGGTGAAGATAATTTGTGAGGAAATAGAACGAGTGGTCTACATCGGTTCACTTGGGTAAACCAAGAAAATTGTTTTGACTGACGGTATGACTGATGACAAAGACAGATGGGCGGAACTATCGGAAACGAAATAGAAGAGAAATAAACAGATGTAGTCTTAGCCAAATCATATAACGTCGAAAAGGACAAGAAGATATAAGCCTCAACTGCTGTCCTTGAAAACAAAAAAAGAGACAAATCACGATATTATTGCGGATAAACCAAACGACACCCCCCCCCCCCCCCAACAATGAAAAGAGAGAAATTGCATGGGATACAGCGTCTCAAAAGTTCCCATAAACAACAGCCATCGACCTGGAATGCATTCAACGTATTTTTGTTAGCTAGAAGTTGCACTATCAAGAAGCCCAGTCCAGCAACTATTTTCAATTATCATAAGTGCAGTTGTGAAAACAGCAGCACGTTTTTAGAAACTCCATCCCGCAGTTACTGCTTCTTGCAGTACTATCTTCAGAGGTGTTCCTTATCGCGCCTAAGACAACATGGTGCGGTTGTGGCGAAAAGGAATACAGTGTTGAAATATGCAGTGAAAACAAGGATTTTTTTTCAATCATTTCCATAATGTGGCTTATGTTTTTTTTCAGACAGTGGCGAATTATGACGAAGTACAGTTCACAGTACGGACATGTAGCCACAGGGTGTATTACAGTGGGGCCACAGTGTAACACAGTACAGCTATGGCGTTTAAATACGCCATAGAGTGGGTTGGAGTGCATTCAAAGTATTGAAACATATTTTGCTGTTTGAAAAGGAATACAGTATTGAAATATGTACAGTGAAACCAAAGAGTATCTCAAACATTCCCATAATGTAGCTTAATGCTGTTCAGACAATGACGCATTGTGACGCAGAGTATCAACAGAACGGACACGTGCCCGTTAGCCACAGGGTGTATAACAGTGTGGAAACAGTGTGACACAGTACAACAATGTGCAGTACAGTACAGTAACTTAGTACAGCTATGGCAATTGAATACGCCATAGTGTGGGTTGGAGCGCTTTCAAAGTATTGAAATATAGTTTGCTGTTTGAAAAATAATACAGTATTGAAATATCCACAGTGAAACCAAAGAGTATTTCAAACATTCCCATAATGTATAGCTTAATGCTGTTCAGACAATGACGCATTGTGACGCAGAATAGCCACAGCACGGATAGGTAGCCATAGGGTGTATCACAGTATGGTCACAGTGTAACACAGTACAGCAGTTGCGTTTGAATACGCCATACAATGGGTTTCAGCGCTTACAAAGTATTTAAATATATAGGAGAAAACAATTTCCCACCGTTTTTGCAATTAGTGACACAGTGTGAAAGAGTGTGGATACAATATGAACACAGTGTAACACAGAATGACTATAATGGTGTCCTCGCACAAAAGCTTATCCAATATGAGTTTAAAACGCTCTCTTGGTAATGACAAAGTGAGAACCCAATTTCCCACCATTAATGACACATTTCGCCTACAGTGTGGACACGGTGTGACCACAGTGTGTCTACCAGCACAATGGAACCTCATGGCGATTTTAGAGTTCTTTCATAGAGTAAAGAACGCGAAACCCTTTGGCTTTCGTTTCCGCTTTGAGTCGCACAGGGTGACACGGTAATAAATATTATGTTATTTACGTTGAGTCTCAATTCTGAAGCGGTAAGTTAATATCTAATGTAGATATTAAGAAACCTGAAAGATAGAAAGAAACTGTGAACTATATTTCAGAATAACAAATACGTCTCCCACGATCAATTGTCTACACCAATCGTCACATGAAACATTTCAGCGAAGAAAAACGAGGTCAATGAATAGATGATTGTTGTAATAAAGACCTTGAAGATATGATATATTTAAGCTGAACCGCGGTAAATTGTATACTTCTTTTTTGAAAACAAAAATCGGAATAAAGAAAGAAGAAAAGAGGGGGGAGCGATAATGTTACCTCTGCCGAGCAATTAGACGTAAATCATCGTATCGCGCTTGGCATGCATGTGGTTGTGTTTGTCTAATCCCTTTCGCCGTGATGAATTGGCGGGAAAACTGGAACCAACCGATGTCGTCTGCACACACTATTAGGTTACCGTCTACCAAGAAATAACTCTACCCCAAAGGGCCAGTCAGAATTCAGCGATAACGAGATGCTAAATTAAATGTACACTCTACAGTTGCCTTACTATGAAAACGCTCAAGCACGCAAGCATACTCATAGGTACATCACGTGTAGAATGTACCTTTGATAACGAGTTTTGTTATCGATAGCCTTATCGGTCATGTCTGATCAGCCCTTTATTTTGCTCTAAGTGTAGCTTATCGGATGATATGTAACTAACAAATTATTGTACTTCACTAGGAATGCCTGGTGTTCATGCTCAAGAAAACATCTTTCGTGCCTAGACTGTAGTGACATAAGTTGTACTGATTACTTCAATTATTTTGGTTTTCATTAAGTATTCTGAAACACCTGGGCTTGAAAGTGGAAAAGGGCAACTTTCTCATTAAAACCCTCCGGTATCTATTTCTCATACTGCTTGAGATGGACAGGTGGACTATTTCACGAGGGTTTGGCCAACTTTTTTACGAAATTACCATTCGACGTCCTGACCACAAGAAAACGTGTCGATTTTACTGCCTCCCTTTCAGCAATGTTTCAATTAGTTTGTTTTTCAAAGTCCGTCTGACATGTCTGAAAGCACTTGTGGGGTGTTTCACAACGACTAAGAGTGACTCAAATTTGTCTTTACTATGGTAGGCCATTCATGCCACTGTTTGCTTTCACCATCGGTCTCTCAAGGGATGCGCAAATCATTGTCACAAATTTGAAAATTTTACATTTTTTGTTTTCTTCATCAATGAACTATAAAAAAAGTTGTCAATTCTGCAGGTTTGTGATCATGATATACAAATCCTTTGAGAGATCCACGGTGAAAGAAAACAGTGGCATGAATGGCCAGCCATAGTTAAGTGCGATTTGAGTCAATTAGTCTTTTTTAAACACCCCCAGTTCTCCGACGAATTCACCATGATAAAAAGTAGGGAAATCAAAGAAGAAATCCCCCATCTCCCCTCCCCTGATATAGATATAGAGCGAATCTTATCTAAGCCGCTTATTGAGTATATCCCATGCTCTATGATCCTAGACTCCATCTCATTTCGAATTCATGTGATCATTTAATATTGATAGATAATTTCAAGGTGTCTGCACTTGTCTTCTTTTGTGTCTCATCCAATCAGATCCAATGTGACTCCCATCTTGTAAAGTCATAAATGCAGTGCTAAACAAAACCTATACCAGGAAATCACAATGATTGTTGATTAATGATTAATGCTCTGCGAATCTACTAGTACGAGAACTGCGATAAAATTGAGATTTACTTATGAAATCTAGTTTACTGTTGAAATAAATTGTAATTCAACGGGGGGGGGGGGGGGG
The DNA here is from genome assembly GCA_029962745.1 of Echinometra lucunter. Classification (NCBI taxonomy): domain Eukaryota; kingdom Metazoa; phylum Echinodermata; class Echinoidea; order Camarodonta; family Echinometridae; genus Echinometra; species Echinometra lucunter. Next base: position 16,043,493 of record CM057155.1, on the reverse strand, counting down.
GGAGGGGGACAAGTGGGCGGAGCGAGAATTCAGATGATGCTACAAAAGATAGAGCAAAGGTCGAGGGGATAATTACTGCACAGTGTAAAATGCGGTTCAATTTGTACTGCATAATTTGCACTGTTGAGTTTACCCTGATACCATTGGGAAGTTGAAATTTTGTATTGCATTTTATTCAATCAGAGTTAAAATGAAAAATTTGCACAAAATCACACAAATATCTGAATCACAGATAACCATGGGCGTCAACAGGCGGGGGACGGGGGGGGGGAGACATGTTCCCCCCACTTTGAAAAGTGGGGGGACATCATATCATTTGTACCCCCCCCCCCCACTTTTGGGGGATTAGAAGTATTGAAGTAGACAAAAGACCCTGCGAATATGCACCAAATTGCATTATTTCTAGCAAGAAATCCAAAAAGCTCCCTACTGTGGGAGGGGGACACCCCCTCCCACACCCTCCTCCCTCGCTCGCTTCGCGAGCTCGGGCTCGATCACTTCGTTCCCTCGCTAATGGTCCCCCCACTTCTCAGAACCGGTTGACGCCCTTGCAGATAACTGAATCTGAATTTCAATCTGAATAACAACGGATAGAATTATGAAAGATATTTCTGTATCAGTAGCTGAATTCAAAATTGAGAACTTGAATACTTTCATTAATGAATGAAAAATAAATTGTTGACATGATACAGAGAATGAAAATGCCTGTAAGCATTTTCTGCTTACATGTATCCCCCTTATTTTTTAATTTGTTTATTTCTTCATACAATATCATTCATTCATATTTTTTCAAGTAAATTTTGATATGTTCATTTATAGAAACAGCGGGGTTTTTCTTTAAAAGAAATGTCTTTTCATTTTATCCGAAAGCGGTCGCGGTTAGAGCACTGATATTTGAACAGTTCCTAGAGAGCAAATCAGGCGCAAATAACTTGAGAATATTGCCTCCAATGTGATTTCAGAAACATTCCCAACCAGCCGCACACTTAAAAAAAAACAGAAAAGAAAAGAAAAAGAAAAGGAAAATCGAGCCAAGAGCGAATCACATGCTCTGCGCCATCCCCAGTGCAATTTTGAAATTTGCAATTTCTTCTTAAGTGGATAATCCTTCTCAAAATCTTACGTAAATAACATTAAACACGTCGCATACCGCCCCGCTGAATTACTTTCTATTGACATTTTGCAACATGTGGCAATGGCAGACGACCTCTGCTGCGAGACAGACATTGCACTTTTCCTTTTGGCGGGAAAAAGGCCCGCCAAACACACGGAGACACACTCTCAATCTATTCCCAATAGCCCGCTAATCGGAGATTTTATTTGCTGCCTTTGGAAACGAGCACGGGTGTACGAGTTATAGAACCAGGCATGCACACCCCTAAAACTCATACAGGACACCAAAAAGCCTCGTCGAGAAATTAACGGTGGGTGATAAATAGTAAAATCGTTGCTTTTCTATAACAAAATGAACTTCAGATCAACTGTGAAAATAAGTTTATCATTTAATTTAATCTTTTTTTTTGGGGGGGGGGCAAATGTTATGCATACCTTTTCTGCAAAAATAGTTGGTGATGATCATCAGGCTTTTACAATGCTTGCCTGTCATTACAACAACTAGTACAGTGTAAATGACAAAGGGTTCTAAGTATCACATAATCAATAATGCCCTTGGGAAAGATGTTTGTTTGTAAAATATAGGCATAAGCCTACTGACCTCCGATTTATTCGAGGGATATTTACCCACCTGCAAAGTGATAGGTTACAATTACATTTTCGAGCGATAAATCGTCACCTCATGATCTTTCGTGATTCATTCAGTGTTTTTCATACCAGTTGATTTCCATATACAGTCATGTCAGTGGAATGTAAAATACGGTGGCAGATATAAAAAAAGACACTCACTTTAATATCAATTTCGACGATCTATATGTTGACTAATCTTACATTTCGGGATAAGAGGATTAAATGAACACATTCGTGCCAGCGCCGTGCAAAATATCGGGTCGACCATGCGCGTCAATTTAGTTTTATATTTCTTTATGGGGGGGGGGGGGGCATACACACACCCACACACGAAAGAGGTCCTCAGCTTAAAATTTTGGGGCAAACTGTGTTGTGTCCCCCACCCTTGATAGTTTTTTTTTTCTTGTGGGGGAGGGGGGACATGTCCCTCTGTCTCTTCCCTGACTGACGCCAGTGGGGTCGACGCTTGTCTCGTCTTTATAGTCTCCTGGCTCTAAGGTACAAATATAAGTCTGAGGAAACTGAGTTCTGCCTTGCCCGCAAGATTGAACTTTTATGTTATAGTTTGCCCGCGAATCCTTTTTTCAAATCGTAGATTAAAATCATTCAAACTTGAATTAGTAATGGTAAAAAAAAAGTAGTATCATAACAGAGAAGAGAAATCGATAGAGAGGTGAGATGAAAAGATGGAAACAGAAACAGAGGGGCCAAGAAAAAAAGCAGAACTATTTTTTAAAAATGAATGAGAGAAAATTAGTCATATAGAGAGAAAAATAAAAGAAGAGAGAGAGAGTGAGAGATAGAGAACGCTGTTAGGAGGGTGCAAGACGCTGGAGGTTCATAGCGCGACACGCACGTGGATTTAAGACAAAGTCTGGCCGGATGTGATCATAGCCTAGATACAGTGTCAATAAGAGCTGTATATGGTGTATATCTTGAATGGTAAAATATTTCAGTTGATGAAGGAGCATTACAACGATTTTAAAGTAACATTTTTAATTTGAGTTAATTCCAATCATCAGCTAGAAATTAGCCGACACCCCCCTCCCCGGATTCTTTTCCTCACAACCTCGGTGTCACAAAATGAAAGGTCACCCGCTGTCACCTTAACATTGTGACATTTTATTCATCCTTCGCTGTATTTTCTGGTCGCAAAATGAAATTTCAAGTGTCCTTTGCCGGGTTTTACGTTGATGAATTGACAAACGAGTAGCCAACACGAGGGAGACTTGGAAATCATCCTAGCACTTTTATGGTTCATACCCCTGTTACACCAACAACGGTTACACCAGACGGACCAAAGACCAAACAAAAATTACATTACTGAACTGAAGATTGGGTCACTGTTTGAAAATCAAAACTGTTTCCCTTCTTTCCATGATTCCCCCTCTCCTTCTCTCCATCTCTCTTTAACTCTTGTTCGCCTTGTCTACATCTCTCTCTCTTTCTCTCTTTCTCTCTCTTTCTCTCTCTCTCTCTCTCTCTCTCTCTCTCTCTCTCTCTCTCTCCCCCCGTTATACGCTTCTTTATATCTTATTTATTTACCACTTGTGGGACAGTACACCCTCACAGCAAAAATGCTGTTTACGTAGGGGTCCATTTACACATTTTAAAAAGAATAAAACAAATATATACACTTCCGCCACTTGTTTCTCCCTCTCTCTCTTTCTCTCTCTCTCTCCCTCTCTCTCTCTCTCTCTCTCTCTCTCTCTCTCTTTCTCCCTGTTCCATCTCAATGCTTTATTCCTTTCTTTAATCTTTGTCTATCAAGCAGTCTCTCGATATATTTTCCTACTTTGTGTTTTTCCACATCAACAATTCCAAAATTATGAATACTATTTTATTCAGAGTGGTTTAAATTTTGGTACAGTAATTTTCCTGAATTAATGTAATGTTACTTATGTAAATTTTTGCCCTATGTAGGCTACCCTGATTGCATTTCAGATATTTTTTTAACTGTATACATGTCATGTACTGTTGTGTTTCTTTTTATTCCAGGGCCCCATAGAAGATTAACTTTTGTTGAATAGGCTCCTCCATTGACAGACCCATCAATCAATCAATCAATAAATAAATAAATCAATCAATCATTAAAATCAATTAAAATCAATCAATCAATCATCAAAATCAATCAATCAATAGATTTATACATTAATAAATAAATCAATCAATAAATGAATGAATAAGAAATAAAAACAAATCAATTAATGAATATTTGAATAAAAATTGGAAAATGAAATTTGATAAATAAACAAACAAACAAACAAACAAATACATGAATTTATTAACAAACAAATAAAGAGTACCTCGAGTGACCAAGCTTTATTTGTTATCGAGTCGTTTGAGTCGGTTTAGCGGTGTGATGGGGGTTCTCGAAATTTGATCTAGGAAGGTGATAGACGCTATTTCTATTCACATTGACTTCCAATATTGTACCATGCTCTTCATCTCATATCTCTTCAACGTCTGTTTTTTCTTTCCTCGCTCAATTTTTCATCATCTTCCTTTCTTTCTCCCATCTTCATTACATTTCATTTCATTTCATTCGATTAACAGTATTTGAAATTTTTACAAAGACTTTCACTTTACAAGATCATTATGAACAAGCATGGAAAACTGAAAATTAAGAATGAACCTGGCCCTGAATTCACTATGTGTATCAAATTATTAAATGGTAAGTATGTAAATAAACGACCGCTGTAATGTGGAGGAAACCTTAGAAAGTGAAGCTTGTTATTCAGTTCCCCTACTTCAAAATTACACAGGCTTTACTTTTGTTTTCTGTATCCTGACTATCTCTCTTTTTCATTTTTCCCATCCCCCTCACTCTCTCTCTCTCTCTCTCTCTCTCCCTTTCTCTCTCCTTTTCTCTCTCTACTCTCTGCCTATGTATGCTCCGCTGCATCTCGATAACCTATCTCTTTTTATTAATACTATCTCTATTTTTGTCTCTCTGTTTCTCTGTCTCGCTCTTTGTCTCTATCACACTCTATAACTCTTTGTTGCCAACACCTTCTTATCTGGAGGTATCGTGGTGTAGTGGTTCATGCAGAGTTAAGGGCGCGAATCCCAGCTTGGCAGCAAAGACTTTTAGCCAGACATTAATCCAAGTTTGCCTCACTTCGTCGACGTGTAATGGGGACCCGATAACAATTATGCCGAAACGCTTAGAAAGCGTACATAGTATTGAGCGCTACACATTATCATTCTTTAATTATTATCATCATCCTTCAAGGTTTATAATGTTACTCATTCGAACCGCTCATTCCGGGTTCCCACTTCATGAAGTTTGAGGGGAGATTTATTACCACCATGAACATAAGATTAGAAAAGAAAAAAAAAAATTCTTCAAACTAGTCTTGAAAATCAGGGGGGGGGGGGGAGTCGAATACTGCGCCTTTTTAGAGAAAAGAATTCCCCTCCCGGATACCTTCATCTAAACGACGACGGTTTTAGATAAAAACTCCCTAAAACACCCTAAAACTTAGGGATTTGAGGGCGGTGTTTTCTAGGATAATATTGAACATCTGACTTGAGGGGGGAAGCGCTTACTCAGATGGTGTGCACGTGCCTTTTACTTCGTTTCCAAGAGATCCTGCCTTTATACAGCGTGCGCTATCACTTGAATGAAAATGTTGATTTTTCACTAAACCGCGAAAACTTCCCGGAATGACACGAGTCCCTTCATCAGGTTGGTGCCATGGTTGCGTTGAGATTAAATGAATTCGGGATGTGGGAGATCACAGAAAATAAACCTTTTAGAAGATAAAAAATCTTTAAAGATGTGATATTTCTGTCAAAGGGGATATCATTTTTTTTCTTAAAAATGGGGGAAGGGTTGTACACAGAAAATATAATGCGCATTCCTGACCAACATGAAAAAACCATTAAGGTATTATTTCTTTAATACCGTTGTAGCTTAATTCATTTTTCATTTATAATCTGCAATATCCTTTCTTGTATCCCGATGATACTGAATTAATGCATGTACTCTATATAATATCATGGGTAAAAAATGTGAAATTTTTTTCCCTACGAGGGTTACCTTCTTTCTGATAACAATGTCCTAAAATTACTCCATAAAGGTGGCTTAATCTGCTTTTTTTTTTCTTGTATCCTGCGAATGTTGAATAACCTACATACTCAGGTATTACAGATGGAAAATATAAAGAATAATCATAAACAAGTGCGAAATATCTAAGATTACTCCTAAGCGGGTTAAGACTCGACAAACATCCATACTTCAGACAAATCTTTTTTGTTGTTGTTGTTGTTCAAAAGTCAATTATGAATACCCTCTTTCACTTTAATTTTCTTTCGATTTGTTTCAAGAATCCGAGGCTTATGTCATTGGTAATTTTGTCCTTGATGCAGAGTTTTTTTCCCCTCAAAAGGTAATTAAGAAATACTCCATTTCATTGTGCTATTCCTCTTGATCTTCGCGAGTGATCCAAGTCATATGCCACAGCTACTTTTGACGACAGGTGGTTTTCACCAGACGATAATGTCATCTGGATCAAGGCGCGTCCATGAAGTCTATATTAAATATTCATTACTATTTTGATTAATTCACGCCAGAAACCCACTTAGAACACCTTCTTTCGTATTGGATTGACCTAATAAACATCCTTCGTCGTTCTTACATGTCTCTCCAAGCGAGAGAATACCATGGCCTAATTTGAACGAAAGATATGGAATATGTATACAAGATGTAATGGAATACTGCAAAGGTTCTGGCGGTCGCGCCACTATCGGCGTGTGATTGTGTGGATTGTATCCGGTGATGGTGTAAAAAAAAACATGACGTTAGCAATTTTCGGTAAGAAAAGCATGCGGACTGTTAAACACAAGGTAGGGGGTTCGAATCCCTGCCACAGCACTAATGTCCTTTGGCAAGACACTGATCTACTTTTTGCCACACTCGACCCAGGTGTGGCATAACTGGTATAGGATTTATTCTTGAATGTACGAAGCGCTACGGTCGCTAGAACTGAAACCGGGGAATAATATCAAAAGTCTTTTGGAAGCACATAGAGACGTTATAAATATCACAATGTGCATGATATGCGTCATGCAAGTATGGCATAATGATATTATTATCATTATTATCATTTTCATCATCGAACTTGATTACTTTATATAGGCCTAGATTTTTTTTTTAAATCACATGAATCATCTGCACCAAAAGAAATATTCCAAAAAGTGGAAAACTGAATGCCTGCAACAAGTTTTCTCTTCAATTAGATAAAACATTCCAAAATTAATGATTACCAAAACCAAAATAGCAAGATTCTGTCTTAATTTAGGTAAAATGCCTTAGAGTATTTTCTGCTCTAGATATTATGTAATCATAAGCTTGATAGCACATCTAATGAGCCACAGGCACAATCTATACATCTTATTTAATGGTGATCTGGAGTATCTATAGGATTATAGGTCTTCCGAGAATTGTCATGCCGCATCAAGACTGGACCTAGGGGCGGATCCGTGAATTTGTATATAGAGGGGGCACTGTTCCGAAACATCTAGGATAATAAAAGGGGTTATGTTTTTTCTTTTGTTTGTTTGTTTTTGTTTGTATGTTTGTTTTAGATGGACAAAATTGTAAAATGGTGTTGGGGTACATTTCCGGTTTGATGAATTGAGGAATGCAAAATGAGTAATAAAAGGGGGAGGGTGCCCCCTTAAATCCACCAGAGCATGAATAAGTCTCCCTTGATCAGTGTATAGATATTCATTACACGCTGAGAGAATAAAGTCACTGGGGGTGTCTTGAAATGCCGATCAAGCCTGCAGATTGGCGTCAGCTCGGGAAAAGGTAATGAATATTGACGACTTCATTTCTGGAAAAAATAAATCGGGTGATACAGTCGGGGATGAGGAACAGAAGAATAGGAAGCAAAAAAAAAAGACGATAAAAGAATTCAAAACAGATAATTCTAGAGATGATACACTTTCAAAATGATTATGAAATTATACCCACTGTTTTCTAATTGTACGTTTATTATTCAAATTAAGCAACAGCCTCGAACCTTCTCGTTAAAAATGTAAAATTTTATAAGCGCGGCAAAACAGAAAATATGGAAAATGGTTGTGTATAATTTCCTTTCTGGATAACACTGAAGTCAGTACCATTCGAACGGGTATATGGAACTTGTATTCTGTCATATCGTATCTTCTCAAAGATAAATATAAAAATCCAATGCATTAACAGCTTTATACACTTCAGCACATTACTGGAGTTAGGTAACGAATGTGTTAAAAAAAAAACACATATTCGTGTGGCGCCTTCCTAAAGGGAACCACGTGACCAAGAAGCGGAACCAACTGGCGGCACGACGCTTCATACATATTTCCTAGACAAAAGGTGACGTGAAGTTGAACAGTGGTTTCATAGAAAATGTCGTAACTCGTAATGCTTTTTTAATGCAATTACAATACAATTAATGTTGTAAATGACATTACCGTGGGCTTCGCTCAACTGGTTCGTAATAATTATCAAAAATATATTTTTTTCCAAATATGCATTTGTTGTAGGCCGCAAGGTACGAGATCTGAACAATGATGGCCCGGTGGCCCTTTGATCAAACTGCCGTGTCAGAACCTGCATGTAATGATGATTAATTGGCAGGCTTATCAACAAATAGAATATATCCAACGTGCAAAAAATGGCTTCGTTATAGGGTTTGTAGAATTACTTAATTATTTTCAACTTGATACTAGAGGGCTGAATGTGAAAGAATCAAATTACCTACCTAAAGGAGAGGAGATTCATGTATGTAGTGATGATATTCCATTATGATTGAATCTAGTTTTTATACCACTCAAGCCTTTGTCATTTGTAATCCAAATGCTTCTGATAATTTTCAGTTACTGCTCTTCTTCTGGTATTTAAGGTTCTATAATGTCAAAGATGACAGTCTTTATACAACAAACACAGGTCAATAGATTCATTCTGTAGCCACAAAATTGACAGTTGATCTTTCTTTATTAAATCGAAAATCTTTTTGATAAGAAATTTAATTTTCCACGCAGACGGGAGACTGTACAACCTCATGTTTCACCCTCTAACTCGATGCGAATGCAAGAAAGAAAGAAAGAAGAAGAAAAAAATAAAAGAATCGTGAGCAATATTTTTCTGACGTAACCCGATCTTGTGGAATTTGCGAGTAATGTAATATGTCATTTGCCTGGATTCCGGAGAAAACTCGCGTTATGCCTTGAGCTTATCAGATAGCTCAGGAAGTAGGATGAGATTTACTTGGGAGATAGGATTGCGTTGCTCGAGGTGACAGGCATGGAAAATAAGTTTGTGAAACCGGGGGCTCAGTCGCGAAGGACCAAGAATAGCGACAAGTCCCTTATATTCCACCGAGGGGAGTTTACCCCGTGCGTCGTGAAGTGGCGCTGTGAGCACCGCTGGGCACTCCCTTATCTTACCTGGTATAGCGAAAAAACACGAATCCATCGAGATGGGTGTGCCGATAGTTCAGGTGTGTGTGTTTTCACTATCTTGGGATGGAAATTTTTTATTCTAAGCCATCCAGCAGAAGACCTGGACCCCTAACGAAAACATCATTTTGCTGATAGGGTGTCCCGTCCCACACGTGGTAAATAAATTAATTATAAAAAAAAAAAAAAAAGACTTGCTGCGGAAAAAAAAATCGTCCCACAACCAAAATATTCAATTGCGGTCTTATTTCCTCAAATTTCCTGAATGAAATTTGCAATTGATGGGTATAATTATAACCAAATCAGAAAACCTATTTATCTTTAAAGATATTATAATACAACGAATTTTCTTTTTGTCCCAGAAAGACTACGATTACTAAACTAATGAATTCCTGGCAAAACTGTTAAGAACTGCATAATTTTTATACCACATATTTTCACACGCTTATAACAAGGCTCATAAAATTCTTGAAAAGATGGAGTACGAAAACGAACAAACAACGTGTTTATTTGGATGATATGCTGAATATCTGTAAATCCCAGAAGGTTTGCCGATTCCAATCTTTAATTCCCAAAATCACGAAAACTGAATAATGGAGACTTACTCGTCATGGTTTCGTGTGTATAATTAAATCAAAGCTCGTTATTGTATTCTACGTAAGCATATAATAATAGTAGATATTTCTATAGCGCCTTTTCCACAAGATACAAAGCGCTTTGAGATGTCATCCCTGGTCAGCATAGGAGATAAAATATATACAAATTACCAGGCAGTGACAGTGTCAGTCTAAAGTCCAACCATGAGGATATTAGAATATATAAGTCTTCAAATTTCACATTTTGATATGGTTGTGACAGTCCTGTTATCGCTTACTAATCTGTCTTAGAATGCAAGATGTTGATTCTCATAACTTCGCGAGAGTAAAATTCTCTGTTCGAATGTCTTGGGGTTTACATGGAGTGTACAAAAAATCAGAACCGAAATGCATTCACCATATCGAGTAATTGAACAAAATAAATACACACTACAATGATGCAGATCAACAAAAGGGGGAAATGCTTGGAAAAAGCACCTTATAGTCCTGGTTATTATATTGTGAAAGGAACTGAATTGTTGGTTAATCTATTGTGGAATGTAAGAAAACAAATATTTATGGATTTACTTATAAATAAAAATGATGTTAATTCCAAAATAGGGGAAATAACTATTTCAAGTTTCATTTTTTCACACTCATGTGGAATTTCAATCGGACTGAATTCCACTTGCAACGCGCTATAAACACTCTGAAATTAATGCCATTATAAAGGCGGGAGAGTAATTTGAAAGTTATCCAACGGCAATGGGCACCAGACACATAATTATTGCTTTCCACAACCTACATCTTAAAAAGTAAATAAAACCTTTAAGCTTGAAGCTTTCGTACACAAGTAATCACCTAAATGGGCTTTCAGGTGGAAAGGTTGTATGTTTATAGTCAATCTGCAAATGAGATTGTAAAATTAATATTATCTGTTAGTCTGATTGGATGATTACGATTGCCTCAAGATTGATGGGTATTTCAGAACAAGGGTTATTCTAAATGCACTTTCATTCAATTGGTGAGAATTATTTCCTCTCTCTCTCTCTCTCTCCCTCTGTCTGTCTGTCTGTCTGTCTCTCTCTCTCTCTCTCTCTCTCTCTCTCTCTCTCTCTTTCTCTCTCAACGTATTCTGTATGAGGCCAAAAGGAACTATATGATAGAGCAACAAATCTTGATAGTTGGAAACCCAAACGGCATTTTATGGCGTTGCTATCGATTGCAATTCGTATAAATCGAGACAATGGCTCAGAGCACTTTACTAATAACGTCTGATTTCCAGAGGGGCGAGGAATTTTATATGATATCTCAATCCTAAAAAAGGTCCCTCAAGGAATAATTACAACTTATATTCTTCGAAAGGAGACTGCGTTCGGGAAATAGTAAGCTGTGCACTGATGTCTGGCATCCTATTTCCAATTTGTTATTCACAGTTGAAAATAGTATAGCAGTGATGTATTCCTTTTTATTACTTTGCCCGTCAATCTTAGAATTATAAATGATGTCAAATTATTCAGCACAGTGATAAGTAAAATAGAAAATATTGGCCCACTTCTTTCCTCTACTTGATAATTCACCTGTCCTCCCCCCCCCCTCATTTTTTTAAAAATACCACTCCATTACATGTACTTTGGTCCGTTTCCTTTTCTTTTCAATTTTGTCTAAATATGTTTATCCATATATTATTTATATATGTTCTTTCTTTTTATTGTTAAAATTGATTTGATTTCATTCTTGTTTTCCTGTATATATGTTTCAATTTATGATTTACATATATTTTGTTTGTTGATTTAATTTTTTCATGTTTATATCTATTTTAATGTTTCTTTTTATCACGGCCCTGCTGAAAAACAGCTTTCAGCTGAATGCGGGCACAATTGTATATATTGTTTTTAACCGTGAATAAATAAAATAAACAAAAACAAACAAAATTATAACAGTGACAGTAGAAATAGACAGAATGGGGAAGTGGGTTAAAAATGGGGCGCAGGAAATGAAAAGAAATCGTAAAATCACTGAAAATTAGCAGGGGCAATGAACAGGTAGGCCTACTGCGTAGCAGATTGAACTACAGACTCGCATAATGAATGGAGAGAGAGAGAGGGGGGGGGGGCGGGAAAATCTAAAGAAAGGGTAGAAAATGAGGATGGATCTAAACATTTATCTTGATTGTGTAGCATACTGAAAAATACTAAAATAATGGAAACTTACATTAAAAAACCCAAATTTTCTAACCTCACAAAAATCACAACGAAATTCATTCAAGATATCGATTAACTATTAAAATAATAAAAGTAGAATGACGAAGATCAACAAAAGCTGGGAATGCTTGAAAAAGCACCTTTCTGGCTGTCATTCGAACCAGCTCAACGGTGCGAAATGGCGATTAAAAAAACCTTTAAAGAAGCAAAAATAAACAACAAAAACAAAAAAAGTTGTCAGTGCCCAATAAAGTCAAACGAAGTTCATTGTCCTCTGGATTCTAAATAAAATTTTATGCATGTTATGATCATAAAATCAAAGGGTCTGGATTCCTAGTCCAAAGGAACAAGGTGAAACTCTCAATCATTACAAGTTCAACTTCATGCTGTCCATTAACTGTGCATCCTCTCGTGGCGAAAGGGGCGGAGGGCAGAGGCGAAGATCTGTCGTGTCCGGAGGGTCATGATTTAAGCACGGACTACACACGCCTGCAGCGACCCGTGCGTGCGTAGATATTAAGAACCGAAGGTGCGGGATATGTAATATGCTAGGAAAAAGGGGTGAGAAGGCTGGGTATGAAATGAAGTGCGCCGGGAAAGATATTTATTTGAAAGAAGTTGCACTAGATGAACAGAAGAAAGAATGTAGGTGGAAGGGGAAGGACGAAAAGAACATCTAAAAAGAATAATAAAATATAGAGAATGCGAGAGAGAAAGAGAGAGGCGAGGAGATAAAGGCAGAAAGACAGAAAGAGGAAAAAGAGAAAGGGAGAAAGAGTGGGAGATAAAAATTAGTTGGATAGGTAGTGAGAAACAGAAGAGGGGAACAAATTAACATTTAGGCAGCTAATTTGTTCATTTAGAAAGAGCATTATTAACAGGAAAATGCATGTAGTCGAAAGAAAAGCAGTATGGAGAGGAGCGAGAAGGGCGGATTTACATAATTAAAGGAAGGAGCCACACGTTAAAAAGATGGACTGAAAGGAAAAACACATATTTTCATGAAGAGCATGGTCAATAGGTACGAAAACTTTGAGAAAATCCCCATTTCACGCGAAGTCGGCTTACTTTAATCTGTTATAATGTAAAACAGCACCCGATTAGGATATAGACCTGGGTTGCCTGATACTAACTCCTACCCTTAGCATAGGAGGGTAGGGGGCTCATGAAAAAGGAAATGATAACAGAAAAATGTATCACTATCCAACGTCTAAAATGTACCATCGTTTTCCATATAAACCCTCAAAAAGCTGTCAAGACTATCCTGCAAAATGAATTGAATAACGAAAAACGTACACTTGGCTCATCTTCCTATATTTCACCATGTTCACTAGCTACCGATATCAATGGACATCGTAAATCGTTTTGACTGCTACTGAGGTGCCGTGGTCGAGTGGTTTAAGGCGCTTGACTGGAGACGCGAAAGTCGAGGGTTCGATCCTCGGCGCGGCACTTATGCCCCTGAGCAAGGCATCTTATCTACATTGCTCTTTTATCGTATATCAAATAAATGAACATGCTATAGGCATTTGAATACCAACGTGTGCAGGTGTTTGTTTAAAAAAAAAATGAAGTTATTTGAAATAGCATTGCTATCGTGATGCTATCGTTTAATGCATCCAATACTTGATAGATAAGCATAGCACGAAACACCACAAGCCTTTAATTCTCGTTCATTCCAGCAAATCTCATATTGGGTATCAAATTTCACGTGGACCAACTTTTCCCGATCCTAGCCCCCTTTCGATACGTGGTATCGACAAGAGATTGTTTACGCCAAAACCACCACGGTTTCAGGGAGACCCACTTTGAGAGTTCTCATGTTCGGATGTTAGTTTTCTGGCAAGCATTCTCGATATTATCCTACCCCCAGGGGGAACAGCCGCCATCTTGTAATGTGAACTGTCCCAGGTGAGGTTTATGGGCTTACCTGCTGAGCTTTGGTGGAAACGTTCCCTCTAATATTTCGCTTCTTATTGCGGGTCCCGCTTCAAGGTAAATTTTGTTGTTGTTTCCTCCATCTCTTGACGGTACTACCAAGGTGCATATAATTTAGTTTTAATGCCGTGATATTTTGAAAAAAAAATCAAGAATAAAACTTCTGATTTCGATAAAAGGAAAGGTATAGTGCTGAATATACGGGATTTGTTTCCGAATCACCACTGTCATGACTGTGAAAAAAACCCAACAACAGTAAAGTAATATTAGTATCGGTATGGTACCGTTGGGTTAGCAGTTTGTCATCTCCAGACACATCCACACTTTTAGTTGAGACTTAGATCACAGTATTTTTTTTTTCTATTTATCCTCCATTGAGGTACTTTATTATTCATAAAATATCAAAAGATACAAGTTTTTACATTAACAAAATTCGCATATCACACAACAATATTTTACAAGAAATACAAAAAATACAATAAAATATGTTACTTACACTACCAGTCACAATTCCTCGGCCCGCTGTCACCCGTCGAGAACCAGAGAACAATAGATTCAGTGGACTGAATCCATTGTTCTCCGGCTCCAACAGGCCAGCCAACAGCGGACCATAAAAACCGTGACTGGTAGTGTATTCACTCAAAGTAAAAACGTATCTTCCGCAACTCAGTTTCATTAAATCTTTTCTGATTGTACTCTAAACTTAGGTGAAATCTTATTTCTGCTTTCAAATCTTTCAATAGATAGTTTCCATGTAACACATGTTTCTTTTTATCATTACATTCTTTGACATAATTCTTATATACAGTATATTGGGCATAATTAAGGATGAAATTGACAAGTTTTGTTTTTCGGTTGCCTATATCATATCCTATAATAATCATTTTTTCATTAATGTCAATATCAAGGCCAAAAATATTCCGAATAAGACACGAAACTATTTTCCAAAATAACCTCACTTTTTTGCATGTCAATAAAAAATGACATATAGTTTCTTTGCAATTGCAAGTACGACATAAATTATCATTCAAAATTCCCCATTTGCATAAATTGTCTTTGCTGGGCAATATTTTGTGAAAAAGTTTAAAATTAAATTGTTTTATTTATTGTCATTAATTTGCTGAAATTTGAATTTAAATACTTCACTCCAATCAAATTCGTTTGACAAGTCTAAACGATCTTGCCAAAAATGTAAACAAACGGGTTCTTCTTTATATTTATCCACTAACAAACTATAATAGTGTTTAGCTGACATTTTCTCGACATTTATTGAGTCACCTGTTGCTAACTCAATCACATTGGGTTCTTCTTTTTGTAGCCGTTGTGGGGTTCTTGTATTACGTAATTTCTCTAACCAGAAGTGTGGAAATGCCTTTTTGAGTTTTGACATTTCGAAAGAAGTAAGCAATTGTCTGCGATTAAAATAGTTGCTAATACATGAAAAATCTTTCCAATTCCCATCTTCTATAATCTGTCCCACTGTATAAATCCCCTCTTTGATCCAGTTTTGAAAAAATAACGTTTCTTTCTCATGTTTTATATTACTATTATACCAGATAATTTCTTGGTTTACATTGCAAACATTAAACATGTGAATATACTTTATTTCAGACCACGATCTAAAAAGGTCAATGTAAAACACTGGTAATTGTTTTCTTTTGCATATTCTTATCATATCATTTTTTTGGCAATTAAATCTCAAACACATAGGAATGTCAGAAATTTTACTGATCCAATAACTGAATAAAATTTTCCATGATGTTTTTTCACCTGAGATATATTTTTGAATCCATGATAAACGAAGAGAAGAACATTTGTAAATTAAATTGACCATTCTAAGGCCTCCTTCTATTTCAGAATTACAGCATACATTTCGCTTGACCTTTTCAGCTTTGGAATTCCATAAAAAAGAGTATATTAATCTATTTACCAATTTAATTATTTTCAATGGTACTGGGACTGCTGTTGCTGTATATACTAATTGAGAAGTGACTAAATGCTTTATGACAGTCACCTTCCCATACAAAGTTAGTTTTCGCATTTTCCATAAATCTAAAGTACTTTTTATTTTCTTCACTTTACCTTCCCAATTTAAATTTTCAACTTCTCTACGAAATTTTCCAACATAAACCCCGAGACATTTTATAGCATTTTCTGTAAATTCACAGTATATCCGATTAAGATATAAAGATATTGTAGCAAAGATTTTTTTTTGTACTTGATACTGTTCTTTTCATTCCCTTTTTTCTTCTTATTACTGTGCGGTTGAGGGTGCAACGGGTATAGTGAGTAAGTCCCCGGGCTATAAGAAACTCATGGTACCAGGTTCGAATCCCCGCAACGGCACGTATGTCCCTCGACAAGACATCATTGTATATTTGCCATTCTCAACCCACATGAAGTAAATGGGTACTTATACCCCCGTATACTGTTCTTTTCATTTTCATTTATTTATATTGTTTGTCATAGGGTATGACCGTGGAAGAGTCGTAGTCTAGTGGATAAGTCACCGCTATGTGAAAATCTTTGTAAGGGATTCGAATCCTTGCCACGGTCGCATATAATGCATATAAAAGTTTTTTTCATACATACATGTATAACCGATTGTTCATGTTACTAACGGAGCAGTTTTCACAAAACATTCTCAGAAATCCGTTGACATCCTACTGATCTTCACTTTTGAATAACTGCATTTTCCCCAATTGCATTCAGGACTTTTTTCTTCCAGGGTTAATTTTTCTTGCGTTCATTGTGCTGCAGCATTCTGTGCATGCAGCAGAAATCGGCGCCTGTTACGCATTTCAAAATAATGTGAGGTGCCCCATGAAGAATTACGACCCGTTTCTGATTGCTAAGTGCAGAAAGATATATTAATCGTGTTATATACTACAAGCTAATCCATCATCATGATCATGTAAGCTGTATAGATTTTGTTTGTTCCATTTTACATTCTTTCCCGCAAACTCAAAGCCCGTCAATCATGCAACGAATTTACTTAAGTAATAACATGCTCAATCCATAATGCCCTACTGTGACAAAAGGAAGCATGTAACATATCAACAAAATTGAGTTGTTGATACATGTATTTCATATTTTACCTAGCGTGCTCTTATTCCGGGCCAAATTTCATGCATGAACACTCACCCTGTTAAGAGATATGTCAGGCGAGACATGGTCTTGCATTGATGTCAGCGTAAATGACAAATACATTTTGCTCTTTTACAGGAAACGTCACTTTTGTCACTTGCTTCCTTTTGTCACTGATAATGAGATATGATGGATTGAGCATACTGAGCACAGTGCAATACAGAAACAGTGAGCTGGTCGGGACCCTGTGGTATACTGGTGAAGACTCTTGCTTCTCATACGAGAGGTCCTGGGTTCAATCCTCACTCGGTGCTTACATCCTTAGACAATGTGTTTTACTCACGTCCTTCTCCCCCCCCCCCCCCCCAGGTGTATCAAATGGGTACCTGGCAATGCTGAAGTAATAATTGCAGAGCCCGCAGGAAAAGCAGTATCAACACTGATGTGACTACCCTGGATAAATAAAACCCAGTTATGATGATACAACAGATCCAAAATTGACTGTGCAGACAATTTAATTCATTTTTATAGAACTTTAAGTGAACCTTAAAAACATAATCCCATTTAAAATTATATTTTAATTAAGATATTAAAAACATACTGTGCTGGAAAATAATGTAGTAGCGAGCAAACAAAAATCAAAATAATACAATTCCTTTTATTAATAAGAATAATTGTGTACTAGACAACGTCCTTGAATACCCTTCTATCACTACAGATAGTAGACCATTTTTAAATGATTCATTTTCAAGTCATTATCACGCACACGACACATTACTGATCTCAAAGAGATGAGCTCATCATTCCAAATTATTGCAGCGATTTATGAAATGCCGCTATCAGGAAATTAAAGGCTGGGCAATCAAATTCGTGTTCTGTGCCTACTGTAAAGCCGCAAACTAATGTCTATCATTGAATTAGAACATTTTGCATGTTTGATTTATTTTGCTTGGGATTTTTAAAAAGGAATTTTCTTAACTCAGCTTAACACATAGTCGTATGATTATAATTACGATTAAATATTTACCTTTCTGACGATTATTTCAGTCCGTGTTTCTTTTTATTACAGCATTATGTCGAATGTTGTTCGCAGCTCATAGGACCGATTTCTCTTCATAAATCAACAGATTTCCATATATTTAATCATGGATCAGTGTCAGAGAATGATTCATTTCAAGATTGTGTTTGAAAGTGAATATTTCCCTTAAGCTTGCGTCAGTTGTATTTTCTTTGAAGATACCATCAGGAGATAATTTACTAGTATACCTATATAACACCTATGACCAAGCCAACGATTTAAGTAAAGAAAAAAAATCCCATTCTTTCCTTTGATAATGATAATGAAAATGGTAATAGTGATAAGAATAATGATAATATTAATAATGAAATGATAATGATATGTCCATTTATACAGAGCAGCTATAAATATACTCTACGGCGCTATACAAAGTATATCATCAGGTGATCATAATTCCGGCTGTAGCTGAGCTACCATGATCTGATAAGGCGCTAAAGCGTTCGAGGAATTTCTTCCTACCGGGCGCCCTTACTACACCTGGGTAGAGAGTAGCAAACGTGGATTGGTGTCTTTCCAAATGGTGAGGTGAAGAGATAGATATCAATCTGTCCTCAGACATTTACTCGACCTGCTGGAGTGGGTAAGGACTATAGGGAAATCGGGGCGTTTTTCCCACGGGCTGTTTGATAAAAGATTGAGTGGAAAGTATCCAACTGAATTTTATTCCCAGTTCGACCCCCCCCCCCTAATCTTAGATGAATTGTGCCCCGATATCACTAAATCAGGCAAACATTTACCCACTAAGCAGTTTGTCATCACAATATCATCCCTGACATGGTTGTGAACTGTGTCCAGTTTGCTAAAGCAGCCTTCCGCCTTCCTCTGAACAATCAATTCAGTTACTGTTCTGTACCAATCTGACATCGGATTTTAATGTCACTATGGTTAAGGGATGCTTTTATTGATAAACGTATCGAGAGAGATGCTTAATTTGTGTCCATTAGGGTAAGAGTGTGTTGGTCAAAGAGGCACACACAGTTAAAGTATAAAAACAATTATTGTCACTTTTAATATTATTCATAGTATGCATACATCCATCTTTACCGATGCTCAAGCGCCATAAAATATCAGGTAAAAACTATATTTCAAGAACCAAACAAAGGCTTAGAATGCCTGGAATTCAATTCAAATGAAAAAAGAGAATCTGGGTGTTGATCTCTCGTAAAAAAATACTGCTAGGAGACAAAGATGACTTTTTGATTTATGGAAAAATTATAAATATCTGACAGCGTAAACGCCCTAAAAAATCTTGCCTGCTTTGCACAACAAGGGTTCCACTCCAGGTTTTCTAAAGTATCAATTAATGATTGCTGTTTTTCCCATTAGTGCTCACACCTATTATGTTGAAATTATTTACAGCTAACGTGGATAGTACGGGTCGGGAGACTTATTAATAATGGGTTGCACTCGTCAATCTCTGCTACATTTTGATAGGGAACTTTCACAAAGATTTGGGCTACCACACTGATAACATATATACACAGTTCTCTTTAATTTTTAAGGTGTTGTCCAATTTTCATGTCATAATCGGGTGTGTAAAGTACCGTGAACTAGATAATTGTGGCAAAATTATGTTAGTTGATTGATTGATTGATTGATTGAAAGGCATTCATCGAAAACCATACTGCAGCTTGAGAGCTGAACTGCATGGAATACACATACATTGTTTAAATTAGAAGACCACAAAGCAAAATGTAATGAAATTCATACAAATTATTTTAAAAAAACACCAAGGAAGCAATTACGTAGAAGAAGAAGAAGTATATTTACGAAGAGATGCATTTGAAATAAAATGGGAGAAATTGACAAGGAAAGGAGAAAGAGATAAAGAGCGAGAGTGATATACATATATATATATATATAGAGAGAGAGAGAGAGAGAGAGAGAGAGAGAGAGAGAGGGGGGGAGAGAGATAGAGTGTGTGGGTGTGTGTGAGAGTGTGTGCGTTTGTTAGAGAGAGAGAGAAACAGAGAGAGAGATAGAGAGAAGGGGTATACAGAAAAGGGAGAGAGGACAAATGATATAGGGAATGCAGACAAGAAGGAGAAGGAGGGGAGGGATGGACTGAAAAAAATTCTAGAGGGATGGCAAAAAGGAAGAGAGGGGTAAAAAAAACCGAGGAAAGGCATCTGCCTTTTTTACCCTTTTCTTTCACCCTCTCCCATTTTTACACCCTTTTCAAGTGCCATCCCCATCAGATATGCCACTGAGGAACGTCAATCCATTATATATATATGTTTGGGTGGAGGGGGGCACCCTAAAAAAATAGAGGTCCACAGATTTCTTCTCTCTTTTTTTGAGGGGGACATAATACACCAAAAAAACTGGTGATAATCAAAGAAAAAAAAAAGATTCTCAGCTTAAGATTTCGGTGGGGACATAATTTTGGGGCGGGGGACACACACCAAAGATTTTCTTCTGACAAGCTCCCACCTTTAAAAGTTTAGGGGACGTCTCCCAACTTCCCTCCCCCCACTCTAAAAAAAAGAGGTTCATAGATTTCTTTTTTTTTTGAGGGGGGGGGGGGACATGTACACCAAAGATTTGGTGATAACCAAAGAAAAAAAGGTTCTCAGCTTAAGATTTCGGTGGGGGGCATATCTTTTGGGGCGGGGGACACACACCAAAGATTTTCTGACAAGCTCCAACCTTTGAAAGTTTGGGGACGTCTCCCCTGTCCACCCCCATGACGCCACTAAATCTGTTGTAGATGTGAAACCATCGATTTGCAATGTGCCAAGCTCTCCGCACACAATTACGTATACAGAAATAAGAACGATACACAACTTAATTGCCAAACCCGACAATGTTGCTCGAAATAATCCCTCAAGGGTTTATCTCCTATTAGCTTGAATTACTTCAAATAAGGAAGCGAGACGACACAAAGTAGAAAAGCAACCAACAACCAAGAGACTTTACTTTGATCGCAGACGATCTTCAGCTCTTTAAACAAAGGTATATCGGTCTATGCTATATATTCACGCTAGAGGAGTTAAAGTTTAAAGCAAGGACAGTTTTCCCTACCTTCTCGTATTTTGCTCATAAAGCACAATTTTCTCGCTTCGGTTTCGATTAAGCAATGAATCGCTGATAACAACTAAACAAGGAAGCATTCGCTGCAGGCGGGAATAACATTTATACCAGCCATGGCAAGCATATGTAGTCTATTCCCGCCTTGTTATATCGTTTAAATTGGAGTTAATGCAAGAGAAATTAGGATAAAGTCGAGTGCTAACCTGACGAGTTGTCCTGCTATTGTTAGGTTCAAATAATCAATCCTAAATGTTATCCTTTGCCACGTTTATCCTTGTGTTGTTTGCCATGTTGAATTTGGTAAACTTGACCAAAGAAATAATGTAGAAAAGCATATGGATTTCCTCCTTAGAGCAAGCATTTATGTAGGCTTTAAAAATATATAGATTATAATAAAAATATCTCCTATATACTTTATGGAAACCATAAAGTATCATAATATCTATGGCTAAATGGTGATGACGTGATGACTGATATTGATATATAACCAATAATTATGACGATAATAATTATCGTCATCACAGGCATCACCATCATCACCATAATTGTCATCACCACCATCATCATTATCGTCATTCGCATCATTTTACAACCATTCTGGTGGATCAGAATGACACACCTTTTGTGTGGACTAGCTCCATAGGGGCTTTCCTCCTTATTTGCTCATACAAATGCTTAAAACCGTCTACTCGTTCTAGCTTAATATCAGCTTTTTGCAGATGTTATGAAGTAAACTCAAATTCCAGCTTCTGGCATGATTTTTATCCCCTTTTTAATACAATGCGGAATATGTGATCATTAAAGAGGCTTTACTTTAATGAGAGACTATAGCTCACAGGATGGATCGAAAAGCGGCGCGGCTCGAGTCAGAAAATAACCATCAAACCAGACATATTTTCTCTGAGTATTATTGACATGTGTTTATGTGCGAGGGCGCAATCAATTCTCTAATTAACCCATATTGTGTACAAGGTTTGAGTATTATTGACATGCTCGTGTTTCTAGCTCAGATCAGGCATTGACGGAAGAGATGGGAGGGGGGGGGGGCAATTTGCTCCTTTTTAAAATCAATTTTTCGATCAAAAACAGCAGCCATGGTTACCGTAGTACTTTTTTTTTTCTTACAAGGGTGCCCCTCCTGAGGCCCAGGACAGGATGCACGCTAAAAATAACAGATTCAATTTTGCACCCTTCAAATGCTACACTATGAGCTACTTTATGGGTAAAAGTTTGCATCCAAAAAAAGTATTATGCACCATTAAGGGTGCAGTGAGCTACATTTTCACCCTTAAGGGAGCAGAGTTGTATACCCTTTAGGGAAAGTGCAAATTTGCACCCTTTTGAATGCAAAAATTTCTGTACCCTGTACCCGTACACATTAAAGGTGCATAGTTGCACCTTTAATGGTGCAGACGGGCATTTCCGGGTGCAAACCAGTACAAAAGGGTGCATCTTTGCACCTTTTTCATGTAGGGTGCAAGATTAGATTGTAACCCAAAAGGTGCTGTCATTCTTGCATTTAGGGTACAAAATTGAACCTTTAAGTTCATTCTAAGTGTGTACCCCACCGAGTGTCCGCATTTCTTAAGATGGTGTCAGTGTAGTAATTAGAAGGGCAGCATCTCACCTTTTATTTTTAGCATAAGCCTCACGAGGCATTGAATTTAGGGATGCGTGAATGTACAGTCTGTACGGTGTTTTTATATTGTTATTGTTCCTTGGGGTGATCGTTCACTAAAAACGTCGCGGCACATTATATCACGTGGTGCGCATAGTAACATTGGGAATGTTCGACTTTTGTTTAGACTTCTTACTCTAATTTTTTTTTTCGTTTTTGTTTCCATTGTTGACCTTGGATCAGCTACTGTATAAACAAGAACGCTTTCTTTATCATGTTGTTTTACTCACTCTGAGGTTTGTGAAAGGGAAAATCCTAGAAAAAAAAAATGTATAACTTGTATAATTAAGAATACATGGAATAAATCAGATTTGTTCAAAATAGTGAAAAATAAAAAAACATGTGGGCCCCAACCTCATATCAAGACTAACGCTGTCTTTAAGCAAAAATATAAATTCAGTATACTTTGAACACATTTCAACGTTAATTATCAGAGGGAGAAATTGTGCATATAAAGTGTTAAGGCGTAGAATTCAAACCCCACAGATCGATTCCCCCAAGGCCATGCAGACCACCCCTGGCCTTGGCTGTGGGACTAATATGTAACCATGCCCATTTTGATACTAAGCATGCTTCCTCTCATCACGATTTCCTTTCAATTTCAGAAGCAATAGTAATGACTGACTACCTTAAAAGCCCTCTTCCTTATATACTTTCCGCTTGATATCCAGCATTGATTCCAGCTCATAATAATCAAACAGCGGTATTTAAAGATAAACTTGATCTTTGATCAAGCAGTCGCCATGCGCAAAAAATAAATGAGATAGACAAGCATTAAGTTAATGCGTACTTTGAGGTGTTGAAATCATTAAAAAAAATATTCATAAATGGCTAACTCTTGTTGGAAAAACATATATGGAATAGTTAATGCGTACTTTGAGGTGTTGAAATCATAAAAATATTCATAAATGGCTAACTCTTGTTGGAAAAACATATATGGAATAGTACTGCACACAGAAACGAGTTTATGGGACTACACAAACACATATTCGGTCAAACCTTTCAGCTATTTCTTCTCATATAACCGAAAATCCGGGCATTTAAAAAGAGTCCTTCGAGGGACGTTGCTACTGTGCCTATAGTCTTCCAAACTGACACAAAACAGAGAAAGCTGGCAAACTAAACAAATTCTTTGTCACCTTGACCAAAGCAATGGTCTCTTTAATGTGCTTTTCTATACCGCTCAACAACGACCTTACCCTGTACATCGTGGTAGTTTGATAATGAAAAGATTAATTCCCAACCCGTATTAAGGTTGCGTGTTCAGTCTGACTAATAGCAAACCTGCTCTTTTTGACAAACATAAAATGCAAACACCGTGATGTTTCCAACATGAATAGCAAAGTCAGTATATGTTCAACATGCTATATTGGACACTCTAACATTCACATGCTATTTACATGATTTAAGCAGAGAGAACATCAAAGATACGGGCGAGTTCTTGGTCATGCAATTATATGTGAAAAAAAAACTGCCTCCAAGCAATTTAGACAGGTTGATTATGAATAAGAAAAAGATAACATGGCGTTAACTGTGTTTTTGAGTAACCAAAACGATAAGAATTCGACCCCCCCCCCAAAAAAAAAAATAAAAAATGAGAAAAGAAAAATAAAAATGAAAAAGCACATCCACTGCACACAAATGTAGCGTGAATGTTCGGCCCGGACGCCTACTATTCTTCTTCTTATCAAATATGAGGGCATTGCAAGAGGACTTGAATTCATCCATTCCATCCTTTTCCTATGATATTCCCTGTAAAGAAAAAATTGTACCGTGGTACCCAATTACTCATGGTACAACACAGTAATGTGAACATAATTATACCATCAAATTACACGGTAATGTGAACATACACCATCAAATTACACAGTAATACACGGTAATGTGAACATACACCATCACATTACACGGTAATACACGGTAATGTGAACATACACCATCAAATTACACGGTAATACACGGTGATGTGAACATACACCATCAAATTACACGGTAATACACGGTGATGTGAACATACACCATCAAATTACACGGTAATACACGGTAATGTGAACATACACCCTCAAATTACACGGTAATGTGAACATATACCATCAAATTACACGGTAATGTGAACATATACCATCACATTACCATGATGTACCATGGGTACCGAGGTACCTTTTTTTCCAAGGGTTCTTAATAGCTGACATTAAAAAAAAAATGAGGGAGCTCACAAAACATTTTAATCTTCCACGGAACTCAAGTTTTTCTTTTTAGTTCCTGACAAAAGGAGATTATAGATTTGGCCTTTCATTGATTTCCCTGACATGAAAGTCTTAGTGCCACCTTAATTGAAATTTGAAGAAAAAAATGTCGGATATGGATGCAAAGTGTCACTTTGTATAAGGAGCGCTCACACACTTGTTTCATTTAGTGGATGCTTTTTTTCGTGGGGGAAGGGGGGTGCGTGGACGGCCTTTCACAAATCCTAGAGTAGCTGTTGAATTTAATCTTTGCCTTATATGGTGGTGGATGGATAACTCGCATTATCATGATTATGATCGTCCGCGTAATGTCTGACGAATAGCAAATTTGGTTTATGAACAATCATGAAAGGCGAAGAAAATTATGTTTCAAACATGAACGGCACAGTCGATTAATGTTCAACAGCATGCTATATTGAAACTCGAACATTCGCACGCTATTTACATCTACAGATCATTAAGAGTGAACATGAGTTCAACGAAAGGTGAAATTCATTATTTTATGAGCTTTCTCCCTCTTTCTCCCTCTTCCCATTGTCACGTTTTTAAAAGAATATCATGGTAAAAATGTACCTTGAAAAGGACTGCCCTTCAAATGCCCTCGTATTCCAAACAGGATAAACGACCGAGTGTTTTAGCCAAACATTTAATGTGTAGTCCCACATAATTTTGTGTGCGTGTGGGTTTTTCAGCGATACAGAGTCAATTTCTTCTCATACTGATGATTTCGAAGCCTCACAGCAGGGGCCCATACACCAGTTTCCATGTTCTACATATTGCTTCATCAATCTCTCCCATTTTTTTTCAAGCAGTTTCTCTCACAATGCAATCTGATGATCGTAACATGTTAGAATTGTATAGTACATTACGTACATACACCTTTTGCACTGTTTCTACTATTACCCCTGATCACTCGATTTCTAGCCCGCATACGAGCTTATACATCTCCACTCCTTAGGGAACTTTCTACCATTTTGCTGTCGGTTTGCATGAATGCATGCAGGGTAATGGCCACATTGGCTTTCGGCAATCCTCACAGGTATACCCATTTGCTCCTGGGTGGAGAGTGGCAATGCCAACAGACGTAAGTGTCGCACCGGCACTCGAATCCACAGTCCGGGGACAAAATATCCACTACACCACGACACCTCTACATCTTAACATTAAAGATGTCATCCATGATGTTACATAATCGACGTCATCTCGACGTCACCTTTATCTTTCACGTTGACTTGCATTCAGTTCTTACATAGAGGGAGAGATTATAGTTTTGCCATTCATGGATTTTCCTGACATAAAATATTTTAGTGAAACCGTGATGACATTAAACGTTAAATGTGGATGCTAAGTGTCATCTTGGAGAAAGCGCTGAAGCATTCGCGCGAGCTAACTCAGCCATGAATGCGATGCGTGAATGTGGTGCTAGAGACCTACCGAGGCAAACTGATTGTGCAACTGTAACACTATCCAGACAACGAATTCTCCCCGTGGGTAACAAAAACATCCACTGGAGACTGTTAGTGTACGTCTGGATAATCTAGACTGAATTGAGGGTTTGGCTATCTATGGAAACAGTGTTGAGATCATGTTTGTTTTTCTGTTGTCTCTAGGAGAGTCACTGGGGCATTCCCCTTAAGATAAATGCATAAAAATACTGAGAGAGAGAAAGAGAGAGAGAGAGAGAGAGAGAGAGAGAGAGAGAGAGAACGCTGCTTCACCCCCACCTATAAGACGAGTGCCCCCTTCCCCCTCCATCGTTGGATCCACACTTCTCCATTGCATCCAAATTTCTTTGTCATCTCTCATGTTATATAACTGAATCACTCTTTTACCCGGTGTTTAAACTCTTTGAACTTCTTGAATGCACATTGTGACGTCATCAGAGTCGAGTTTGCGACCCGGGGACTTGTGGGATGTTTTATCCGACAAAGTCTGTTTGGCCATAATAATGATGCTTCCCAGCAATCAAAATCAAGGAAAGATGTCAGATCTGACAACTTGTCAGACAACAAATGTTGATGAAACGCTCTGCCGATATAAACATGGAGGGGCCGATGACCTTTTTTCTGATTGGCACCTTTAACGGGGCCCGGATGTGAATATTGCACTTCGGTGCACGTGACTTCATGGAGATCCAACTTTCGATACAGGCGCCATTTCGTGCAAAACAAGTTGCTTCTCACTACCTTACTGCACGTAACCATTATCTATGCATATTACAATTCCCAATGTACTTTCCATTTTATCTAAAAATGAAGAATTTGTCCGACATAGATTCGATGCGGAGACGCAACTTTCGACCCAGGCGCCATTTTTTATTACATTCAACACATGTACTTTTCTCACTATTCTCATATCACGTGATTTTTTTTTCCTGGAATACGACAAGTCCTAAACAAGTATCCACTTCTAAAATGGTGCATCTAAAGTGAAAAATCTCACTTCCTTAAGTTCAATAATCAACCCAATAAAAAAGTACATGTTTTGTTGAACATCTCTCTTTTCCAGCAAACCGTGAAATTATTTTTTCCATATGAAAAACAGCATCATGTATTTTTTTTCTCGTTTGTATGTGAACAGAAATAGGTTGCCAGACGAGCAGAAAACTGAGAAATTACCAAATTCAAAGATCCCTCTTATTTTGTTTTGGAAGCTATTTCTGGAAGAACGAATAAACATAACATGTAAAATGCATTTCTTACGTAAATCAAGATGACATCAAAGACATCACTGGTGGAGATATGCTTTCTCGAAGTGCACTGTACTCTCTCTCATCAAATATAAGGTCTCGCGATGGTAATTGAATGACTCAAATAATGATTCTAAAAACAGTTCTCAGGAAACACAATGTTTATTCTGTATCTCATTCTGCGGTATCGGTTTCTAGGGAAACCTCAAACAATGTCGATCACTATTGCTGCAAAGAAGATAATGTGGCATTAAGAAACAAAAATAAGTGTTCAGTGACTCTCTGTTAGAGGATGGAATTTTTTTCTAATAGCAACAGCTACTTGGGAACGTCTGGACTAGCTTTTGCATCAAATTCTTATTCAACAGATTGGCACGTTCGATATATCTATGCAGGTGCAATGTAATTTTGATAAACCGCACACAGTACAGATAAGAAACAAAGGCGTATTAATTTTTTGTATCCATGTGTTATACAGAGGAGAAACAGGCGGTTTCTCTTTACAGACACATAGTAATTTTTTTTGTTAAAGATGTGTCAGTCATATTTTTTTTTCCAACTGACTCCCTCGAATCCTTCTTGGGAACAGAAATAAAATCAATAAACAAAATGAGCAAGTTTGGACAAACTGAATTATTTAATCCGCCAGTCATAACAGTAACCTCGAGAAAAATTCAGCAGCAAAATTAATGAATAATGAAAATTTTCAAGCGGCATGATACAGAGGGAGAGAGAAGGACAAAAAAAAAAAAGCAGAACTGGATTTTGCACACACAAAAAGTATCATGATCAAATATTATACTTTGAAAAAATGTGGGAAAGACAGATATTAAAATTTTTCTTATTTCATCATTTTATTTCTTAAGACGGCAGTTCTGCACGGTTTCTTTATTTAAGCTTCCTGCAGTTAAATCAGGATAAAATCAGGTTCATTCCTTCCCCTCACAATCCTTCCTTAGGACCTTCATCAAAATCTTGAGCTCAACCATGTTATTTCCCGCATTGGCCAGTACTATACTCAGCGACTTCATGACATCTTGAACCAACCTGATGTTGACATCCTGGGGGTGTTTCATAAAGCTGTTCGTGAACTTACGAATGACTTTACGAACGACTTGAATGTGGCAAGCCAAATGAAATTCTTAATCATCATAAATCGCATCAACTAAAGGTGAAATATGCAGGCTCAGATTAACGTTACTACTGTTTACAAACCTTTTTATTGCGAAGCTTATTTTCTACCAAAATTTAATTGAGATTATGGGTAATGCCGTCACACTTTGTTAAACGGTCAGGATAAACTTTGGGCATCCTATTTGGCATTTCATATTCAAGTCGTCCGTAAAGTCATGCGTAACTTTACGAACAGCTTTATGAAACACCCCCTGACAATGTTGACATCCAGACCTCTTAGGCATGGATTAGGTTATCCTCTCATACAACCAGGCTGAAATATTATACTTAGCACACACATTGCTCTTCCCGTCGAAGGCAAATCCGTATACGAAAGAGAGAGACAAGCGAATAAGCCCCACCGCGTGCAAGATCATGCTTGTTGAACATCGAGAACCCTAACTAGCTTTCTTGAGAAGGAGAAATTGATACAGACAATTCCCGACCATGAAACGTGACTTAAAAGCCCGCGTGAATTTTTAAAGGCCGCCAGATAGCGAGTTGACATGCAGTATTTCATTGAACGTTGAATACATCACTGTCTAACTTAGTCTGTCGTTCTTTCTCATAGGGTGTCACTGGGCCAATCCGAGAGGGTGGGGGGGGGGGGGGGGGTGCTTACTACATTTGTGCAAAAAAAAACCTTCCAGTAGAGCAAAATGGTCTTCAGACTTTCAACGTTTTTGAAAGAGAAAGAAACGTACATCAAATTTTAAAACAGAAGTTCCGAAGAAATTCCCAACTGGCAATTGACTGGCAATACAGGTCTCCAAGTCTAGTTCCTTCTCGGGAGTAGATTGTAAAATGTAAAAGTCTTTAGAAAAAGAGGGTAAGAGTTGCCGAGAGAAAGTTTAAAGGGGGCGTGAAACGCCGTCTGGGAATGTCGCTGCCTTACAGTACAAAATGTACTGGAAAATAAAGGTCTTCTTTTATTAGATGTTCAGTGTTGGTTTATAATGAAAAAATTGGAAGTGGTCGGTAACTTACAGTTAAGTTAATTCTGACGCAAAATTGCATTCGATAAACGAACTTCGCACACTGAAGTGCTTTAATGGAGCTCAGTTTTGCCTAACTGTGGCATAATTATAGTCTTGTCACTCCTGTGTGTATGATATCCAATCGCAATTTGTGCTGTGAATCATCAAATTCAAATTCAAATTCAAATGCAAATGAAATATAATGATAAGTAATTTGTTCATCAAACAACATTTGCTCTCTAAATTCTTTAGATTGCAATGAGGGGACAATCCAAAATTAGATTGAAAATCTCAATCTAATAGATTTAGAAGTCAGTCTTTTTCTCAATCTAATTTTGGATTGATCCCCCACCACAATCTTATAGATTGATTTCCAATCTAAGGAATTTAGAGAGATGGGAAAGTCTTCGGTGGCATGATATGTGATTTGTGTTTTCTCATTGTCATAGCATGCACCTTCAACATGTTCAATAAGTGAGGCAACCCTTCGAACATAAGGTGTGGCGATAAGGAAAATGGAGTGAGCTGAGATACACAATCAATAACATTTTTAAAAAATCATTGCTCTGCGGGTTTTTTTTAAGGTATGTGCATAGACAATGCTCTAACATGTGAAAAGTTTTAAGGAGGATCGTCAGCGATTCGTAAGCTTTCCTTCCTCTGACATTGCCTTTGACTTATTCAGGATATAAAATGATACCGATGAACTTGTTCCAGGCATATTACGTTTTTTATTCAATTTAATTTATTCATGATCAAGTTGCAAGAAGGCCCCACAGAGAGGCGGTGAAGTATAAGATGCGAAATAGACCATTTCTAAATAGCTCCTGCAGCAGGTGGAAAATATTGACAAAAGATGCAAAATGACCTTCTTGCAAATGCCTACGTCGGATGTCGTAAAGCTTACACAGGAATAATTCATCTCGGATCTAATGCGTTATAATATTAGGGCTACAGCACACGCAGATGTTTTCAGTGATTGAATAGAATTAGGGGGAATTCGGAATTATTGCCATTAGAGATAAGAAAAGCTGTACATAAATGGAAAAAGAATAATATCTTATGAGATTTCAGCTTTTGGATTATGATAAACATGATTAATGAAGTGACACTTAATTGTTGAATTCATCTTGCCATTTGCGTCATTTTCAAAACGTTGTTTCGTATTCTCAAAAGGGGCCTGTGCCCGAGATACCTTGCTTTACGTCAGCCTAGTTCAGGCCCTTGTTCTATGCATCATAGTAAACCAATGAATTACTCATTGATGCACCTTTTCTGGCATTACTGTTATAGATTTGATCTCGCATTGTGTATTCGATTTCTTTCATTTCAGCATGCATGACTTGAATTTTTAATTGATTGTGGAAATGACATTTTAAAAATTAGAACCGTATTTATGTAGTATAAGTATTGAACACTGTCGCCTTGATAACGGCCACATTACAAGCTTCGAGCTTTGAAAGATTTCGCATCCTTCCTCTATTTCAAATGCAAACACTGATTTGATACAAGGAAATAATTAGATCAGTTTTAACTCTGAATCCAAATTTGAATCTGAAACCCACATCAGGCAATATCTACGTCAGCAGCAATCCCCATCCATTTCTTGTCAAAGATTGCCAAATTTATATTTCTTGTCCGATGTCATTTCATCAGCGCAAGCATGCTTCTAAACATTATTTCTTCCAAACATCGGTAATGAATGAGGAATTTGATGGCTAGCGGGCATTCATGGGGTCCTTAAAACTAGGCTTCGCCCATCGTGGTCATGTGATGCAGTGATTGACGGCATTTCATTGATCAAGCGCCAGGCAAAAGACAGAGATTTGGCAATAAATCTCATAGTCATGCTTCGAATTATCGCACTGCATTCGAATTTCGTCACGCACCCACTGCGAACTTGGAAAGCGTGTAAAAGGAAGGGGTTCCTAGAAAGACATTTCAAAAAAAGAGGTCGTGGTGCTTTTTCGCGTTTCATTTTGCCTTTTATCTTTTCTTAGGCTCCCCTTTATTTGATCTCTCTTTCTCTTTCCCTTTCTCTATCTTTTGCAATACATGTATACAACCATGGTAACGCCACGTCAGTCACATTCTTTCTTATTCATGTTCATTTTGTTGATTTCCTAGAGAGGCATAGGATTTCATTTCCTAATCATTGCCGTTCTTTTTTTTCCTGTCTTCTACTTCCCCTCATTTGAACATCTTTTTAAAGTCACCACTTTTCCCGACCTATCTCCTTCCTTTTCCTCATTTTTAATGCATCAGTCAGAACATCATTCTCTGATCATGCTGATTATATCAATGAATGGATGACTTCATTCATTCGAACAAAAATCAATTAAAATGGTCCGATTTAACAACTTTTTTTTTTTCAAAATGTAAAATTTATATAAAAATCATATACTGTTGCGCTGTTCTTCCAAACTAAAATAGAAAGAATGTTAAAGGAACCCAACACCCTCAAGTCAAGTAGTTTTAAATCAACGCTAAGACGGAATAAACTTACAGATCAGCGAAATTTTGAAAGAAATCGTGCACGGAATAAGAAAGTGTTATTGCAATATTAAATTTTCTGTATGACTTTTATTTACACTATTATAGCTATTGATGACATCATTTTGTGGACAACTCTCAACATGCTTTGTAAACATATAATTATACATTTTCATTTTCCTTCAGATTTGCACATTTTCTTACACCAAACACAAGATATATAATGTAGGAGTGTTTCTCCACAACGTATTGGGGAAAAGAGAAAGACAACATGAGTTCTACAAGATAAAAAATAAAAAATAAAAATTATATGAAATTCCATGTACAAAACATGTTGAGAGTTGTCCAATTATATCACCAGTAGCTGTACAAAACAGAAAATTTCATATTAAAGGCATAACTTTCTTCCGAGTCAGATTTCGTTAAATTTTTCGCTGATCTATTTTATACTCTCTTAGCTTTGATTTATAAACTACTTGAATTGAGGGTGTTGGTTTCCTTTAAATCTCACAATTTATTTTTCACCTCAACTGGAAATAAAATCTTCTCATTTTTTTGCGTTTTGTGCACCAACAGTAAATGAACAAGCGCGATAAGTCTCGTATAAGACTTAATGCGACAGAATCTTCTATATGATCTCATGACTGTTCGAATTGCTTCAAGCTAAATCAAGCTGAAGATCCCTTATTTCATGCATTTTCTTTTCACCTCAGGCATGCCAGGTGATATGACATTAAATTTGATTTATCTCTCATGGCAGAGGGTTTCTGTTAATGTGATGGTCGACCCCGCCCCCTTTTTCATATTCTTTTCATCTTTATACTCACATGTCACTTGGAAATATATTCTTAGAGAAGATAATCAAATGAAAAACATCATCTCCCGATTATCAATGAACATTCTACTCCTCGCCCCCATCTTCCTCCACCCATTCCATTTTCCTCCAGGTCTGTCGTTAACTCGTTCGTTCGTGATCCACGGTGAGCTGTAAAAAATATTAATGACTTTCGACTGTCATTTCTGCTGCGTCCTTAGGGGAGAACTCGGGCAAGTGTAAATCAGTCGTAATTTTCGGGATGAGTGCTCGGTTGAGCGTGCAGAGTGCTCCGGAGTGATGGATGGATGGGAAAGACGAAAAGAAAGAGAGGAGAAGTGAAAGAGAGGGAAGAAAAGAGAGAAAAAGGGAAACAAAATAATGAAAGATGGATGGATAAGGAGAGAGTATGGCGATAAAATTGGAGAGAAGTAACACAGAGGGAGATAGCAATGATGGCAAAAGCCGAGCGTGTGAGCTCTCAAGCGGTACTGATAAACGATAAAAACGGCATGCAGACAGAATGAATGAAACTGAAAAAGAAATCGTCCAAGAGAGGAGAAGAAAAGTATGAGAAGGGAAGAGAAGAGAGAGAGAGTGTATGTGTGTGTTTGTGTGGGTGTGTGTGTGTGTGTGTGTGTGTGTGTGTGTGTGTGGAAGGGAGAGAATGAGAGAGAAAGCAAGACTGTTTAGAAGAGCAGTTACGGTAGACATGATAATAGATCGCGATTAAGTGGCTCGTATCGAAAGGGATCGTATCTCTCACTCAAAGGAGACGGAACATTAGCCCATCACTTTTGATAGTATTTCCTCCTGAACAATAACATATTTATGAGTTTGGCTGATGAGATTTGACAGGAACGCAATATCCAATGCTAATGAGGGTGACAGGTTTACGGTATTTTAAGATTTAAGTTTTTTGATGCGCCACGGATCTGCTTCTAAAACTGGCATGCAAGGATTTACCTGGCGGGCAAGCTAAAGTGTAACGTTCACCCGTTTTTAATATCTCAATAACATTTCAATTTTTTGTGACCAAGCGCAAACCAAATAAGTGTCACATTTAGCACATTTCCTAGCTCAAACATAGTATGCTATGATGAAATAGAAATTTTACTTTTACAAAAGGCCCTCAATTAATGTTAAATGCTTCCTTAAAAAACCCTGGAACAATAGATTATAAATCATCTTAGCGTTAGGAAATGTTCTCCCTTCCGGAAGAAATACGGACTTTTGCTAACATCGGATTCAACGCGTTCCATGCAGGGTATGCCTATGAAAGTACTCAACACTGAATTAAGTAAAAAAAAAATTTCATTGTCAGAAAATTTGTGCAAAGGTTAATGCAGAGCAAGATTATATGGGTGGCGATTAAGTCATTTCTCAGAAATTACTCCGCAGTCATGAGGATTTAACATGCTTTCAAGTATTCCTTGCAGACAACATGCATATGTCATTCTATGCACTATTAACCATATTAAGTTGATTTTCTTGATAAAAAGCATCCAAGACTATTTTTCTTACAGTTTAAGAAACATCAACCCAAAAATCAACTAGTTCTAATGATGGTGTCAAAATAATGAGATAAAAGGGGAAATGGTGTCGGTTGTTTATTCTTATAGGACTTCTTCCGTTGACGTCTTCGTGGCGACGCCAAAGATCAAAGTGATAGTGGATTAAGTTTTAGTCCATAAACTAGATTGCTGTGGCAAACAAGTTGAATAAAGTACAGAGCTTTGTGAAGAGATTTCCTTAATGTTTTTATGAACATAGTGTATTAGCCTTTTTCTTTACTTTTTTTCTTTGGAAGACCTGCTTTCGTTAACACAGTGAACATAGATTTTTTTTTAAAGCCTGACATTGTTGCTCTTGTTGTTGCTGATCTTGATTTTCTTATAGTTTTTGTTGTTGTTGTTCGTGGCTACGGTGGTGGTGGTGGTGGTGGTGGTGATATTGTTCGCTGAGACGTATCAAAGTGAAATTAAGCATTGATGATACATCCTCATCGGTTTCTACATTACATTCCAAACTCTGAGAAGTGTCAGAATAATAACAAATGATAACCATTACAATTAAGTTAATCGCAATAATTTTCTTTTACATCCATTCATATTCAATGAAGCTTATGTCATGAATCCTTCGCATGAACTGCTTTTGGCGCTTTAAAAATCCCTGCTTCGCCTAGCATCTATTATTAGATCAGTACCTCTCAACCACTGTGCTTGGATGCGAGAAACACCAGACTGGTACATGACTACATGCCTCTCCTTCCGAATCTTTCATGCTCTGCGTACCTTCAAAATATGATAGATGCCTAACCTTGATAGTATTACAGTGATTTGTGATGGAATTATCCTGCCCCTATCTCACCGATCACTCCCATATCATATCATTAGCGTGTTCTGTCACAGCGAGTATAGGTTAAGGTTATCTTAAGTAATTAAGACGGACAGAATCTACTCGAGAGCGAAAATGATTTAAATTTAATTTTACGGTGCTGAATGTGACGACGTCATACTGAGGAGACCTTCGTAGGATTCAAATTGAAAAGAGCGGGATGAAAAGGGGTTGTGTAATGTATTTTGAAAGGTATCGAGGGCTGATAGAGTGAGGTGATATGTTCGCGGTCGTACAGAACTGTAATTGAATCCAGATTTATTTTTGTGCATTCCGTGTAGTCGACAAACTGTGATGTTTGAGCATTTTGTAAAATTTATGTCGACATTTCTTTTTAAAAATTTGATATTGATTAATTATTATCATTATCATTATTATTAATATAACTATATATTTTTATCACAGTAGTTGTTTTTGTTGTTATGATTATATATTCATTTATATATCAACTTAATCTAATCCTTTCTTTAACATGTTTAAAATGCTAATCGTTGTATCAGTTATCTTTAGAATGTTAGAAATTGTTCTAACTTAATACTGAATTGAAAAAAAAAATGTAAAGAACTACTCAAAATGAAAGGAAACCGTTCACCGTGATCAAAATGTATTATCAAGTCAATTTCCCGGAGAATCAAATAATGCTATCCACACATTTATTTTTAAAGCCTGAATATTTTGCTTCCATGATTATATGAAATATAACCGTCCAAAAAATTGTCATTTTAATTTCAATTCACAAAATTTCCGCTCACATGGTTGATAAAGTGGGCATGTCACAGGCGGACAGAGATCAAATTATCATGAATATATTTTATTTGACTATATAACGGTGATTGAGATTTCATTTTAGTATATTTTTCAAAATACATACGTTAAAAAAAATATCGCGCTTTCCCCGTTTTTGTGTGGGCGAGGGTGGCAGCGTGAGGGGTGGGGGCTGTTTTCCGCAGAGGCTATAAGCTAAGCGTGTTGTCACCGTGACAGCACGTATACAAATCCAGATCACTCTCTGTCAAGTCATGAGTTAAAAGCGTTGGTAAATAGTCTAAACGATGACTTATCCATGTAGTGAACGACATACGACACGAGATCCTGCATAGTTCGGGTGTCTGGTGGGTACAGGTTTATGGCAGGGATGTGGAGCTTTCAGCTTTGGAGAAGGGTAGCTCCGGAAGACAAGGTAGAAGAGAAAGTAAGAAAGGGATGGTGAGAGGAAAGCTGAGAAAGTGAAGGATAGAAAATTATCTACACGTGGTGCAGCTACGGGAAGCACAGGGGCATGGGGATGCGTGTCCCATCAATTTTCTTTTTCATGAATAACAACAGAAAGAAGAGAGAGGAGGAGAGGAATGGGGAACGTTGAGAGCATTCCCTTAATCGAAAGACTTGCCCATGCACAGTTATCCGTCGAGTTAGAGGGACACACCCCCCCCCCCCCCCCCAGCGTGAAGTCAAAATATCCCCGACAATAAAATAATCCTAATTAGACTTAAAGCAAATGTCATTGTGTTAGCATTGTGCGTGTATATGAGTGGTGCATGGAGTTGAGAATGAATGTGAACTGAATCAAAACAACTACAACAAAAATATTCATGATCCCATTAACACTCCCTGTTAACTACCGTCCCTTGGTTCTTTGGGATTAGACGGTAGTTAACTGGGAGTGTTAATGGGATCATGAATATTTTTGTTGTAGTTGTTTTGATTCAGTTCACATTCATTCTCAACTCCATGCACCACTCATATACACGCACAATGCTAACACAATGACATTTGCTTTAAGTCTAATTAGGATTATTTTATTTTAAAAAAACAATTAATTATTTAGTACATTTTATTATTATTTAACAGGTGCCACACCCCTAAAACAAATGTGTACTTGTACTTGCCCATGATCACCTCCGGGCACCACTTGTGAATTAACCTCCAGAGCTACATGCTGCTGTTCCTTGTTCTTTGAACACTACTCCCAAAACTGCCCAGCCCTAAGTTTCTGCACATGATCCCATCCAAACCCTAATATCCCATCATAATTTCCTATTTCATCCTTTCATCTATCCCATAATAATATCCAGACCCCAACCCAATCTAGTGCATGGTTGACACATCAGCGAATTGAACATACTGTACCCCCCTTCCCAAATATTTCATTTTAGTGTGCCTGGTCCTGGCTGTAACCTTGGGTATCCCAGTGAAAGAGAAAGTACATGTACTAAAAATCAAAATATACTGTGCATGTAACTGACAGGTGCTTGACCATTAGAGGGGTGAGGGAGAAAGAGAGAGAGAGAGAGAGAGAGAGAGAGAGAGAGAGAGGAGAGAGGGGACTCAATGAATTTGGGAGGGAGAAGGCGAGAAAAGGAAAGGAAAGGGGGTCATAGCAATTTACTGGTACTGTATACAACATAAAATGAGCAAAATTTCCAAACTTACATCCTTCCCTGCCAACTTGAGTCATGACTCCCACTGTCATGACATTATGACTGTACAAAACAATAACATAAAAATGTTAATCTATCTATAACAAATGCAAACCCGTTCAGATGCCCAATCCCATATTAAACTTGAATAACAATGGCTAGTCTTATAACCCCTCATGGAATTTTTGCAAACCATGCATGCAATATACAAATTAATCAACAATAAAACAGAAATTTCCAAGATGAAAAAATAACACAAATAAAATCAGTCCAAATAGAGAGTCCATAAACAAAATGTATCCAGTCTGCGTACATCCATTTGGAACATATAGTCCACAATAGAAAGTTCTCAGTTCTTGATTTTCAAATTTATCTTCCAAAGTCCAAATCGTGAATCTTGATCCCAGGCATCCTGATGTCGTCCCCTAGCTTGCAGTGATAAACCCAATCCTTGTCGTGCACGTTGAAATCCATGTTACATATCAATCACATAAATATTATTGACTGTTAACTTATTATTTAATCTTGATTAGATGTTTATAGTACTAGGGGTGTGGCTTCTACAATTAATGGTTAAGTGTCCAGCCTGCCACTGATTATGCCCACACAGGACTGTGCTGTATCCCCACAAAAGCAGGTATCAATTCTCAAGCACTCTAGCCCTGCGTATATGAGCATAACAGACGACAGACCGAACACCAAATTTTCTCACTTTAACATACTTCCAACTTAATATTAACTTTCAGTTATCCTTTATTTTTCTTTAACCTAAACCTAACATATCTACCAACATTATCTTAACAATATACATGCACTCACTCACATTACTACCAATGACACTTGCTTCCAATTTGGTGAAAATACTATTTAAAGCTTATGAACCAGCTTAATGTAAGCAGCTTAATGCGTCGTCGTTTTTGTGTTGCAATAAATCACTGTCAACAAAAATTGGGATTCTCCAACATCCCAATAACAAAAAATCAAATAAAATTTACTTCTATAGATCTCCCTTGTGCCAATATAATGAACAAACACTTCTATACAGTCTATGTAGCAGCGACCAACGCAACAACACTATCCCAAAGTGCTCTTACTACAATCCCTGACTGCCTCGTACGAGATTGAGTGTCCGCTCTCACCCCTAACCGAATATTTCGTCCATGCCATGAAATCATGGAGGTGTCCTTTGACTTTGAAATAACGGAATAAGAGTAGGCTAAATTTGCAAAAAAAGAGATCCTCAACTTCATATCACAATATCTCCAATTCCCTGCTTCTCAGGTCCACAATTCACTACTACATACTACATACTACAACTACACATGGCAACAAAACCTGCAAGCTACATGCGTCAGCTCCAAGTTCAGGAGTACCGTTCCGTTACCCTTCCTGAACATACAGGCCTTCTACGCCATAATAAAATTCTCTCACAATAAAAATAGAATATATATATATATATATATATATATATATATATATATATATAAACAAATTCATTGCAACACAAAAATATCACTTATACAAATTTGATTCTGCAGAATCTGGCTTGATGAGTTTTAACTGAACTTAAAACTTCACTGATAATTTCCCCCTATAAAGCAGAAAAGAGATATATTGAAACGAACAACCCCCAGCAACTAACCTGACTAATCCCACCGCCGCCACCATTTTGTAAGGCGTGTTCTCGTCCCTTGGTTCTTTGGGATTAGACGGTAGTTAACTGGGAGTGTTAATGGGATCATGAATATTTTTGTTGTAGTTGTTTTGATTCAGTTCACATTCATTCTCAACTCCATGCACCACTCATATACACGCACAATGCTAACACAATGACATTTGCTTTAAGTCTAATTAGGATTATTTTATTTTAAAAAAACAATTAATTATTTAGTACATTTTATTATTATTTAACAGGTGCCACACCCCTAAAACAAATGTGTACTTGTACTTGCCCATGATCACCTCCGGGCACCACTTGTGAATTAACCTCCAGAGCTACATGCTGCTGTTCCTTGTTCTTTGAACACTACTCCCAAAACTGCCCAGCCCTAAGTTTCTGCACATGATCCCATCCAAACCCTAATATCCCATCATAATTTCCTATTTCATCCTTTCATCTATCCCATAATAATATCCAGACCCCAACCCAATCTAGTGCATGGTTGACACATCAGCAAAGTGAACATACTGTACTCCCCTTCCCAAATATTTTATTTTAGTGTGCCTGGTCCTGGCTGTAACCTTGGGTATCCCAGTGCCCAGTAAAAGAGAATGTGATAAAAATCAAAATACACTGTACATATAACAGGTGCTTGACCATTAGAGGGGTGAGGGAGAAAGTGAGAGAGAGAGAGAGAGGGGGGGGGGGGGAGAGAGAGAGGGGGGGGGAGGACTGAGTGAATCTGGAGAGAAGGCGAGAAAAACAGAGAAAAGGGGGACATAACAATTTACTGGTATACGAAATAAAATGAGCAAAATTCCCAAACTTACAGGTGGACCAATGCAGAGGCGGTGTCAGGGTAATTCGACAAGGGGGGGGGGGGGCAAGATGACCCACAGGTGAGTTTATTTACGGTTTAAATGAACGAATAGGGCTATTATGTAGTTGCATGATACTGCCCTCTCTTCCCCATACTCTTCTTACTTGTCCTTCCTCTTTTTTTCATCACCTGAAAAATCACAGGGGGGGGGGCGGACCCCCTGCCCCTCCCCCTCTGTAGCGCTGTCCATGGACCAACGCTTCATGTCAACCTATTAACATGACTAACTAATGTGGTCCATTTTCAAAGTAACATGAGAGCATTGATTTCATGTTCTCCAAGTACTCCATCGCCATACTTTTTTTAAAGTTACGCATGGCAGTGTGCAGATAAGTGACCAATTTCCGCTGCGATGTTCTTACTGCGCAAACCACCTTGTCAACAAATCGATTTACATGTAGGTAATATGAGGTAATTACAAAGAATGTTATAGACCTTAATATTACTTTCGGTTCTTTGGTACCCATCTTCTTAAATTGATTACGTCATGATACCAAAATATCGTTTCACTTGTTTGATATGTTATTCATTATTTCATAAGTTATTCATTATCTTTAATTTGCAAAAAAGGGAACACAAAATTCAAGATTCTTTCCATTTACAAAGCTGAAAATGTAGCGGAGGAGGTATTCTCTCTTCAAACGGATTAGGTGTTGGCGAGGCGAAGAAATAAGTAAATTTGGCTGCAATCTGGTATCAGGTGTGATGTTTAATGTTATGAAGAATAAAAACATCTTGTGTCGCCACAAGGAGAGTTATGTCTCTATCCGTTTTGGGAATACCGATCCATAAACACGTTATAATTATGATCATTATAGTGTGATTGATGATCATTTCATTCCATTACTATAATGGGAAGCATCTTATGCACACTAGCCTGGAGACATGGTGAGTTATTTCGGAGTATGTTTTGTTCTTCACTGGTTTTAAAAAATGCACCGCTTACCTTAAATTGCCAAATCAAAATATGTCTTAAATGAAATTGTAGACATTTTCTGTTGTGAAAAGTTATCACTGTATAAAGGAGAAAAGTAGTTTTGCTTTGATGGAATGTCAATATCTAGTATACGTGTATAAATTCTTTTCAGATACATCAGTTTATATGTGTCGAGCTATACTGAGATAAGGGCTGGGAGGTTAAGGCTTTACTCAGGGCAACTTTTCCCACTTGCAACCCCCACCCAAATCAGCACCCCCGATGTAGTACGATGTCGTAGAGGCGCATTTTTCATGAACACGAAAACACCAGGTTTGCGCCAGGGCATTCTTTCCCTTCCTTCCGGGGACTTGCTAACTGATATTGATGGAATTTACTACAGGCTAGGTGGGTTAATGTTTAAGTTGAGATTATGTTGCACGTTCGTTTTGTCGTCATCTTTATCTGCACCTAGCGGCCTAAGATCTCTTCACACACCTCCCCTTTTACCTTACCGAGAAATAATTGAGGAGGCGGGGCTGGCCTTCCCGAGGTTTAGCTTGGAAGTGGTGACATCTTCGCGGTTTTGGCATTAGTCGGGATTGGTCGTGCAATATTAAATGCCCTTGAAAGTTTCTGCAAAGCTAGGATACTATACTTTAAAATGTACGTGGAAATCAGCCGTTCGGAAAGTGGCCATAACGAGATCACTTCGTTTGAAGTTTCTGCTGGCGTACAACAAAGAATTTTTGGCCTTTGTCAAGCAATGTCCGTAAAACTCATCTTTATCTGAAAAGTACGAAGCATTTACTCAATTTCACTTTTATTAGCAATCGTTCGTATGCTCATGCAATAGGGGATACATTCTGAAGGCGATACTTAGATCTAAAGACTGAAAATAAACCCTGAAAATAAACCTTATGCAATCAGTTCACTGATTATCGCATAGCTGATTTTTTTTTATGCTTTCATCTTAGCTTCTGTGCTTTATAAGCGACACATTCGACAACACCTGAACATGGTCTATCAAAACGTTGCATTTGATGGCTAAATATTCTTAACAGCTCTTTGTCTCGCCAGGACCTCAAAGCCCATGTAATCGGAATGATTAGTATATACGGTTGCATCCAAGCGATCATACCGTGTTTCAGACTTTAATAATTTAATTATCCCACACATCAATTTGCTCGCCAACACCGTCATCAGATCTCTTACTTATCTGACGTAAGCTGAGGCCGAAGAGTGAACTCCGCCTCGTGGTTGTGCGGTGGGTATATAAAGCATCATACCTCTAAGCTATAGATTTGATTGCAACGTGTTTAATAGCCTGTTCCTCCTGCGAACACCTTACTAGAATCCTCGCTAAGTGGGACGGGTTAACTCTTTTGTAAGGCAGGTAAAAATGTCCTCCGTCATGGCGTCTTTAGCGTCGACGAAGATTACACGACTGCTGTCTTTTCCTTATTCTTGATAACAAGATTATACCTAAAAGGGAATCAATTACGCCGTTATAATTATGTCTTGGTATGCATACAGGACACCATATCATAATATGATTGCAGAGTAAATAAATTATAGCATGAATGAATATGCATTTAAAGGGATGGACAGGACTCTTATTCCCTAAAAAGATTAAACTTTTCCCCTGAAAATAAAATAGTATATATATATAGGTTGAGTTCAGGTCGATTTCAAAAGTCTTATTTTCTTCGTATCATTTAGTGGATATATTCAGGTAATCTAATTTCATTTATAGAAGATGACATTGTATGGTATTTTCCAACAGGCTTTTGCTAGTAAGGACTATAGTGGTTACATACTGCAGTAGACGGAAGCCATGGTCATTTTGACAGTGAGAACAGACCCATATACACTTTCGGATGAAGTGGGGTTGTGACATGGCGAGAAATCAGACGGGAATATCCAGCTGGAACATTATCCCGGTGTCACTGGCTTTGATAATGGATGTTTTTGATGTCTTAGCCGAACAGGAAATATGAAGTACCACAAAATTAAAGCCCCTGGTTTCACTGCGTGTGCCAATGACTTCAAGAGCAGTAACGAAGTTTGATGGAGAGATGGAAGCCATTCCTCAGTCACACCAAGACACCGACACCAGGGCGACACAGACAGATAACAAAAATATGTTACTTGGAATGGAAAAGCATCGGTGGGTTTTAAATCAATGTGGAGTTGCGGTGTGACAACAGACAGTGGCGTAGCTACGGGGGCATCCACAATCAAATGGGGAAAAAATAGAGAGATGGGAAAGGACAAAAAAAAAAAAATAATAAGAAGGGAAGGGGGAAAAAAAAGGAAAGAAAATGACGGTATCTCTCTGACATCTCTTTTAAAATGATCAGTAGCCTTATCATTTCGATATTTCATTCACCCAGTAAGGCCGATGCTGCTCCCATCCCGTGATGTAGGCAGATAGGTGCTCCCCTAATGGCTGAACCCACGCTTCACCATTCCATTGTCACTGATAGCAGACGTTTGCAGTCCTTCTGGATTGGTATAAAGGTATCTATCTGGCAGTGCTTCCTGTGTGTGGGTTCATAAACTCATCCGGGCTTCCTCGAATGCTTTCACATCCTGAGGACGTATTGATATTTCTACCTTTTCAACAATCGCTATATAACTTTGGATCACCAATCTTCCGCTTTCAGTGAAAAGCAGTATTTCAAGAGACACGGATACCATTGTCATTTTAAAATAATAACTTAGACCGTGATCAAAGTGATGGTAGATAGCTGATAGTGACCAGGCATGTTTTCCTCATCAGTGCAGTCATTACAAAGTACTACTGAACGGTCACTGGTATTTTCTAATGACCGGCCAGTTACTCGTCTAAATCGACTTCAGACCATTGCCTTTGTGATGAGGGTTTTTTTTTATCGTATGAAATGACAAGAAGGGCTGTTGACATTT
This sequence comes from Echinometra lucunter, assembly GCA_029962745.1. NCBI lineage: Eukaryota > Metazoa > Echinodermata > Echinoidea > Camarodonta > Echinometridae > Echinometra > Echinometra lucunter. Next base: position 15,999,109 of record CM057155.1, on the reverse strand, counting down.
TATGAAAGACATTGTCAACACCATTACGAATGGGCATTAGGATAAATATTCATCCTCGGTATAGTTTAAACGCCTCACCTTAGTTTAAACGCGCAAGCAATTAAAATATCCTGCGCTATATCTTTTAAAATAACGGACTGTTCAAAAAGCAACATGTGTGGATAAACACTTACCAGCGGCCTACCTGATGTCAATTCTGTATGCTAATATAATAACCATATTTTAGCTGTATGATTTGACCAGTTTAGATACATGTACAGAATCATATTCTGCTGACGTACTGTGCCATATCGCTAATCAAATCAGGTCAATAAATTCCAGAGTCAATCAAACCTGAGATGAAACATGTGCAGGGTGAATGAACCCCCGATACTTGACACCTGAATTATTGTGTTCACAACACATCTGATATAAGGGTGCAGAATGCTGACATCTGCTATCTTCTGAACAATATAATCGCAAAATGGCGCCAATGCATCTACAAAGATGCATTGGTATGCGTTGATAAGTACATCATGTGTACCTTTTGAGAGAAAAAGAATATATTTATATATTATTTTCATCTTTCCTGTGATTTACCCAATGTAATGACAATGTGTTGTTACTTTTCTTTGTGTTGGAAATTAATAAATATGAGTTTGAAATTTGAAAAGATCGTTGCTCACATGGGATAATTTCTACTGCATGAATTACTGCGTAAATTACCTTTTCGTCTTTACAATTATCACTGTTATCACGGAAATCATGCGCCAGTAATTCAGTGTAATGTTTTATTTCTAATTACTCATTAATCTCTCTTTTAATATTATGACAAAAATTCTTGTGAAAGGAAACTCTAACATAAAAGGCGTTTTATAATAGATAAAATTAAGATGAGATTGATTTATCCATTTACGAGATACTGATATCAGAGACCCTTACATCACTTATCAGCCAGAAGTCATGGGATCCACATTTGGTTTGACTCAATAATTTTTGATGCAGCCCTATAAACATGATTAACCATACCAAATACATTTATAAGCATAATACGTTTTTTTTAAATCTACACATATATTGTGCCAATTTTGGTTGTTTCAGTACTTGATGCAGAAATTTATTTTAAGGAAAAATAAGCACTAACACCCTTACATACAACAGATGAAAAGTCCAAAATCGCTGTTTTTTTCCATGCAAATTGGCAACTTTTTAACTTATCAGCATATTATCTGTAAATTTATATTCATTTCTGATACATGGCAGGATTTGGGTTAGAGAAAAATGTAACAATAAAAGAAAAAAATTTGGTGTTACCAGTTTGGAAAAGAAAAGCTGATCAAATATTAAATATTAAAGGCATCATAATAATAATAATAACAATAATAATAATAATGATGATAATGATTACAACAATAATAATCATGATAATTTACCCAGGGTAGCCCCATCAGCATTTGCTGCTCTTCTTGCGGGCCCTGCAATTATCATTACCCTTTGGATAATTCCAGTTACTACTGGATTAAATACAAAAATATCTTTCAGATTTCATCACCTCTAACATGTCTAACCAATGTTTTGCGTCACTTTAGCTGCTTTAATTGTCTATATCAAACTGGTGCCCGGGATGTCTGTTTTCACTGTGTGCAATCAATAAAGCTTACAAGTATATCGGTGACACCTAATTCCGATAGAGCGAGTGCTGTTAGGAAAGGAGATCGATCATATTGTGACGTCATAATGTACTAAGTGCCAGCCCCTGTCGTCTGCCAGTTAGTCAGGAAGCTTGTAGTTTGTCAGGATGTAATGTCAGGGAGTAATTTTTAAGAGAAAATTCATGTTCAAAATGTCCTTTCACCAAAATCGTATTTGTTGAAAGAAGAAATCGTTCTCATTTTATATACCATTGTGTAGAACATTCCCTTAAAACTTTCAAAAGGAAACAGAAATACAATCTATTTTCTGTCCGTCTCCTCTTAACAGAATAAAAGAAATAACCCCATAGGACTATTATACATGAAAATATCCAGAATTCAATTTATGAATTTTTAGATGACGTTCACGAAGTGGTGCCATTCAGATTGCCGTTTTTCTTCTTTTCTTTCACCTCCATTTCCCCTTCTTCTCCTTCTTCTTCTACTTCTTCTTCTTCTTTTTCTTCTTCTTCTCTTTCTTCTTCTTCTCCTCCTCCTCCTCATACTCCTTCTCCTTCTCAAGTGAACGTTCTTTCTTACTTTTTCTTATTCGTCTCATCTCTTTCTTTGTCGAAGTGTTGAAGATCCGTGGGTAGAGTTTCGAAGTAAAAAATTCATTATTCCTTTTTGCCTGTCAGATATTTACGACTTTTGCCATCCCCTTACAAGAAAATACCTTTATGACATGACATCTTTATTCAAGCTTTGACACCGCTCTTCCTAAACTGAGAATAAGACTCTGCAGGATAATTCGTTTAAAGCAAAATGCAACCCAGGCATCAGTGTGCTCTTAGTGAATAAAGATGACCAAGAAGAGTGAACAGTGAAAGTTTGAGCAAAATCGGACAATCTGTTCAAGAGTTATGAATTTTGAAAGTTTCATTAAATCTCTATTATGAGGATCCTTCAGTTGGCAACTTTGCCAGCATCTGTGATGTCATCGTGGACAACTCTCCATTCATTTTGTATACAATTTTTCCAAAAAAAGAAAAGAAAAAGATTTATATGATATTTCAAGTCAGGAATCAATATAACTCTTTCCAAAATGCTTTCAGAATTGTTATAGCCATGTCATACTCATACCATAAATCAAAAGAATTTTTATTTTTCTTGAAAATAAAGAAAATGTAAAATTCTGTGTACAAAATGAATGGAGAGTTGTCCACGATGACATCACAGATGCTGGCAAAGTTGCCAATTCAAGGATCCCCATAATACGGATTTACTAAAACTTTCAAAGTTCATAACTCTTGAACGGATTGTCCAATTGAACGGATTGTCCGAGGAGGCGCTGTGGCTCAGTGGTAGAGGAGTGGTCTCGTAACCGGGTGTACCCGGGTTCGAAACCAAGTGGATGCACTAATGCCCTTTGGTAAGGTATTAATCCTCATTACCAAGTCCTTCGGAGGGGATTTAAAGCCGTCGGTCCCCTGGTTGCTTACTAAAAAGCATACAATGCTTTCTTAGCAGTCAGGTAAAAATAAGCAACCATTTAACCAATTTAACCATTTTCCTCAAATTTTCACTGTGTACTATTCTTGTTCTTCTTCATTCAGTGGAAGCAAACTTGATGTCTGGGTTGCATTCTCCTTTAAGGCGTATCTATTTGAATGTCCACATTTTAATTCCGGAATAATTGTTCACGTTCACGACAAGAGGCACTAATGAATTCTTCTGGTACCGTGAAGCCTTCTACTTCCAGGCACTAATGAAATTGTCCATTTGTCCTCCAGATCTGCGAACCATTGAACTTTATATCATCCTGGAATTCCCCTACGGCCAAGGTTAGTGTCAAAGGTCAGGCTCAAGGGACAGTGACCATCAGTGGGTTAGGAAGGAGTACCCGACGGTCATATTTCAGGCGTTGCATATGGAAGCACCCACCTAATCAAAGTCGTACATCCTGGAAAGCTATTGATCGTTTTCAAGATACTCTCATTGCTGCAGGCAAGGTTCTTTATACACTCAATGAGGCAGTGAATGGATTCGTATTGCGGATAAGTTTCCAAGTACGGTAGTCAGTTTGCAGGTGTATATACTTAACGAGCAAACAGGAAGGATTCATCCATATTTTCTCGTGCCCATATTTTCCACCCTATAAAATCTCGTGTATCATGAGATTTTCTTTCTACAAAAACTTAACTAATTTACATCAAGTGAAGTCTTTGGTTATGCCACCATTACGTGCAAATGTCATACTTTTACATTCGTTGGTTCAAAGATCTTTCAAGACACAATTTTCTTCCTCTCATTTCCCATGCTCAATGTGCGAAAAACCCAAGGACCCCATTTCATAAAACTTGTTATCAGTAACAACTGCCATATTTCTATGAAAAATTTGCTCTCAGCCAATCAGATGCAAGGATTTCACTAGTGTATAACAGTTATTGCGACTTGTTATTGATAACAAATTTCATGAAACAGGGCCAAGGTCATTTTTTATTCCCAACTAATCATCCATAGCAATAATGTTCAGATTACATGATTCGCCATTGTAATGTTTATACATTTCAGTAGGTGATGGAGAAGGCTACAGAAACTGCTTCAGGTTGATTTTTTGACAGTTTTAGCCATCATGTTTCATCAATCAACTCGTATATGACGAGGATGATGATGGTGATGATGACATCAACGCTAAAGGGTTTCACAAAAATGAACGGTGTTAAAACTTAAAACAATATTAAATTTTCTGAGTTCGCATTACCGTTTATGTATGCCTCTCTATTTCGCACTTTCAGGCTTAACTGGACTGCGGGGTTTAATCACCATAACTTCCAACATCTTGCAATCCTATCTCACGAAAAATGCCAGCTTTTTAAGATTCAAGGAAATTTCGTTTCCAAGCTTTCTAGATATTTTTTTAATGAAAATATAACGTCCAATGTCGGTCGAGCACAGAATTCCCTTTTAGTTGTAGCAATTTTTCAAACCATTATGTTTTTTTTCCAAGTGCACAAGCGAACTGCAAGACAACAAACAGAAATTAACTACTTAAGACAATTTTTTTCCCTGTATAATCTCAATGCGTAAATGCCATTTCAAAGCAGTTATTTTTTCTGTTCTCGAATCATTATTATTGATAATTTTCTTCTTATCGTGGTTGACTCGTTTTTGTGTTATTTCTCATATAGCCTTCATACGCTGGATCGCATTCATTTATTAGCAGCTGAAATAAATGCAGAATATCATCTGCTCTATTTATGCATAATTAATGAAATATATCGTGCGGAATAAGAATTATTTACCCGGCAATAACAGCATTTTATCTCATTAAAGTATCGATGCTCGAGGCAATTTTACACGATGTGCAAAAGTAAGCGAGATGTGTACAGATAAAAGATTTGTCTTCTAACGAGGTAGAAAAGGAACCAACCTCGTTCTTTCAAAGCAAAATTAGACATGATTATTACGATATAATATTTATTATTAAAATGAAAACATAATCGTAATAAAAAGAATACTAATTCTAACGCAGATGAGAGTAATAGTAATAATAATCTAAATGATACTTATAAAACAAAAAAAATACTAATGATTACAATGATAACAACCATATATTTGTATATTTTAAGTTCTGTACAAATTCAACTGCGTCGTCCTAAACAATATTTCATTCGTTCATTGTTTATTGTCTATACAGGACTAATTAAATTTCATGTGCCACTGATCGTGCTGATGGTACGAGATTTAATGTATTTTTTACTGCTCTTTAATTACTATTATTAACTCTTATTATAAACATTATTTCGACATGACTTTTTCTTCTTCTTAAGACATAGTGGATTACTGGAGAAAAGAATCCTCAAGATAATTAAAAATACTGAACCCACTAAAATCTCTATCAGTGACGCTCTAAAAGGGTAATTTAAGGCTTAATGGAAAGCACAATCAATTTTCTTTTCATTTCTGGCGAAAACTATTTCATAGAAATACAATGGAAAAAATAATAATGAAAAAACTCTATTAAATAATGAGCTAATTCCAAGCTTAGTTTTCAGGTTAAATTCCGTTCTATTCTTAATAGATGATTTCTTAATAGTGAATCACTCCAAATTAATATTAAAAAAAGTTTCTTTAGAAAACGATTAAAGGCCTGATTTTAAAATTTAGTCCCTTATTCATGAGAGCTATATTTCAATCACAGAAATACAATGAAGACAAGTTTTGATTAAAATTGCTTTTATATAATGTGGATAATTAAATGCTTTGTTTTGAAATCCCTTTATACACTAATACTTAAACAAGATTTCAATCAAAATTGGTTTCGCACACGTTTTGATTGATGTCTCAAAATCGATATCAATTGTATATCATGAAACGGGGGATTCGTCACTCTAGGGGAAATTTGAGGATTTCGAAACCACCCATTTAAATCGTACTGAATGAACATAAAGATATTGTTCACAAAATGATACATGACCACTAGGGATGTAGGGAAATTACTTTTCCTTTTCAGTTTTTAGAGCAAGTTTCTCGAATTGCCACATATTGCTATCGGTCAACAGGGGCGGATCCAGCATTTTCCAATAGGGTGGGGGCGGAATTTTTCAAAACCGCCTGAACCGAGGAGAAACATATGGTTTAAGGCTGCGCTTAGTGGCGCAATAAATAGGATTATTTTGTGGGTCACCCCCCCCCCCCCCCCCGCGCAGTAGATGTGCCTATATCTTGAAATAGTTATCTTTAATTAAAGAATTAAAAGACTCTTTTTCCTGAGCAGAAAGGAAATGATGGATAATGCGAGCGCGAAGCGCGAGCTGAAAATTTTTGAGATCCCAAATGAAGAAAATCGTGCATTCTAAGGTACATACAATATTGATTTTATAACTTATGAAGACAAATATCTTCTTCTTTATGTGCCTTGCCAGAATCTGACGTTAGCGACCATGCATCTGAAACATATCTTGAGGCCATGCGACTGAAACTTGTCCTATCTTGAGCTCAAGATAGGACAGACTCAAGGCCGCCAATGTCAGACTCGGGCACGGCACATAAAGAAGAAGATAAATATATGAAGTTGGAAATAGATATTCATCTGCAATTTTAACGTCATAAACGAAGTGATTACAGAGAATGAGCTTTTGAAAAAAAAATCTTTATTAAACAACTTTTACAAGTACATGTATCCACCAGGGACGTCGATCAACAATGTCATTATGCCCGCCGGGGGAAGGGAGGAAGCTCATCGGAAATGTTATCGTTTTAGTTCCGTGAATCAGGGGCATCAACAATGTTTAAAAATGGGAGTGTTATTAAGTTTAGTCAATATATGTCATGTATGTGTAGAGGCCACTGATTACCGACAAACATTGCCATCGATTACCGACGACCAACGTCTATTACTTAAACTGTATAAAGCCCATGGGGAACTTTCAATTGTGTGCCTTTATCACATTTTCCTTCGTCTCTCCTACACATTTTCATTCAATTTCAACCAGATTTGGTGACTTTTATATGAGCGAGCGCAGCGAGCAAGGAAATGAATCTCCTTTTCGTTTTAGAAGTGATGATTCTTCATCAAAATACCAGATGGGCCTATACGATATCTAAATCATAATGTGGTCACTTCGCTTGCAGAATTCATTCGCTTTCCCAAAACATCCTTTGTCTAAATATAATACGAGCGAGCGCAGCGAGCGAGCGAGAAAAAAATATACACTCCTTTTCATGTTATTTCGTCATCAAAATATATTTGGAACAATAAGATATCTAAATCATAGCCTATTCAGTCACGTCACTTGTATAAGCGATGAAATATATATATATATATATATATATATATATATATATATATATATATATACTGAAAGAAATGAAAATGGGAGAATAATAATTGCGTAGCTCCCTCAATGTTCCCCAGAGCTGTCATCCATTTTGAATCAAGGGTTGAAAAAAATGCCTCCGCCGGGAATCGGACCCGGGTCACTGGCTTAGAACGCCAATGCCTTACCACTAGACCACAGAGGCGGGCCAGCAGTTAGGCGTGACCGAATCCAACTGACCGACAGACAGATTTCCAACCCTTTTTGATCCTTTATTTTGGTGCAGATGACTTAATGAACAATGAGAAGCCGCATGCCGCAGCTGGATCTCAGCTAGAAGCCTGGATACATGCATAAGTCAGAATAAGGGGACAATACATTGAAAGAAATTTGACAAATGCAAACAACTTTGGCAACTCCCTTGACTTTGAAAATAGTGGACCTTTTTGAGGAAGAGACAATTGCGAGCGCGAAGCGCGAGCGGAAATTTTGGTTTATAATAACCTGAAGGGAGAGCACTTTTGCCTCTCTTTCCTTCTTGAACTCCTTCTAAAAATGATGATAACCTAATTAATCTCCCCCTAATAAATGTGAGCGCGAAGCTCGAGTGGAAAAATCCCCATAAAATGAATCATACTTCTTTGTAATTCTTTTTTATAACTCTCAAAATAAAAGCATGCGAGCGTGAAGCGCAAGCGGAAATTTTGCCATAGCCCGACCTGTTTTTTGTTTTGTTCAAGCGAACATCCCCCCCCCTGTTACGGGCCTGGTAATCAAAAGTTTCATGAGGTAAAGTGACATGCTATGTATTTATTTGTTTATTTTTTAATTTATGTTTTGCTCTTTTTTCTCTCTTCTTTCCTTTCCCCCCCCCTTTTTTTTTTTCTTTCTCTCTCTCTCTCTCTCTCTCTCTTTTTGCTCCGCCAATAGGGGGGGGGGAGGGGGGGCCCCCTGGATCACGTACCACTGCCATTCATTTTCGATAGTCCTGAGGGAAGGTTGATATAGTCTGACAGTTCGAACAACTTTTTCCCATTTCTTGAATACTTCAAACAGAATGAAAAGAATAGTTCGATACTTTAATATAAATACTAGATTATCAATTTGCTAAACAAAGTTATCCATTGAAGTCTACCTATAATCTTCTGCTGCCACTACTACTGCTGGTACTACAATACTGCTGCTGCTACTACTACTGCTACTACTACTGCTACTACTACTACTACTACTACTACTACTACTGCTACTACTACTACTACTACTACTACTACTACTACTTCTACTAACACTACTATTGCTTCTATTACTACTGCTACTACTACTGCTACTACTACTGCTACTACTACTGCTACTGCTACTGCTACTACTACTGCTACTACTACTACTGCTACCACTACTGCTACTACTACTACTACTACTACTACTGCTACTATACTATTCTACTACTATTACTACTACTAACAGTACTACTGCTACTACTACTACTACTACTACTGCTACTACTACTATTCTACTACTATTACTAATACTAACAGTACTACTGCTACTACTAATACTACTACTATACTACTGGCACTACTACTATATTGTATTAGTACTACTAATGCTACTTCTAACATTATACTCGTCCTCCTCCTACTACTAACACAATTACTAGTACTACTACTAAATAACTAACTTAATCACTCACTGAATTTGAAAAAAAAAGGGGAAAGGAATAGGGTTGTATATGGACTTAGCTCTAATTCTAGACAAGGACGGACTGGTGTTTTCCCCACCAGTCGGTCGATATTTTGACTTACGGGGCCAGTCTATGTAGGTTGAGTTGTTCGGATATACCTAATATTCCCAAACAGAATGATTATCCAAGTTCCATCTGATCACAGGAGAGAATTACGTTTCAAATAGAAAGAGCTTTACAAACATTGTAGCTTGTATTTCTGCAATCTTGCGATTATAAAGTTCAAAGTATTTTGATTTTCATTCATGTATTGTATGATTCCGCAACATTTGCTTGTTGAGTCGGTTCCTTTTACCACCTTTCAGGCCAATTTAAAGAAATACTGATTTATTTTCAGGAACAATTAAATAGCAAGCCAGAACCTCGTGAACAGGCACATTATCAATAAAATCACAAAACTAAATTTGTGTTCAGTTATTTTCATCAAAATCAGTATTCTTTGTAACAGTAGGAGTGCGAGTGTGGATTACGTCATGGTGTGCGTTGTTTGTGTGCGTGGTGGGTGAGTCTAATATTGCCGTAATTATATATAAAAATGAAAGTTTAGTGGGTGGCAGTGATTAGGTCGGCTTGAAATGACCTCGATGATTACCGGATGTTCAAAGCGTGAAATAACTTCACACAAAAATTGTAAAATTTTAAGATATTCATTTTCCTCGTGCCGCTTACGATGCTGAATAATAGATAAGGAGTGGGAAAAGAATTCCTTCCGATGGGATATTCCTGATCACAAATATCAGAAGGATCTATTCTCAGGTTCTTCTTGAGAACAACTTGAAGCGTGCCCGAATCACCAGACTATTTCCAGTGCAACCCTTTTCACTTCGTCAACAATGGTTCGACGTCTCTATTTAGAGGAAATATCACGTTCTTCCCTACTAGGGATCCCCAAGGAATATATTGAGCAATACCCCCTTTTGACACATGTGTTTGCTTAGATTTATCCATAGACCTACAAAACAGCTCCTCATACAATGCTGTGGATACATCTCTTATCCTTATGTTGTATTCCTCAATGGAACCCGACAGTTTTTGTTCTCGGTATTGCATCCCAATGCACTGTAGCATCAAATCAATAAAGTTTCGTAGCAAATAATGGTGACGATTCTTCATTACTATTTTGTGAATGTTTCCGCATTCACAAAAATTGTAAAATTTCAAGGCCTTTATTTTCCTCATGCCGCTTGATTTATATGAAATAATTTCAGTGCTTTGTGTTCTTCGTTGTCTTCAGTTTTTATATTAAAGCATAGTTGCTAGCTACTTCAAGTTCTTTTCTTTTTTTCAATCACGTTGTTTCAATAATCCTTATAATGAAATCAGCATAAGATGTGAAACTGTCTATAGCAATCGAAACCTCACAATGCAAGAAAAAGTTTCACAAAGCTCCGAATATACAGAAAGAAGATGGAAAAACTTCATCGATACATTTATATCCGAAAAGGTCTCAAATAGCTCAGCACCCGCGAATCAAGAGGAGAGAATTGACAACTACGCTGAATGTATCAGAAATAGTCTCAAATAACTCGAGAAAATGAAACAAGAGGATAAAAAGTAACACGACATATCTGAAAAAGTCAAAAACGGCTGAAGAATTCTTTAAAAGCGGGAAAATGAAAAACTTCCATAAGAAGTGTTTCCGAAATAATATCTTGACATGAAATCAATAACTCCGTCTCCACGAATGATCATAAAACAACTCTTTGTTTAGGGCATGGAATGCAACACCATCTGAGTTGTGTTGCAAATATTTATTTTACCAGGGGGATTTCCGCATTTTTTTTTTTCCAATAAGAATATGGCGCGCATTATTCCAGATTATATTTCTGTCATGTGATATTTCCTCGAAGAGCAAATGACATGTTATATATACATGGCTGGCTAAAGAAATGTCTCAAGCTCCGGGGATCGGGAGGACAATACAGGAAAAATCCGCCACATATATCCTTCTGAGGAAATGAGAGGTTGCTGGTTGGCGGTCTACCATTAAAGTGAAGGTTGAGTTAGAGGGAAACATTATGAAATGAAGAGTCACCGTAGGCTGTTCTACAAAAGAGAAGCTTCAGTACTGGTTAAACAGTGAAAGGTAAGCGTTGCTGGCATGTGGAAGAATAGCCAAAGCAATATTACGGGAAATGATTTATCTTCAGACTCTCAGTCGATCATATGATTTCGAGTAAAATTTGGTTTATATCTTCACATCGAATTTCTGATGTTGAATGCTTGTACCAGACTGGTACTGAACTTGCTCAACATCTTTAAAGGTAGTAGCCCACATTTGCAAGTGACACCCAATCTGCACAAAAGTAAAACTTTTGGCAGTTTTACTTAAGCCACATAAAAACACTCGTAAAGTTTTAGATCTCAGTACATTCCCGTTTAGGATTGAGAAGGACATATTCAACACAAATTTTCTTTTATTTTCTTTGTTTTGTAAAGGCGTCTTCCTGACGCTTTATGAGTAAAACCATTATTTTTTCACTTATTCTTTGGAATGTTTGATAACATGATAGTTTTACATAAATATCTGTCATTTAAAATTTAAATTGGCTTATTCTCTTCAAATTCTGAAACAATGTTGTGCAAATGTGGGCTACTACCTTTAAAGCTTCGAGATGAAGTTTCATAGGAGTGACGGCGTCGTTTTTGATAGAACCTCGTTCAGTTTGACTTAGGGTTGGGTAATACATACGATGTTTATTCAGTTTATGTTTTATGTTGTGGGAGCACGGTGGTATAGTGGTCAACGCTCTTGCCTCTCATAAAAGAGGTGCTGGGTTCGATCCCCGCTCGGTGCTTACAACCCAAAACGATTTGTTTTGCTCACATCTTTCCCTCTCGACCTAGGTGTATTAAATGGGTATACCTGGCATATCTGGGGTAATAATAATTGCAGGGCCTGCAGGAAGAGCATTAGTAATACTGATGTGGCTACCCTGGGTTAATAGGACCCAATTATTATTAATTATTATGTTATATGTTTATTATCGAGTGTTGCCAAACTTGCTAGTGCGGATTTTGTAAGGATCAAGATTTTTAAGTCCATGATCTTGGAGAGAAAGTGAAATGGTTCTTTCCTATTGAGTCCGTATTTGTTAGTTTCTTCTTCTTCTTCTTCTTCTTCTTCTTCTTCTTTGTCGGTATCGTCGTCGTCGTCGTTATTTCCTCTTTCATGAGGGAGGGAGTATATCAAACGTGATAAGCAGGTATATGCTATCATGAGTATTATGATGCACACACTGAGGTAAAAAAAAGTTTTTAAAAAAAGATAACAAGATGAAACAAAGAAAACCAATAAAGATTCGTCTGCTGAAACCCAAAGGTCGTTTACCCTGCGTTGAGGTATGGTATAAGAACACTCAATTTACCTCTCACAAAAGGCATGTCAGTATCACGACACTGAACTGGAAAAGCAACATATCTGTATAGTAGTCATAGCGGAATATATCACCCTACGTTCCCTCTAAGTCCACAGGGTGCTAATGACAGAGGTTAATTAAAATATCAGGGCCCCGTTTCATAAAACTTGTTATCAGTGACAAATGCCACATTTCTATGACAAATTTGCTCTCATCCAATCAGATCGAAGAATTTCAGTAGCTTATAGCAGTTATTGCAACTTTTTATTGATAACAAGTTGTATGAAACGGGACCCTGGAGTTGCTTTTTCCAACGGCAAGGGTACCTAATGTCGAGTTTGTGTCGTATTATTATGATTATCGTCCATTTCTCCCAGGGAGTGATTTTTAGTGCGCAATGCTTGAGCGGCATCAAGCAATGTTTAGAGGATCTGGTGGCTGTTTTCATAGAAATATCATCTTGTAGACGCAAAAAAGATAACAAGGGGGAAAATGGTGCGCTAAGATTAAAAAAAAGCATTAATCATATGTTATTGTAAATTACGTAAAACGCACTTGTTGACCTCCGCAGACGATAGATTAGTATCGTATCGTATCAATAATTGGCAAAAGCAACATGTCTGTAGTACTCATGACGGAATCGCACTTCCCTCGGGATGAATCCCAGGGAGTGTTTTTACTGCCCGATGTCTGAGCAACAGTCGGCGGATCTCCGGGCTGTTTTCGTTTCATTATGAGAGGTATAAGTCTGACGTTTGAAGTCAATTATAAACAGTTCATTGTCCTGTCTGAAGATGAGATGACGAAGATTATCGTCAAAACAGGTTTCTAATTTTCTTCATCGTATTAAGTGGCAGAGAGAAAGGGCATAGTCATCTTGCATTCGAAATTCGACTTTGTATAGATTTAGTAAAAATAAAGGCACTTCTTCCCTCTTTATCATGTTTATTCGAGGGAGCCGGAGTGAATTGGTTCGACTTGAACATGAATAACTGGCTCTCTTTTTATTACGTAACCAGGCTGTATCTTACAAAAATGTATGAATTAAATGAATTCGTGTCCGGTAAATAAACGCAAGACCAAAATAACATTATGCACTGCGGTTCAGAGAAGAAAGAGAAGATATTTCCATGCATTGATTCTCTTATTCTCAGTTGCTCCGGTGACATTTTCCTCACAGTTTTTCTTCTTCTTCTTCTTCTTCTTCTTCTTCTTCTTCTTCTTCTTCTTCTTCTTTTTTTGTGGGGAGGGGGTAAAATGTACGGTTAGGGTAAGGACGGTAATAGGGATGCAGATGGTGTTTGGTGTTTGGGGGAAAGTTAGTGTTGGGTGTTGTGTTTCGTTCAGGGTTGAACTTGGTTAGTGCAAGAAATTGTGCCGGAGCATGCATCGTGCAACCTCTGCCTAAGAATGTGATGACATACCTGTGAGTATCGATAGCCGGTTCATCGCCGGGAAGGGATTGTTCCCGGAAGTATCGAGTATATCCAATCGATACACCTCTCCTCGAATCTTGTAGATCTTGCGGTGGAAGTCTTCGATCGTCGGCGTGTACTGTTCGATAAACTCGCCCGTCAGGAATCGTTTGACGATCGACGTCTTGCCGACTTTTGACGATCCGAAGACGACCAGACGATAGCAGTTTTTGGCGGGAGTATTGAGTTCCGATTCCAGAATACTCGTGCTCAAAACCATCGTCTGCTCCATGTCTGTAGCTTGCGCGTACGCTATTTTGCTTTATTCCGATATTAAATCCTGGTGTAAAATAGGTGGCGTGGTCATGCGTGTGTGGTGCGGAGGATCTAACACATATCCACGGAGAAGAATTCATTCAAGAGTAGATGGACAAGGTCACAATATCCTTGGAAGAAACGATGTATCGCTATGGCGGTAGAATATCCATTATAAAGCCTCCTGCAAAAGTAAGCATTGTGAGAAATAAATCAATTAGAGACAGGCCGTTAAATTCATTCAAAGCTAACTCAAAGGATGCGGGACACGTGTTTTACCATGAAACTAAAGGCGAAGTTTATGGTGGAAAAGAGGACAAAACACGAACACGTTTCGCTGTTTGCGCTCTTCGCATACAGGGTAATTAACAATTCATTATCTCTTCTGGTAACGAGTAGCTCTACATGTGGACTGCTTCAAACACGCTCGAAAATACCTTACATAACCATTAGTCGGTAGTAGATTAGACGACGCCTGACAGATGGCTGTGAATCAACCTATCGATCAGGATTCATTACATTAGGTTTATTATAAACAATCATTCTTTAGCTGTGATAATACTTTTGCAAACGAGTTCAAGAGAGGAATTAGGGTCTAAGTCCATAACTGTAATATTTGAGTTATCAAGAAACTTACAAGGTAGAGAGACAGAGTGGTTTTATCTTAACGATAGCAGTATTACATTCTGTAGAGTGTTTAATCCGATGTATATAAGTTGTGCTTTCTCGAAGTTTGAAGCTATTTCAAAATTTTCTGTTCTGTTTTAGTTTGTTTTGTTTTCTTTTGTTTAATGATAACCCTACTATGACAGGATTCGGTTTTAATAAATTTCAGTGAAGCTTTATTACGTTAACTTGACAATCAGATACTCTTTCAGACTTATCTCGAATTATTTTTTTTTCTTCGTAATTACAAATCTATGTTGATGACTTCGGGACCTTATTCATTCAGCAACACATAGATACCGACCGAATTGCTCTACAGTGTATCATATTCCCGACCTGTTTATATTGGTTTCAGGGAATTCTGACAGTCGCCATTTTACAAGTGTTCAAGCATAATTTTGTTAACATCTGTATGGGCACGAACTCACACATGAGTACACACACACACACACATGCACCCTCACACACACACACACACACACACACACACCCTCACCCTCACCCACACCCCCATCCACCACTTCTCGGGACCTTCTGATCCTTTTTCTGGTTTTTGATAGCATTTCGAATAGAAATTTTACTGCTACAACTTAAATGATAGATTTATGAACAATTTCGACAACTGATTAAAATATTCTTTCTTCTTTGAAAAGTGGGGATATATGTTTTGTACAGCCACCCACCCCCTAAAAGGTGGGGGATATATATATACCCCCACCCCTCGGGACTAACGCAAATGTCTATAAGGAATCACACATTCATTCACCCTGTTCTTCTGAGTCGAGAATGCATAGTGTAAGTAAATATCGTACTTAAAACATGCAGAGTTTTTAACTAGAGAATGCATGGTGAGATCAAAGAGTGCAGTGGAGGGTCACGTGAATGGCAACCCAGGGATAGGAAAAAAAATCTAGAGGGAGGCAGAAACGTCGACGACGGGATGACATTACATCATACGTGTGCAGCGCCTGAACTAGACTGGCCGAGGACAGAACAAGACTTGGAAGAAATCATGAAGAGGGCTACATCCAGCAGTGGATGAACTCAGCCTGATGAAGACCTTCGCATCTCCTTTCTATCTTTAACAACTCGACTGCGCAATGTCAGTTGGCTTTTGTTATCTGAACTTCACCCTTATGAGCAGGCTATCACGATATAAGGCTTATAATAATAATAGTAATAATAATAATAATTTTGTTTACCAGGGAAGCCTCATCAGCTTCAGTGCTGTTCTTCCTGAGGGCCCTGCAAATTACTATTACCCTGGCTATTGCTAGGTTCCCATATACACCTGGGTCGAGTGGGACAATAGTAGGTTGTCCAAGGATGTATGCACCCAGCGAGGATCGAACCCAGGACCTCTCGTATAAGAGTCAAAAGCCTTCATCAATCATAGACCACAGAGCTCCCAGGCTTGAATACAAATCAATCTTTTGTATTATCAACCAGCAATTCATTTAAGGTCAAATACAAAATGAAACATTAAGACAGTACTGTAGGCTAGAAGTTTGCAGACAATGAAATTGCATTTCAGAACGAAGGGGAGCGGGTATATCCCAAACGGTGTTTAATACTGCTGTCGCCTGCTTGTGTATGATACTCCAGTTCTGTCGTTAATAATGTGGAACATTACATGACGCTACCCACAGGATGGCCAGACAGTTCATTAAGTAGTCATCGATAATTCATTCAAGAAATCGAAGCGGGGGCATTTTTAGGGTGCATATCCGGCCTGTGTCCCCTCTTTTTGAAACCCAAGCGGTATGCGTTAAGTACACAACTCTATTGAGTTGGTGCTACCTCTTCGGCATGTTAGAGAATTTTGGATTGCAGGGACGACTCCAAAGATGCGATGCATAGGCGCCGGAAGCGGGGGGCCAGGGAGGGCAATGCCCCCCATCATTCGAAGGGGGGGGGGCAAAATCGATTTTTGCCGCCCCAAAGGGCCCCCTCTGAAGAAAAAAAAAGAATTTTTTTGATCATATACAAGCATGTAAAATGAGCATATTAACATGATTAGTGCTCTAAAATGCAAACTTTCAGCATTCAAAAATCGAAATTTTCTTACTCGGTCGCTACGCTCCATCGTATTGTAATTAGAAGCAATATTTTTTTTAGTATTTTATAAATTCTGTCTATCTATGAAAAAAGGGGCAGATGCTTGCTTTATTCGGGGGATTATTTTGCCCCCCCCCCCCTCATTATCCTCATATATTGGCATAAGGGCGCTCGTATTTTTTTTTTTGGGGGGGCAATGTCGGAATATGCAATTTCTGTACATTTTCACCATGAAAAATTTGCGCGCTCGCTTCGCTCGTGCGGACGAAGTTATGAAACTGAATAGCTAATTTCCGGGCAAAGGGTGTCGGTCCCATCGCCAAATTTACCAGTATGCCATTCATACCCCTCCCATTTCCATGCCCTGTCCCCTGAGTCTCTCACGCCATCTTAGCATACTAGAAGCGGCGAAAAATAATCATGTTTCAGTAGTAATGATGAGAGAATATGGGAAACAGTTTTTGATAACAGTATTGTCTTAATTCAAAAAAATCTAAACTTCTTATATATGAATGAATATGTATAAGGGGGACAAAGGTGCTTGTTCGGGGGGGGGGAGGTGAATATAGGATACGTTGTATGCTGGTAGTAAGCATTTGAGGTGGGGTGGGCCCCCAAGAGTGTTTGCCCCCCAAAGCTGGGACCCTTCCGGCGCGCCTGATGTGATGAACCCCCTTTTGATGCTGTACCCCTTCTTTTACAAAATCCTGGATCTAAGAGAAAACAGGAAAATGTATGGATATCGTCTTTATCATGATCGAGCTCTTGCTTAAAAGCAAACTAGACGGAAAACGTTCGTTTGCGTTTTGCTGCTGAATTACGTTGTGTCTATATTCTTTGTTAATAGCCACTCGGGACGTAACTGCCTAAGTACATAGAAGACTAGTGCTGTGGACATGTATGTACACAGAAAGGGAGTGATGATAGCAAAGTTTGTCAATCAGCTTCATTCTTGGTTGTAAACCTCTCCATTATCCCACCCACGGGCACAGAGACACGTTCTTGCAGGATCCCTCGCCTGTATTGTCAGATTATCGACTTTCCGACACTTACGAATTTGCGGTGAATGTGCGGTGAGGGTTGCCCCGAAAAGTTGAACATTCTCGTTTGTTTCCAACCCCGCATAGCGCATCGCTTGCCTTTCATTTCATTTTACAATTTTCTCATTTTTAAGGTAATCTTAACTTACAAGCCTAGCTCCTCATTTGATTCCCCTATGCTGCTACATAATTTCGGTTTTTATCTGTACGTTATTTTGCCGCTTATTATCATTACGATATGGCTTGATAGCACTGTATGGTTATTATTTTCATCACTGAAATAATCTTTCTCACGTCGTCATTAAATTTTGTATCTATTATGATGTACATATTGAATGTGAAATGTGAAATATGAAATAAATTAAACTGAAAACTGAAACTATCCCAACCCATTCCATCGTTCTCTCTGCCTTGTTTATTGTCGCTTTTTGTGACTTTTTGTATCATATAATTATGTATCACACTAACTTGCCTATACGTAATTGCTTTTGGGGGGGGGGGGGGAATCTTAAAAGCACAAACAGAGTATACATTTACAATCTACAAAGCTTAAATTTAAAGCTCCATATTGTCATATCCTGTTTACTTCCGTTGGTGAGAAAAATCACCTCAAAGACCATGATAACGGGATGTTACTTTAAAATTTAGCCATTAGCAGATTCGTACTATAGACTGAACAGGAGTGTCCACAATCTCTACTCCTTAGGGAACTTTCCTACCATTTTGCTCTGTTCATAGGCATGCATGCCGGGCAATGGCAAAAAGCAATTACATTGGCTTTCCGCAATCCTCACAGGTACCCGTTTGCTCCTGGCATGCCTGGGTGGAGAGTGGCGAGTTTGGGTTTTATCCACTAGACCACGACATGCGTTATAATTGACTTATACATTTAGACAGGTCTTTCATGTCTTCCAGAAAATGATATGTGCCAGTGATATATTCAAATGTATAACTATTTACACTTTCATTGCCATATTTCTGATGCTTATCCCGTATTCATTGGGAAGAATTCATGATTAATTTATCTATAATGACAAACGCGCCAACCCAGAAAATCTGGTATTTGTGTCATATCGTATTGCAGACAAGAAAAACATGAACATATGAATAAATAAATGACTGACACCTTATTCACGCTATGCTATCATGACTTTATTTAACGGGTTTCCAATACTCCCACTTAGCCCGTACATCCAATATGATTTTAAATGAGGTAAATCCAAAGGAGGACTGGGTAAATATACATTTGTTTCACGTAAACTCGAGTGCCATTAAACACAGTCTGGTGCGCCAACAAAATGAGAACCGACTCTCGTGACTTGTTTTATGTGTATCAAAGTAGCATGTATGTTTAATGTCATGAATGTTGATATCTTGAAACCCCAATTTCCTTCATCCGTACAATCCCATGGATAACCACGTACTATATGTCAAAGGCATCATTTTCCGCCGCTTTTTACTTTCGAGCTAGTCTCAGCTGCATCTTGAAATGTAGGTGGACTAATTCAGATCACGCACAAAGAAGTTGTGACAAGGGGTGTGCGTAGGTGTCAGGGCTGTGAACTACCAGAATATCTGCCTTTTCTTTTTTGATGTATCATTTCTTAGTAATGATACCTGTCAAATATCACGTTTCGGCATCGTACTGGGTGCTATAACATAATCTTGATTCAAAAATTGATGTGTTATGGTTTACACATTAAACATGTTTAATATAGGTCTGGAGACAGTGTCCACTCTGCTTCCACCATCAGCATCTATTGAAATTGGGGTGACTGACATTGAATTTCATGACTCAAAAAGCAGAACTTTTCAATCAAAGGAGTAGAAAATATGTTGAGATTGTAGCAAGGTAAAGAAAAGATCATAGCTAAAATAACACCGGCAACTGCGATATCAAGGTTGGTGAGATTTTACAATTTTAACAACAATGTAAAGCAACAATCCCGCAAAAAATAATTGTTATGAGTTTATTTTTCTACCAAAGTATCAATATTTAGGGAAGTCCTTCGCCCACTCTTCCCCTTTCTCATTTTCTCTTTCTCTCTATCCCCCTCTTTCCCTCTTTTCTGCCTATTTTTCTCTCTCTCTCTCTCTCTCTATTACTTTTTTCCTATCCTCTATGTCACTTGTCCAAGACATTTCTCATTTAGACTGCCTTCTTGCACCTTGTGAAAGATTTCAAGCCGACTGAGCAGTTTCAAGAAAGTATCACCGTTTCGACGATTCTGATTCTGATGGACCCAGAAGGGTCGCACCAGATAATTTCAACTTTTTCCCAATTCTTAAAAACATGCATGTATGATTTGTTTACCAATGGAAGTCTCATCAGTTTCGGTGCTTTTCTTGCCGAGGGCCCTGCAAATTACCATTACTCCACCTTTGCTAGTTCCCAATTTACACTAGGGCCCCATTTCATAAAACTTGTTATCAATAACATGAGTAACAAGTTCCAATAACTGTTATTAGCTACTGAAATCCTTGCATCTGATTGGCTGAGAGCAAGTTTGTCATAGAAATGAGGCAGTTGTTGCTGATAACAAGTTTTATGAAACGGGGCCCAGGGCATGCAGGGTCGAGAGGGACAACTGTGGGTAAAACGTATTGTCCAAGGATGCAAGCACTGGGCGAGGACTGAACCCAGGACCTCTCGTGTAAGATTCAAGGGCCTTCACCAAACCAATTTACCACAGTGCTCCTAAGTACGGAAGTCCTCCCCATCGTATTAAAAATCCATGATCATCCAGTGAAGAAACCCAACAGTGACAGAATTTCAGTATCACATGCACCTCATCTATCAAGACATCAGGCGAAATTAATCAACCAGAGTGCTACTTAACCAATGTGCGGGCCTGATAACACTCCCCTCTCCTTAAAGCAAAAACACTGGATCCGCCACTGAAGGAATATAATACAGTGACGTAACTTGATGTTATTATCACACCTTAGCAATCCAGACATTTGGCAAGTCTATCAATCAGCCAGAGTGCTATCTGGACAAAGTGCCAAGATAGTACACCTACATTCCCACTACATATACGAGATGCGACCTTTTCGCCTCCAGCCTTAGTCTTCATTCCCTCACAGATATAAGGTTAAGGTTAGAGTTACAATGAATTTTGAGGTCAGGTTTTGGTTAAGGTATATTATAAGTCTTGGTTTACTTCCGGGTTAAAGTTCAGTATTTGGTTCGTGGCCAAAATTGACGCTGGGCAATGATTTTCTCCGGAGCATGTGTCTTTCAACCAACCATGACCATATCCCCTCTGTACACCCTAGTCACAAAGACAGGATTATTTTTACGGCTACAGTCAAGATAGTGCACTTACATCAGCGCCATCAAAATTAGAAGCAAAAGTGTATCGGCCCTTCTTGAAACTCCTGTACCTCCTGGTATCATTATAAAAACAAATCATCCTCTGTAGACATGTTTGAAGTTACAGAATTCGACATAGCTTTGTCGTTTGATTTATGATTGGAAGCTTTGCGTTGAAGAATTTTCATGACGCACCAAGTGTCCGTCTGTCTGTCTCTCTCAGACATACGTAGAATTATCCTTGACAAAGCGACGCACGAGTACATTGATCTCGTGAAGTATTTTGTTCCATTATTTAGCAGAATTATACCTTGATATAATTCCCTTAAACTTCCTATCGAGTTGTCAGAGATCGATGTAGTCGTATTTCACCTATAAAAGGCTCTTTTTCAGAAATATTAGCATAGGAATATGGACTGATGATAATCATCACTCACGGAAATTAATTTGTTTTAGCTGTTGAATCATGCAGGAGCGTTCTCGGGATTATTGACTTACCTCTTAACGTATCCTAAGTCACTTTCCATCTTTCTTTGGGCACCAAGCCATAAAAAGCCTGTCCATACCAGATTTTTTTATTATTCACTTCTTCAAAGAAACAGCATCCCAGGGAGGCCAGTACAATGTTTTGCTGTCTACACGCACGACAAGAAAAACGTGTAAGAAGTTTTCCGACAAGATGTTATTTCCGTCGTATTTCATACCTTCGTTCTGAAACATATTTTTCGTTTGAAAACTGGTTCCCTTACAAGGTCTTTCCTATAAAACTTTAGAACATATTAAATAAAATTTTAAAAACTCCCTTTCCTTCTGGTGTGAAACATATCGGCGCCCTCTGGGAAGGGTTCCATGACATTTGGTACGTCGACAATTGCTCCCATGGGAAATATGCACCTTAAGCCAAACATGAAACCTAACCCCAAACCTAAAACTAACCTTAATCCTTATCCTCACATTATTCTGACCGAAACCCCCCATCACAACCCAACCCCATTTATGTCTTCGGAGAAATTAAGACAGGGCCATCGTCGCAGGACCAAAATTAATTTCATGACATCCTGGGAAGAAACATGGAATTACAAACTGTATGAAACTAGGCAGTTAGGCTAATCAAATCAAGATCGTGATTTAAAAAAAAAAAATGGCATGTACGCACCCATGGTTACTGAGCACGTGGCTATTTTCATAATGCACCAGCTGTGCATCACCGGTGCGATGTGCGGGGCAACCAGCCGTAAAAGCAGGGGATCAAGACACTGATCTATCATGATTCTGTCCCGCTGATGGTAGGTTCATGACATACTTTGCAAAGGTCTGTTCACATGAACACAACCACGAGGCTATCTCGCTGATGGATTCATGGCATACTTTGCTGGACTTTACTTGATCTGTTCCCATAAATGCTCATCCCAGGAAAACGAATCAGATGAAAAGCCAAAGACGATACCATAAACCTTCTTAAGTGACAATTTCATCCTTACTTTTATCTCAATTTTTAGTATAGATAACAACCAGCTGTGTAAAAATATTTAGGCAAAACTTGACTAAAATTTACGTCTAGGCCCGCGCATCTTTATAAACATAAAAGGTAATCGCGTATGAACAACTTCCACCAAACAAGCAAAACGTAAACAAAACACAGACGAGTAACCAAACCAGGTTTTCCTACATCACACCACTGCCTTTCATTGGCAGCAGAAAACGTCTACTTACAGCAGCAAAGTTGAACGAACTGTATATCATCTATATAGCCTGGCTTTCTTTAGTGTTCTCTTAAAAATGATTCTTACTCATCTTTTTACAAATCTCTGGGGGTTCAGAGAACTGTGGTATATTGGTGAAGGCTCTTGGCCCTTATACCATGCAGAGGTCC
Organism: Echinometra lucunter; assembly: GCA_029962745.1. Taxonomy (NCBI): domain Eukaryota; kingdom Metazoa; phylum Echinodermata; class Echinoidea; order Camarodonta; family Echinometridae; genus Echinometra; species Echinometra lucunter. Next base: position 15,975,894 of record CM057155.1, on the reverse strand, counting down.
TGGGTTTGATCCTCGCTGTCAATTCAATTATCGAATATTTCCTTCTCTGCTGATGTACATTTAAATGATATATGTCACGAAAAACTCTGTACTAATTTGCAAATCAAACGAATGAAACTGGATGCATTCCAGCTCACGTTATTTTTTTCTCTTAAATGTGATTACTTCACATCTTCCAAAGATTGCATTCGAAAAAAATGATGATTAGAAAAAGAAATAGGATGATTTATTGATAAAACAAACATGGCAATCTACGGTGTGGATCATTTGATAATAATGGTACATTTCTTTTATCTTTGATTCAATATTACTGATATATACTGCGGAGCAATGCCCGCAATGTACGTAAGATACTTCCAAGCGTGTGGCGTAATCATCTTGAACGCAGTCGTTAACCAGTTATTTCTGTCTACATCTGAAATAGCATGCAGAGCAATGGGACAACAATCCGGCTCGGTACACAGCATTCTTCAACGAAGTAGGAATTTTAAAAAGACGACATGGCTCAAAGTATTCTGTTTTAACCCTTACCATTACAGCAAACGCTTGCTTTTAATAATCATTGGCTTATACATGAGACATGGAATGTTTTCTACAGAGATCTTAAATTTGTCTGAATGAATGCACTTCGTTAGCCTGAAGACCCACTTGTCATCGTTCGACTGACCTTCGATAGTACGTGCCCTAGATTGAGTAAGTCATGTGAGAGGCAATATCGATCGCTGACTTTCAACATTGTCTGTAAGGGGCAGTGTTAAGATATACATTCACTCTGCATCATCTAATGTGTATAGCCTAGGTTGCTCATTGCATGAATTACACGCAGATAGTAGAAAACCTTTGAAATGGTTTATTCCTAATAAATACCTTTCATTTCAAGATTATAATTCAAGACAGCAACCGATAAATATAGCCTATTTGTCGATTGTTGTCAAGTGTCTTCAGAGACTCCTTGATAATTCTGTTTTATTCTTCTAAAGGATTTCATCTGGAAGATCTACTTGTGATCGTTCGATTGACCTTAAAGAGTATGTGCCCCAGATCATTGCAGATCGAGCAAGGCATATGAGAGGTAATATCGACCGCTGACAGTTAAGATCGTCTGAAACTGCTGCTGTTATTTGTATTCTTTCTGCATCGACTAATGTGTTGGCTGGAGCGAACAATTTGGAATTTACAGACTTCATGAATTACACGCAATGGTGGTAAACTCTTCGATTTGTAAGTGTTGCCTTCCAAAAACAATCTTTAATTCCAAGTTGAATTTAAGACAGAGATAGATATGTTAACAGATGTTAACAAATGTCTTTACAGACTTACTGATGACTCTATTTTTCTATTATTCTTCCAAACGATATTCTCTAGGATATCTAGGATCGAGCAAGGCATGTGATAGGTTATATCGATCACTGGCTGTGAACTCTATCTGAAAACGCCACAAACTAAAACAAACATTCATTCTGCATCATCTGTTACAGGAGCTGCAGCGGAATTTCACTATCGAAGATCATGCTAAACTCCTTGATTTGGCAGAGTCGTCTCCCAGTAAACGTATTTTAATATATGATGAATTTGAGACATCTTAAGATAAAAATGGACTAAAGATTTTTACAAGCGCCTTTAGAGTGACTCATTGATTATTTACAATTTATGAACATTTGCACCTTCATCACCTTCTTGTACTAGTTCGACTGCCCTTCAGTAGTACGTGCCCCAGATCAAGCAAGGCATGTGAGAGGTAATATCGACCGCTGACTGTTAACATGGTCTGCAAAAGCCACAACTGAGACAAACATTCATTCCGCATCATCCGATGTCGGATCTTGACAGGCGATTGACAGATTTCATGGCTTAAAATGAGTAACTAAATTCGTCGATTTGAATTTGTGAGCTTTTCTATTAACGTATTCTACTGCAAGTTGAAATCAAAACACTACGGATGTGATCTCTATAACTGTCAGCAAAGGGATTCACTAATATTACAAAAATTTATATAAAAATCAAGAATAGTACATGTACCCCATATCAACAGCATGGGCCATAAAACGTATATAAGTGTTATAGCTGAACACAATCACAATAGGTTAAAAACATATGTAACAGATATCACGAAATATTCACAGGAAAATTAACACAACTGCAAAGGAACGTTTGATATTATCAATGTAAAATCATACATGAACACACATACACACCTCCCTCACCCACACACGCGCGAACACACACCCTCTCTCTCTCTCTCTCTCTCTCTCTCTCTCTCACGCACACACACACATATAACAAAGGCCTATATTAGAAGACGTCATATGGAATCTTGCAGCGTGAGAAACGTAATTACGAGTAACTGTCGAAATTCCTGAAAACTATAAAATGCGTATTAAGCGTGGCATTACTGCTAGTAAGGCTGAACTAATAAAAACTTTCCAAGGGAAATTAAAAGTGGATTCTAGGAGTAAAAGGAATGTGTGAGCTTATACATACAATGACCTTCGTTCCCCTGATATAAATATTTCATTAATGACTGTCACCTTTCCATTCAAAGGCCATGACATTGAACTTTAGACAATGTTTGACAGCGGTGATGATCGCATGAAGGATTTCTGAGTAAGTATTTCGGTATTTATTAACGATTATGATCACACTAATCACACACATAAATCAACCTGGAGGTAATTACTACAGGTTTCTACATAACTTAATAATATGCCAACATGGCAGTAACATATTACATGATCCGAATATAATTTCCATGTGCAGTACAAAGGGTATTTGAAGATGTCCGTGAGCTGATTTCTTAAAGGTCCCCATCATTAAATGCAACCATTAAATATATTTTCATTAATGAAAATTGACACCTTTAATAATCTTGTAATGTATACAAGTCTTCGATTTGAGGTTCAGCTTATGGATCTGAGCACAATCACCTGACTATCTGGGCCCCGTTTCATAAAATTCGTTATCGATAACAACTTGAAATAACTGTTGCAAGCTACGGAAAACCTTGCATCTGATTGGCTGAGCACAAATTTTTCATAGAAATGTGGCAGTTGTTACTGATAACAGGTTTTATGAAACGGGGCCCTGAGGTGGCTATACAGTCTTCAGAGAGGCAAAAAGTTGTTATCTCACTTTATTCAGTCTTGGGTAGATGAATAAAAGAGAACATGACCTCCATACTTGGCGAGGTTTGCACAAAACAAAATGCATGCTATTGGATGTTATTAAAGATAAGCTGTGAATCTTACCAAAGATAAACTAAGATATGAAAGGCACATGAAGGAACCTGCTTTAAAGAATTGTGGCTAACTGGCCAGCTTTGACAGTAGATATTCAGATTAAATATGTTTATGAAATAAATGAAAATGAAAATGAAAATGAAATGTTTTATACGTATTTTGCTTTAAATCACTGTGGATAAAAAAGACTAAGTGTACTCACATAAAATCCCCAGAGTGAACATTGTGACAGCATATGACAGATTATGCAATCCAGAGAAAAATATAATCTTATTTTATGATCCAATTGTATTCCTGCTCTGCATCCCACGCCAACGAAAACGTGACTGAACCCAAAAGCTACCACCGCCTCAACTGAAACAGTTTTATTCCTCCTTCTAGGACACAGTCACAGAGGCCATCAGCGGCGTAGCATGTCTACAAGAAAGTGGGGGGGGGGGGGGGGGCACTGGTATCATGCAAGGAGAAAGGGCTGCCGGTCTTATAAATCGTGTCAAATCACAAAGAACGGATACTGAGGAGGTTGAAAATGAGGATGTAAAAAGGGTTCAGTCCTCTTGCTTTGACGTTGCCTTTCCTGCTCCTGTTCCTATCCTTCTGTCCATTTTTTTTTCCTATGGGGAGGGAGGGGGCGGTTACCCCTGTGCCCCGATAGATACCCCAAGTACACGTTCTCGATTTTATCACAGCAAGCTGACAGCAAGCTCCCTACCAACTCAGGCAGGCATTTATCACTTAATTGCTATCTAAGCCTGACGAAGGCTAAATTGGTTGCTAATCCCTGCATCCATGTGTCGCAAACCATTTATGCCCACCCGCTGGCTCGAGAGTCACGCTCTGCCCCAATTCGTCACTTGCTTCGACGCCAGCTCGTCAAACTATAAGATACGGGTGTTGGTGATGTATATACGACCAATTGGGGACTGGCGGGGGAGGGGTGGGGGGGGGGGGTGAACCAGCCAATGTTCCCTCATAAGATTAATGTTAGTTGCCTTTACATGCTAAATGCATAGAAGAAAAATGTTCCTCTTTCAATTCTTTGAAACAAATTGCACCCAGAGAATGCATTAACCTTTTCTTCGCTATAACTTCGCAGAAAATTTTCGACATTGTGTATACGTTTGAGACAACTGGCCAACCGTTGGGGGGGGGGGAGGCAACACTGCCTTCTCCTCTGATCTTAATGCGGAATAACTTAAGTGCCCTTTTCCCGTTAAATGATTGTTTCTACCCCAAAAGAAATGGAAGAATGTGTTAAAGTTTATTTTCTTTTTCTTTTTTTGGTTTTTATGTATTATATTTCTCTATTGCTTGTCGGCATTTTTTTTCCGGAATTGTGCCCCTCCCCTTTTATAAAACCTGGATCTGCCTCCGACTCTGTGGTGTTTGTTGGAAGGTAGAAACTTTTGCAATTGTGTTTACCGCAAAGAGACTTTCATCATGGCATATAATGAATAGATTCGTTTATTGCTAGTCATTTTCAAAAGAGTCAGTTCATCCGAAAATCTAATTTAACGAACATGATCCGTATAAACATCAATGCGCATGATATTGGTACTGTAATACATTCGAGCTGATTTATCCCCGTTACTGGGTTAAAGATTAACGTTTAAATTTGTCTTCTTTTTATATCATATCAGAAAGAGTTTGATATTGGCCGGGCTGTTGCAATCAATCATAATAGTGCATCGGTGGATTTTAATAGGGTATTAATCTGCTTGAGTGCACGTACGTCAATGGGGAGATGATAGATCATCGTTGCGAAAATGACCCTTAAGTTTCCTTGAGCCTGCTGCCCGATGTTTTTGTCCTGCATTACTGTTTTATTGGTATGATGGCTCATACACTTTCTTTGCTCATAACTGTTAGAGGTTTTCACTTCGAGCTTAAAATCATGGTCGACAAAAATAAAACTTATAGGATTGTGAAATATACAGATGAGTAGGAAGGATGGATAAAACATTTCCCCTTTTCACCCGTGTATTTGTGGGAGGGGCAGGGGTAGTAATTTGCTGCCACATAGGAAATGCAGCCTTATTTTTTTAAGGTAATACTTAGTAAGTAAATAACGGTGACATTTGCCCTTGAAAAACAATATACTGTAATCTTCTCAAAGAAAAGCCCTAATATAGTTTTGTCCTTGTCATGAATCTTCGTAAATTAGGTTGTTTTGCTCCTCTTGTAAACGAGACCTGGATACGCCACTGCATTATTATATTATATTATATTATATTATATCATATTATATTATATTATATCATATTATATTATATTATATCATATTACGTTATGATAACGAGCTTGGAAATTACTTTTGCTTTTCAACAGAGTCGGTACATCATCATGATACACGTTGTATGATGTTATGCATCCGATTGGAACACATATTCTCTTCTAGTACGTTGCTTACTCAAGAAATAACAATTCCGTTGAAAATCCATTATGTACACTGAACAAGAGGCCATATCATATATTTCATATTAGCGATCTGTTTTTATTTATCATTACTTTTTATCTTAATGTTTGTTTGTTGATATGGTAACGTCTATGAGCTGTTAAGGGAACTGTACTTTTTTTTACCCCGCCGATGGATGGCAATACATTTCCTTTAAGACATAGAGACAGTTCAGATGCTGACAAAATTTTCACCTCAGTCACCGTGGGAGATTTTAATTTCACTAAGCATGCATGCTAAGAGCATTTGAGACGAATATCCGATACGTCACAAGAAATTTTGCTAGTATATGTTGCTACGTTACGAAGACTGCGCATGTCGGTATGAAAATCGGTATTACACACAAAAAACATAAACGTCAATTTACTTATAGAACATAAATATTCAATGTAAAAGTGTTTGTCTAATGGCAGTATTACAGCTGATTATTAGCCTCTTGGAATTCCCAAAGAGAGAGCATCTGCAATTGTTCGAATTTTTCATGGAAGAACCGGCTTAAAATGAACTCCGGATGCTAAGCAGGCTATGTTGCGTTTTTTTACAGACAGAAATGAATGGGCCTAAAGTCAAAATAAAATGAAAAAAAAGGAAAATAATTCCGCCTTCCTTCTTATCGAGGAAAGATTGTTCATATTCCAATATCACGTAAAATTATAGTCCGTCTTATTTAGTCGTCTGCATGAGTTGTTTGTCTATTTCAACCTTACATCTGTATTCTCATCTCTTCCTTTTACATATTTGGTTTTCTCTATTTCTCTGTCTTTCTTTCTCTCTCTCTCTCTCTCTCTCACACACCCCATGAAAAACTGCTAATATGTAAGAGCCGCAATATAGGCTAGTCACCAAAGATACTTATTTTCGTGTGTGCGGGTGATGTGTGTGTGTGTGTGTCACATGTGTACCGTTACGCGTTAATTTTTACGTTTTATATTGTTGTGGATATAAAAACAAACAGAAAAACTTTTCTTTCTTCCAATCTTTATCTGTCTTTCTTCCTTTTTTATCTTTACCTCTCATTTCTTCATTTTCTCTCCCCTCTAACTTCACGTCTTTCTGTCTCTTTCGGTTTTACCCTTTTATTCTTCTTCCCGCTCTCTTTTCTTCTGAGCCCCAATTTACTTTGATCCAAAATTTAAACATTTTCTTTACATGCTTAAATCAGTTCCTTCATTAGTACGATGAACTTCAGACGTATCGGGCTAAAATGAAAAAAAAAATAAATAAATAAACCCCTCGGAAGGTATCATAAGCTGCTGAGAGTTCCTTCATCTTAGTGGCCACTGTAAATAAAGGAAACTCTGAAACTTGTGAATGCTTCATTATCTTGCCTACATAAATGCCTTCCTATATTTGTTTTGTGGTGGTAGAATATTATGCTCACAGCCACTTCCCACATTTTCTCAAAAATACCGCATATCCAGTTTATTGGGAAAATAACCGCACTGCAATTATGTAGAATAACAAGGATGGGAGTAAGAGTTTATACAAAACATACGCACACACAACACACACATGCCCACACAAAGCTTCTCTCCATATCTGAGAAAAACAAAGAAGAACTTGATTAACAAAAATAAGAAAACTTCCTTTTTGCAAATCTTACTTTTGATTAAATTCACATTTTTAGGTTGACTTTACATCTGATGCCGCGCAATGCATTCAGGGTTTCTTAGAAAGGAAGAGAGGGAAGAGGGTAAGAAAGAGGCTAGAGAATGGCAGAAAAATAGAAAGAGAGAAAGAGGGAAAGAGACGAGAGCAGACGACGGATAAGATAACTGCCTTCCGATACTGGATGTGTGATTGTCCTCTTCCCACGCCCCTGTGTTAATGGAGTTTACTTCAATCACGATATTAAAGGGACAGTAGCTATAGTTTTCTTTCCGTCTTGCAATAGTATTTTGTCCTGGAACTCAAGAAAGGAGATAATCTTGTCTTAAATTGCCACACAACTATTTTGGAACATTTGCATTTGCCAAATCTCAACGGTGGCTGAGTCGTAGGCTAGTGATCTAGTATAACTGAGAGAACCCGGGTTCGAAACTTAGTCGAGCACTAGTACCATTTGGTAAGGCATTAATCCTCATTACTAAATCTCTCAAGCCTCGAGGACATAAAGCCGTTTATTCCCTGACTGCTTACTTACAGTCATACTCTATCTCTACTTTCCTCTTTATTTCGACCGGCCTATTTTGATTTTCCAATAGATTTCTGTATATTAATTTTGAGCACTGGCGTAAATCCGTTTCGAGAAGGTGGGGGGGGGGGTGGTGATAGAAATCTTTTGCCGAAATTTCTACGACGAACTCTCACACGGGTACTCACACTTTTTGTTTTTCCCATATTTTTATTTGAAATTTCATTCAAAATAAATAATAACACACACGCCCTCATCCACCCGCACACACACCCTCACACATACTCTCGGAACTTTATAATTCTATCTCCGGTTTCAGTGGCATTTCCAATAGAATTTTACTACTATAAGCGTCGTTTATGATAGATTTGTCAAAAATGTCAACAACTGATTGATTAAAATATCATTTCTTCCTTGAAAAGTGGAGGGTATTTTTGTACACCCCTCCCCCCTCTAAAACGTGGGGAATATCCCCATCCCACCGGGATTTACGCCAGTGCTTTTGGGAGATTTTTCGTCTTTGAAAAGTTTACATTGATATCCCAGTCAAATATGTGTGTAAATCCCTCCATGTCACTAAACTAATCGAAAATATTTTTAACCCTTTCCAAATTTTCAGGTCCCGCGAAGTGATTTAATTTGTACGTTTTCAATCATAACAAGATTAATGGATTCATTTGCTAATAACTCAACGGGAAATTCCCTTCATCTCACATCTCCACTGTAAGAAGCTCGGAAAAAAAAAGAATTATCTTTCGGCTTTTTGTGCTTCTTGTGTTGTTTTGTTTTGTGTTTTCGAGGATACCATATCCATCACAAAGCAAATTTCCTTCCCACCACAAACATTATGTCACATTAGAGATTGATTGATGCTACGTCTATTCCTCCTTTCAAGCTTTTAGTAATTATTGTTTTCAGGCGGTTTCTAATTGATGCTCATCCATTAAAATCATGCCGGAAAAGGCTTTTGTCACCAGTTTCAGACTTTACTTTAACAAAATAAAGCTATTCAATATATGCATTTTTGTGTTTAGCATTGCACTCTCTACTGTTAACGATGCAGCATAAAATAATACGTTGTTTCCTCACTTTCTTTCTCTTTCTATCCCTCTTCGTCTCCCCCTCCTATTCATACCGGTGACAGATATGTGGTTTTAAACCACAATTTTTCTTTTGTGAATTCGAAGTTACCCATGGTTTTTGTCTTATATACCTAGCTTTCTTTTATTAATGCCGGTGGCGTTTTTCCTCCCATATCATTTTAAGGTATCATGTAACAACTGACATGCGGGAGCGGCTGGGGACCACTGCAGAAATTCAGTAAATGCTATTAGCTGAAACCAGGATCAGTGGCCTATGAACATTACATTATTTCATTTGAGACAAATCCCTGTTGCAAACTACCTTTTAAACAAAAATATCTGATTTTTTATACGTCTTACTGAAAAACTGCATTTCTGTATACTTGATTCTTTTCTTATACAAACAAAATTCAGATACAGTTATCATGAAATCTTATACATGTATAAGGTCGACATTGAAAAGGTTTTTGGCACTAATCTTCATTAAATATGTGTAATTATTGTCCCCAATAATATATTGAGAAAAGGGAAAAACAAAGCCCTTGCCAAATTTTCTAGATTTTCATCTGGTTTTCCTTACTTTAAAAGCCGGTAATCATAATACATTTTCCGTTTTGCCGAAGAAAGACTTGACGCTTTACTAGTTCGTATTGCTTGTTTGTTTGTTTTGTTTAATTTTCATGTTCTAATTAGTTTATCAAAATCGAAATTCTTTTCAAAAGAGTACATCGATACAGATAATAATGACCTCCATCTCAGTACACCCCAAAAAGACAGATGGGATCTCAAAGCAGACGCTATATCGCGCTAATTATTCCAATTACCCTGTGAAGTGTGATGACGTAATGGGATGCTGTTACGTAATATAAACTACCTAACATGATTGTTGAACTAATGAAATTACGTACTGGTTATAGATTTGTAGCTACCGGATAAAAAAAAAAATCTACATGATAGTGAGAATTGAGAAAGCTTAATCAATTCCCAGTCTCAGACCGGAAAGTATATTGGGAATTATAGGGGAGGCTGAAATGAGGGTACAATGCTTCTATACAACCGGCGTTAAAAGGTCAACACACTGGAGGCTGAGGGGACCCGCATAACGAAGTTTTGTGCAGATGTTTCAAGACAAAACAACGCAACGGCGGATCCACGGGGAGGCCGAATGCCCGATTCGGCCGCCCCCTCCCCTTATTTGACACTCACGGGTGCCGAATCGGTGCCCCCTCCTCTTTTGAAATCTTTTTATGTGCTTATCAGCGAGAATTTGGGAGTAAAATACACCTGAAAATGCCGAGGACTCTTTATAATAGATGACCGCCCCCCCCCCCCCCGCCCGTTTGAAAAATTCTGGATCCGGCCCTGCAACGTATGTGGCATTAATTTAGTAGTTCCCTGCCCCTATATTTCACCATAATCAAAGTGGTTTTGAAAAGTTTGATCCAGAGCATACAGTTTTTAGTTCATTGAGAAGAAAACAATACCACGAACCTTTCCATGGAACCGAAAATCCACAAGCTCTGCTCAACATTATTTTGATCAGATTCCTTCGTAATCATTTCAAGGTTTTCATTTGCATTTAATTTCATGTTTTCCCAATTGGTGCTATTAATGCTTCTGTGGGATGAAATTATTCATGTTACTTCACTTTCACCTTTCAGTGATAAGAAACATGAAATTGAAATCTGATATGAAAACTACACACTGGCTCTCAGCGTGAACCGCAAAAATTAAGCTGAATGCTATATGAGAGGCAGCACCCTTAATTTTATACAGAATAATCTACTCATACCTTTTATACATGAAATTTGTTTCGGCTTGGCCTTCTACCCTTGAAAATAAATCAGATCTATAAACTCTGCAAGTATATTAAGTATAAGTACAAGTATAAGTCGATATGTCCCAATGCTCCAGCGATAATTACTGCTTCCGGTTTCATTTTATAAAAAATATAGGGGTATGGGTTTAAGGTGGGGACCAGGTTTCGGGTGATTAGGTTACTGGCTTTGAATCGGAGATGAAGTTAACAGTTCTGTTAGTGTAAGACGTTGCTGAGGAACACCGGCGTATATCCAGTTGGAGGAGTGGGGGATGATCAAAATCTTTTGCCGAAATTTCTAGCGCGAACTCACACACAAGTACACACACACACACACACACACACACACACGCACACACGCACACACGCACACTCGCACACTCACATACTCTCAGGATCTTCTAATCCTATATCTTTGGAATTTAATCAATAGCATTTCAAATAGAAACTTTACTACTAGGGCCTATAACCGTCGTTTATGATAGATGTATCAAAAATTTCAGCAACTGATTGATCAAAATGCTATTTCTCCCTTGAAAAGTCGGGGTATATTACACGCCATCCCCTCTCTCAAAAGAGGGGGATATAGGCCCCACCCCACCCCAGATTTACGCCATTGCTGAGGAGTAGATCAACAACTTCAACTTTCAGAAAAAGTTGTCAGGTGATCTACAAGACCGACAACTTTCAATAAACATCACCAAAATCATTACGTAATTATGATCCCACAGCTTCTAGATGATACGTCGGGAGGCTGTTAGCGAATCAAAATACTTTCCTTCATGAAGTAAAGCAATGCTGAAAAGTAATTTATTCCATTGACTGTATTAATATTCTCGACATCTCTTTAACTGCGCCTTTCTCAGTTTTCAGTGTCCGTCTTGACAGGTTTGGATTCTTTGATTTAAATAGTTCTGAAGATTTTAGCTGGTTTTCTACAATATTTTCTTAATTTCCGTTTTAGCTTCATACGAATATTTCTTAAACTTTTTAACTACAAGTATTTTAAGGAAAATATAGCGTCGTTTTTTTTCCACATAGGTCGGTAATGATACAATTCTTTGACAGAAACCAAACCATGTTAATTTGCTGGATAATTCGATTATATTACACTCACACACAACCTGCAAAAACCACCCACACCCACAAACATCGTATCTTCATGGCATCGTTTTCTTTTCTGCCTATCGACACTTAACTCGCTAAATTTTTCCCCTTACACAATTCTGAGGTCAAATTTTATGATCCTATTTAAGTATCCAACAGTGCATAAGATAAACTCACCGGCGCCACAAAATAGTTTCCAGAATTCGTTCACTGGACCTCACACAATATCCGTAGATGGGCCACTGTACGCACGCCAGGCCACGGGAGAGTTGCTCCTCTCTCTTCACTCAATTTCCGCACGCACTTGAGCACGTCATTGAGACTGAGCCTTTCGACCTGACTAATCCTCTCTCTGATGAGGGTGTAAAATTACGCCTGACTTGCTCGCAACACAAACACCGGGAATTAGCGCACGCCATGCATGCCCATACAAAATACACAGACTTGTCAACGAGCGCACCAGGCGTAGTAGTGGCGGATTGGTCCGTCCAGTCACACACTACAAGTATAATCAAGCCGAAACATTGCATCTCACAACATACCATTTTGAGAAAAAGAAAAAGTAAAATGCATCTAGCGGACCAGTCAACCAATCAGAAAGCCCGCTCAGACTAATGGACAATAATGACAACGGCAGAGGCGTACTGGAGGAATACATCAGCAGAAATTGGCACCACGAATAATTGAAGTGGATTTATGACCAGCTAATCTCACAGCCTTTTTCCTTATGAACTATCCATCTCTCTTTCCTTCTATTTCCGTCTCTCTGCCCCCCTTTTCCATCTCCTTCATCCCTCTCTATCTCTCTCTTTCACTTTTACCGGTACTTTTCTATCCCAATCCTATTCCCACCTCCCACCCCATCCTCCTTTCTCTGTCTCATTCTCTTTGCATTAAACAATAGTCATCGTCCGTCTAGACTCTCTCTCTCTCTCTCTTTCTCTTCTCTCTCTCTCTCTCTCTCTCTCTCTCTCTCTCTCTCTCTCTCTCTCTCTCTCTCTCTCTCTCTCTCAGTTCGATGTAACAGTACTTTCCGGGAGAAAGGAATATTGCATTTTCAGAAAGAGAATACAAAAGTAACAGGATAGGATTTTAATTCATGAAAATAACAGACTAGGCACCATCCAAAAACAGATAAAACAGATGGTTGCTTTTTTACATATTGCATTTATTATGCCTATATACGAATGCGTACAGGAGTAGGAGAATGGACAAATGGACAAAGCAAAGCTGTTATTCTGTTCATAAAAATGAGTGGAAAATATGATCTGCATATTATGAATAAGACGCTACAACTTAGAATGTTTGCGAATGATATCGTCACCGATTTTACGAAGCGGCCTAGAAGGTCAAAATCGATGAAAAAACATAAAATGATTTTTTTCAATATTTCGACTTAATAGTCGAATATCTTTAATTTCACAAATTTGTAGCTCTTAAAACCATTTCGTTACGTCATTTTAGACGTCATGAGACGCTTTGGGTACACGAGAATGACCGAATGCCGTTTTTACGAACCGGCGTGAAGCCGTATATACCTTGCAGGCCTGATCGTAAAAACGCAACCGGAGGTGATACATAGAGTTGAATGCTTTACGAACCGTCTCGATAGGCGCGCCAAATACGAAACCTGTATTTTCCAAGCCAGCTCGCCGGCTCGCATCGTCTGCCTGCTGAAACTTCGTTTTTACGATCAGGCTTGAGGCGTCAGCTTGCTCCAGCTTGCATCGGTAAGTTGTTATTTTTTCTTCTTTAAAAAGGAAACATTTGGAGAAAAATAGCTGGTAATTATTTTGTAATACCTTTGAACAGAATCAAACACTTTTTTCCTTGAAAATCACCAAACTAAGACGGAAATTAATAGCCGCAAGTTTTTTTTTATAGTCCAGCCCCATGCGTACTAATCTGTGTCACTATTACCAAGCATTTGGAAAAGCGTTAGAATTATGCTGTATAATCTATTCTAGATCTAGATATATGATAACGTCATGATTGATTATTAAAGATCTAGGCTAGAGATCTATACTTACTCTATAGGATAGATCTATCATCTAGATCTAGATCTAGAAGGTTAGAATCTAGCTCTCTACTTGAGCAACACTGGACTGGTCACTGCCAACAGTAACACTGCAACTTGCAAATTAGCAACAGCAACACTAAACTTAACAATGCACACTAAGTAGTATTGTTATAGACTCTAACTTACTAAAGACTTATAAACAGCAGAACTCTACACTAGATCTAGAACTAGTAACTAACAGACAGGCTTGGGCAGTTAGTCAATCCAGAGTCCAGACGAGACTAACTTAGTACTAATAATAGAGACTGACTCTGTCTCTGGATTGGCTAACTGCCCAAGGACAAGGTCAATTTAACGTTAGTAGTAGGTCTAGTTAGGACTTAGGAACAACATTAGGCCTACTCTATCCCACTTAATTGGATGTATCCAATGCGCAAGGTTTAATTCCTATCCTACACTAGGCCTATAGACAAAGTGAAGTAGGATTTATAACGTTAGATTTAGCCGAGTGTGTGAATCCAATATGTCTGGTTAAAATAAAGTAGGGTCTAGTCTTGGTAAATTGCATATTCATCTAGATCTAGATCTATTGCCAACTCGTCCATTCATCACAAGGACTAGATCTACCTTCATTTAGATCTAGGCTAGATCTAATTGTCATTCCGTCCATCAACATTTCGTCTAGAATCTAAAACACTACAGTAACAACAGTTTTGTTGATCTAGGTCAAATAACTATTTGGTCCAATAAAGTTGTCAAATCACCCGTTCATCTAACAGTTAGATCTAACATGTTAGACCATTTCATCTCAAAACCAGTTGGTCTAAAACCAATTCATTTTGCCCAATTAACACTTAGTCCAATTAGACCAAATGGTAGTCTATATTGACTAAATGGCTATTGGACCAACTGGTTATTAGACGAAATGGTGAGTGGACGAAATGGCAATTAGAGCCTGTGGATATTTGACGAACTGATAGTAAATCTAGACAAGTTGGTAATTGAACGAATTAGTATTAGACCAATTGAAAATAAACCTTAAAAGTTTAAATATCTGGCATGCACCAACTTCAAGGCCGTAGCCCAAGTACACTAACATCAACACAAATCCCCGAGAGAAGTCAGGCTTTCAACTTAAGGACCATTTTATTAAATTCACTGTAATGTTCTTAAAATTAAAACACTCTCAGTATAATTTTGATTTATCATCTAAGCCATGATCTAGACTAAATTAGATCTAGAATTCTAACGGGTAGATTATAATAGCGGATTTATAAAGCGCTTTTTGCCTGAGGATACAAAGGGCTGCTATTATTACCCCGGCTTTAGCTCGAGCTGCCATAGTGGTGCTCAGTGCATTCAAGGAATTAATCCTACCGGGTACCCATTTACATCACCTGGGTCGAGTGCAGCACAGTGTGGATCAATTTCTTGCTGAAGGAAATTACGTCATGGCTGGGATTAGATATTGTTATTATTAAACAAAATAATTTAGCATTATCATGAAATAATTCACCAGTCCATTCACTGACGTTCATTTCGTTAGTGCTGGTGACATCTTTCCACTCCCATTGAATTTGTACACAGCAAGCACACACACATGGACATACATGAGAAGATAGGTGACAAATATCACGATAAGGCCATTAAGGCACTTGCACTCTGCAACCACCCTGTCATGTGGTGGTCTATGCAACTTACAACACACACTCAAAAAAGTCTTTAAACTATCACTTTTGTGAAGCAAAAACAACACCCAGTTCCATTCAGTTATGATTTGTTTACATTAGAGATTTAGGACGCACTCTTTTTATTCACCAGAGCGCTAAAACACTTTTATTTTAAGCATACTTTTGTGACGACCTCTATTGGTGGAAAACTGAGATTGGTGCAGATATTCATCTCCACAGACTCTCTTTTTTAATTAGAAAACAAAAATAATTTCAAGAATTCAATTTAGTTTTGGGCCAAGGCATATTTTTATGATGAATTACTGTAGCAAAATCTGTCTATGCAAACATTCAAGCATTAATCCATTCTAGATCAAGAGAAAAAAGCTAAATATTGATCATCTTTTTCATGACTGAAGACAAGGTTAAATCATAACCTTGTACATTGGATAAATGCATTAAGGCATGAATGATTAGATAGCAAAGGAATAATGCTTAGAGTATAGGCCTAAATGCATTTAATTTAGGCTCTAGATCTAACCAAATGTGACAAACTGTATTTTAATTAAGATCCTTATAAATATTCTTTGTATTTCAGCTGGAAACTGTTGCTTTCAGGTAGACCATTGGGTATCTCATCGAACCATACCTTTGACAGTCAATTCGCTGTTCATCGTTTGGTGATTTCCAGAATTTTTGCTTGCCTTATTTGAAGAGTGAACAAATTCTTTCTACTTCATTAAGTAAACGCATCTGGTAAGTATTTCATCAACAAAGATTTGGCCATTGTCTTTACTTTAACATCAATAGTGCAGAATTTACATTGTACAATGTCTAAAATACACTTTGTGGGGGGGGGGGGGGAGGTTAAAAGAAAATAATGTAAGTTTCCTTTTGGAATCAAATTTAAATGCTAGCTCTATAAAACAATGACAGACATAAGATGTGCATCTGTTTTATGTTTATCTGTGACACTGCATATCCTCATTGTTAATAAATCTATTTAATACATGAAATGAATGAATAAAAAATAAAGAACTACAATTTATAAAGATAAATTGATAAATAAAATGAAATAATTAAATCAATGAATAATGTATATATACCAATAAGATGATAATTTCATATTTAATTTGTTACATTAACTGATGCTACAATGAGTAAGATCCTTATAAATATTCTTTATATTTCAACTGTAAACTGTTGCTTTCAGGTAGACCAATGGGTATCTCATCGAACCATGCCTTTGACAGTTAATTCGCTGTTCATCGTTTGGTGATTTCCAGAATTGTTGCTTGCCTTATTTGAAGAGTGAACAGATTCTTTCTACTTCATTAAGTAAACGCATCTGGTAAGTATGTCACCATTGGCCATTTGGCCATTGTCTTTACTTTAACATCAATAGTGCAGAATTTACATTGTATAATGTCTAAAATACACTTGGGGGGGGGGAGGTTAAAAGAAAATAATGTAAGTTTCCTTTTGGAATCGAATTTAAATGCTAGCTCTATAAAGCAATGATGGACTTAAAGGTATTATTTAACTTTGTCAGCAGCCGATTTAAAAAATTCTCAAACCTAGATGAAACATGTGTACAAGTACATGTATAAGAACTAAAAAACCCTGAAAACATCTATTATTGAGAATGAAAAGCTAAAAATACAAGGCAAACCCTGATTTTGTAATTAAGCCTCTTAAAGAAGCTTAAATAGAACACATGAGTGTATAAGATGAAATTAAGATGGTGTTTCCGGTCACATATTTCACTTTATGAAGCACTAAATAATGATTTTCGGACGTGATTTTTCTGGGCTTCATTTTTGTAACATAACACAGACACGGACGACAATTGTGATCTTCTAGCTCAGATTTTTTTAAAAGTCAAGTCAGTGTTAGCCAATCTCTTTAATTTGTGCATCTATTTTATGTTTATCTGTGACTCTACATAGCCTAATTGTCATAAATGTATTCAATACATGATATGAATGAATAAAAAATAAATAACTACAATCGATAAAGATAAATGGATAAATAAAACAAAATAATAAAATAAATGAATGAATAATGTATATGTACTAATAAGATGATAATTTCATATTTAATTTGTTACATTAACTGATGCTACAATGAGTAAGATCCTTATAAATATTCTTTGTATTTCAACTGGAAACTGTCGCTTTCAGGTAGACCATTGGATATCTCATCGAACCATACCTTTGACAGTTAATTCGCTGTTCATCTTTTGGTGATTTCCAGAATTTTTGCTTGCCTTATTTGAAGAGTGAACAGATTCTTTCTACTTCATTAAGTAAACGCATCTGGTAAGTATTTCATCAACATTGCATTTTTGCATTTTTTCATTTTTTCATTTTTTGTGTGTATGTTATGTGTTTAAAGCCATTTCTTTGTATGCCTAGCATTCATGGACCAATAAAACAATCTTGAATCTTGAACAAAGATTTGGCCATTGTCTTTACTTTAACATCAATTGTGCAGAATTTACATTGTACAATGTCTAAAATACACCTTTTCTTGGGGAAGGAGGGTGAAAAGGAAAATAATCTAAATTTCCTTTAGGAATAGAATTTAAACACTCGCTCTATGAAGCAATGACAGACTTGTGTTAAACATCTTTTGTATGTTTATCTGTGACACTACATAAGCTAATTGTTAATAAATGTATTTAATACACGAAGTAAATGAATAGTTTATATACCAATAAGATGATAATTTCATATTTAATTTGTTACATTAACTGATGCTACAATGAGTAAGATCCTTATAAATATTCTTTGTATTTCAACTGGAAACTGTTGCTTTCAGGTGGACCAATGGGTATCTCATCGAACCATGCGTTTGACAGTTAATTCGCTGTTCATCGTTTGGTGATTTCCAGAATTGTCGCTTGCCTTGTTTGAAGAGTGAACAGATTCTTTCTACTTCATTAAGTAAACGCATCTGGTAAGTTTGGGGGGTGATGAAAAGACTCAGCCATATTTTTTTTTTTTTTAAACAGCCCCGAAAGGTTAATCAGATTTTGATTATTTTGTCAATTTTTTTGAAAAGTTAATTGTGTGTGTTCATTTTTCTGCTTGATATTGTTTACAGATTGCTTAATATTTTTAATATTGTCAAATAACTCAAATTGTGTATTCAGTTTAAAATTTCACCTCAGCTTTTTGGGAAAGGATTTCACTCACATATAATAATAATGATAATACATTACTTATATAGTGCATAAAAAACATTATGTTTCTCCATGCTCTTTACAGTAGAGAAAAATACATATCATAATATAACAAAGAAATAAGCCTATTAAGGTATTACCTACTATTTGATCATGCAAAGAAAAAACTTTGAGTTAGTTATCAATAAAATATGAAGGAGAACAGTTCCTGTGATTACAAAATAAGTCCTCATTCTTTGAAGAATAATTAATTGTATCGATTGTTGCACTGAAATCCAACAGCACCAATACCACTTCCTTCTGAGCTTTAGCATGAGCTGCCTTCAAGCACTCGGTGTATTCAAGCAATTATTCTCGGTAACCAGTCACCTCACCTGGATTGAGTGCAGCACAATGTGGGTAAATTTCTTGCTGAAGAAAAACATGCCATGGCTGGGATTTGAACCAAAGACCCTTTGATTGAAAGATGGGAGTCAGAACCACTAGACCACTACGCCCCCATGATGTTCCATGACTGTGTAATATTAGAAAGTTGCTGAGAAGTTGTCAAATTGATTTTTTTCATATTTCTTTTCAGTGGTGGACTGTTACTTTGTATTCCAATTGTTCATTCTACTGGAGACTAGAGGCTCAGTGCATTCCAGGAGCGAAAGATGTAAGTGATTTTATTTTGAACTCATTATTTGTGTTCATCAAGATTTTCTAAATTTGAGAACCATTAAAATAATCTTCAGCAGAAGGATGTTAGCAGATTTGATGAAATCTGTAGTTTTCATATTAAAGATGGTAAGTATGTGGGTCATCCTGGAACACATAAAGATGGAAGAAGTGAAAGATGTAAAAGAGGGTCTTTAAAACATCACACTGTATATGGGAATAATGGTGGATTCTGAACAAGTTTCTGTGGTGCATAATCAAGCTCTATTAAGTGCGAATAGCCCAGGTCATCCCTGGCAAATCAAATGGTTTGGAGTCGTTCATGCAAGTATTGATATTAAGCTTGACGTTGTAGTGAACATATTGCAAAAAATGAATTGTGATCTTTGAAACGTTTTGTATTGACCTTAATTATCGAATGAAGAAAAGAAGAATGAAGAAAAGAAGAATGAAGAATGAAGGACAGAAGGTTTGGAAGAGTCATATTTACCTTTTTTTTCAAATAGAAATGTTCGTCTCCTACACTTTATATAAAGTGCCCCCCCCCCCAAAAAAAATGGCTTTCATTAATGTTCATATGTAGGTCTAGGTACGTTTTATTAATAGAACATTGTCTATCTCTATTTGATTATCAGTAAAAATTTGCAAACTTGATTTGTCAAGCTGTTTGTCTTATATGGCAAATAAGAACAGTTAATAGTAAAATAAAATAAGAAAAAAATATTCATAATTATATTTCATTGTCAATTTATCAACATTGGCAACTTTGTTTAAATCCAAATTTAATAAAAACAAGTATTCTCCATTTTTATCACAAGGAGGGACAAAGTAATAAAACAAAAATCCACTTTGAAACCATTCAGTTGATATTTTTAAAGTAGCAAACTGCCTTTGATAGCCCTGTTGCTTTGAATACAAAACTTTTTCACTGTTGGGTGGGAAACATTTATACATGTAGTGGCAATTGATGTGATTACTGTTGATAAACCCAAAGCAAATTGGAGTTCTGGCAAGCAAATGATCAAGCTAAGAGTAATTAAATTTTAGGCATAATGAATTGCTTATATTCAGGCATTTCCTTGTCTTTCACTAGCATTTGCTTTTGGTTTTAACAATAACTGTCAAACCGGTGTGCTTCATAAGACAATGTTTGCCATCCAACATCCTGTTGTTTTCTACACCAGTATATAATAGCCCATTGATTGAAAGAAAAGTATGTTAAAGGAGAATGAAACCTTGGGAACTAACTACTTGGAACAAGTTAGCTTTTGTGAAAACAGAATAATCAAAGAAAAAAATTGAGATAAATTGAACAAATAATCATAAAGTTATGAGCATTTGAATGTTGACATCACTGATGATGTGGGCATCCTGTAATTGGCAATGCAAACAACATGTGGTATGTCACAGTTGTGCAATTACTTTCCTACATATTTTACTTAAATTGCCACTTTTATCAAGTCCATCCATAGATCAGGTGTTTTTTTTAAATGGAGGATATGTTGTAGGGGTTCATAAGAATGAGCAAGAATACATGTTTTGGAGTATATTGTCAGTGTACAAAAGGGATAGTTGTACTTCTTATGACATTACAAATTTTGGTTGCATATCCAATGAAAGGATCTCCTTAGCACTAGTGATTTCGACATTCATATGGTTACAACTTTCTTATTGTTTGTCCAGTAGTTCTCAAACTTTCACTAATCTTATTCTTTGATTTTTCTGTTTTCATACAAGCTGAATTGATCCAAGGGTTTCATTCTCCTTTAAGTGCTCTGAAACCTTTAATAAAGATATTATGATTTATTCCCTTGGTTATATAAGTAAATCATTTCTGTTCAGGGCGGATGCTAACCAGGATGTCCTTGTAAAGTGGGACCGAAATGGAGAGGTAAACTATGTAAAGAAAGGACATTTGCACTACTCTGGAAATTTGCTTGATTTTATTTGTGGTGCTTTGAAGAGGTCGTAGTATATTCATGCTTAGAATAAATTCTATAAATTATCCTCTGCCACATACTTGCCAAATGTTATGTAATGACTACTCATAATCTGTCTTTCAAGACTAGTTTGCAATTCATGAAATATTTTCATTAGTTTTTATTTGTCGAACTCTATGAGATTATCTATTATTATTTTGCATATTTTAGATAAAGTATTAATTGCTTGTTACAGATTAGATTATACATAAGTATGACCCTTTGGTTTTCATGTATTTTATGAAAATGGTTCTGTTTGTCATTGCTAAAAATGTTCACTCTTTATTTAAAAATGTACAATGAAATTTAGATATACATCTCTGTGAAAGATCAATCTAACTGCTTTGATGGATATCCAGTAGTTGTACTTTTCACACATAAAAAGTAAATTAAATTTCTGTAAATGTCTGAAAGATTCTAAACTGGTTATTAAAAAGACTTGATTGAAACACTTTAGAATTTGATTTGAAAACAAAATAGAATAATGTGCTTGCAAATCTTCCAGCTAAACTTATAATTTTAAACAGACACTGTAACATGAAGACACACACAAAAGAATATGGTGGTAAGAGACAAGAGGATCTTTAATTTACACAAAACATGGTGAGAAAATTCTAGGACACTACTTTGTACTGGATATGTACAACTTACTGTATATAGTGTGATCAATTTACTGTACATATCGATGCATGGAGTTTGATTTATGCTCCCCTTGTATAATGTCTAAAAATGTTAAACTAGAAGCTTAGTATTTTATGTGTACATAAAATAGTTTACCATTTACCTTCTTAAGTGGGTTTACAAAATAAGTGGAAATGATTGTTGCATTTTTGTATTTGAATAATATATATCAAACCTGCAGTTGATTATTAAAAAGATATTCTTCAATAAGCAGAAGAGAATAAACTTCTATCCAAGTAAAAGAAATAAATTATAAATGTTTATACTGGATGCAAATAATAAAAGTGCATTCGGAGAATATAGACTTCTAAAACAAATTTATTGAAAAACAGGTTTCCAAATGCAATACACTGTCATACATTCAAATACATACACAGATATATCCTAAGTTTTGTCAATGGTAATGAGAGTGATATGTGGGGTATGTTTCTTTGTTAGGCATTGGTATTTTTATTCTAATTGGCAAGATGTGCGTATTATATTTATATGAAGTGCTTCTTTTAATTTTCTTTTAAACATCTCAATAATAAATCTTAACCAAATTGGTGGAATTTCCTGAAGTACATTTCATGTAAAGTTGATGTATAGAGGACTGATGCATTAGTCAATGTTAAAGAAAATGAAGATATGCTTTTACATTTCTCATTGTGGATGTTGACACGGTGGTTGTAAATGCAGGTATATTATCTATTTGAATTTTTAATGAGTATTTTCATTGTATACCCGTTGTAACGTTTGATATCACTGAAACATATTTCTATGATGTTGTCTGTTTTTGGAATTTCAATTAAAGGTGTATTTTCATCTTTTATTCAAATATGTTGGACTTTACTTGGTATTTTCCTAATAGTAAATTCAAAAAGAAAAAAAAAAAAGGATAGTTTAGTAGTTATGCATCACCAAAAGAGGGGATGAATGAAATCGAGAGGGACACAGCAGCCAGGAAAGAGAGGGGGAGGATTATCAGTGAGTCAGGTGATAAAGAGGGGACAAATGAGAGAGATTTATGAATAGGGAAAGGGGTGGAGGGGGTAAAGAGAGGACTATGAAGAGGAAGAGAGTAGTCCTGAAGAAAGGTTGACAGATGGATCAAGGGATATCGAGGAAAGAGGGGGGGGGGGGGTAGGAAAAGACTGGGGTTATGGTAGAAGAGGAGGGGGAGCAGAAAACCCAGGAGTGGGGATGGGGAGTGATTGACGAGTGGGACAGAATGGGAAAGACTGGAATGAGAAAAAAGGGTGGGGGTGGTAGAAATGATTCATGAGAGAATGGAATAGAAGGATGTGAATAGATGAGGAGCTAAAAAGGGAGAAAGTATCTAGAGTCGGGAGAGGGGCACATAAATAAAGAGAGAATAGTTACTGTCATGGAAACGTTGGGAGAAATTAGCGGGGGTGGTGGGGTAGAGTTCTGAATTGAAATGACGAAGTTGGGATATAAGAAGATCAGGATGGGAAGGCAGAACAGAAGAAAACGTGTAATGGAGGATAGGGAAAGGGTGATGGACATTTTGTCCAGGAATTGACTTAGGTATAGGCCTATGCATTATTGGCCAGAATAAAATTGAGATTATTATGGTACATTATCAACTATGATTGGTATTAACTAGAAGATATTATCCCCGGTTATTGTCCCAAAATGAACTATATTGTACAATAACCGGGGCTGGTTTTGTTCGTATTTAATTCCCATTTTGAATTAAATTGAAATAATACATCGAATAGCCGCAAAAATGTGAAGTAGTCCTAATATTAGTTTTGGAAAGGGTATTCAAAGCAATGCTTCGCGCGCGCTGCAATCATTATTACACAAGCACATGGTGAGCGCGTACGGTGCGTCGCGCGCGCATCACCCAGGCCTGTTCGTAAAAACGAAATTTGTCCGAATGCACAGTGGAGACATGGCTTCGCACGGTGCGAAGCCACTTCGCGGTAACGGACTTCAGTGTGGATTCCAACTTCATCGTTTTTACGAACGGGCTTGGAAGAATGAGGCATTATTATTCATTGACAAAAGGATTATATCGATAAAAAATCATATCACATACATTTTTTAATAGTGTTCTTCCATGAAATCCAAAATTAAGTGATATCATGTACTTTTACCCAATGAAAATGGCGAAGAAACAGACGATAAACTTTAAACGCATTTATCTCCAAACTCATTTTATCCGTCAAATGCGCGTCCAGGCCGGTTCGTGAAAACGGTGTCGATATCAATGATAATCGAATCACTCAAATATTTTATATAATTCATTGCGTTACTTGATCATCTTAGACACCAAAATAGTCCGTCGATTCTACCTGCTCTCACCATTTTCCTTGCCAGCTACTTATATACATTCTCTTTCTGAAAACGCAATTTTCCTTTCTCCCCAAAAGTACTGTTACATCGTACCGAACACAACGTTCTATTGCATCGACCAGAAGTCAAATTATCGACTTTGTCTGGCCGTCATTCCCCGTCCGATACCCGATGTAATTATCGATCGATAATTTCATTAAGCCGCCCCTTAAGTCAGGTTATCATATTTTCGAAGGAAAATGATCAAATTTGACCTCTTCAAAATGCCTCGCCAGGTGTAGAATTCTCCTTTTATTTTCACTCTCCGTTCTTGAATTTGATAATGATGTTATTTTTACCCGCAAAGAGTAGAATAAAACATTTTTCGGTGGCGTAACTATGGGGGAAAGGAGAACGCCCCCCCCCCGCCGCCTCCCCGTCGAATGACGAAATATTAAACATGAAAAAATAAGGAGAAAAGGAGTAAGAGGAGAAATAAGGGAAAAGGAAAGATAAAATGAGATGGTAAGTCCTTCTCAGAGTCCTGAATAGCCATTAGGCTACAACCCGAATAGGGGGGTCATAAATTCGCATTTCATTCATCCGCTGCACCCCCCCCCCCCGCATTCATGATCATATGCAAATTCTTCTTTTAAAGGTGAAGGTATAGACTTTGGAAAACATAATTGGAAATTAGAAGTAATCAATGTGTAGTAATCAGTACTTGTAAGTTATAGTGGTTAGGAAAGCTGGGATATTTCAACCTTGAGATGTCGAACTTGATGTTTTGTTTTATAGTTCTACATCTATGGTAGATGAGACTATAATTCATTTCCATTATTAAACGAAACAAAATAAAGTTTACCCTTGGGGCATCCAAATGCAATGCTGCACCTAAGAATTAACTCCAAGGGTTGAGAGATGAACTGTAATGATTTTTTTATTCTTCAGAAAATAATATGTACACAATTTTATATAAGTTATAAGGCACAATAGATATGATAGACTGTTGTACAATACTGGTTATGTTTCTTTCTGTATGCTTCTGTTTTTCAGTTTTGCCACGTCAGGTATAGTATCTGTAAAGTACAGGGCTGTACGCAGAAATTTTTTCCGGGGGGCAAGACGCATAAAAATTTTCAAAGAAGCTCAAAAGCGAGGGAGCGAAGCGACCGAGCTGGTCACGAGGGCATTTTTAAAAGTGAAATTGAACGATTTGGTGCACACTTTTCGTGGATTTTGTGAGAATTTTCAGTTTTAAAAAATTGTAAGTTTTCAAAATTTCGGGGGGGGTGCCCCCCCCCCCCCCGCTGCGTACGGCCATGGTAAAGTACCTCTTTAGCGTACTTTTATCTACTCAAAATATAACTCATTTTGACATCTATTTGGGAGGATGTCAGCGACACTATTAGCAAAGCGACACTATTAGCAAAAGATTGGAAAATATGCCTCCATGTTTATACGGTGGTTATAAATCTTTGACTCGTTATCCACAGAAGTAAACATTAATCTGCCAGTCAACCACAGTAAAATATCATGCCTTTTGTGTTTATAAAGTACTTGCCTCTTTGAAATGCACCATCAATATTGCTTTTCCCATTTTCTGCATGTGAGTACTGAAAAGCTTTGTTCTGTTTCATTTATGATATGGGGCCCTTTAAAGGAACATTGTGACTGGAGATTTCTATAGATCGATCTCGTTTGCTGGTCCAAGTATTTGATGGAAATGAAAGAAAAAAAGAGTTTTTAAGCTCTTTTCAAACGATGCATCATTATGTCAGTGAATCCTGTCCTCTGAGCGCTCCGGAAGAGTGATATCGTTTAAAAATGACTGCAAAATGAAAGTGTAAACAATGCTTTCGATACCTGGCTTATTATGATTTAATGATGATATTAGTGGTAATCACAATAATGACAATATGATAATAATCATAATCATAATAATAACTGGAAAGATTTTTCCCAGTAATGTTGGCCCAGGCAAAAATGTTGTGTTCGGTAGTGGCCCTGCGGCATTCATCTGTTTCTGTAGCCATGTCATCTTTTGGATCTGTATATTTTCCTTTACCCTCTTCTCCTTTTGTGCTTAATATCATTATTCCAAAGAATTCGAGAGAATGCTTTCCAGGAAATTATTCACACTGAGATTCGCCAACAGAAAGTGGTTTTAAAATTGCTATTTTGTGATGATTTTAATATACTGCATAAAGTACAATGAAGTTGTAAGTATAGTTGCAGTTAACATGTTTAAAGATAGCATCTTGCCTCTTTCCGAAATTCACGCCACATCCACGCATGCCATTCGCATTTTCAGTTGATAAGAAGAAAAGAATTCCCCGATGATGGGCAGGAGCCGGGTATTCCGTGATATAAAAAGAAAGGCTTCCAGGAATTCTTCTTAACTGCTATCGGTTTTGTTAAAACTATATACATTAGACGACAAGAGTAACAAACACCGGGAATATATACATATGAACATCTTTTCAAGTTCATCTCAGTGTTCTTTCTTTTCTATGTCTTTTTAATGAAGTTAATTGTGTGATATTGTAATCGATGAATTTACTTTTTCTTCACCCTGCATTTCCATCTCTTTTTCATATTCGGAGATAGTCTGGCTTATACCTGAAGCTAACCTTAACCTTATCTTAACCCTAACCATTAACCCCAATCCTAAATCCTAAACTTTATCCTAAAACCTAACCCTAGCTCTAAACCTTAACCCTTACACAGATAAAATGGTAGGCGGGCCTATTTCACAACATTTCCGCATATTGTTCACATTGTATTATTGTATTGTGATTTATTATTATTGTTTGTTATAATTATGTGAATATAACCTGCCGACTAACCCAATGGGTTGCCGGGCCTGGTTTCATATGTTGCACATGATCTTTAATAAAGACATGATATACCGCCATATGATTGAGATAGAGAGAGGGGGCGGGCGGGGGGGGGAGGGATAAGGAGAGAAAGTGTAGTGTAAAATAGAGAGGAAGGAAAGAGAAAAAAGAAAGATGGATATATAGAAAGAGAATAGGAATGAGAAAGGAGTAAGAGACCAAATATAGACGGACGTTACATCACTCCATTACGCAGAAGCAGAGGATAAGCATGAAGAGAAAGATAATTTTAGGTACAAAATACGAAGATTAAAATGGAGACAAATTGAGAGAAAATTGCTTTTAATGGCTTTATTTCTTCTTTATCAGATTTACTGTGTCAGTTATAGTTGTTAAGAAAAGAAATGTGTTGGGATTATAGAAATATAGAGAAATGGGTTAATAGGGATTAAACTTCCTTGGATTAGACAGTTGCAGCTGCCGATGGGATTATACTACTCTGCTGCACGGCGCGGGGTATAGGCTCAATTTCCTCAAACGGCTAGGCTGGGGAGAGGGGGGGGGGGGGTGAGGGCTGAGGGCTCTTTTCTGAATAACAGTTTAACAGTTGCTAAATTTTGTGAGGTACAAATGTCATGTAGCCAAGTGAGCGAGCCAAAATGGTAATGTAGAGGTGTCGTGGTCTATATTAGGGTATACTTCACCGGACAGTGGATCTCGTGGTCCGAGTTCGAATCCCACCGCGGCACTAATGTCCTTATATAGGCACGATATGAATCTACATTTGCCACTCTCCACCCAGGTGTTAAGTGGGTATAACCGGCAGGATGCGAAAGTCATTGCGATTTGTTTAGCAATTGTGAGCGCGTGAAAAAGGCTCCCCACCATGCTCCCCACTGCCTTGTGCCTGAATCCGATGACCTGCGTAATATTTCTTTAAAGCGCTAAAGATAATAATGATAATAATAATAATAATAATAATAATAATAACAATAACAATAATAATAATAATAATAATAATAATAATAATAATAATAATAATAATAATAATAATAACAATAACAAAAATAATAATAATAATAATAATAATAACAATAATAATAATAATAATAATAATAATAATAATAATAATAATAATAATAATAATTAATAATAATAACAATAATAATAATATCAACTTATAACGCGCACATATCCGAAAAGACATTGATAAAGAGACATTGGAGATGTATTAAGCGCTATGAAAAACCCCAGAATTATTATTATTGATTATGTTTATAATGTAAAGCTTTTTACAGAATGAAAATGAGACGATTGGTAATTAGACCATTAGACCACCTCTTATAGCAGCGTCTGAATAGACCTATTATGAGGTGGTATTAAAGTTGCCCATATGTAATTGGTCATAATTCGCATCCATGATATCTCGCCTTGTCTAAGGGGTCGCTGGTTCATCACAAGACCACTTTTTTAGGAGGTTTGGTATTATGATTATAATTCAGTGATTCTAGCTTTACAGAATCTGCAGAAGAAAAAAATCGCCGCCGAGTGAGTTTTGTGACCTATACCACACAGTTTGCCGGTAAAAAGACAGAAAATACTACACATAGCTCACAAAACACAGAGACCAAATTTAACGAACAATCGTTTAAACAAGTTATCATAGGTTCGAATGAAAACTCAAGACGTGTTCCGAAAACCGGCATAAATTAACATTGTCGGCATTTATTGAGTTATTGGTAGGTATTCTAAAAAAAAACACAAAAAACAACAAAAAAAAATCACGAAACAAAAACAAAAAACGGGTCTCTGTATTTCTCTGTCTGTCTGTCTGTCTGTCTGTCTGTCTGTCTGTCGGTCTGTCTGTCTGTCTCTCTCTCTCTCTCTCTCAATCTGTAACTTCATTTCCCCACCCCACCCTTTTCCCTCTATTTTTTTCTCCCCCCCCCCCCCTCTCAGTTACACTGGCTATCCCTTCCTTCACCTCTTTCAGGACCAGGGGAATCAAAGCTATAGGCCTCACTCTAAATTTCTTAAACCAGAAATTAATCTATGCGACTGATATTAGGGACAACTCCAAAATTCAGGGGCGTAGCTAGACTTTTTTCAGTGGGGGGGGGGGGGGGTGGGGTGTAGAGGCCACTGATTACCGACAAACATTGTCACCGATTACCGTCGACCAACATCTATTACTTAAACCGTCTAAAGCCCACGGGCACTTTCAATTGTGTGCCTCTAGATATTTTCCTTCGTCTCTCCTACACATTTTCATTCAATTTCAACCAGATATGGTGATTTTTATATGAGCCAGCGAGGCGAGCAAGGAAATGATGCTCCTTTTCATTTTAGAAGTGATGATTCTTCATCAAAATACGAGATGGGCCTATACGATATTTAAATCATAAATTTGGTCACTTTGCCTGCAGAATTCATTCGCTTTCCCCAAACATTCTGTGTCTAAATATTATACAAGCGAGCGCAGCGAGCAAGAAAAAAATACACTGTTTTTCATGCTATTCACGAGACGACTTGGATAAAACTGACGTATTTGCTCATTAGCATACGGACTTGCGGACTGAATGTATTTCGTCATCAAAATACATTTTGAGCAATAAGATATCTAAATCATAGCCTATTCGGTCACCTCGCTTGCAAGCGAGGAAAAATATACTAGCTCTTTATCATGGTAAAAGTGATAATTCTTCATCAAAATATGCGATGGGCCTATTAGATATCTAGATTATTTTTGTTCCCTTGCTTGCCGAATTCATTCGTTTTCAGAACCATCCTGTATCTAAATATGATAGGAGTGAGCGAGGCGAGCGAGGAAAAATATGCACTTTTATTATGTCATTTCGTCAAAAATACACTTAGGCCAGTATTAGAATAAATCATATATTCGGTCGCCTTGCTTGCCGAATTCATTCGTTTTCAAAACCATCCTGTATCTAAATATGATACGAGCGAGCGAAGCGAGCGAGGAAAAATATATATACTCCTTTTCATGGTTGAGGTGATTATTCTTCATCAAAGTACACGATGGGCCGAAAGGTATCTAAATTATATATTTAGTCACCTCGCTTGCCGAATTCGTTCGCTTTCCCAAACTATCCTGTATCTAAATATTATACGAGCGAGCGAAGCGAGCGAGGAAAAATATACTCCTTTTCATGGTTGAGGTGATTATTCTTCATCAAAATACATGATCATGATGATGGGCCGAAATGTATCTAAGTTATAATATATCTGGTCATCTCACTTGCCCGATTATTCTGTTATTCCAAAACGATTTCGTATCTGAATATTATACGAGCGAGCGCAGTGAGCGAGGAAAAATATGCCACAAATGCCAAATGTCACACCCCCACACCGCCCCCCCCCCCGCTAGCTACGGCCCTGCCAAAATTAGATTAAGAAATTATGAGCAATAAGATTGATTCCAAATCTATCAGAGTAAGATTTTTAAATCGAATTTTGGAGTTGTCCCTGATTTAAGTCGAAGAACTTTAATAGAGCTGCCGTCCATACCTCGACTTTTGTAGATATCAAAGTGCAACTGTGTTCATGGACGTTATTCTTTCTTCTCCTTTCATCATCATCTTCTTCTTCTTCTTCTTCTTCTTCTCCTTCTTCTTCTTCTTCTTCTTCTTCTTCTTCTTCTTCTTCTTCTTCTTCTTCTTCTTCTTCTTCTTCTTCTTCTTCTTCTTCCCCTTCTTCTTCTCTCTAAATTCCTTAGATTGGAAATCAATCTATAAGATTGTGGTGAGGGACCAATCCAAAATTAGATTGAGAAAAAGATTGACTTCTAAATCCATTAGATTGAGATTTTCAGTCTAATTTTGGATTAGTCCCTCATTTCGATCCAAAGAATTTAGAGAGTTCTTTCCCTACGATAGTCTGATTTCATGTTTGTATGATGGGGGGACTTATTTAAAGCCATACAATTACTGTTACTCTTTTAGACAGCTTCCATGTTCCACTCCATAGATGACACTCGACCCACTTTCTGTACCGTACAGAGCGAGTATCTCGTCTCGTCACTTCGTACCGTACCGCGACATGTCGACAAGCTAGCTAAGCTGAGCGATTGTTTTTGTTTACAGTTGATTCTGAGCACCGCTTCCGCGCATGCGTCGCTAACTCCATAGCAACGCGAAACCATTATTACGCCATGTTGGATCGCCGCTAATGGATGCCAGGCGACGAAGGAGCTCGACGATTGAAATTGATGCCTGGAAGTAAAATTAGAAGAACAGAGGCAGAACTCACCCTCACGTATCGTATTATTTATGTCCAGGATTAGATACTTTGCCAGGTGTAATATTTGGAATTCAGCGTAAAAGTTTAAGAAATGGGATTAGTCACAGCAGTGGTCATGGTGGTGCAGGAGAAATAATTGATTGATTTTTCGAGCGTGTGTGTGTTACTGTTGTGAGTGTGACTGTGAGCGCTGGGCCGTTTTGGCCGACTTTTCGTTTTGCAATCTCTGACCTTGAGAAACTTTCACCATGGGGGAAGTTGCAGACCCAAGACTTGATTTCATATCAGAATACATCCTGAAAAGCTACAAACTGAAGCCAGACAAGTGGGCAAAATGTATAAATGTAGAAGAGAACAAGATTTTGATGCTGGAATTTTTGGAGAAGGCAGACAACCCGCAACTTGTTTTCACCGTCAATCCTGCTGGGTTGATTACGCCATCCTATGAATTCCCGTCAGCTCTTAAGAATACAAAAGCAATCTATTTCATAAAGAAGGGACGAGAACCTGTAGGAAAGGATAATATCAAAACCACACTTGTGTATGGAGACCTGTCATATACACCACTGGAGCAACTGTCTGCTTTGGTTGATGAGGTGAGTAAATCGACCCTAACTTAGCCTTACTCCCTTAGGCCTAACAGTTAGTTAGACAGTTAGGCCCTATTAGTTGCAAAAAAATCAACCCCTTCTTTTTTAGTGAAGAAGATAGAACTTGCCTCTCCTTACTGAGTCCTTGCCTTGGGCTAAATCTACTGGATGGGACTTAGAGTCTACTTCTTTATTCTTAAACACATTCATGATATTAAAGCAATGTTGGGCAATGCAATAAGGCTGCTGAATATTTTTTGCAGGGTTTTACAAGGAGGTGTGACTGTGAGTGAAGAGTGTTGTATTTTCCATCTTGGTTTGGGGGAGAATTTTTTTTCTGACATTCTTAAAACGTGAAATGAAAGAAGCCATTTTTTTTTTTAAAGCTATTTGACAGAGTTAATGATGTTTTACGAAAATTTGTGAATATGTTCTAAATTTTCATTTTCTTTTTCTCCCTCTTTTTATTTTTTATTTTTTTCACAGATCTTGGTTCCTTTACTGGCCAACCCCAGGAATCACGAGCAGTGGCCTGTAGTGGTGTCACAGGATGTCCTCCGTCATGTGCACAACCTGAAGAGCAGTGTGTATGTTGTGGCTGGCCAAGTCAAAGGCAAGACATTGCTTCCCCTTCCAGTTGGCTCAGAGAAGGTGGAGACAGCGGCTGAATCAGAGGAAAAGTGAGTTTCTTTTGGAAATGAAAATTCCAGCAGGAGATTTTTTTTGGCATTCATAAACACAGTTATTAGCCAGATTCTACATGTACATGTAGGGTTTCAAAATTGGATTTCAGAATTAGCAAGAGTATTGTCATGTAAGGATGTGGATTCAGAAAAAAAGAACAGGCATCTTTTGAATGCCAAGAAACCCTCTTATTAAAGCCTGATCCTGTTTCAATATTTAATTGAATGTTAAGTGTTTTTTTTTTTAAGAGGGGAAAATATGAAAACATCTTTCATTGCCAATTGTAAGGCCGTATAGATAGCAACATGCTTATATTTTCACCTGTGAAATTTCTTGTGTAATCACTTTAAGGACACAATCTTGAATACCTTTTTTGTATTACAGGGATGACTCCTACGATCGCAGCCTTGTCCATGCCATCGAGTCAGTGATCATCGACTGGACTCATCAGATCCGAGATGTGCTCAAGAGGGACTCGGCTCAGCCTCTCCTTGAGGGGCTTAACCCTGGTCCCATGGTCGAGATCAACTTCTGGAAGGCAAAATGTGAGAACTTGGACTGCATCTTCCAGCAGGTAAGATGAGAAACATCTGCAAAGAACCCTGTGAGCTCAGTCCTTGGCATCTTACACTCAAAATTAATCAGGTCATCTTTACATGCTTCAGCACACTGGAGTTAAGTTTGATATTTAACTGATTTTTAATTGTTCTCAAGTTATCAAATACATTGAATTGAAAAGGTTTGATTAGTATTGCATTTCACAGCCTAAAGGCTAAATATGTACAATTTATATGTTTTGCAATGACATATAGTACAAAACTGATAAAAAATAACACACGCAGTAAAAAAAATATTATGTACATAAAGTATGATATATCTATAACTCCTGACATATTTTACAAACTCAGTGGAGCGAAGAAGTGGGACAGACAGACAATCACAGACAACAGATTGAACAGATTTGACTGTGGTGTGGCATGTCACATGTTCGAGATAACTAAGGTAGTAGGCATGTAGTGCTGTTCGACTTTAAATTCTCAAGTGTAATCCATTCTTAACTTAATTCTCGTTTCCAGCTCCGAGACCCCAAAGTACGCAAGATGAAGGAACTCCTGGAGAGAACCCAGAGCAGCTACCTACCATCATTCAATAATATTGAGAGGGATGTTGAAGCAGGTAATGAATAAAACCACTTTACAGTACACCTAGGGCTCAATATTAACAGGGGCCCAGGACACGTTGGCCCCCCAAAATAGGTCTGGACCTCCCAAATTGAACAATTTTAACACAGGGCTCCATACATACAGAGTACAGAATTTCAATGCTGACCCCTTGCCCTACCAAAAATTTACAAAAAATCATTTTGTCCTTTATAATATACACATACATCTTTTTTCCTTTTATAAAGAATATCTAATAATCTCAAGACTATCCAGCATCTGATTTACAAACTAATAATTGTTTGTACATACAGTAAGGTATGAAAAATGTGCAACATTATTTCTTGAATAATTCACTTTTTAAGAGGATACTAATTAATTCAAATACTAGTATATGTATATTTGTATTTTATTTCTCTATTTTTTGTTTTGTTTTTTGTTTTGTTATCTGTTTTTATTGATGATTGTTATTGAATAGCATTGGTACCAAACAGGGCCTCATGGAAGATCAGTTAGATCACCATAATTGGTGGTGTGTGCCACCCTGTATAAAAATCAGAAATAGAAGAATGATAAATAAATAAATGATAGATAAATATAGAGTTTTCCTTGATTTTTAAAAAATTATTATATTATCATTATTCACTATACAGCTCTGACAGAGGCCCAGGATATCAACATCTATCTGAAACCACTGATCTACCAGGTAGAAAGCCTGGACGAGTTGGAATTCCCAGACATGACTCCTCGACTGGCCCCGATACTCCACACAGTCTGTCTCATCTGGAGCAACTCGGACTACTACAACACTGCCCCAAGAGTCATCGTTCTCCTTCAGGAGCTATGCAACCTTCTCATTGATCTGGTAAGATGAGAATATGTACTTTGCCACTATCTCCCCAGGTGTAGAAAATGGATAACCGGTGGGAAGTACTTTGTAGAAAGTATTTCACTGAGAATATCCTATTGTGTGCATATTTTTTTTAGTGTGGTTTGGCATTTAAGTGTTGGCTTAAAGTCTAGCCAAGTCTTCTTCCATGATGAATGAAGAAAGAGCATGTGCCCTTTATTTTTTTTTTGTATTTTATTATTTGGGGGGAGGGGGATTGCACAACCAAATTATTGTGATTTTGTTTTTCATTTATAGAATATGACCTGATAAATGAAGAATGGTCATATTTCAGAAGATCTGTACGTGGTAGCTGAATGTTGCAACTCACAATTTTGTAGGAGCACCCATAGAATTCATATATACTAGATAAAATATGAAAAAATGCTACCTTCAAGAGGTAAATATTCAAATTCATCGCAGCAAGAAATACCCCATATCAATGATGAAACTGATAATGAATACATTTCCTGTTGATTTTTATTTCAGTGTCGAACCTTCCTGGACCCTAGCGAGATCTTCAAGCTGGAACCCGAGGAGTCTCTGGAGAAGGTGCGTGGAGCTTTGGCTGTCCTCAAGAGCTGGCGGGATCTGTATGATGAACACCGGGCCAAGCTGAAGGACTACTTCAAGGATGGCAAGGAGGTCAAGGAATGGGAGTTTGCCTCACCTCTGGTCTTCACCCGCATGGACCAATTCACTCAACGCATTGAGACCATCCAGGTTAGATAGTCAGATTGCTTGCCAATGTGGTGCTCTAACATTTCTTCCTGTTCCTGCTCTGTTTGTTCAAGGTTGGGGTCGATATTTGGTTTTGTTTTAGGTTTCATGATGGAGTTAAGTGTTTGGTCAAGCCTAGAGGGTTCAGTTTGTGTAGGTAGTTGACCATCAAGCATGAATCACAGCGAAATGTTTCTTGTCAGTGTTAATTTATTTAATTAGTTGGTTAGGTAGCAGGTTATCTATTTATTCATTCATCCATCCATTGTCCATTCTTCTTTCACTCATTTACTCAACATTCATTCATATTCATTTATTCGTACAAAATCCATGGTAGCTTGATGAGCCATTCTGGTTTACCTATCCTGACTTGCATTGCATTAACCTTTACTTTGCATTTCGACAGAGCTTGTTCGAGACCAACGTCGAATTCAGCAAGCTGGAGAAGACTGAGATGGGAAGCATGAAGGGAAGGATGCTCAGTCAACAGGTGGAGAAGATCCACGAAGAGTTCCAGGAATGTGCCAAGGTCTTCACTGAGAGACCGTACGATGGGCTGGACCCTCAATGCAAGGTAGGAGTCATGATGACGATCTTGGTGGTGATGATAATACTGTGAAAGCAGTGTATAGCGACAGCTCAAGAGGGATAGGAAGGAGATGTGGCTTTCATGAAGGAGGGGTCTTTATTTATAGGTTTCTGTTACACAAGCTTAAAGGGGGAAATGGTATTCAAGGGGGGGGGGTAGTCTTTATAAATGGATGATCTATATTTACATGTGTTTGCTCAAGCAGATTTCATTGTGCCAAGATTATTATACAGCTAAGTTGTAGCATGGTCTAGTGGATGCATCACCAGAATGTGGACCACATGGTTTGTAGCAAGACATTCACCTATGTTTGCCACTCTCCACTCAGGTGTGGTAAATGGGTACCCTGTAGGAAGGAATTCCTTGAAGTGCTTGAGCAATGCAATGGCAGCTTTGCTCAAGCTGGGGTAATGATGATGGAGTGCTGGGAATAGCTAATCGGTGCCAGAAATGAGCGCTGTAAAAGAATCTCGCATTCCTTAAAAGATGAAGAAAAAAAAGTCATGCACTGTAGCATTTCAAAGCAAATATTGCTTCAGTGCATTTTGCTCCCTCTTGGATCTATGCATGGCATCTGTCCAATACTGGATCAAGGTTCCAACCCTGAGATTGATCCAGTGCAGCTTTTCAAGAGTATAGAGTTTGTCAAGACATCAGTCTTAACCTAATGAGCATGATTTGATTTCAGTATAACACACATTTTCCATAGACCCCAGCCCGAGTTATTTCGGGCTTAGTGTTCAACGGCTTAATTGATCATTAAGGTAGATCCTCTGGGCTTATCATCCAGTGCACATGTATAAGTCTCATGTGGGATGATATCCACACTTTCTTTAGTATAATTTGTTGTCTTGGTTTATACATAGATGTAGCACTTCTGCTTCTTTGCATTGTCTGTAAATACACACATAATTTGTTGTCTGGGTTTATACATGTACATAGATGTAGCACTTCTGCTTCTTTGCATTGTCTGTAAATACACACATTATAGTATGTAGACTTTTCAACACCTGTTTACAATTCTCCATTTTGCAGGAGTTCTTGGCTGACTATGAGGAGTTTGAGAAGAATGTCTTTGACTTGGACAGAAGACTGGGATCCATCTTGTGTCAAGGATTTGATGACTGCTGTGGGCTGGAGGCTGCATTTAAGGTGGGTCATGATCAGTCTGTAGTGATTTAAATTTTTCTTAACAGTTGTCGGCATTTCGTTGCATGGCTTATTGTCATTTTATTTGGAGCCCTCAAGTACCACATGCCTGAGAAGGCAGAGCAAAGCTGTCTGCAACCAATTTTCACCTTTGTTCAGGTGTAACATTGCATTTGACTTCACAAGTTTAGGTATTTGATCAAAGTATTGCTGCATCTATGTTGCAACAATTTTAAATTTTGATGTGAACACAGAAAATGTTTTGAGCTCAATACATATAGACACACTGCTGTTATCCCCTGTTAGTACAAGAAGGGTGTTA
Organism: Echinometra lucunter; assembly: GCA_029962745.1. Taxonomy (NCBI): domain Eukaryota; kingdom Metazoa; phylum Echinodermata; class Echinoidea; order Camarodonta; family Echinometridae; genus Echinometra; species Echinometra lucunter. Next base: position 15,938,381 of record CM057155.1, on the reverse strand, counting down.
AATCATTCAACATAGAGTGAATGTCCTCTATGGCTCTCTTGGAAGTAGCAGTTTTTTTATTTACCAGTAATCATTTTCTTTGCATTCCTTTTGCAGATGTTGGATTGTTATGGTCCACTGCTGGACAGACCCGTCATTAGGAATGACTTTGAGTGCAAGTACCCCATTGTGCTGATGCTGTATGACCAAGAACTGGACCAGTCCAAGGAGATCTACGATGAGCATATGAGGGTGGAAGAGGCCAATGGAAATGCCCCTCTCAACAAGAACATGCCCGATGTGGCTGGCCAGCTCAAGTGGTCAGCCCAGCTTAGGGACCGCATCAGCAAGCCCATGGGGAGCTTGAAGCACATGGAGCATCCGTGAGTTTATTTTGGAAATGCTTCCCCCCTCCCTTTTCTGTTTCTCCAAGCTTTTCTCTCGTCCTCTTTTCTTTCTCCTCTTGCTCCTTCCTTTCATCTCTTCTTCATCGTCCCTTCCCTCTTTCCATGGTGTTCTCTCAGTCATTTTTATTCCATAGACATTCATGATTCATGCAAAGTTTATTCATACAGTTGTATGATGCAGTTTTCTCCATCCCATCTATTGATATCACATTCAGTCTGTTGAATTGAAGATAGAGCATGTACAGTTACTGCATGATTTGATTATTCTGTTCCCTGTTATTTTAAGACTTGTTTTTCAGTTTTTATTACAAATTTCACATCCCGTATTGCAGCATGAGTCTGGCATATTGATGCAAAGGACTTACATATGAATTAACCGTGCTTATGGTTGTACTTATCACAAGGAAAACTAGGTGTGTTGTGAAATGGCCTGTGGATTTCTTTGCAAACGATGAGACTTACTGCAAAAATTCGTTTACAGTAGGCATTACTAAATATGGGATAGGTTGCCATGCCCATTACACTAAAATATTGACAAATAAGGACAAATGCATGCAAAAAATATTTGCATGTTGTAGATTTTGAAGAAGATAAATCTACAACTCAACAGCTTTCATGATATATGTCTTTCAATTCTAAGAAAAGGTTATATTTTGTACAACTCTCATTTTGTCGCCATCTGACATGAAGAATTGTTGGCAAGGTTATCATAGCTTCTCTGTGTTTTGCTATCATCTAATGTCAATCTAATCTGTCTTTCATGGTATGTTGGTTGTCTGCAGGACGGGTGTCAGGAGGTAAATATTTCACAAAGTGACATGGAGTTTTTGGTGCTTGCACTTTCTGTGATAACTAATGCAGTTTTCTTTTTTAAAGTTTGACTAACACCACTGAATGACCTTTAATAATGTATTTTTTTAAAAATCATTATTTCTGTTCAACACAGTTTTAATAGAAGGTTCCATTTGATTGTAATTGGTGGGGTTCGTTTTGGAAATTTTATCAGTTGTATTTCGTATAATTTTATGTATTGCAAAGATGTTTGTTTTATTTGCTATATATGGATACATATGTATGTGATCACTTTTCTTTTTTCACTTCTGACATTAAGTAAAGCTCTTACTGTGTTCATAACTGTATTAACACGTGATGAAAACTGCACCCAATCATTTACAATTTTTAGATTAGTATAACTATTAACTTATGTGTAGTTGGACGAAAAAAACCCTCTTCAACCAAGTTGCCATACACTGCCGATAAACCTCTGATGGAAAGCAAAATGTTGGATGCTATTTCAGCCCCCCCCCCCCTCCCCCCCGGACGAATGAATTGAGGACTTGTACTATTCTGTTCAAAATGTCCAAGATAGAGCACTTTTATTCCAAGATTACCATTCTTGTTCTATGAATTTCTCTGTAAATACCCATATATAAAATATTTTGTTTTACTTTGATATTATTAATGATCAGAGCAGTATACAGACCTCATTGTAATTAGGCGATTGATAATTCAACAACAAAAGAGTTGGACTAACATGGGACATTTGTATGGTGTATTGCCTAGACTTCTCCAGTCATAGGAAGTACATAACATATTAATCAACCCCAGGTTATCTATTCATATTTGAATTAATATGAAATTACTCTGTTCAGATACATATTTCTTTATTATTATGATCCACATGTTTTTCTTACCTTCCCCATGTACCTTTATTGTTTGTATGCTTTTTTTTTTTTCGGGGGGGGGGGGGGTCCTCCAACTTGTGTAACAGGCTTATCACGTTCTTGAAGTTTTATTCAGAATTAAAGTTGTATTTGTGACACATGTACTGCACTGCACACTGTGCATGTACATGTATAAAGATAGGAGCACCATATAATTGTACACTGAATACATGGTACATGTAGGGTATTTGCACATTTGCATCCCAGATTTATATCTTGAACACTTATAGATACTTCATTTGTTTGATATTCACATACTCATTGAAAATAAGTTGTCTTTTATGCACATTTAAAATAGTAAAATGTCTAGATTACGGTGTTTTTGCTACATTTGCAGGGGATTATTGCAGTGAGATATGAGCTTGAAGTGTAAATTGCAAGAACCAAATCACATTGGAAATCCTGAAAGTTCTCCAGCTTTGTAGATGAATAGATATTTTAACGCTTTTCATAAAGAAACATCAGTGGCATCGGGAAATGCACTGCAGTTGCTTTGTTGTGAAGATTGCAGTTTGTACCGCTCTTTAACCCATTCATGACAGGAATTATTAATGCCTTTGAGTGATCAGCTTTTCTTCTTCAAATTGGCAACACCAGTATTTTTCTTTTATTTTCATATATCTGCAATTATAAACTGACAGAATTTATGTTGAAGTTAAAAAGTTGCCAGTTTCCATGGAAAAACAGTGATTTTTGGACTTTCCAATCAAATTGCCAATTTAAGGATTTTAGAACTTCTTTTCCTTTACATTATTTTTAGCATCAAACCAAAAATACTGATGTAACCAAAATGGGCATAGTATGTGTAGAATTTGTTTGCCCTTTCTGCACATGTATACAGTATGTTTATGGGCTCCGTTATCAATATTCCTTCATGGATGGGTTAAATGCATCGTAAGTTTTTACCAATAGTCTGGTATTGACCTATCTTCTATGAATGTTGTATTATTCCATAACAACAAGAGCTACTCTCTTTTGCAGGATTCTGGAGTCTGAAGATGCTAAAGTGATCTTCCAGAAGTATGAAGAAATGATTAATCTCCTCAACAAGTAAGTACAACAGGGAAAAAAATACACGGGGGCGGCGGGCGAATTCGCCCCGAAAACGCCTGAAAGAGCTCCCGAAATAGGCCAAAAAAATGATTCCAGGGCGACGGAAAATTAAGAAAACGCCCCCGAAAGTTATTGCTGGGAATCAAGCAAGTCCATTCCCGAACCAATCGCATTTTGCAGGAAAGTTTCAGCACTGTTGGAAAGCCCTGATGAAGCACATGGGCACATGTGCTTGAACATGCGTTCTTTCATCAGTTGCATGAATCTTTCCTGCCAATGCAATTACGACTGCCAGCTGCATTAACTGTGGGAGCAATGATAAGCCAAGCTCTCAGTGAAAACTTTTTGGCTCAGTTATTCATTGGGTGTGCTACAGCTTTATACAAACTTAATATATATCTTTTATAGTTAGTATTTTCAAATCACGTATAGGGAGACACTCATAAATATTCAAGTTAGATATGAATATTTATGAGCTTCAGATATGAATATCTATTACCTTCAGATATTGTGAATGTTTATAAGCACCTCCACATACGTGATGGTGCTATAGTTACAACTTTACATAAAAAATGATATACATCTTTATTGGTTAGTGATTGCACAATCAGCTAGCTAGTTAGATGATGCTCACAAATATTCACACCAGATATGAATATTTATGAGCACACCTACATGTACATAGAAATGGTTCATTCTTGCAATAACTCAGTAACCAAATGATGGATCAACTTCAAGCTTGGCTCATGTATGCATATGGGAGGGATAATGGTCAATCAAATTTTGGTGTCTCACGGTCAAAGGTCATAGAGGTCATGTAGTTAGAAATGTATTGTTGCAATAACTCAATAACCATTTGACAGATCAACTTCAAAATTGCCTCATGTATGTATATGGGAGGGACAATGTCTGATTGAATTTGGGAAACTCACGGTCAAAGGTCAAAGGTCATAGAGGTCATTTTGTACATAGAAATGGTTCGTTCTTGCGATAACTTGGTAACCTTTTGATGGATCAACTTCAAACTTGGCTCATGAATGCATATGGGAAGGACTATAAACTGATTAGATTTTGGGGACTCAAGGTCAAAGGCCAAAGGGTGATAGAGGTCATTATATACATGAAACTTGCTTGTTCTTGTGATAAATCAACAAATCTTTGACGGTTCAACTTCAAACTAGCCCCCGAAAATAGCCCCCGAAAAGGGAAAAGTAGCCCCCGAAAGTTGAAAAAGTAGCCCCTGAAAAATTGTTAAAAACTCGAAATGGAGCCCCCGAAACAAAAAAATTATTTTTTTCACTGAAGTACAACTCTTCTTAAAGTTCATAAAATACATGAAATGATTTTGCCTCACTAACTTATTGAAAGGATTATAGACGATTACAACATTGACCTTTGGACTTGTTGAAACTGTTTATGTGGTTGACATTGAGGCAAAGAATTGTCAAAATGAAAATTAGCTTAGGAAGTGCAACTTCTTAAAGTTGATAAAATACATGAAATGATTTTGCCTCGATGACTTATTGAAAGGATTACAGACGATTACAACATTGACCTTTCGATGTGTTGAAACTTTTTATGTGTTTGACATTGGGGCAAACAATTATCAAAATGAAAAATGAACTCATTTAGGCTATGTGTTTGTTGACGATCGATAGACAGGAGATGGAGCTTACCTTCGTCCATTAGCTTGTACATAATGGCGTTTCTGTATTTCAGATCTGGTAAGTGTATTTAATGTTTTACGTACCTTCTGTCAAATTGAGGGAGGGGATGGACCTGTAGGGATTTTTATTCATAGTGTATTACCATGTGAAGACCAGTATTAATTACACAATGTTAATGCATTCTTTTAATGTGGCTTTACAGATACGAGCAAAAGGTCTTTGAAAACTGGACAAAGGGAGTGGATGAAGTGTGTAAGACTAACCTTGACCAGTCTCTGATCACAAGGGATGAAGCCAGCAAATTGATCAAGGTCAACTTTGATCCCAAGGTATGTAAGCTAGCTTCTTTTATAGATAACTATCATCATATAAAGAAAAAAAAGCAATTCAATTAGGGTCTCCAGGAAAGACTCTGCCATAAAAAGAGATGTAGTATCATTTTGTTTCGTTTCGTTTTGTTTCGTCCTCCAATGAAGACATTTGTTGTGCTAGGTTAGTAAGGCAGAAAGACCTTTTGTTGAGATATGTTTTAAGGCAGTCTCCTGCTTTCTGATAATCATGTCCTACTTTTTTAATGAGAGAATGCATAAATAAATAAATGACCATGCCCTGACCTTTCATGAACTTTTTGTCTCTCATTGTACGCTCTTCTTGTAGTTGGTGTCTGTCCTGCGTGAAGTCAAGTACCTCCAGATCCGTGGTGAAGAGACCATCCCCGAGAGTGCGGCCTCCATCTATGAGAAGCATGAAACCCTGCGCAAGTATGTAGCCAACCTGGACCTGACCGTGGCCTGGTACAACAAAGTCCGAAATACTGTCCTGGAGGTGGAGTTCCCCCTTATCGAGGGCCAGCTGGCCGACCTTGATACCAGACTTCAGCAGGCCGAAGCAGACCTGAACTGGACCTCAGACTCAGTCTGGGAATACATCCAGGAGACCAGGGACCAGGTCCATGACCTTGAGAAGCGGGTGCAGCAAACCAAGGACAACGTGGACCGTATCAAAAAGATCATGGCTGAATGGACCAAGCAGCCACTGTTTGAACGCAAGGAACTCAAGAAGGAGAGTCTTCTGGCCTTGGATGACAGACAGGACAGGTTAAAGAAGAGATATGCAGAAATTACAACAGCTGGAGAGAAGATCCATTCACTCATAAAGGTGAAAACCAGTCCCCACTTAATCAGTTTTATCGTATGAATTTATGAAATACCTGAATAAGTACATTATTAATATTCTGCCTTGACATTTATTGTGATTCATTTTATCAAACCGAAGAATCCATATTGTACAAATAGCGAATAGACATGAGTGCAATGGTACGAGATTTCGCATGAGGTGAAAGAGTGACCTTCTATTCAACTCGGCTTTGCCTCGTTGAATAGAACTCGCGATCTTTCACCGAATGCGAAATCTTGTACCATTGCACGAATTAGAATATTCGCTATTTGTAGTGTACAACGCCTTGGCAGTCTGAAAAATTCATGCAAATGAAGAAAAAACAATAAAATTTTGGTTCAGAAAGTAAGGTTTAAAAAGCAAAGAAAAGAGCTAGCTCCGACTGCAAAATGCCTGGCCAGCCAGTAGCTCATATCCTTGTGCACGACTTGCATGCTGCATGCCTGATTACGCGTGCGGCACAAGTTAATTATGATGTCACAACCGTGCAATGGAACATTTTGGATGGTACGATGCAATGATACGAATGCCGCACGTTTAGCTCACATAGACATGCGTACAACAAGCTGAGTAGGCGTTGTACAATATATACCATTTCATTCCTAAAATAAATGTTCTTGAGCTTTTTCTCTTGACCACTACCATTTCCCAGATAGTTTCCATAAAAAATCCATACAATGCATTGAAAATGTTTTTAGTTAATCCTTGTCCCATAATACTCTTCTGTCTTTTTTCTAGACTCATCAGCTTTGATGTCAATGTTGAAGAAATTTATCTCTGAAATATGTAACTCATTTTGATGGTATGTAACAATTTACTTTTTTTTTCTAAAATTCATTTTTAGTTCATTATTATTGTATTATCCTGCAGGAAAATCTTGGACTATTCAAAGCTGAGGCTAGCAGTGACATCTGGAAGGCATACGTTGATTACGTGGATGACATGGTGATTGATGGCTTCTTCAACTGCATCCATTGCACCCTTAGTTACCTGCTTGAGAACACTGACCCAAGGCACTGTGCAGCTCCTCTCTTTGAGGCCCGCCTTGAACTCCAGGTATATGATCCTTTCCAAGACCTACTGGTGACTAGGAAACACAATTTGTATTTGATACATTATTTTTTTATTAAAGATGCTTCAAATTATGCAACAATTATCTTTTCCCTGAAAAATTTTCAAAGTATGTAGCAAATACAAAAGAAGAAAAAAGTTAATGTTCATTTTTATTGCTGGGCATGCATAACAGTCATCTTGTTGGCTTATTGGAACATTCAATAAGATCAGCTGAACACTATGGTTTTAAAAAAAAAATTATGTCAGTAAATCTTCAATGTGGCAACTTGTGGTTGTTTGCAAAATCAAGGGATGTTTTTGAAGCCATTGAAACTTTGTACCAATTGCCTACATTTCTCACAGCTGGCTCATTTCTGAAACTGAATTTATAACCCATGTACATGTCAGTTTGAAACTCGAAGACAATTCAAGATAGTGCTGCTTTGGCAAAGGGGCAAAATTGTAAAATGAATTCATCCTTTAGCTGGATGTGTGATGTTGCGTTACTGAGCTATAATTTTTATCCTCTGTCCTTCCTGTTGCAGGTGCCAGACATGATCTTTAACCCATCCCTAGACTATGGTGTAGCCGATGGGTTCTATGATTTGGTAGAGATGCTCATCAGTGACACCTACAAAATGGCGTCACTTGTCAGCAGATTAGCTGAGCACAATGGTCAAGAACACTATCAGGTAAAAAAAAAAGAATGAGAACTCTTCTTTTCTTCTCATAGTGATTTTAGATTCTTCAGTTCTATGTCATTGTTGATATAAGATTTTGTGATATATTTTCCCTAATATAAATTCTCTCCTAACACAGAATTGTTATCCATCTCTTTGCTCAAGGTGTGATTATTAAAATATTTCATGTATATCCTAGGTTTTGCAGTCATTTTTGCAGTCATCTGTCAATGTCTTAAATCCAAGAGTAGACATGTTTTAGTTTTCATTCGCTTTAGAAAAGTGAATGATTTTTATGAAGATGGAACCATTGAATAAAAATCAGAATGGAATTTAACTTACTTACATTGAATCATAAGTTTGTATTTTGATATGAAAATGGCATTATAACCTTCAACTCATTATGGCACCTTGTTTCTGAATTTCATTTTAACAGGCTGATCTGGAGGGTATGGACGATCTCTCTGAGCTTCGCAACGATCTGATGGACCGTGTCCAGACCATCATGACCAAGGCCCAGGAATACAGGAACTCCTTTGACAACTACGCCTACCTGTATGTGGACGATCGCAAGGAGTTCATGCGCCAGTTCTTGCTCTACAACCACGTCCTCACCACAGAAGAGATTGAGGCTCATGCTGAAGATGGGGTCCCAGAGTGCCCACCAACGCTGGATCAGTTCAAGGAGCAGGTCAGTCAGAGATGTGATGATTTTTTCCTGTCTCCATTCCTACCTATTCTTTTTTTTTTTGCATCTGTGATATATCAGAATCAATTTCAATATGATCGATTTAGGTATCAGTGTACATGCGTCGTCAAACATAGGTTTTTGAATTGGACTTAAGGGTTTTGGTAACATTTTATATAGATCCATTCCTGACAGTCTTTATGATTATTCAAATCACGTTTTTTGTCAAATTATGAGCAATATATGTTCATGATGCGAAATGATTATATACCTATTTGATATATGCTTCACAAGGCCGGTAGGAAATGCAGTATCCATAAATATTATGAACTGATTATTAAGAAATATTATTAGACAGAAGATCACATTTATATCCTATTCAATGCTTAGCCTGAGTTGTCTTGTTTTGGAGTCTGTACAAAATGTGTATTATACTGGACTCTTACCATACTCAAGAATAGTTGGTATTCACCTGACAGATATTTGAGTAACATGTATATAGTCAAGGATACCAGTTAGAAGTATTTCAGGTGTAAAGCTTTTGGAATTAGAGTTGTTCCTCCTTTGATGCAGTGAGATAAGTGCCTTGAGGATATTGTTTATAGATATTTATTTGTATTACCTTGATAAGTGCCTTGAGAATATTGTTTGTGAATATTTATTTGTAGTTCCTTGATAAGTGCCTTGAGAAAATTGTTGATAAATATTTGTTTGCATTTCTTTTATGTGGCAGGTGGATACTTATGAGAAGATTTACAGTGAAGCCGATGAGATAGAACCAGAGCAGGTGTTTGATGCTTGGTTCCGGGTGGATTCCAAACCCTTCAAGGCAGCTCTGCTCAACATCATCAAGAAATGGAGCTTCATGTTCAAGCAACATCTCATCGACCATGTCACAAACAGGTAAAGAAATTAGCGAATGTAGGGAGCAGTAGATTGAGTAAAGATGGATTTGACAGAAGCATCAACATTGTGCTTCCCAAATTATACAAGAGAACAAGATATAACTATAATCCAGAGAGAAATTGTTGTAAAGGACATTAGGAGCTTTAAAAATAATAAGGAATAGTTAAATGAAAATTCTGTACTGGAGTGGTTGAAACTACAACTGTAGTCCTCTGTAGAAAAGTAAAATGCAGAGAATGTGAAGGGAGAATATAGGAATGAAATAATCTTGTATTACCATCACTACAGCATTGGGATTTGTTATACTCTTTGTTAGGAATAAACTTTACGACAATCCAGGAATGGTTGTTTTACGGGTACCCGTGCTATTTGTATATGATACAAGTTTGATTAAGAGTTTGATATTTCTTGTTAAAAAGAGCTTCAACAAAAGAAAACAATGTAGGTGTGGACTGAAAGCTTTGTGATGTTTTTTTTTTATTGCTTTGGGTTTTTTTTTTTTTTTTTTTACCTCGCAACAGCTTGAGCGAATTGCAAGAGTTCATCAAGGTAGCCAACAGCGGCCTGACCAAGACCGTGGAGGAGGGTGACTACACCGGTCTGGTGGACTGCATGGGTCACCTGATGGCTGTCAAGGACAGGCAAGCAGCCACTGATGAGATGTTTGAACCCATCAAACAAACCATTGAACTCCTGAAGACCTACGACCAGGAGATGTCCGAGGAGGTCCATACACAACTCCAGGTAGGGATTTCTTATATTAAACCTGATGATTCAGGGAATCACCATCTCTCGCAGTTTTTCAGCGGTCCCTGAAGACCTTTCCCTTTAGTAGTTTATTGTTAAATATGTTTTTATGCAGTATTTATTTGTAATTTCCTTTTATTTTCTTTTAAGATGGTTCATTGATATTTTGTGAAGTGCTGTGATACATGATCACTCATAGTAAGAGTGCTGTATAAGTACTGATAATGTTTCGTGTTGTTATTGATGCTGGGTTTAATCTTTTTCTAAAGCAGAATTTTCTAAAGGAAATTGGACCGAGGTCTGTGTTTTCCCTGTGGCTTTAACATGATCCTAGTGCTTGTGTCAGGTTTAACTGCATGAGTTGAATATGGGCCAAAGACTGTCAGGATTACTTCAAAGGCCTGTCAGTACTTACTCTTTGATGAAAATTTATGACTTTGAATCAGTTAGAGATGATTTGAAATTACAAATTCATGTTTTTATATAGCTAATAAACCTTGTAAGAGCTTAGAGAAATTTAACCCAAATATTGAATGCACTTCCTTCATTTCTGTTTGTAGGAGTTGCCAGAGCAGTGGAACAACACCAAGAAGATTGCCATCACCGTCAAGCAACAGGTTGCCCCACTCCAGGCTAATGAGGTTGCCATCATCCGCAGGAAGTGCACATCATTCGATGTGAGTTCCTCTTCTGTCATTTTCGAAAGATCTCTAGAATAAAAGAAATTCTCTGATTATATACACCGGCACCAAGTTATTGGATGTAGATAGATGTATAGATATTGATCAATGCTGATCGATGCAAGAATTAAACTTGTTTTTATTTCTGCTTCCTGCATATTTTGTACGCTTTTGAAAAGATTTCTTTAAATGTAGTCACAGAATGTTTTCAAGGTCATTCAATAAGGTGAACAAGAAAGGAAAAGATAGAAGCTAGAATAAACATTCACTCATAAAATATAGCTTAACATGAAGCAAATGCGCGATAGGCTTAAACATTCATTCGTTGAGTGCAATTCAGGATAGTTATTCTTACAATTGAGGGTCAGCACTGAATATATGGGGTTTTTTCTTGAACAGAGGCTGGACTAAGTGCTTTAATTTTCAGACAAATGAGCTAATGCCATGGAATATTTTGTATTTTTTCAACAGGTGAGACAACACGAGTTCAGAGAGAGATTCAGGAAAGAAGCACCATTCATCTTCGCATTTGAAGGACCGTACCAGTGCTTGGATAGGGTAAGAATCTTGTTATCACCCGAACAATGAATTATCACTCCAATTATGGCTGGAATATTTTTTGCAGAATATAGTTGATTCCAGCCATCGTATCAGCATAATGTATGAATATGTAGAGTTTAAAGAATAGCTTAATAAAACACTGACCATGAGTTAGCTGTCTCCTTAACCCATTGGCTACTGGAATCGGGTGGCACCTGTATTAAGTCCATGGGAAAGAGAGAATTCAGTTTTCAGCAGGTAAACTGTGAAGCCACATTTTGAGAAAGGAATCATGGCTTTTGCAAGCACACGCTTTGATGAAATTTTGTGATATGCAATGAGATGTTTTATTTAGATATGAATTTTAGTAATTGATGCAGTTAGAGTAACATAGAAGTCATAAACGTGGAAATATCTTTTCTAACTAACAATTCATTGGTTATCTTTTACAGTGTCATAGTGAGATCTATGAGATGGAAGAGCACATGGCCAAACTCCAGGAGTCTGCTGGTCTCTTTGAGGTCAACATGCCCGACTACAAGCAGCTGAAGGCCTGCCGACGTGAGGTACGTCTCCTCAAGGGTCTGTGGGATCTGATCATGATCGTCCGCACCAGCATTGAGGATTGGAAGACCACACCCTGGCTTGAGATCAACGTCGAGCAGATGGAAATGGACTGCAAGAAGTTCGCCAAGGACATCCGTTCCTTGGACAAGGAGATGAGGGCATGGGACGCCTACAACGGTCTGGACGCCACTGTCAAGAACATGTTGACATCGCTGAGGGCTGTTAGTGAGCTGCAGAACCCTGCCATCAGGGAAAGGCATTGGCAACAACTTATGGCTGCTACCAAGGTAAAGGACCACAAATGATTTAATGAGTTAAACTAGTTGTACAAAGTCTGTTCCATCTGGTAACTAAGATAATCACTTCATCAAGAAAGATCAATCAATCAGTCAAGTCGGGTAGTATTCCCGAGATCCGTGGACAAGTTCTCTCCAGTGGTTCCCGTCCTTCATTAGATTGATAATTTCTTGAGTTTCGTGGAGACCAGTGTCTATTTGTAGTGAGTCGACATATGTTCTCCGGGTCTCCCCCTTTTTATTGTCCCTTAGCTGAAATTAGCTGGGTAATAGCTCTGCTTAAATACTTATGGTGGGCCATGACTCGGGTAATAATATTTAAGCACCTGGAATGTCACAGGGCAAGTAACATTAGAAGCCTCTGTCGTTCCATTATCATTTGCATTGTCCTTGAATCATTTGGGTCACAGGTCAAGTTCACCATGGACAAAGAAACCACCCTCTCCGACCTCCTGGCTCTCAACCTCCACAACTTTGAGGACGAGGTGCGCAACATCGTGGACAAGGCCGTCAAGGAAATGGGTATGGAGAAGGTGCTGAAAGAACTCAACACCACCTGGTCTTCCATGGACTTTGAGTACGAGCAGCATGCACGTACTGGTATCTCCTTGCTCAAGTCCAATGAGGAGTTGATTGAGACCCTTGAGGATAATCAGGTAAGATAATATTCTTTTGGGCAATATAGTCTTATCACATGTAATGGTCTTGTATTACTTGACTAATTATCTGCACCTTGAGTTGTCTTAAAAATTATCTGCACCTTGAGTTGGTTTGGAGGAAGTCCTGCTGTAAGTTGACGTCTGTCCCACTGCAATGTCATACCTCCTGATTTCACATGAAGTGGTATTTGCTCACTACATCCTGTGTCAAATCATACCTTGCTAACATGACATCTCATCAATTTATTTCTCCAATCCAGGTCCAACTGCAAAACTTGATGACCTCCAAACACATTGCCCACTTCCTAGAAGAGGTGTCCGGCTGGCAGAAGAAGCTCTCCACCACTGATTCTGTCATCACCATCTGGTTTGAGGTGCAGCGTACCTGGTCCCATCTTGAGAGTATCTTCATTGGTTCAGAAGACATCCGTAACCAGCTGCCAGAGGACTCCAAGCGCTTTGACGGAATTGATACCGACTTCAAGGTGAGATAAACAGTTCAGAAAATGATGAGAAAATTACTAACATACCATGTAACAGATACCTACTGTATTTAAACCCTGATGTTTCAAGAGCCAAAGAACTGTGGAAATATGCAATTGTTACCAATCTTTGATATAGTGAGAGTAATCAGCTCATGCCAAAAATTGGTTGTTGCATCTAGTGAGAGGCTTGAAGTTTAGAATTAATATTCTTTTAAGGAAAAATGACCCAAGTTTCACTTGATGATCTTTCAGTTAGATTATGCTGTTACAGTGGAGTCTTTTTAAAAAATCTGACATTTCTATGCAATATTGAACTAGTAATATGTTTTCTTTCCTGTACAGGAACTAGCCACTGAGATGGAGAAGACACCCAATGTGGTAGAGGCTACCAACAAACCAAGGCTCTTTGATAGACTAGAAGCCATCCAGGGCAGGTCAGTTCACATATGCAAAGTTTTACCACATTTTTAATTGTGAAGAGTATATCCTGTTGGATCATACTTATGGATACTTATGGAAGCTTCTGAATGCAGGCTAAGCCTCTACATTCAGTGCCAGTTCCTGTTATTATTTTTGGTTGGCTGGATCATGAACGGGTGGGTCAGCGTCAGATTTGTACTCGACAGGTGCACTTGCCCAGCACTTGTCTAGTCCATATTTATTATTTGCCTTTAATATGATGGTAACAATGTTAATACAGTAATGAAAATGAAAGGAAAGATGATGATCATGGTCAAGAAGAAAATGATGATGCTGCAGCTGCTGATGATAATGGTGATGGTGATGACAACAATGATGGTTATAACTATCTGTAGAATAGAACGTTTATTTGGTGTGTCCTTTTCTTACAGCTTGGTAGTTTGTGAGAAAGCTCTAGCTGAGTATCTTGAGACAAAGAGATTGGCCTTCCCACGCTTCTACTTCGTCTCTTCTGCTGATCTGCTGGATATCTTGTCCCAAGGCAACAACCCAACTCTGGTAAGGAAGACTTCATTTTTTAAACTTTAGATAATGTTCCTGAAGATTCAGAGATATGGAAATGAAACTTTGCAAACCAATCTGACAGATATTTTGTTCAATAGTCATGACTTTTAAAACAAGTACTTGTATTTCATATTGATTAGGATTTTAGTGAAGAACAGTGAAGAAGACAAGTTGGACTGCATGCTAGTTTGATATAGTTCATGCAGTGGTTCATTCATTTTTTTTTTTTTTTTTCTAACAGTGGGGCTAAACAGGAGAACTACTGAATCTATTAAAGACAATTCACTCTCAAAGCATGCCAGCTTTACAGTGATCTGACATATTTTCATGGCTTACCTTCATCATAGGGGCAGGTTTAGGTTTAGGGTTATGATTGAATTGTAAGGTATAGTTGTCGATACAGAGTTATGGATTCAATAAGTGTATGAAACTGGCTGCATAGCATTTGTTGCTGGATCATCTCGCATAGAATCAGTTTGACACGTTGTGTCCTTCGCTCATTTTCCAGGTTCAACGCCATCTGTCCAAGTTGTTTGACAACATGGCTAAGCTCAAGTTCAAGCAGGATGATGAAGGCAATGATACCAAGCTGGCTCTTGGCATGTACAGTAAAGAAGGAGAGTATGTGGACTTTGACAAGGAATGCGAGTGTACAGGACAGGTTGGTGCATTTTCTACACTTCTGTTCTACTTCCAGAATGTGTAGAAACCTGATGATATTTCACGTTGCATATGATTTAGAGTCCATTTTGTTTTTGTTGGATTTCCTATTGAACAAGCTATTAAATCCTTTGTGGCTCTTGGCCAAACATAAATAAGAATTACCATTATAGAACTGATACGAATTGAAAATGCGTGTTGATTTCAGGAGTAATTTTGTTCACCTTTTCATAACATTGAAGAAAGTACGATCATGTTGCACAAGGAAATGATATGAAAAAGTAATAATAATAATATCCTGGATTTTTATAGGGCCTAATACATCTCTCTGGTGTCTATGATTATACATTCAAGTTCATAGCATGACTAAAATATATGCCTAATGAAAACCCCCAAATTTTTGTCTTTGGACCTATGATGAATATTCTTACTCGAGCCATTTATATAGGATGACTGATCATATATAAATGATACAAGGAAAGTATCATTTATCTACCTCTGTCTGAAAGGGTCTTTCAATTGTTATAACATTAGGGAATCAGTTTACATCCGAACACCAGTTAGGTTCAACCAATATTACATTTAATGCTCATGTTCAACCAACATTACATGTAATGCTCATTTCTCTTCCACACAGGTTGAGGTATGGCTGAACCGAGTCATGGACTGCATGAGATCCACCGTTCGTTCTCAGTTTGCCGATGCTGCCGTGTCGTATGAGGAGAAGCCCCGTGAGCAATGGCTCTACGACTACCCAGCCCAGGTAGCCCTGGCTACCACCCAGGTCTGGTGGACTACAGAGGTCAACATCGCCTTCGCCAGGCTGGAGGAAGGTCATGAGAACTCCATGAAAGACTACAACAAGAAACAGGTAAAGAGAGGTCAATCCCCTCATGCTGAGGGTAGGGAGCAAAAATAGACAGGGAATTTAGCTGGTTATGTTAAAAGTCAACAGTTTGGCTAAAACTAGCTACACTCTGAATTACTCCCTTTCCAATTTAAATGATATGCATACAAAGCATCTTTCATTTGAATGGTTCAGCCCATAGATCAATCCACTGAACATCACGATCTGATTGCATGATCAAGCATTTGTGCAATATCTTCTCCATATTTGCCTTCTATTTCAAATGCAACCATTCCATTCTTTCTGATTTGACTCCAAACATCTTTCATTTTGATGGTCTAATCTACAGATCCAGCAACTGAGCACCCATGTTTGATTCCTTGATCAAACTTTAAGTTGCTTTAGTATCCATTCTAAATTCTGTTTGAATACCCCCTTCCCTCCGATGAGACCATTCCATTTAATATTTTGATGGTCCAACGAACAGATCCAGCAGCTGAATACTCTGATTGGACTGCTGATTGGCAAACTCACCAAGGGTGACCGTCAGAAGATCATGACCATCTGTACCATCGATGTGCACGCCCGTGACGTGGTCGCCATGATGGTTCTTAAGAAGGTCGACAATGCCCAAGCCTTCCAGTGGCTCAGCCAGCTCCGGCACAGATGGGCTGATGACGACAAGCACTGCTATGCAAATATCTGTGATGCCCAGTTCAGGTACTCCTACGAGTACCTTGGAAACACTCCCCGTCTTGTCATCACCCCTCTCACTGACAGGTAGGCAATATTACCCTGTATCTTTAGGAATCTTCTCTGTTCAGTATGCTCCCTCTTTATTTTCAATCTTTACTGATTCTTCCTGCAGTTGGGACGTTGTCCGGCTTTGGCATTTATTTCTTGTTCTTAAATCACCAAGTCAACTATTCCCTGTCATCTTCCATGCCACATGCCGTAAATGCATATTTAGAATTATTATGTGTATTAATGCAACTGAGAGATACTCTCATCTTCAAATTTGTATTTGTTAGAGAAAGTGTACAGTGTGTACAGCAGGGTATCATGCTTCAGATGACATTGGGTGATTTAATCGATGTAACATTGCCCTCACAGTTTATGTCACAGAGACCCATATCAGTTTTTTTAACAAGAAAATTGTCCGTTTGAGTAGTAATGATTGAATGTTGTTGATAATCCTTTATCAGATGCTACATCACCCTGACACAATCTCTCCACCTTGTGATGAGTGGAGCACCTGCTGGTCCAGCTGGAACAGGAAAGACCGAGACCACCAAAGATCTTGGTCGTGCCTTGGGTATCATGGTGTATGTGTTCAACTGCTCTGAACAGATGGACTACAAGGTAATGATGCCTCCTCGTGCTCAAAGTTCTAGATAACTCAATAATACAGTCATAAAGGTGCAGAGGTGTGTTTGTAGAGGTCACATGAATAAGATATTGCAGCGCCCACCGCCCTTCTTGCCCAAATCTTCCATTTTGACCTCTACATCGGATTCACCCCCATTCTGTACAGGGTCACATGTACTTTCCCTTTGTTCCATTTCAGATTCAATATTGGCCATGTTGTTTCCTTTATTTTTCCGAGCGGCTTCCGAAAGATAATTATTACTTGAGGAAAAAGGGGGTGGCTGCACTAGCATAGGAGATACACTTCTTGACAAATTCAATTGAATCAGGTATCAAATCCATAGTTCATTGAATTCTCTTTCTGAAGTATGCTAAACATTCCTTGAAAGAAGATCAAAGAGCTGATTTTTTAATAAGGCAGTGCATCATTATCTTGTGATCATTTCTCTTTCCACTTTGTAGTCTTGCGGTAACATCTACAAGGGACTGTCTCAGACTGGAGCCTGGGGATGCTTTGATGAGTTCAACAGGATCTCTGTGGAAGTATTGTCTGTTGTAGCTGTGCAGGTAAGGAATAAACTAATTCATAAAAGAAAAAAAAAAAAAAAAAACAGTCCTATTTGCTGGATTAAGGGTGGACTAGATGGGTCTTCCAAAAGCGGACTAGGAGTGTTTAGAAGATTTTATGACTTTGGAGAGATGTTGCATGGGATGATCCAATCATATATTACAAAAATCTTCCAAAAGAGATCTGTGAAAATATGAAGTAGAAAAGGAGACTAGATCAGACAAAAATAGCTGGTAATGGATTGTTGGTGTTAAAGATTGTTCTTTCAGTATACATGTTCTTTCAGTAGATATTAATACCATTTTGTAAAATTCTGTAGTAAAATGTGAATGTATGAATAGTAATAGCTGGTAATGGATTGTTGGTGTTAAAGATTGTTCTTTCAGTATACATGTTCTTTCAGTAGATATTAATACCATTTTGTAAAATTCTGTAGTAAAAGTGAATGTATGAATGGTCTTATGGATGACAGTTGATAGCATTGAAAAACTCAAAAGCTTCATCTATAATTTTGTTTGAAACATCTCAGGTGAAATGTGTGCAAGATGCCATCAGAGACAAGAAGGAACGCTTCAACTTCATGGGTGAAGAGATCTCCCTCATCCCGACTGTAGGAATCTTCATCACCATGAACCCTGGTTATGCTGGCCGCACTGAACTGCCGGAGAACCTCAAGGCTCTCTTTAGGTATCTTTTATGTTCAGATCTATAATGCATTATGTGTGATATTGTCTCTGAGAGCTGGAAGGACAGTAATGCTTTTCAAGCTCTATGCAGAGTATGAAACTAGTACAGTATAGTATAGTATTTTAATAATGACCATTCTATCATGTCAAAGTCTAAGATTTAGTTCATTTTGACATAAAGGTACATGTAGATGCTTCATCATAAGGGAGATTCGAAAATAGTGATTAACAGCAGTTTTTGTGCTCTCTTTTTATTCAATCTTATTCTCATTTTAATACTTTGCCTTCATTTTGTAATGCCTTCATTTTTGTAATATCTCTTTTTTTTTATAGGTACGTAGACATTATTTCTTCTCTCAGTATTGATTTAATTTGTTGTTTGCTTCTGACAGACCCTGCGCTATGGTGGTGCCAGACTTTGAACTGATTTGTGAAATCATGTTGGTAGCTGAGGGTTTCTTGGAAGCTCGTCTTTTGGCCAGGAAGTTCATCACACTGTACACCCTGTGTAAAGAACTGCTCTCCAAACAGGTAACTATCTCTTTTTAAGTATGGAGGTGATGTAAGATCTTACACTGATGATTTATGACCATAAAGGCCAACAGCATGGTCTTCCATGTAAAGAAGTGTAGGGAGATTGTTGTTGATTCAGACATATATTTTGTAGTCCTGAATTATATCTTTTTTTATCTCTTTGATATGGAAGCCCAAATATTGTACATGTACATAAAAATGCAGATGAGATATTTTTAAAGTTAGGTTGGTCATCCAAAAATGTGTAATAACTTTCAGCCTGCAGCAGGTATCTTCCATTGCCATGAATCTATAGAAGAATCATCAGCAAAAAATAGCAAATTCTTCTTCCTGTAATTATTCATTAGGGTGCATAGACAGTTCCATGCCGTTGAAATATATTCCTTTTTAATCTTTGATAGGATCATTATGATTGGGGTCTGCGTGCCATCAAGTCTGTGCTGGTAGTGGCCGGTTCCCTCAAGCGTGGCGACCCGCAGCGTCCCGAAGACCAGGTGCTGATGCGAGCCCTGCGTGACTTCAACGTCCCCAAGATCGTCTCGGACGACACGCCCGTCTTCATGGGTCTCATCGGAGATCTCTTCCCCGCCCTGGATGTTCCTCGCCGAAGGGATCTGGACTTTGAGAAGGTGGTCAAGCAGTCAACCCTTGACCTCAAGCTGCAGGCTGAAGATAGCTTTGTGTTGAAGGTGGTTCAGCTGGAGGAGTTGCTGGCTGTCAGGCACTCTGTCTTTGTCATCGGAAACGCTGGTACTGGAAAGAGTCAGGTGAGAAACTGTTTGCATACCTGTGTCAGAATTTTTCCCAGATATAAGGATTAAAGGCATAAGAATTTTCAAATCATCAGTGTCAGTGAAATGAATTCAGAGTGCAGATACTTCAATTAAATGTCAAGTTTTGCAGTGCAATATATTGATATTTCTTCAGTATATTACTGCTACTTCAGCCACTATTATTACTACTTCAACCACTGCTTCTGCCATTACTGTTTATAATACTTTTTCACAAGAGTATAATTGTAACACTGACTTCATTAAGAATAAGAAAAAGACTGGTACTGATAGATTTTCCATGTGAAACTGCCAAGAATATTGCAATTCAATAATTGTATCAAAACAATATCAAGAAGCATGCGATATGAGTTTGGAAGGTGATACAAAGGGTGATTTCAGATGTGCCTGTTTACATCAGAAGAATCTTCCCCAATGCCTTAATCATATATGTACCTTCTACAGGTGCTGAAAGTGTTGAACAAGACCTACTCTAACATGAAGAGGAAGCCAGTCTTGGTTGACTTGAATCCCAAGGCTGTTACCAATGATGAACTCTTTGGTATCATCAACCCAGCCACCAGGGAGTGGAAAGATGGTGAGTCAGGTCATCTCTTAGGAATTCTTGATTGGGCAATCTCATTTGTTACAACAATGTGATGCTTATTTTACAGTTTTCATGCATGTTAACCTGCTTGTTCAGCTTTGACATTTCAACTGTTTTGTCCAAGAATTTGTTTTTAGTTTCATATCTGTAGTATATTAAACAGCTAAAAGGAGATGAGAAGAGACGTTTTCTTGGTTACAACAATTCTAAGCGAACACTGTATAGAAAATTAGAAATTATGTAAGGAGGAAAAAATGTACTTGATGGTCAATTTCATGTCAGTGACTCATTTGAAAATTTCATCCATCAAGAAAAGCAATGTTTTCTTTACTTTTGCATTTATCATGAACAAAATTCCAAGTTTTCTTGGAATAAGGACCTATGAGTATGTGTTCATGCATTTGCCCACTTTGTATCTACAGTTTTGTTCACATATGGTGTCATACTTTGATTACAGGTCTGTTCTCTGTCATCATGCGTGACATGAGTAACATCACGCACGATGGACCCAAGTGGATTGTTCTGGATGGAGATATTGATCCCATGTGGATTGAATCCCTCAACACTGTCATGGATGACAACAAGGTATGATCTCGGCGTAAATACTGCTTTGGCCTTCCAGTAGATCAGAGGGATTATTCGCCAAGGCTCCATGAAAAAAGGGCTTCAGAAATGAGAAGGAGATAAAACTTGTCCTTGCTCATTTCAAGGGTTTACCAGTGAAAAGATTGTTGTAGTGGATTGAAATTGTGCCTTATTTAAGAAAGTTTCAAGTTAAGAAGATCATCCTGCTAGTTTTTTTTTTTCTGTGTGTAGACATTAGTACCATTGCTTACACCTCTAGCAGATGTAAAGTGTCTATCACTGATTTTTTTTTTTTTCCCTAACAGGTCCCCTATTTATTACGCATCAGTCAAGGGAGGCAAATTTAGTCAAAATACCTAGTATGAAAGCATAAGTAATGGAGGAATATTCATACCCATGAGGATAGGAACTACATCAAAGGCTCAGAAATAGCTGTTATACTAAGAAATTTAGTGTCACTAAGCACAATATAGCTGTAGCAGTCATTTAGAAATCGTGTTGATTGCATTAGAGAAAACGTGGATGTATAATAGAGAAAATAGTAGCATTGGCTTAAGATCATGAATATGCATTATTGCCTTTTCATTGTTCAGGTGTTGACCCTGGCCAGTAACGAGCGTATCCCACTGACACCTTCCATGCGTCTCCTGTTTGAGATCAGTCACTTGAAGACGGCTACCCCTGCCACTGTGTCCAGGGCCGGTATCCTCTACATAAATCCATCTGATTTGGGCTGGAATCCGTAAGTAGTTGCCAATCTCACACATGCTCCCTCATTATTTCATCAAAGATTTAAGGTTAGGATTACGGTTGCAATTAAGCTTTCTTTGAGAATCAGTCACTTGAAGACGGCTACCCCTGCCACCGTTTCCAGCGTTGGTTTCCTCTACATTAACCCATCTGATTTGGGCTGGAATCCGTAAGTAGTTGTCAATCTCACACATACTCCTGTGTTATTTCATCAAAAATTTGATGTTGGGATTAGGGTTGCAATTAGTGGTAACTCAGCAGTATTGATTTTTTTTCAGTATTAATGGTATTTCTTATTTTTCACACTATTTGTTTGTTTATTTGACAGGATTGTGACAAGTTGGATTGATACCCGTGAGGTGCAGTCTGAGAGAGCTAACCTGACCATCCTGTTTGACAAGTACCTTCCAACCCTGCTGGACACCCTCAGGGTTCGCTTCAAGAAGATCATCCCAATTCCAGGTAAGTTGACACAAATTCTTGATATTCCATTCAGTAATATGTTCATTGCTTAGAAATGTTGTGAAATCCTTTTTGACTTGTGGTTTTCTGGACTGTTTTGTGAGTATATTGCATCTGGGCGGTTGATGGATTGTATGAATGATTACCCCCCCCCCCCTCAAAAAAAAAAGCAGAGGGAGGCATGGTGCAGATGCCTAAATGAAAAGTAAGGAACCTTCAGAAAACATGCATACCCGCCTAACATGGGCCATCATTAGTCATACAATGACTTTCATGTGATTTCCTTATTTGAATTGTAAGGATACCTGTTGAGATATATTATAAGACTACAGACAAGGTGCTAATGGGAAAACTATCAGTCAGTCCATCGGCTTTCACGTTATTTTCTCATATGTTTAAATGTGTTCCTAACCTCACAGAGCAGAGTATGGTTCAGATGTTGTGCTACCTGCTGGAGTGCCTGCTCACACCAGAGAACACCCCAGCAGACTGCCCCAAGGAACTCTATGAACTCTACTTTGTCTTTGCCAGCATCTGGGCATTTGGAGGCTCCATGTTCCAAGATCAGGTGAGTGATTTGTTATTACAGTATTTTTCACGAAAGGATTGTAAGCAGAACTGGAAGCCAAGTTAGAAAAGTATACAACAGTTTTGAAATATGAAAATTTCAAGATGGACAGTGGTTTGTAGGTTTGTTATGGGGAAAATTGTACACTTTCAATGCCTAAGTGTGAAAAATGGTTTGGTACTATTTTAAGTAGTTCTGTTTTATATTATTTACTTCTTTCATGTGTTTCAACTGTTGAAAAAAAGAAGGAAGAAATTTACGAGTGGCCCTTGTCTCTGCATAGTTAGCATTTCTGGTAAGACCTTTGGCTGAGTAATTTTCATTCTCAGAAGAGATTATCAGATCCTTTTGAACTTTGAAAGGTGCTCTAACTTTAGGCTTGGGGTTAGGGTTAGGGTTAACCCAAGGGCTCCGGACATTATTTCAAGAAAGTTACAGAGCAAGGCTTAGGGTTGCCATTGGGTTTTACAATGGATCTAGGATAAGGACAACCGTTACATTACACGTACCATCTCCCTCTCTGTTTTCATATACAAACACAGGGTCAGAATTAGGGTTGTACATAATTTGGTTTTAGGTTAGATTCACTGTGGACAACCCTTTGATAGCATGTACTATCTCCCTTTCCCTATCTCTTGCAAACACACACAGCTTGTGGACTATCGTGTTGAGTTCAGCAAATGGTGGATCACAGAGTTCAAGACCATCAAGTTCCCCAATCAGGGCACTGTCTTCGACTACTTCATCGATCAGGAGTCCAAGAAGTTTGTCCCGTGGAGCGAGAGGGTTCCCGTCTTTGAGCTGGATCCTGATATCCCCATGCAGGTGAAAACTTTCGGAGAGAGTCGAAACAGTTTCATTTTTTCAAGTCAAATACTCTAATCGTGGATTGGAATTTTTAAATTTTCTGTGGAATGATTATTTTACGTACAGATTATCGCAGATAACAATATCACTTTGAATATATCTTGTCAAAAACAATATATTTTCCACTACTAAATCAATGCTTAATCTTAAATTGTAAGAATCATTGTTGTTCTTTCTATCAAATGAAATAACCAAGTATGAAATGGAATTTTTCAGCTTTTATTCATTTGATTTTTATGTGAGAAATGATAGGGCATTTCTGCATATTCAAGCAAGTTTAGTCGAATACCAATATCTTCATCGATTAAAATTATTTTCTCTTAATTGTAGCAATGTAACCTAAATTATATCACAATATTATCAGGTATTTCAAATAACATAGACAACTAGACCAATTTTTGTTTTTAAGTCCATCCTTTATTTATTTTTTCTCAACTCAAATATCTACTTCTCTATTACTTATTGCTTGAATAGAAAGGAGCTCCAAAATTCAAAAGTATCAAAGTAATGTATACTGTACAATACAGTGCACACACAGTCACTATTCTACACACAGACATATAACCAAATATGTACACACATAGAGACGTAATAGCGAGAGAGTTGTGGCTTATCTTCTGATGGATAATTTTGATGGTGTGTTTATTGGCTCTGTTGATGCTAATTGTCCAGTGCGTCCAACAGTCGGTATTCAAACTGAACATTTGTCAACACCGGTGTCTTTGATATACAAGTATACCTCAAACACTATAGTTTAGTTTGGATAGATTTTGTGATAGATTGACACGTAACAACGCCAAAATATATCATTGCACATTATATATAATCACTTTGTATGGTCCATATATGCACATACATATTTCCAATTGAATGTACAACAAATACCGAGATCCACATGATTTGAAGTGGAATGAATATTCATTCCTTGTAAATTTGGTATGATATGTACATTTTCACAGCCTTTACTTTAAACCAGTTGTATGATTTGTTTCAACACATTTTAATTCTACATATTGCACTGTATACTGATAATTAGATAGAAATTGTGGATATGGTATTCTTTGTCTATCATAGCTGTGCATGAAGAGTTATTTTCCTTGAAAAATTACTAGAAAAGTAAGTCATTGTTCAGGTTATACTCTTTTTTAACACTGATTTTATCAGTGGTCAGTGTCCTTAGCACAGCAGAACTTCTCCCTCTTTGAATGTGTGCACCATTTGTGTCAAATGTATTGACCCTGAAAATGTAGAAAAGGAATTGCCATGAAATAGTTTCTGGAAAATGTGAGAAATTGTACTATAATGGCTTACAGATAATTGTTATGAAATCTTTATAATCTTTTGTATATATGACTAGGTTAAGTAGAATTCACTGAGAATTCATTATTCACATAGTTCATTGACCGGTATGCATATATTCAAGTCTCACAGCAAACTGATAAATTAACCCATTCGTGACAGGAATTATTTAAAGCCTAATTTGATCAGCTTTTATTCTTCAAATTGGCAACACCAACATTTTTATTTTATTGCTATATTTTTCTTATAAAACATCTTATATCTCAAATGAATATAAATTGACAGAAATTACGATGAGAAGTCAAAAGTTGCCAATTTGCAGGGGAAAACTGTGATTTTAAACTTTCTATCACATTGCCAATTTAAGGATTTTAATGCTTATTTTCCTTTTAAAAAAATTTCAGCATCAAACAACGAATATTGACGCAACCAAAATGGGCACAGTTTGTGTAGAATTTTTTGCTCTTTCTGCTCATGTATTAGGTATGATTTTTAGGGCTTTGCATCAAAAGATATTAGGCCAAACCACAAAATGTGGACCTCGGTCATGAATGGGTTAAGAGATAAGTATGACTACAGTGTGTATCATCGTGTAACATGAGATAGAGAATGGTGTCTGTATTTCCCTTGGTACAACTTGGACAAGATTACTCTACATTATCCTTAATTGCTTCAAATCCATTTTCGGTTGTAAGTTGTTCTGCATGTGAAATATACCATGACGATAGTGTAGATGAAAACCTTGGCATTGAATCAAGTCCTTTTGACATTAACATCCTCGTACCGCCCTTTTTTCCACTCACCAGGCTGTTCTTGTGCACACCAACGAGACTACCAGGGTGCGTTTCTTCATGGACTTGTTGATGGAGAGGGGGCGTCCCGTCATGCTGGTTGGAAACGCCGGTCTTGGCAAGAGCGTGTTGGTCGGAGACAAGCTGGCCAACCTCGGGGAAGACAGCATGGTGGCTAATGTACCCTTCAACTACTACACCACATCAGAAATGTTGCAGCGTAAGTATTTGCTCATGAACATTTTCATTCATTTTGCTGACAGCAAGCTTGCTTGGATTAAGTTTACTGAATTGTGCATAAACAGGATGGACTCCTAGCAAATTGATAAGCTACATGCATGCCTTGAGGAGGTAAGATAGCTCAATTGATACAGCACTTGTCTCGTGATCCGGGTTTGAAAACAAGTCCATGCACTAGTGTTCCTTGATAAGGCATTAATCCTCCTTACCAGATCCCTCAGAGAGGACTTAAAGCTGTCAGTCCTCTAGTTGCTTACTTACAAGCATGCATGTTCTCTTAGCAGTTGGGTAAACAAACTAATAACCAAACTTTTTGTTGAAAGATGTAATGTAAACCACTTGTCCTTCTGATGCTTTTTAACAGGTGTGTTGGAGAAGCCTTTGGAGAAGAAGGCTGGTAGGAACTATGGTCCTCCTGGAACCAAGAAACTGGTCTACTTCATTGATGACATGAACATGCCTGAGGTACGTTGACCCATAACAGTAACAGTTTATCTTTGGGTGTTGACTGCACCATTCGTTATTTTCCACTTTTACATAGTTGTAAAGGTATTTTAAATGAACCAACAAGAATGAAAATTAGTAACATGAAAAAAAATTACCATTTAGTACTCAAAATAGCAATCATTAATTCTGCACTGCATTGTAAATTTAGAGATAAAAAGTACAGTTTACAACTAAGTTGTTCTTATTCATGTATGGTACAACATATTACTTAATAGACTCAAAATTTTCTGTGATTTTTGCTTTTTTGAAGTCATATATATTTCATAGCTTGGAGCAACGGTCACTGGAACAAATACTAGGTCGCGCTGTTAAAGACCGATCTACTCAATCCGTCAACATTTTTTTAGCAGAGCTGTCGAGTAGAACTGATTTCACTCTTTCATATTGAAAGTTGAGAAGAATATTGAAGGTTTCAAACAAACCCTGACTGATAACGGTCCAGTTCAGTGATATTTTATGGCATCTATTTGATAAGTACTGATATTCAGCTATTAGAATATTGAAGTCCCTTGGAGAGGACTTAAAGCTGTTGGTCACCTGGTGGCTCATGTACAAGCATGCTCA
Organism: Echinometra lucunter; assembly: GCA_029962745.1. Lineage (NCBI taxonomy): Eukaryota > Metazoa > Echinodermata > Echinoidea > Camarodonta > Echinometridae > Echinometra > Echinometra lucunter. The sequence goes on along the minus strand of CM057155.1, from coordinate 15,911,417 downwards.
TGCTTTCTTAATAGAAGTCTGGCAAAATATACGACTAAACAACCAAAGGTATCATATGCTCTTCCTATACTAATAGTAGCTGAAGCATGTTTCACTGTTTTTGGGGGTTTTTTTATCCTACAGGTTGATACCTATGGTACCGTGCAGCCCCACACCTTGATTCGTCAGCACATGGACTATAAGCATTGGTACGACCGCAACAAGCTCACCCTCAAGGAGATTCACAAGTGCCAGTACGTGTCCTGCATGAACCCCACAGCTGGTAGCTTCACCATCAACTCTAGATTACAGGTATGAACATAGCCATGCTGTTTGCTTTGGACAAGGGCATTCAGACTAGAGGGTGTTCAGACTGTCATATATTTGACTTCTTGAAATGAAATATAGGGATATTTATTATCGCATGTGTGAACTCGCCCATGGTCCGTGCATTCAGATAAGGGGGCATTCAAAGTTGGATAAACCTGACGTATGAAAAATTGGGGCAGGTTAATCTTGCAGGTGTGAACAGATCAGTGGTCTGTGCACTCGGAGGGACACTCGTGCAACGGATGTGTACAGACTTTGAGTTATTTGACTTAACTTGCAATAAAACATTGAAATATTTATCATCTTTAATCTAGACTTGTAGATCTGTGAACAGAATGCCTGTGCTTGTTATTTGGTACAAAATATAAAAATTTTTAAATACCATTGAATAAACAAAAGGAAGTTTACCATGTCAGTTTTAGATATACATTTACTCCTGAATTACTTACATACATGTATTCATTCCAGTGGTTTTCATTAACCTTCACATCTTTTCTCTTGACAGCGTCACTTCTGCGTGTTTGCTCTGAGTTTCCCTGGTCAGGATGCCCTGTCTACCATCTACAACAGCATCTTGAGCCAGCATTTGGCTGGCATAGGGGTATCCAACGCCCTCCAGAAGCTCTCCCCAACCGTGGTTGCTGCGACCCTTGACCTGCACAAGAAAGTGGCCCAGTCCTTCCTGCCAACGGCCATCAAGTTCCATTATGTCTTCAACCTGAGGGACTTGTCAAATGTCTTCCAGGTTAGTCTGAGAATGATGATGATGATGATGATGATGATGATGATGATGATGATGATGATGATGATGATGATATTGATGATGGTGGTAGTAATGGTAATGATGATGATTCTGATCATCATCATCATCATCATCATCATCATGGTCATGATGGTGGTGGTAGTGGTGGTGGTGATGATGATGCTATTGGCAATGATGATAATGGTGATGATGATGATGATGGTGGTGGTAGCAGCGATGGTGATGGTGATGCTATTGGCAGTAGTCATGGTGATGGTGATGAGGAGGATGACTACAGTAGTAACAGTTATAATCATATTCATACTCAATTCACGACTTTCTTCCATTATCAGGGTCTCCTGTACTCTGGACCTGATTTGCTGAAGTCGCCAGTTGACTTTGCTCGCCTGTGGATGCATGAATGCCAGAGGGTGTATGGTGACAAGATGATCAATGATCAGGACATTGAAGCCTTTGAAAAGCTTGTCTTTGAATATGCCAAGAAGTTCTTTGAGGTGAATATACTGCAAATGTTTTGTCGATAACTTGAATTTTAAATGTGACGTTAAAATTTGTCTTTGGGAAAAAATTCAAAGGATTTGATAGTGCAATAGAAAAATAAAAAAGGTTTGCTTGTGAGTAGTCTTATGCAACAAGAAAGATGTGTGTACTGAGGACAGTTAAAGTGGTTGTAGTGAGATGTGATGACTGATACACCAGTGATTTTATATTTCATTATTGTATGACTACATCGTGATAAATGGTTTCTTTAAGAGAGTGCAGATAACATGAATGATAAATTGTATATTTGTAATCGATTTCTCAAAATCCATGTGGGAACGCACCCTCAAAGCCATTACTTGAATTACCATTAAAAGCAAATCTAAAGAACTGTTAACTGTGCTTTCTATTTCTCCAGGATGTTGATGAGGAAGCCTTGAAAGCCAAGCCCAACATCCACTGCCATTTTGCTACCGGTATCGGCGATCCCAAATATATGCCATGCGCCTCCTGGCCAGATCTGAACAAGATCCTGGTAGAGGCCTTGGACACTTACAATGAGATCAATGCTGTCATGAACCTGGTGTTGTTTGAAGATGCCATGCAGCATGTGTAAGCTTTTCATTTTTGTCATTATCATGGGCCCTTTTCATAACTGCCACTCTCTATAAAACCTCTGCAAATGTCACTGCCATTTGAAGATATTTCTACTAATTTAGGGATATGCCAATAAGTAGCATCAGATAAAAATTTGTAGCACCAAGTAATGTTAACATAACTTTTATTTTGCATCTTTGTACTCTGTTCTCTGCAAAATAGCTGTAACCTTTACAGCTCGTGCTGTGAAGCACAGTCTGGCCCCAGACAGGGAGCCAGTTTGGCATTTTCTCTGACTCAGATACTTTGTCTTGTGTTTCTTAGAAAAATACCTTACTACATGTAACTGTAAAAGTTCCTTTTTGTGTCTGTGAAGGTGTCGTATCAACCGTATCCTGGAATCCCCTCGTGGTAATGCCCTCCTGGTGGGTGTGGGTGGCAGCGGTAAACAGTCCTTGGCCAGACTGGCTTCTTACATCAGCAGTCTTGAGGTGTTCCAGATCACCCTGAGAAAAGGCTACGGTATCCCTGATCTCAAGGTGAGAGGACAGATGGTCTAGGACCATGGAGCATAAGAATTGGCATACAGTCGGTCATGATATCAGTTGTGTCTCAGTTTTTTCCTATATTAGACTGTGTTTTACAGTGTATTGCATCTTTAATTGAAATAAAATTTATTTGAAGTTACTGCTTGTGATAGATGGAAGGAGATGTGATTATTTTGATAAGAGATACAGTTGCTTGTATTACATGGCCAAAACAAAGAGATTAAGCTTTAAAATGATAATTTCTAACAGACTTATGTTGTTTGTGTACATTAAGCACTAGAGACTCTATACTGTATAATTTGTGATACAAGATTTAAAATGTTTTGAATTTTAGTGTGCGAGTGATCATGACCCATCAGATTTATGATTTGATTAATAATACTGGACATGTTTCATCTTCTATAAAGATAGGTTAGGGATTTTAGTTTGTACTGATTGCTTGTGTTTTCAAATCTCTAACTAATCTTTTACATTTTCATTCCACAGCTTGATCTTGCAGCTGTGTGCATGAAAGCTGGTCTTAAAAACATTGGAACAGTGTTCCTGATGACCGACGCCCAGGTCTCCGATGAGAAGTTCCTGGTCTTGATCAACGATCTCCTGGCCTCGGGAGAGATCCCAGACCTCTTCGCAGATGATGAGGTTGAGAACATCATAGGAGGTGTGAGGAATGAGGTCAAGGGCATGGGTCTACAAGATACTAGAGAAAACTGCTGGAAATTCTTTATTGATAGACTTAGGAGACAGCTAAAGGTGAGAATTGATGGAGGAAATTTATGACACAGGAAGTTGTGGGGGTGATGATGATGCTACTGCTGATAATGATGATAGTAATGGTAATGATTGTGATTACAGAGATGACAACAAAGTCAAAGATAAAGATGATAATTGACAATAACGATGATGGGGATGATGACAATAGTGATGGTGTAGATAGCACTAAAGACAACAACCATGATGGTAATGATAATAAAGGATGAGGATTACAACAGCAGTGATGTGAAGAAGGAGAGAGAATGTGATGATGATGATGATAATGATGATGATGATGATGATGATGATGATGATGATGGTGATCTTGATGCTTATACTTTTGACTGTCGTGTCAATATTTACTTTCCTGACCTGTATTGTAATGATTATTGAGTTGATGATAGTTCTGAGTATTTTACAGTCACAGTATTTTTGCCTTTGATATGATGTTATTTTCACTTGTAAATGGAAATTACCAGTGCAAAGTCTGATGTGTAGACAGCAATGTAAATCTGAGTGATGATTATAATGGTTACATTTAATGTTGGTGATAAATAACATGGAAACTTCTGCAATGAAAATACTGTTACATTACTCACCTTGTTTTGGGTTTTGCATTTTTTACCTCGGAGCTCAATAACAGATTGTTGCTATTTCTTAATTTGTAATAGCCCTTCATTATTTTCACTCGTACTATTCTTTCCATATAGACTGTGCTGTGTTTCTCCCCTGTGGGTACCACACTGCGAGTCAGGAGCCGTAAGTTCCCTGCCGTTGTGAACTGCACCTCTATAGATTGGTTCCATGAATGGCCCCAGGAAGCTCTGGTGTCTGTTAGTATGAGGTTCCTGGACGAAGTGGAGCTGCTGAAGGTTAGTGCCTTCTCTTGTCGGTCGTTACATTATGGCCCTGTTCATATTGGTGTGGGTCCTACAACATAGCGATTGACTTACACTCATTGTAAAAAATCTGTTGCATGTTTCTCTCTTGTCATGCTACAGTTGATTGTATCTTTCATTGATTTGTACCTATGTCTCCAAACATTTAATCGTAAGACGTGCCAATATTTAGGATATCTCTGATATATAAGGCAATTTAGATGCAAGACATCTGTAACAATATACCTTCGTTATTTTACACATCAGTAATGACAAGAAGGTGGTACCAAATGATGTTTTCCCCACAGTATTCTTGATATGACTTACAAGCCCATTTAAAAATGTTTTACTTTATGCATAGAAACATGTCTTTTCATAGGGCTGGTGGTGATAATGAAAGGAATTGCTGTAGTAATGATTTTTCCCCCCCTCCATTATGATCATTATATATGCATCCACAGGGTGACATTAAAAAGTCCATTGCTGAATTCATGGCTTACGTCCACGTGAGCGTGAACGAGAGTAGCAAGCAATACCTGGCCAACGAGAGGCGTTATAACTACACCACCCCTAAGAGTTTCCTGGAACAGATCAAGCTTTACGAGTCCCTGCTGGCCATGAAATCCAAAGAGCTAACTGCCAAGATGGAGCGCCTGGAAAATGGTCTCACTAAACTGCAGAGCACTGCGCAACAGGTGTGTATTTGTATTTTTTCTTCAATTGATAACAGGTACTGTTAGCAAGTATACTCCTTTTTTCTGTTGGTTGTATGATTTTATATGAAATATGATGAACTTTTTGATAGTATACCTGAAATACAGCTCTTTTTATATTCTTAATTAATGCATGTAGATCATTACAAGGTGATCATGCAAGACAGACTGTGCTCAACATATTTGTTTGGGTTTTTTGAGTAATATCAAATAATATTCCATGGTTCCTTTTTTTTTTTCAATATAGTAAGAATTAATAGTAGAGAAAAATACTATCTGAATTAATGGACATCTGTTGGCAAGTTGAAGTAGTCACTCTAAGATTTAGCATACTCACAGAAATTTTTAAATGATTTGATACCAGAAAAGAAAATGGAATAAATATAATACAGAAAGTGCAGATAATGTAGCCAAACTCTGCACTCATCCCTCCCATTATTTCCATTGACATTTCTCTATACTTTCCTCTCTTCACCCACGTGTAGTGAGATAGAACTTTAGGGTAGCAGGGGGTGTTTCATAAAGCTGTTCGTAAAGTTGCATATGACTTTACAAACGACTTGAATATGAAGTGCCAAATGGGATGCCCAAAGTTTTTCCCGATGTTTCAACAAAGTGTGAGTGCATTTCCCATAATCTCAATTAGATTGTGGCGAAAAAACATACTTCACAAGAAAGTGTTTGTAAACAGTAGTAATGTTATTGTACGTCTGCATATTTTACCTTTAGCTGATCCGATTTATAATGATCGGGAATCCAATTTGACTTGCCATATTCAAGTCATTTGTAACTTAACGAGCAGCTTGAAGTTCATGAAACACCCCCCAGGACTGAAGCCAGGATAACGGGAGTGCTTTTGAGCATCTTCTCGGACGGATACATGCACTGTATAAATGTAGCTGTTACTGTTGATATAATACTTTTTGACTGATTTCTCCAGGTGGATGACCTCAAAGCCAAGCTCGCCTCCCAGGAGGTGGAACTCGCCCAGAAGAATGAGGATGCAGACAAGCTCATCCAGGTAGTTGGTGTGGAGACGGAGAAGGTCTCCAAGGAGAAGGCCATTGCCGATGACGAAGAGAAGAAGGTTGCCATCATCAACGAGGAGGTGTCCAAAAAGGCCAAGGATTGCTCAGAGGATCTGGCCAAGGCCGAACCTGCTCTCTTAGCTGCCCAAGAAGCTTTGAATACCCTCAACAAGGTATGTGTCATATTCTGATTTCTGATATTCATTCTGAGTAGCACATTTTCAACAAGAAAACATGGTATTTCAAGAGGTCTATTTTACTAAAATATTCAATAATGCTAACAAATATAAACTTTCTAAAACAGGAAATATGAAATTCAGAAGAAAATAGTGTATTACAAGCAAAGTCTTTTGATCCTTAAAATGTTGATTTTTAAAGAAAATTTTAATGCATATTTGAAATATCTCATTGTGGCAATGGATAGGTGGTTTCTAGATAACATTTGCATTTTGCAGAATTTTTTGCCCCCCACCCCACCTAAGGAAAAAAAAACCTTAATGTAAATATGATTAGCACAGCATCAAACAAAACATTTTAACTACGACTTAATATATTCTTTTTCATGTCATTTTGACTTATCTCACTGTATGAAAATTTCTTTAATTTGAATGTTTGGTATATATTCGTGACATTTTTTGACAGAATAACCTGACAGAGTTGAAGTCCTTCGGTTCTCCACCTTCTGCTGTGTTGAAGGTGACAGCTGCTGTTATGGTCCTACTTGCGCCCAACGGCAAGATTCCCAAGGATAGGAGCTGGAAAGCAGCTAAAGTTGTCATGAACAAGGTGAGATTTTAAAAAGCCCTTGCTTCTTCCTTCCCTTTCTTCCTCCACATTTTGTTTTCACATATTGCACTCCAATCTCTTTCTCTCTCTCTCTCCACCTCTTTCCGCTCCTCTCTTTCTCTCTTGCTCTCTCTGTCTCGCCCATTTTCTCCTGTTCTCATTCATTTTTTATCTTTTTTATTTCTTAAATGATTCTTCTTCCACTCCTTGTATTTTGTGCCATTTCAGTAATTGTAATAGACTTAGTGTTGCTTTTATCCTGAGTTATCTTGAGCTTTGTCAACACAGGGTTCAATCTGTTCTGATGTTCCTTTGAAACCCAGGTTGATGCTTTCTTGGATTCCCTCATCAATTACGACAAGGAAAACATCCACGAGAACTGCTTGAAAGCCATCAAGGAGTACATCAATGATCCTGAGTTCGAACCAGATTACATCAAGGGCAAATCCCTTGCTGCCGGTGGCTTGTGCTCGTGGGTCGTCAACATCGTCAAGTTCTACAATGTCTACTGCGACGTCGAACCCAAGAGGATCGCCCTGCAGAAGGCCAACGATGAACTGAAGGCTGCACAGGACAAACTGGCTCTCATCAAGGCAAAGATTGCTGTAAGTTCTCCTTCATCTTGTTCTTTGACTAACGATCCAGGAATATAATTTGAAGACTTTGATTCATTGATTGTAGGAGACATAATCAGATTTCAAAGTGGCGTTTTCATGTGAGACAAAGCTGAAATACTATACACAATCGCAAGAAAACTTAAAAATATATATCTCAGGCTGTTAAGGTGTCATCTTGGTTATACCTTGTTTATTTTGTTACATATACCATGATGTAAAGTTTTCATCCTGTGAATAAGTCACCAGACTATGGACAAAATGGTATGAGGCTCAGATCCCTGCCACAGTACTGATGTTCTATTACTATTTCTATGCATTTGTTTTTCATGATAGGAACTGGATGCCAACCTGGCGGAACTGACTGCTCAATTTGAGAAGGCTACTTCCGATAAGCTCAAGTGTCAGCAGGAAGCTGAAGCCACCTCTCGCACTATCACCCTGGCCAACAGGCTGGTCGGAGGTCTGGCATCAGAGAACGTCAGATGGGGCGAGGCTGTTGCCAATTTCAAGATCCAAGAAAAGACGCTTCGTAAGTATGCAGCTACAGTTACACCTGAATATACAAGTCAAGCAAGTTTCTGTAGACAGGTTTATCTTAAGACACAGTGTAACTTATATGGAGAAATATTTTAGGAGAAGGAAGACATTGGTATGCACAGATGAAATGTAGAGAGGTATTTGTATCTTTTATGTCCCCATTTGGGTGATGTTGGAAAAAGAATTGAACTTCAGTATGATAAAATTTGAGACAGTCACAGGATATGGTGAAGGCCAAGGAGGCCTTCACCAAGAGAATACACTCAATTTGAGAAGGCTACTTCCGATAAGCTCAAGTGTCAGCAGGAAGCTGAAGCCACCTCTTGCATGACTGGCATCTTAAATGTAATCATTTGTTTTCCTTTGCAGCTGGAGATGTTCTACTGATTACTGCCTTTGTTTCGTACATTGGTTGCTTCACCAAGAACTATCGTGTAGACCTTCAGGAGCGCATGTGGCTACCTTTCCTCAAATCACAGAAGGTATGTGCTCTATAGGCTTGTTCGCCTGTATCACAGTTTACTGCTGGGTGGGATTTTTTTTATGTACTACACTTCACATTTGTATATCACCCATGGTAAGTAAGTACATGTAGGACCTTTATGCCTCTGCCCACCGAAGGTTGTGCCTGAGGCATTATGTTATCGAGTTGTCCGTCTGTCTGTCCATCCCACTTTTTTTTTGTTAATATGATATCTCAAGAATCATTTGAAGTATGAACTTCAAACTTGTGGCTTCATCTTGTTTCATCCCCATGTGCCATTCATATATAGTAATGATAGAAATCTAGTAAAGAAACAAATGCATCTTGATAAAGATCTGGAAACCTTACCATTGCCATGATCTTTTTCCTATCCAGGACCCTATTCCCATCACAGAAGGCCTTGACGTGCTGAGCATGCTCACTGATGATGCCGACATCGCCATCTGGAACAACGAAGGTCTGCCCAGTGACCGCATGTCCACAGAGAACGCCACCATCCTGTCCAACTGCCAACGCTGGCCACTCATGATCGACCCACAGCTCCAGGGCATCAAGTGGATCAAGCAGAAGTACGGGGACGAGCTGCGTGTTATCCGTATCGGACAGCGTGGATACCTGGATACGATTGAGAACGCCATCTCCTCCGGTGATACAGTGCTGATTGAGAACATGGAGGAGTCCATTGATCCTGTGCTGGATCCAGTACTGGGTAGGAACACCATCAAGAAAGGAAGGTTGGTACACCAGATTCACTGATTGTTCCTCGTCTCAGGAAAATTGGCCATGAATCTTTTATGAAACATTAGTTTACAATGCTATTGATATCCATGATAAGAGTCTGTGTCATAGCCATGGTACAGGCAGTCACAGAAAGCAAAAATTCAAAAGCCTGTAGGCCGATGTCTGCAATGGATAAATGTTGTACTATCTCAGAGAACTTCAATCTCAATGCCAAGATCAACAGAAGAATGTTGATGAAAACATTTATGAAAGTGCAAATGTTTGCATTTTATGATATAGATATGTCAATGGTCACAAGGTATTAGTGTTTCTCTTGCAAATATTTGAATGTAATTTCCAGACCTGAATGTATCTATGATTCAATTCAGCAACTAGGAAAGGGAGTTTCTCATTAATAGTTATCTTTTATATTGTTATATAATACCTGGTTTTATGAAGAAAAAAAAATTTACCTTTAACAATTCTCGTGCTATAGGTACATCAAGATCGGTGACAAGGAGGTGGAATACAACCCTGACTTCCGTCTGATCCTACAGACCAAGCTGGCTAACCCTCACTACAAGCCTGAGATGCAGGCCCAGACCACACTCATCAACTTTACTGTCACCAGGGATGGTCTAGAGGATCAGCTGCTGGCCAATGTGGTGGCTCAGGAGAGACCTGATCTGGAGAAACTCAAGGTGAGTACAAAGTTGATGCAGGAAATTCAAAAAAAGAAAAAATACAAAAGAATTATCGTCATATAGTCCTGGGGAGCGTTTCATGAAGAGTTTTGTCGGTGAAAATCACCGACAAATGTTATAAGCTACTGAAAATCTTCCCATCTGATTGGCTGAAAGCAAATTAGTCAGTGAAAATCACCGACAAAACTCTTCATGAAATGCTCCCCAGGAATCGTTCAATACTGTAAGAAAATAGCTGTTCAGAAGAAGCCTCAAGAGGTGATGATATAAGAAATGATGATTAGGAAATGAAAGGAAGAGAGAACTCTGAGAGATAAGCTAACGTTTTTCTCTCCTAAGATCTCTCCTAAGAAGTTTCTTTTCATCATCCCACAGGGGACTGAATATTAAGATAAAGAGGATTTAGGTATTTCTTTCTGATGTATCATGTAACATATTTGCAGCCTGGATAGCAATGGAAGTTGCAAGTTCAAGTCCTCTGGGTTCAAAAGCCTTTTCAGACCTGTTTTAAGTCATATGCTAGACCTGATCAAATTCTTCTTTACACAGATATTCAATCATTTATCCGTGTTACATGTTTCACGTACAGTCTGACCTGACCAAGCAACAGAATGACTTCAAGATTATCCTGAAAGAGCTTGAGGATAACCTGCTGTCCCGCTTGTCCTCTGCTGAGGGCAACTTCCTGGGTGACACTGCCCTGGTGGAGAACCTGGAGACCACCAAGAGGACTGCTGCCGAGATCTCGGTAAAGGTAGAAGAGGCAAAGGTTACTGAGGTCAAGATCAACGAGGCGAGGGAGCTCTACCGTCCTGCTGCTGCCAGGGCTTCTCTCCTTTACTTCATCCTGAATGATCTGAACAAGATCAATCCAATCTACCAGTTCTCCCTCAAGGTGAGTCAGCCTTTGATAGTTATTACCTATGGTATTCTTGTTTATTGACATGTCCAAGATGTCTTCATTTTCCACTGTTGCTGTGGGGGTTTAAGTTGGTGAGAATGTGTGAAGGATGTAAGAAACTTACAGATTTACAGCAAAGGTTTATCTTAACACATAATCTAAGTCATGGTTTATACCGCCGCTGTGAGTAAACATACATAGCCATTTCACTGGACATGAAGCCATGCACATAGCGCTGCTCTTATGGATTTTTAGACATGAGTCAAGATAAATATCCATTGGGAATTGAGGCCTTTAAGTTTGAGGAATCTCTCATGTTATGGCATACCTTTACATTTCATTACAAGTATGTCATATTGAGCAAGTAATACCTAATGTGATGCTTGTCTTGTATTTCATACCAGGCCTTCAACACAGTATTCAGTCTGTCCATTGCCCGAGCCGAGCCATGTGAGGACGTCAAGGAACGTGTGGTGAATCTCATCGACTGTATCACCTACTCCGTCTTCATCTACACCACTCGAGGTCTCTTTGAGGCTGACAAGCTCATCTTCACAACCCAGGTGGCATTCCAGGTACTGCTGATGAAAAAGGAGATAGCCCAGAATGAGTTGGACTTCTTGCTCCGTTTCCCAATCCAAGTTGGACTGACCAGCCCTGTTGATTTCCTCACCAATTCTGCCTGGGGAGCAATCAAGGTAAGAGACTTAGTAAAAATGATACATCATTGTGCCCTTTGTAGAGATGCTGTAATCTCATTGTTCAACACTGTTCCTTGTTCAAAAAGAATTTCTTGGCTAATGTGAGGCTGATGGTGAGATATAGCCTGGCTACATTTCCAGTAGAAACAAGCAGTAGTACCAAAGTGCAGTGTTTAAGCTTCTATAAAAGAAGCTAATATTAGCATGATGCAACAGGCTAACAATGTACATTTTATCAACTGAAGAAAAACATGAGAATGACATCCATTCTATTCTTCCATAAATAGTCCCTCTCTGCAATGGAAGACTTCCGCAACTTGGACCGAGACATCGAAGGTTCCGCCAAGAGGTGGAAGAAGTTTGTAGAGAGTGAGTGTCCAGAGAAGGAGAAGTTCCCCCAGGAGTGGAAGAACAAGTCAGCCCTGCAGAAGCTGTGTATGATGCGTGCCCTGAGAGCTGATCGTATGAGTTATGCTGTCAGGTTAGTAATCTTTCACTATCTTTATATGTACCATGGCACAAGTATTTGTTTCTTGTTGTACTAGTGCCATATTTGCTGATTTGCAGTATTTGAAACATTGAGCATTGAGAAACCAAGATGAATGTTGCCTGTCTACACCATGATCCATTACAACTGGACTTGTACTCAAAGGCCAGAATTTATGAAAAGGATTTATGATTGATAAGTCCATAAGTGTAGTATACACGTGTCCTCATGTCTAGTGTGGACAGCTATATTGTAGAGGTATAACCATGCTTTGAATTTAAGTCTCCTTTGTGCATTCAGGCCTGGGACTATTTAAGGGGAACATATTTGAAGTTTGCCAAATCAGGATTGACTCTGTGATAAGAAACAAATCGTGGCACTAAGAAGTTGTACGGATATGAAGCAAAAATAGAAATTTTTTATTTCCTCACTTTCTTTCTTGCAGGAACTTCATTGAGGAGAAGCTCGGCTCCAAGTACGTGGAGGGTCGGCAGGTGGAGTTTGCCAAGTCCTACGAGGAGACCGACCCTGCCACGCCGGTCTTCTTCATCCTCTCTCCCGGTGTGGATCCTCTGAAGGATGTGGAAGCCTTGGGCAAGAAGCTGGGATTCACCTTCGACAACAACAACTTCCACAACGTGTCCCTGGGACAGGGCCAGGAGATCGTGGCCGAGCAGAGCATGGATCTGGCTGCCAAGGAAGGTCACTGGGTTATCCTCCAGGTGAGGTCAAAGCCAGTTGTGAATGATGGCAGTAAAACTTTATTTTGAAACATGTATCTAGAAGTCAGTGTGATATTGTTATCATGTTATAAAGTGATATATTTTGGTAAGGTTTAAAGTCTGGCTGAAGTAAACAAAATAGGGTAAATTTGTGAAAATCACAAACCTTGAAATTTACCATTTAGGTATATACTTAACAAAATATAAGGGAAGAAATTAAGTGATCTGGACCTAATATAAGTGTGATGGTCTTGTTTTATCCTGTCAGGATTTTTTTTTTTTTTTAGCATTACTAGAACTCCTTATCTTTAGTTTACTGGGGTATGATCTTTTATAAAGCACATCGACTCTGCACAACTTTTTTTCAGAGTTTTTTATTTCATAATGTAGCCTAATTGTTCCATTCATCATTGCAAAGCTCTCATTTTGAACTGCTTTCCATACGCTTTCTTCTACAGAACATTCACTTGGTAGCCAAGTGGCTGAGTACACTAGAGAAGAAGCTAGAGCAGTACAGCGTTGGCAGCCATGAGAGCTACCGTGTCTACATGAGTGCTGAACCGGCTGGGTCACCAGAGTCTCATATCATCCCACAAGGTATGACACCTTCTGAAGACTTGTTCACATAATAAGCACAAAACCCCACAGTAAACCCCACTTTTCTTGTGTGTACAAATGAATGGCATATGAGGGGGAAACAAAAAAATCGTTGAGGCAAGAGGCATATTATTTTGCCTCCTGGCAGTAAAAGGTGTTGACCAATCAATATCTTATTAAGCGCTGCATATGACTTTAAAAGTTTGTCTGCGCAATATTTTGCAAAACTCTCTTTTATTTGAGCGTACACCTGCACATCCCAGTAAGTTATATCTGGAGGAGAGACCCTAGGGTCACAGTGATTAAGTTCGATTTTCCTCTCCGAGGCCCAGGTGATGCCAAATACTTAATAATAACAATAATCTTTCCTCCTTTCTGTAGGTATCCTGGAATCCTCCATCAAGATCACCAACGAACCTCCTACGGGTATGTTCGCTAACCTGCACAAGGCGCTCTACAACTTCAACCAGGATACCCTGGAGATGTGCGCCCGTGAGGCTGAGTTCAAGGTCATCCTCTTCGCCCTCTGTTATTTCCATGCCGTGGTGTGCGAGAGGCAGAAGTTTGGACCCCAGGGTTGGAACAGGAGTTACCCCTTCAACACAGGAGATCTTACCATCTCTGTCAACGTGCTCTACAACTACTTGGAGGCTAATTCTAAGGTACATCCTCTTTTTTTTTTTTTTCAAATTCTTCCAGCCCTTATCAACTGTTCATATCTAAATAAGGAAAAATAAGATAGGTGAAATTGATCAAAAAAAAATTAATGTTAATATCATCCTTCCTCCACTTTTGAAGGTATATTTTGAAGTAATTATTCATGATTGTAAAGAACTGTTAGTCTGTTATTTCTAGAGGGATACGTAAACTGGTATTGAATCAACTCATCATCCATTATCATGTTGAACCCTTAAGATATTGATGCACACCTAAGAAATGTATTCCATGTATGATTTACCAAGGTATTTATTGAAATTTGAATTAAGATTTAGCATTTATTGTCCATTTCAATAATTGAATCCCAGTGGTAAAACTTGACACATAAGGAAGTCACAAAAGTTTACTTGATGTGCTTATTAGTGGCTAAAATAAATTGGCAACTTACCTGCTTTGTTTGTCTCTTGTTTGTGTAGGTGCCTTGGCAAGATCTGCGTTATCTGTTTGGAGAGATCATGTACGGTGGTCACATCACCGATGATTGGGATAGGAGACTGTGTAGGACCTATCTAGAAGAGTACATGTCACCTGAGATGGTAAGCGAAGCAACTAATTTTGGATTTATTCAAGGGTTGACACTGATGGGGATCTGATTTACATGGTAGTGGTACCCATAGAGGTTGTGGTAGCGGTGGTGTCAGTGGTAGTAGCGGTAGAGCTTGTTACGATGGTGGTGGTGTTGGTTGTGGGAGGTTATGGTAGTGATAGTGGTGGTAATGGAAGAGGCTGTGGTAGCAATAGTGTTAGCGGTAGTTGTGATGATAATGGTAGTGTTAGAAATTGCGGTGGTAGTGGCAGTGGTAGAGGTTTTGGTAGTGGTGGTGATGGAAGTAAAGGACTTACTTGGATAATTTGCTTAGCATGCCAATTTTACACGAAGTGTTGTAACTATTGGCATAAATCAAATAAAGGTTGAATTCATTTGAATTTGAATTAAATTTGGAAAATGAAAATATGTGACCATTACAACTGACATTTCTTCTCTTTTGTACGCTTTGAATAGCTTGATGGTGAACTCTATCTAGCGTAAATGAAATAGATGTTGAATTTATTTGAATTTGAAATTAAGTTTGGAATATGAAAACACTTATAACATTACAACTGACCTTTCTCCTCTTTTGTCCACTTTGAATAGCTTGATGGTGAACTCTACCTAGCCCCAGGATTCCCTGTCCCACCCAACTCGGACTACAAGGGTTACCACCAGTACATCGATGAGATCCTGCCTCCTGAAAGCCCTTACTTGTACGGACTGCATCCCAATGCTGAGATCGGCTTCCTCACCACGGAGTCTGATAATCTCTTCAAGATTGTCCTGGAGCTGCAGCCGAGAGACGCTGGTGGCGGAGGAGGCGGTGGATCCAGTAGGGAGGAAAAGGTTTGTCATGTTGATGAATTACTTGATTGCTTTCACCAGTGACACTAACAATAGGGTCCCATTTCATAGTAATGTTACAGAATTGAGACATGATTAAATCTGGTGTTTTTGTTCCATAAATTACCAAAAAGCTCAAGCAAAATATGTCCTAGGGTAGTCCTAAATTTCGGTAGATCCACCTGTCACCTTTCTATTTGTCTTATATTTATTGGAAACAATTTTTTTTTTTTGATTGTCTCATAATTATGCTCTTGCCAATATCTGTGTATTTTCTGTTAGTTGTACTTTACAATGCACTTTGTACTCTGCATTGCACTGTCAATGTTTTTATTTCCACGTTGTCTGTTTTATTACTCAACCCACATTGAACTGAATTTCGTTCTAGTACAATTCCCATGGGATAAGATCATTTAGAAACTACTCTAGGAGTTTACCATGACAGAGATCGTGGCAAAGCTCTAACACTAGCACATCTTTTCTCCATGCAGATTATCTCCATTGGGAGTGTCTTCATCACCTTGCATTATTTATGTCAGCACTATACGAGAAGTCAGTAGTAGTAGTATTCTCTAATATTGCCCCCCCCCCCCTTTTTTTTGGTTATTCTAGATCAAGTCCCTGTTGGATGAGATCGTTGAGAAGCTTCCGGAGGAGTTCAACATGATGGAGATCATGGCCAAGGTGGAGGATAGGACACCCTATGTCGTGGTTGCCTTCCAGGAGTGTGAACGCATGAACATGCTCACATCAGAGATCAGACGCTCCCTCAAAGAACTCGACCTTGGTCTCAAGGTATGTTGCATTGGACCAAAACATTCAAATTCTTTAGATAAAACATTTAAAGAGGTCACTCACTGCTTTGAATAGATTCAAATCACTTGCTAAAACTTCATACTTAATTCTTACTGATTTGATTTAATATCTCCTTTATTTTGTTCTTCATCCATTTGACTGTAAGTAATTCATTTTTTTTCATATGTACAGTTATGTTTAAATGAGTTAATTTAAATTTTCTGTTTGTTTTGCATCTTCCAGGGAGAGCTGACTATCACACCAGACATGGAGGACCTGAGTAATGCACTCTTCTTGGATCAGATCCCAGCAACTTGGGTCAAGAGAGCTTACCCAAGTCTCTTTGGTCTCACCGCCTGGTATGCTGATCTGCTCCAACGTATCAAGGAACTAGAGCAGTGGACTGCAGACTTTGCCCTGCCCAACGTGGTCTGGCTGGGTGGCTTCTTCAACCCGCAGAGCTTCCTGACTGCCATCATGCAGTCCATGGCCAGGAAGAACGAGTGGCCTCTGGACAAGATGTGCCTCCAGTGCGACGTCACCAAGAAGAACAAGGAGGACTTCAGCAGCGCCCCCAGGGAAGGTTCTTATGTGCATGGCCTCTTCATGGAGGGAGCACGCTGGGACACCCAGACCAACATGATCGCTGATGCCAGGCTAAAGGAACTGGCACCCAACATGCCAGTCATTTTCATCAAGGCCATTCCCGTGGACAAGCAGGACACCAGGAACATCTATGAGTGTCCTGTCTACAAGACCAAGCAACGTGGTCCAACTTTTGTCTGGACCTTCAACCTGAAGTCCAAGGAGAAGGCAGCCAAGTGGACTCTGGCTGGTGTGGCCTTGTTGCTCCAGGTCTAAAGGACTGTAGTCGTCCCCTCAGTAGGCTGAAATTTACTAACGCTAGTAGACACAAGCATATTTCTATATGCAGTACACTTGTATTGTTGTGCATCACTCTACTCTCGATACAAACAGGATTATTCCATAACATTCCACTTTTCTTCATAAAATTTTACCACTTCCACCATTTGTTCTGTCATATCCAGGATTTATTGTCACTTTGCTAATCATAGTGAGTATTAACCATTCCACAATAGATAGAAGAGAGTTCTACACAAGAACAGCCATATGAAGAGAACTCTGCTACTTAGACCAGTAATTGCTCTTAAGTCTAGAATGTGTGAGTGGGTATTAAACAAAAAGAATATCTATTTCTGCAGAAAGATAAAAAGTATAAAGTATAAATTGACTTTCTCGATGTTGAAGAGCTTGCATTTTTTTCGCATGATATTTTCAGATAGAAGACTTTGATGCACAGTTTGAGTTGCAGAGTGTGAAGATATATCTACCAAGTACCTTACCAAATTGATGGCTTTATTGAATATCTCACAGACCAATGTGACTTTATTGTGTGTATAAATTTTTGCAGAACCTTGATGATGAAGTATTTTTCTTGGCGATTGTAAATGAAAGATAGAGTTTTAATTCAGTGACTTGTATTCATTTACAAATAGTACTGCATCCTAATTATCCGTCCAAAATATTTTATATGTAAACTTTACTGCTTTTCGATGTTTGACATTGCCATTTTCATCTGTATTTATGAAATTCCAGTGAAGTTGCCATCCAGTTGGTAAGAGTAGCTAAATGATACACCACCTTGAAAATTTCACTGATGTATTGTGCCTTTTCTATTTTCAGTTCTATGCATTTCAGATTCTGTCAATATTCATTCCACCAGAATTACTCCACACAGTGAATTACTCTTTATGTTTTGTTTCTTTTTGAACACTACCGGGTACTCACATAGTGAGTGTGCCCGTGATGATTTGAATATTTTTATAACATCAAAATTATTATATAACAATACAGAGTCCAAAACTTATGAGAATCACATTGTTTGTGTGTTCAACAACAAAATATTTGTATAGTTTATAGAGATTATATATTTAAGTTGATTGCTGTCTTACTTTGAAAGAGAGAGAAAAAAAGAGTGATTGTTTGAAACTAATATACTTTGAATTTTTAATTCTTTTTCATGTTAAATATATTTGTATTTATGTTTGCAGACACACCTGTCCATATTCTGATGAGATTATTAGTGGGGAAAACAAGTTGCTTTCACAAGAAGCAGAAATTTTAAGAAAAACATGGCTGTACAGGATAAAAGAAAAGAAGAAGAAGAAAAAAAGCATTATATCTCATGCCTCTTTATGTAGCTGCTTGGTCTCCAACATTCAGCAAGCTTTACACATGGATATTGGAATGCCAACATTCCAAGTTATATTCATGTATCAGTCTTGGCATAGTGATGTCACGCTTGCATCAAATCATACCCTCTTCTTTCTTCATAGACCTCATCAGAACTGTATTGTTTTCTCAGCAGAGTTCACATAAGATCAGCTTTAAAACATCATAACATCTATATCATCTGTCTGATAATTCTCACTGTTTTCACTGATCCATTACATACGTAGCAGTGTCTGCTTCTTTTGATAAGCTACTTGTATTTCCATTCATGATTTTCCTCATTTACCGACAACTTTAGCAATACTTTAACAAATATACGAGGTGAAAAATGATATGCATGCAAACCTACATGTTTGTGTAGTCCCGGTGAAAAGGTTGCTACAATTTCCAACAGAGCAGAGTTCAACCACTTTTCCCCTTCACTCATTCTTATGTGCTTTCTTTTCACATCTTCCATTCTTCCAATGTGACTTTATCTTTAATTCTGTCTTTCTCTTTAACTCTGAAATTTGACCTATGCATTCGAAGATTGTATGAAATTCTGTTGATCTATTTATTATATTGATCCCTATTTTGTTTGTAGACTTGTTAATGAAATAAATATTTCAATGAAATAATTAGTTCTGATTTATTGTTTTCATTGTGAATTCTTCCCCCCCCCCCCTTTTTTTGGAAAACTATTAGAGATTTAGTATATTTTTATGTCGACTTTGCTTTCCTGTTAATCATGTTATTCATGGCATGAAGGCAGTGTCTCTGATATGAAGCAGTGAAACTTGAATTATGTTTATTTAGCTTTTTTATAGATAAAAAAGAGACAAGAGGAAGGAGAACTTTTGAGAGAAAAGGAAATACTAAGAGACAAAAGAGAGATATAAATATGAAACTCTAGGGGACACTACTGAGCAAGAATAAGACTTCACAAATTTTGTGAGAGGGAGAGAGAGAGAGAGAGAGAAAGAGAGGGTGGGGGAGAGAGGTGGAAAATGTGAAGATGGGGAAAAAGCCTGCAATGATAGGAGGGAAAATAAGTTCAGATGGATGTCTAGTATGTTTAGGCAAAACAAGGCAAAAAGGTATAACACGAAATGAAGACTGGGGATGAAAAGGAGGCAGCAATGATGGAAGAAATATGGTTCCACAGCTATATACAGCATCAAGTCAATAAGTGAAAAGAGATTTGGGATAATTCTCTGTCTCCCTCTATTTACTCTATGTAATTCTCTCCATCGCTTGTCTTGCCTCTCCATATACATCCTCCACTTTCTCTCTCTCACTCTTTCTCTCTCTCTCTCTCTCTCTCTCTCTCTCTATCTTAACTATTTCTCTCTCTCTCTCTCTCTCTCTCTCTTCTCTCTCTTCTCTTCCTCTCTCTCTCTCTCCTCTCTCTCTCTCTCTCTCTCTCTCTCTCTCTCTCTCTCTCTCTCTCTCTCTCTCTCTCTCTCTCTCTCTCTCTCTCTCAATTCGACCTTTCATTCTCTTAAGAAAAATAAAACTGAAAAACAACTGGGGAATTTTTCAGCTATTTCATTAAAATGCATGTTAGAGAATTTCACCATGAATCCAGAAAAGTAATTAAATTACATTCAATACAGAATCAATGTTAAGATTTCTTTATTGAATATATCGTTCAGTTTACAATTAGGAACAACATTTATCATTTCAAAACAGATTTACATATAAATCTCTCATGTTTTTAAGATTAAATGTACAAGACTCCCATCAAGTACCTCCCTGGAAGGATTCTGGCCTGTGTATCTATTTAAAGGTTGCATGTCTAGCAACGATCTGGCTTTAAATGGTCCATACATCCTCTTACAATATACATATGAGATATACAGTAACACAACGGTACATCATGTTGAAAATCCTACACAAACTTAAAACAGTTTGCACACAGACTTGAAGTATATTGTGATCTTCTTTCACTTGGTTATTTTAGAGGGAAGAATACGGTGTATATATTTGGTTTCAGGAAAAAGTAGTACGTATCAAAAGAAGGGTCACAAAGTGCCACAATGAAAACATCCATGAAAATACTTGTACATTTTCACACACTTTGAATGATGTAAAAGGTGCAGTATCTATCACATACTGATGTATCATCATTTACGAAGAGAAATCGCCCCATTTCAGATTATCTCTCAATTCTAAACCAAATCTAAATAAAAAGTAAAGTAAAATGTTGATTTCACAAAAGAAAACAGAAAACAATCATAAAGCATAAAATAATAGTGCACTACCTCTTTATGTGTCAGCACACACAATAAAAAGCAAACCACCTTTCTTGTATTGCACACATCAAATAATCAAAACTTATCTTGATTTGACTGACAATCAATGTTGTTCCTAAATTAAGAGGTACTTCCTATATTCAAGGGCTTATTCAATGAAAACACTGAATCAATTCAAGGAATTGCTATAAAAAATAAATAATCAGGTAGTAGTAATCTGCATATACTAAATAATACAAGCACATTACAGTGAAACAGATTTTTCCTATTTAATTTTCCATGTCAATCATGGAAGGCAATACAAGGGTATAATTTTCATTTCATTATGAGGTAGAAAACTAAACATTAAGAAGGTGGGATGAAATCCAAAAGAAAGGAAGTAATATAGAAGAGAAATGTTTTCCAAATGTAATGAATACTGGACAATTTATATAATGAAAAATATTCATCCTGTTGGCTAAAAAGTGGTGACAGATTATAATACCAAGTTGACATAAATAGATGAACTGTTGGTGGATCTAATTATTAAACTTTGCACCGATGGAAAGTAATCACTTCACGTGGCCATTCCAATGTCCCATCCCTCTACCCCCTCCCCTCACACAAACATGCACACCTGCTTCCCCAAAATACATATTTATCACGATGGACAAATACAACAAAATTTTGGCTTTGTGGTGGAGTTTGAAGAAGCCCCAGTTTAAAGGCACTTGACCATGAGGTTGTGAAAGATACAGTCTGCCAGGAACCACAGGCAACACTGATCCATGGCACAAGCTCTGGCGACAATTGCTCCGGGTCAATTATGTACACTAACGGAATTCTGAACTTTAACCTTGGACTACACACTATGCATAACCCTAACCCCTATACTGAAACCCTATTGCAACCCTCACCCTAACTTTGTATGTCTGACAAAGTAAAGCCTGAAGCAACTGTCGCCAGAGCATATTTCAGGCCACCTTAACATGATGCTACACAGCAATCCTTTTCATTCTTTCACTATCTTCTTTCATACCAAAGAGTTGCATGAGTACACCTACTGCATGCTCAGTGCTTTACAGGCATCTACAAGGATGAAGCACTCCACATCAGGCATGGCTCCACACTATTTTTTTTTTTAATTTTTTTTTTTGGTAAAGCATCCAGATTGAAATACATGTAGCCTGTATGCTTGAGCCTTTATCAAAATTAGGAAATTTGAGGATCTCAGGTAGCCATGTGTGTCCTACACCTATAAATGGTGAGCCCTTACACCAGGGCAGGTCAGAAGATTGCAATTTTGTCCCAATAAGAGATTTATACAGAGGTAAACATCTGGGGAGCGTTTCATGTAAGGACTTGTCGGATGTTTTATCCGACAAAGTCTGTTTTATCCGACAGTTGCCATAGTAATGATGCTTCTCAGCCAATCAAAATCAAGGAAAGATGTCAGATCTGACAACGTGTCAGACGACAAATGGTCAGACGACAAATGTTGATGAAACGCCCCCCTGTATTTATCAGCTGCATTCAAACACACAGCTCACCATAAGAGATCACACATCATTCCAGTGAGACCAGTATATCCACGAAAGACAACTCCAGTGCCAAAAGCACCTACAGCCTCAAGGACAGAATCTATTGTGAATGATATCACAGGCATGAACAACACTAACATTCTTGTTTTTATCAATTTAAAAATAGCCCTTTAGCAGTAATGGGTGACATAGTGAAGCACTCATATGGGGTGTTGCAAGAAAGTTGCAATCGATTGCAAGTTGCAACTGATTGTCACTGGCCAATCAAAATCATTGTTGCATGCATGTCTTCTTAAAAGGGCAGACCCTGAGCCAATCAGAATGATTGTTTCAAAATGAGCAATTATTTGCAACTTTCTTGCAACACCCCATTAGTATAAATACTCTTGCCACTGGACTCCATTACAAATATGCACTTAACATTTTCCAGTGCACTCTCTCTGCTCCACCGGGGATTAGCACCCTTGTACAGGCACACATATCCATTTAAACGGACATTCCCACCTGGCGACCTTTTGACATGTGGGTGCAGAGGATCAATGCAGATAAAATGCCTTGTGCAAAGACTTCAGCAATCAATATCATCAATTTCTGATGACCCTCTGGGATATCAAATTTGATCAAGTATCATCAAGCAACTTTATGCAAGCCTTCAGGAAGTGCAGGGTTCTTGTCCCAATCATGCAGTTCCTTCTTGCTGATCAACAGCAGAAGCATCAAGAGAGGTAGGTGGAGGAGGGTAAACTTGAAGAGCTGTCTTGCCGACTTGCTGTCCGCATCCCTGTAGAACTTGTACCCTAGGTACGTCAGCCAGAGGTTCAGGGGAAGCGAGTCCAGGGCGAAAGTCCATGTGGTGAGGTCGAAGATGGGTGCTAGAGTGCAGAGTCCGATCAGACCTAAGCAGTGGCGCAGGGCAACCCGTCGACACAGGCCAGGGTCTGTGGTGGCCATCATGCGGTAGCCTCCGCGGGAGTAGTCGCTGCGCAGGTTCCAGCTGAGAGCATTAAAGTGAGGGAACTGCCAGCAGTAAAGATAGCCAGCCATCAACAGAGCACCTGAAATAAGAAATTAATTCAATGATATATAATTTCTCTACAATTCACACAATATTCAGAATGTCTAACAGAAGAGGTCATAAAACTTGATAGAGAATACAAAACATGAAATTTATAATTCCAGTCAATTAAAAATCACTCACCTAGGGTACAATAGCAGAAGATGTACAACTATTTCAGCTGGTTAAAACTTCTAAAAAAATATTTCAAACTAATTTATCCTAAATAGGGGATGAAGGTTTGTTTACAGCATAAATTATAAGTTGAAACAAAGGCCACACAGTGTTTGTAACCCAAATACAAAATGTTTAAATAACTGCCAAACTTATCACTCTTTATGGCAAGCAAATAACAAATTCATTTTGAATATGAAATCTACAAAGGAGAAATTTTGACAGTCCAAAGAAAAGTACAAAGTAAAAAGCTTACCAGGTCCAAGTGTACCGCAGCATGCAGCCCAACCAATGGCTGGTGGCAGAGCTCCCACTACTGCACCCACCCAGGTATTGACTATACTGTAACGCTTCATCGGAGTGTAGGCTAGGACGTAAAGAGCCCACGATGAACCAGCTATAGCTGCGGCCAGAGGGTTGACTGCAGACGCCAGAAGTGCCACCCCGGATACTCCCACCACTGAGGCAAAGGTTACAGCGTGGAGAGGACTGTAATAAAAGACAAAAGGCAGGACGAAAATCAAGATCAATGCTATGTACAGTCAAACCTGCTTTAGAAGCCACCTGTATAGAAAGACCACCTGTTTATAAAGACCACAATTTTTGTTTCCCTTGAATATCTTTCCCACTGAAACATGTATTAAACCTGTACTCATGACCACCTACTCATAAAGACTGCTTTTCTTGTCTTTCTTGGGCGGTCTTTATATACAGGTTTTGATGTATTAAAATGATGTAGAGGGTACATTTCATCAGCTGACAAAAGTCATAATTTGTGTCAATAATTTCTGAAGGATTTTCTGATCAGTTAACAAGTATTTCATCTTATCAAAGGTGAACTAGAATTCTTAAATCTGAGTTGTCACAGTAGGAGATACATGAAATAATTCTCTCTAGACATGACGGACAATATTTTTCGCCTACTGGATATGCTGGGTATTTAAATTTTGAATCAAACTACAAAATTATAAATATTCAAGTACAACATTCAGCCCGTATATCTCTCAATGATTTAAACATATAATTAAAGAACACAACATGGAAATGAGGTCAGAAGTGATTTAAATGATGTTCAACTGAAACTTGGAAGAAATATGCATTTCTATTTGAGGTCATTTACGGGGCAGGCTGATATTCCATAAGTGACACTGATTCATTTTAAATGTGAAAAATAAAAGACCACCATGGTACACAGAGGAGAGATGACATACCTGATCAATCCTCTGACAAGCACACGATTCCTTGTCCTGGCCATCTGAGAATCATATGGCACTTCAAAAAACTGAATGTAGAAAAAAGAAAAAAAAAAACAATAAAACTCACAAAAGTGTATTAATTACTGCTTTGAATCTATACACAACGCCCAACCATCTAACTTACGACCCATGTAAGGGATCTGGAAGAACCTTAAGTGATGTAGAACTCGGGTATAACTGTCCAATCACTTCTTAAAAAATGATCACCTTACAGAGAATCTTCCCTGGCTTCACACTCAACTTTCCCATCAGGGCTCTGGGTGCCGTTGCATAAAACTTGCTATAATAGTAACTTTGCCATCAATAGTAACTTTCATGGAATACTGGATTTTGATTGGCTGTTGAGCAACGTTACCATGGTAGTTACCATTGATGGCAAAGTTACTATAATAGCAAGTTTTTATGCAACGGCACCCAGGACTGTAATTGTAAGGTCTACATATATTTACATGGGCCCCTGTTAATATTTAGATGGGAGAGGAGGGGAATCCAGGATAAGACAGTGAGATTTTGAAAGCATATACATGTGCATCAGACACCTGATAGTGTCCACTCCTGGACATTCTCTTGAAGGCACTCAGAGCACCATAGGCAGTGTTGCCCCCAACATCAACACAAATGGAAACATTTGACCACCTTACCTGGTTGAATGTATTTGCTGAACATGAGGTTAGGAATGTCCCTAGTCCCATCAGAACACAGGTAGTAGCATCAAAGACACCAGGAGCCATGCCATAGCCAGCTAGGGCAGATACCACTACCAAACCTAACCAACAAAAACCATCAAGAATGATCATTTCGGGTTGAAAACAATCAAATGAATTTCACATTCCAGCACCTAGGCGGTTGCACCAGAGATTTGGGGTACAATGTTGATTTCATTCGTAACTTTCAATAATTCATTGCAAAAGACCTCACTGCATGTAAGAAAATATTCAAGACACTGCAGCCAAGTCTGATGGAAAGCATGATCAAATACAGCAGTTGTATCTGAACAGAATAAAGATATTCAACATCAAGCAACATTGATTAATTATAGCAGAAGTGGCTCCTGTGTGGAAATGCACAATATATTGTAGGTTTTTTGTTTTGGGTTTTTTTAGCTTGCTGCTTGTTGTTTGTTTGTTGTTGTTGTTGTTATTTTTGGTTGTTTTTTTGGGGGGGGGAATGAAATTTTAAAAGAAATGAAGACACTCACCAGTCAATCTGCTCTTGGACAGTTGCATATAAATTGACGGTAACTCTGAGAGTTTGAAAGTCTGTTCTCTCCACCTTACATCCTCTTCTGCTCCCACCTCTACACCCTCCGACTTGTTCCCGTCTTTGGGTTCAATAGGGCATGGTGAAACCTGGTCCACTGTGCTCTGTATAGCTTTCTCTACTCTCTCATTCAGTCCTGGCTGCTGCTGATTTAGTGTTTCTTGAGAGGGTTCATAGTCTTCAAGGTTTGGTTTTGTGGCTGCTGCTGCTGATGAGGCTGGTGCTGTTGCTGTTGCTGTTGCAGAGGTTGCAGGTTGGAGCTGTTGCTTTTGATAATGGCTTCTTGTAGAAGAGGATTTGTGAAAGGCTTGGCACTGCATAACGTCATATCAAGGGGGTGGAAATAAGAATACGAGTATTTTCAAAATAATGACAATCAGAATACAAAATAATCTTTTTTTTTCACAGACAGTTGAAATCATGGCTTGGACAGCCATAAAGGCCCAAATCCACATAAGAGGTATATTCAAACCATGCTTTAAACCCAAAAATGTAAAATGTGCAATGGGGAGGGAGTGCTCGCTTAGTCTTGTCTACGCTTATTTACTCTTAGTTACACTCATTTAATTTACATAAACCCTGGTCGAGACCATGGTTTAAAGCAAACCTCCCTTGTAAATTCTGACAAGAGTCTATGTGAACATTATCTGTAAATTCAATTTGGAAATTCTCTACAAGCAATGCATTGTTTTCTAAACCATTAAGAGTTTTTATTTGACTCAACACAATGCTATGAAACAAAAAAAATATATGGCATATTTCTGGTGCATTTCGTTGATCATGATCTCCAAACTCTGATGACAAGAAATTTATCAAGACTAAGATGTTTTGGTATGAGGTTTAAATTAGACGAGTGAGTAGTGATAAAGATACATAAATAGGGTCTCGTAGTGTGTAAATGCAAGTTGTGCTTTCTAGAGATACAATAATTCCCAACCATTTTTCAGATTTGTTTCTATTTTGCTTGTTGTTGCAATAATCTATCTACTGCATCATCTGCATGACAGACAATATCAGAATGACTTTGAGCTGGCATCCACAGTCTCCACTTCATTAGCTTTACACTTACCTGAAAGAGGCATGGAGAGACAGGAGACAGAAGACTGTTCTTGTTAGCTAATTTCACGATGCGTACATGTGTTCCAAGAGCTGAGTACAGCTTCATATTCAGTTGCCTGACAGCCATGGCCTACAGGCAATGATACAGGCATAATATCAATAAGACACCGTCATTTAAAAGACTACAGGAATGAAAAGTCAATCAAATGTGTTCATTAGTAAGAAACAAACAAATTCTTAAGTCAAACCTACCAACTTGAATAGAAACAAGTGATTTGATCAAGAAATCATTATTATGGAATTTTTATCCAGGATTCTAGACAATTAGGCAACTACCTCCTAGATGACTTTGAAAGATGTTAAGTGCGATTGTTCCCTCATAATTCCGATTAATGAAATATATGAAAAGTGTAAGCTTCAGAACTACTATTAAATTGTGCTTTTTTGAACTTGCTATTGATGTATGAGGGTGACTAACGTGTTCTTTCTAAATCCTTGTTCTTGCATATATTTTAATATTATTTGTATTACCACCTGCTGCTGCACACATTTCCCACACTGTGAACCAAGGATTGAATTCAAAACAAATTTTGGTAAACAAGAAATAACAAGTTGATTCTAAGAACAAGTCGAACAATAAAGATAAAGATGCTGGATACCTAAATCCTCTGATTTTGGACCGTGTCAGAAGACAGACTGACATTTTGTGAATTATACTGCGATTTTATTTCAATATTGAGACTATATCGATCTCTAATGGAAAAGTTAGGGTCCAACCAAAAATCAATTATAAAAATGAAACCGATTCATGTTTTATCCCCTCATTAGGATAGATGCACAGTCAGTCTCACACTCAACCCACTTTTCTCTGCAAGTCAAAGCCAAACGGCAAAGGCTAACTTAAGGTTTCATAAACCGACAATGTTTCAGTTTCATCAGGGGCGCGTTTCATGAAACCAACTCCATGACAGTCATATCTCTTGTCGATGATCTACGGAGATGTCATGGACCTGACAAAGTGTTTCATGAAAGCCTGACATCTCACAAATTCAAGATATCGATACTACCGGCTGAAAAAGATAGCCTTGAGCATAATCCACTGGATTTGTCATCAATCATTCCTACACAATTTTAGACTCAACTTTGCTCTAATTGTTGGAAAAGTATAGAAAACATCAATGGGATTTGATAAACATAATACAAACATTGCATTCACGTGAAAAACTACAATAATTGTGACATCTGAGAATTTCTAAAATTAAAAAACGAAAAGCTGCTGTTGCGCTTTGCGATTTTAGATTTGTAATTAAGGGGACACTTTAATTGACAAATTATTGAAAACAGACCCATATTTTGTTTTAATTTTTGAAAAATACTGAATTGGGATATTCTGCAATCAAAATTTTGACATTAATTCATTAATGAATACATTTTATATGATTTCAATATATATTGTAATGCAAAAAAGGGAAATGTGGAAGAAGTTCATACGTGTTGAATTGTCATCATAATATGGGCCTGTAAGTACAGACTGCTCCATTTTCTATGGGAGACTGACGGGAGGATAATCAATATTAATCACAATTACTTGCTGGAGGGTTAAAACGTCGCTACGACATTTAGGTTATTTCAGTTATACTTTCATATCAACATCAAACTGTTTATGGAATGAGAGTCTGGAACTCAAGAAATATTTGTATTTAAGAAATTAATATTCGCTGCCCGCGAGCTGCCCATAACCAACGAAAAGGTGACTTGTGATGGCATGCTAAAAAGATATGACATGTTCGGAGGAGCGACAAGCCATTTGTCAGGGAAGTTGTCAGTGGTCTTGGCAAAGACGGCTTTGTGAAACACTTAGCAGACAAGATGACCGACAACGCCGAAATGTCGCTGATCTTGTAGTTATGACGGTTTCACGAAACGCGCCCCAGGTTCATAAATCTATATCTTTATCTGTAGGTCTATCTGTACTGTTCATTGTTCTGTCAACAACATTTCAAAGTCTGACACACACAGGGGAGGAATGGTATGTTGAGCGGTGCAAATGCGGCCACCGACCTCTATACTTTAGCCGAGGACAGGAATCACTATAATCATGACAATAATCAAAAAAATTATTGGCAAATATTTGCTTTTTACACCCTAGGATGATAAAATATCTTTATTTCCATCCCTTTACTTCAGTTGGCATGACTGGATCTCAGTCATCTTTATCAGATCTCAGTCATCTTGATCAAAAGAAATTCTCAGATTTATTTATTTTTAATAGGTCTATAGTCTAGATCTAAGTTAGGTTTATGTATTCTTTATTTTTCTGATCATTGCTTTTGCTCCACACCCGGCTTCCCACTACGGTAGGGAGGAGTAGGAGCCACACTCTCCTTCATCTAACCCAAATTCCGCCAGCATACAGAATCACTTGTCTCACTCTCAAACCCTCACACTTCACACTCGCGTCACTCTGTCACACCGCCGCCAGGCCTCTGACCATCTCGCACTCTACGGAGCTCCGCTAAAGGATACCGGCCAAGAGCCGAGACGAGGACAGCGGACCTCCGATGGCTTAAAAATTAACCTCACGGATCTTCCCCGTACTCCCGGAGTTTCCCTTGCGTCTTTTGGGTCTAACTTGCAATTACAAACTTATAAATTACATCA
Source organism: Echinometra lucunter (assembly GCA_029962745.1). NCBI lineage: Eukaryota > Metazoa > Echinodermata > Echinoidea > Camarodonta > Echinometridae > Echinometra > Echinometra lucunter. Next base: position 15,881,734 of record CM057155.1, on the reverse strand, counting down.
CCATAAACATCATATCTTCTTTAATATTCAGTGATCTCACAATGACTATATACTTGCCAGTTATATAGATTTTCGAGCATCAGATTATGTTGAAAATTCCATCGTTGTTACACAAGGTTTACCAAGTCTCGTAATGAAATCTCGGCTGGTTCATAATTCGAGATTTCTGAAAAAAATCTCGTATCACAGATTTCACACAACTCGGTACGATACACCCCGGTACCACGGACGCTCGGTACTGCAGTTGAGAAACTCGCCTTAAAAAAAAATAAAATTAAAAAAAGAATTTGTTTTACTTTTTTTTCGTTGAATTGAATCGAACCGTATTGAATGTAACTGAATGGAATAGCATGGAACTGAATTGAATTGAGAATTGGATTGAATCGACATGAGATAAGCAGGTCGTCAGTCCATTCTATTTCTGAGCCTTGAACTGCTCTATCTAAAAAAAAAATCCTCAGTTTAAAATGGGGGGGGGGGGATAACCTAGTTTGTCCCCAACCCTCACAAATTTGGGGGTGTGTCCCCTTGTCCCCTCCCACTCCTCCCCTGATTGACACCAAGACAGGAAGGAATTGACCCCGGGAATTGACCCATTTTCATTTCCGTTTAACGATAGTTTTTCTTTTACCCAGTATCAAGAATCGCCTGATGATCAGACTTAGACCCTCCCCTCTATCATCTCCCTTTTGCATCTGCTCCCCCCCCCCCCCGGCCCCCGGCCCCAGCCCCTACTCCTCTCTCTCTGTCTCTCTCTCTCTCTGTCTCTGTCTCTCTCTCTCTCTCTCTCTCTCCTCCTCCTCCTCCTCCTCCTCCTCCTCCTCTTTCTTGTTCCTTTTCCTGCATGACTTTTCTTTCCTTTTTTTCATTCAAAGAACACTTAATGCTCGGTTGTTGTTAATGTTTAATTCCAAAAATACTGTTTATACCAATATAATCAGTGATCACGATTATAATAATACAATAATAAAGTTTGTTAAAGGAAACCAAAACTCTCAAATCAAGTAAAGGCGTTTTTAAATCAAAGCTAAGACGGAATAAAAAAATCGAACATGTAATAAGAAAGTTTTAATATGGACATATGAAATTTTCTATATATGACATTTTTTACACTACCCACATAGCTATTGATGATATCATTTTGTGGACAACACTCATTGTTTTGTACACATATAATTATTAAACATTTTCATTTTGCTTAAGATTTGCACATTTTCTTAAGCCAAACCCAAGATGTATAATGTGGGAGTGTTTCCTCCACAACATATTTGGGATAAGGACAATGAAAACATGTGTACCTAAAGAAAGTAATAAAATTGATATGTGAAATTCCGTCTACAAAACATATGGAGAGTTGTCCACAAATTATATCACCATTAGCTATGGTAGTGCTGCAAACAGAAAATTTCATACAGGCATAAATTTCTTATCCCACGTCCGATTTCGATCAAATTTTCGTGATCTATTTTATTCTGTCTCAGCTTTTATTCTAAAAAGTCCCGGGGGGGGGGGGGGGTCACTTCCATTGAAGAGTGGACAGCATCCACGAGAATCGTCCTAAAAAAAACACCCTAAACAAGGATTCAAGGGCAGGCCGCTAGGACACCCTAAACACGGATTTTGTGTCCCAGATTTGCACACCCTAAACGAGGATATTCCCATTTTCATATCTTGAGAGTGTTAGTGGGGTCCATTGAAAGTTTATTGGAGCCGTTTTTATCTTGAGATAATTCACTGTCTGATTATGTTTTACACAGGCGTTATAGGATTTTCCGTTCACGGGTCTTGTTACAGTCGGTCTCGCAGTCGGTGCAAACTACATACCCTTTTCGCGTTTTAGATTATCGTGATTTAGGGGGCTTTTTTCATTTTTGGGCGTTTTTGACACTCTATTCGCGTTCCGCGCCTACCCCTGAAAAAATACCCTTTTTCCGCATTTTTTTTTTCTCGCGGATGCTGTCCACTCTTCAATGGAAGTGACCCCCCCCCCCCCCCCCCCGGGTAAAAAGTAATTTACTTGCATGGGTTTTTGGTTTGTGCTCCTCGCCGGCTAGTGGGTCGAAATAATTTTGGGCGATAATGTTGCAGAAGACGCGACGAGCCTCACTGATTTTCATTGCTTCTATGGAATTTGGCTTGATCAACATCAATTTTGGGGGCAGAATTTGTTATTTTCATCCGCAATCATGCAGACCATTGTAGCCAACGTTGAAAATATAAATTTTGAGGTGGAGATGCAGATTAATATGCAGCTCGGAACCTTACCTCTTCCCTTTTCTGGCATGGACAGTAAGTTGAACGTTCAGAATCATTCACTATCAGTCCCATGCATGTCTAATGATGTAGAGTTAATGTGACAGTATTCTTGAGACTGTCCGTGCTGTGGCAGTGTGCATGAATGATTGATTGAGTTCACTTTTTTGCTCAGATATAATCTACGCTATTGTTGATTGTTGTTTTGATTTTGTGGTGTTTTCATCCATTATAGAAATACGGACAGTATGCCAATTTGGCAAACCCGGAGAATAGGGGACCGGAACGCGCGCACATATATTCATTTGTGTGCAAACAAATGCAGCCGGTGGCAGCGGCAGAGTCGGCAGCGAGGGGGACGATCTGCACAAGATTCATGGATGAACATTTGTGAGTTTGAGAACATTTCTGGCAAAAGTCAAAATGATTTTCACCACATAATCACACATTTGAAAGCCGAGAGGACAATGTGTTAAATACCGATCCAATCATGTCTGATCGGCTTCATTTTTCCGATCGCCGATCCCCCACACATGATCGGCAGGATCGGCTCCAACCTTCCAACTGCAGCGCTAGCATGCCCTTTGCACCTCTGCCGCTTGCAATTTGAGCCATGATGCTGGCCACTCCGAAGCAAAATGTGGCTGAACGAGAGCAAATCAAAGCCGAGCGTCAGTCTATGTCCTCAACTAAGGTCATCATAACTGCGAGGTTTTACAAGCAAACCACCCGACCAGAAGAAATAAAACACCCCGCAGCGATCACCATGAATGAACCACACCTGTTGAAAGTGAAGACAAATTATGTGGCGCGTGTCAAAATTATCAACATTCCGATCTCTCATTCCCAGGCTCATAAATCACTTTTAAAGCATCGAGAATGTTATTAGGGCCCATCATGTCCACTGCTTTGTTTCCTGTTCTCGATTTAAAGACCTTTTATTTGCTCCTCAAATACGAGAAGAAAGAACAACTTTGTATTTTGGAAGAAGTGATGATAAAAGCATAATATTGTAAAAACACGTGCTGTTCATTATTTTTTATGTTACTTTCACAGAAAATTAGGGGGGGGGGGAAATGCTCATCAATATTATATTTTGTCATTGTTGTTCATCCCTTATTTTTCAAAATGTTGTGTTCCACTTTGATTTACATGCCTCTGCTTTCTCATTCCTCCTCTTGTTTCTTTTTCTTTTCTTATTCCTCTGCTATCTTCTCTTCGTCCCTCTTAGTAATATTTTGTTTGTATAAATTGTTTTAATTTTGACTATGTACTTTGTTGATTCTAATCTTATTTTAGCTGCCTGATGTATTAATCCAACTTTTGCGTTGCAATAAAGAACAAAAATACCCTGTTTCTCTTTCCACCTCTAGCTCTTCCTTCCTTCTCTCTCCAAGGCCTCCTTTTTCCTCTCCGTCTTTTCCTCTCTCACTGCCATTTTCTTATTTTGTTGCTTTCTCTGTCTCTCTCGCTCCTCCAGTCTCCGGCCTTCTCCTTTCTCCTCCCGAGGAAGGCCTACATGTATTCACCTTATTTTCTCCCAATGAGTGGCACACACATACATGCACACCCAACTCATATCGCATAACACTCCTGTGGGGCTCTATTTTGTATGAGTCCCCGTGGGTTCTTTCCACACAGAAAAATATGAAGGAGGATGACAACGATGTTGCTTGATCGATAGCTCTCTGCAGACTGACTTTCTGCTGAGCAGTTTTAGGTTTTTATTTTCTGTTCTCTGTTCCAATCAGTTCACATGCATCAATAGATTTTCACATAAATATTCATGTAACATAAACATAACAAAAGGAATCTCATCAATATTCAAAAGTAAGTCTGTCATGTGATTGCATCATTAATATTCAAAGAAAATCAAACCAATCAGAAAAGAGAGTGAGAAGTGTCATGTGACTATTTTGGAGGGAAGAGAGATCATGTGATAGAAGGGGAGGGAAAGTAGAAGTGGGGGTCAGAGTGAACAATTGAAGTGAGTTGGTGGTATGTGGGGCAAGTGGACATGAAAAGAAGGAAATAGCTGTTAGTGAATAGGGCATAGAATCAATAGAAAATAAACAGGTCAATGAAAGCAAACATTCAACTAAGAGCTTAAAATAGAAAGTGAACCTTACATAACAAGTACATGTTCAATATACAGCCCTACATAATATTCCTTCTCCCGAGGAAAATGTCCTCATTTTCAAATTCATATAATGTAAATAACATATTGGAAAATAGCAAAATACAAATTGCCAACATGAAGCATATACATGTATAGCAAATTATTTTCTCAATCTTTCTCTGAAAACAAAATGAAATTCCAGTCGGAAGATTATTATATTTTATAAAGTCTCTCGTCTTGCAAGAATTAACTAAGTATTGAAACTTTCTATAAATCTTCAGTTTTCTTTTCTTTCATCAAATAAAAAAAAAATTTAACTAGTTGATACCAAACACCTGTTCCCTGATTGCATTGACAGTTTCTTATTCCGAGACATTTCAAGTGAAATCCATCAATTGTAAAACATACAAATACATGTCATTTTTTTTTCTACAAAATTCAAACTCTTTCCAATAAAGAACATTTCATGATGATTAATACAACTAAATATTTAAGCAAGACTCTTTACCAGACTTAAGTATAATTTCATATTCAGCAAAATGTCTAGAAAAATAATACATTCTGTTTTTCTTCAAAAAACTTTTTAATAAAATACAATATACAAACATACATAATTAAAGATGAATGCTTCCGATATAACATAAAGAGAAACTTTCAAAAGTCTACTATATGTTTTCCTTTTAAAAGCATGCATTTTCAACAAAATGACACATGATATTAATTTTACAATGTGATTGAAATCATAACTTTTTTTTTTCATCTTTCAAATCTGATAAACATTTTTACACATACTTCACGTGCCAATTCCTTGCAAAAAAAAAATTGATAAAAGTAATTAACTGTAAACACATTTTTTTTTTGTCTGTGTCTGATAGCAAAGTGAATTATAGCATAGAAAACATAGGACAGACTTTCAAACATATGTATAAATATAGATATAGAATGTTCTTTTAGCATAAATTTGCAAAATCTTGACAAAATTGTAGTGTATAAACAATAGCAACAAAAGTACTAGTCTAAGTCTACTTGACTCACATGAATTGCTGTTAAGATAATGAACTTTACTTAACATAATGTATATCCATGTATACCTTCAGTATCCATAAAAATGCACAATTTGACTATTTCTGCCCTTGAAAAGTTTTGCAAACAGAAAAAAACAAATAATTGAAGTAAACTGGCAGTGTCCATTTCACTGAATATCAGTTTCTTTTGAAATTGGGTTTCAGCGTCCATTTCGCGAATTTCAATCTCAATTATCAGGTTTCAGCGTCCATTTCGCGAATTTCAATCTCAAATTATCGGGTTCAGCGTCAATTTCGCGAATTTCATTCTCAAATTTCAGTCCAGTGTAAATTTTTACAAAAGTGTCCGATCGCTTGTTTAAAGGTTCAAATTCTTACATCATCAATGTAGATTCATGTATAAACTTCACTGGAGCTTTATTTGGCGATAGTTCAATTCCTAGAAAATGTCACAATTCAAATAATTTCAACGTCGGTCCAATCCAATCTGCACTGTCATAGTCCGCGTGTCTCAAATAAATGCACAATTCAGAACGTTAAATCACATGCGATATTCATGAAATTTCGCAGGTTTATGAACAGTTCGTCCCGAGCGGGTCTGATAACCTGCTCTATGGTGTGCTGGTTCAGTATGTCTGGAAGGTGCGGCGTTGGGTTGCTCCATTGCGGTCTGGGGTGGTATGTCAGATGTTGCGGTGCTTGCAATAAGGTGGAATCGTCTGGGCCTCGTCTGGTATCTGGGATTGAGTTCGAGGTCGACGGTTGCCGAGTATTGTCTGGTCTCCTCCGTCTGTCTAGAGGTTCGTTTGGGGTTGAGTGTTGGTGAGCATCATCGGGCCTCCCATCTTGAAGAAGATGCCTGTCTGGGCGAGTAGTTTGGTTTTGCGTCTGGATCTTGCTGGACCCGAGTGACTGTTGTGATTGGTACGTAGATGGATCAGACTGCTTTGGCCATGGTGGTTGGTCAAATCTGTCTTCACCATAACAGCTCATGGTTTGGTCTGGCGGGTTAGCCATGTGTCGGCTTCGTTCATTTGACCCTGATGGTGGATCAAATGTGTCTGCACCATGACAAGGACGACTGGTGGATTGGTCTGATTGGTTTTCATTTGACCCTGATGGTGGATCAAATGTGTCTGTACCATGATGAGGACGACTGATGGATTGGTCTGGCTGGTTAGTAGCCCATTGGCTCGGTTCATTTGACCCTGATGGTGGACCAAAGTTACCTTGCCCGTGAAGAAGGAAGGGTTGCCTTGTTTCGACACCAGGTGGTTGATTGGAGGGAGCCCATTCAATGTATGCAGGTTCTCGTGGTTTGGTAGCTGGGGATGAAGGAAGGTGCGATGGAGGAGGAGTTTCGATCTGAGGCTTGGATGTCATAGTTTGGGGAGGCGGCTGTTTACCCTCGAGTTGGCATCTTGAGCGGAATATTTTCAGCCGGTTATGATGCACTACCTTACTCTTGTTCCTGTCATGGATATCAGTTATTTTATAGGTGAGTCCATCATCTGACGTGGAGGTGACTTCAAACGGCCCTTTCCAGTTGGGTTCAAGTTTGTTTCTGAGATTTACGGGATCATGCAGCCATACTACGTCACCTATTTCATACTTGGTGAATCGTGTCTTGCAGTCATAGTCTGCTTTTTGTAGTTCTCGTGCCCTTGTATTTTGTTGAAAGGCGTGTGAGAAGGCTTTCTTCAGGCGATTAGTAAGCTGAGTTACATACTCCTGCGGTGACACAAATGATGGAGGAGGTGTGGGGCAGGTGACATTCACTGGTGTTCGAGCTTCTCTGCCATGCATGATATAGAATGGCGTTAGTCCGGTGCTTGAATGGGTACTTGTGTTGTAGGCTATTTGAACTTGCGAGAGGTGAGAGTCCCAGTCATTGCCTTTATCAGCTAGATACTTGGCAAGTTGGTCCTTGATGACCCTGTTGCATCTCTCCACTATTCCTGCTCCTTGAGGATGGTAAGGAGAGGATCTGGTCTTCTTAATGCCAAGTTTTTGACACAATTCCTGAACAACTCGTGACTCAAACTGTCTCCCTTGATCTGTGTGAAGGTTTTCTGGTATCCCATGTTCTCTGATGTAATCATCAAAGAGATGTCTGGCAACAGTATGTGCAGTTTGATCCTTCATGGCATAGATGTTGGTATATTTGCTGAAGTGGTCCACAACAACCAAAATGTAGCGGAAGCCCTTCCTTGAAGTTGGTAGTTCAGCAATGTCTGCAAATACCATTTGGAGAGGGTGATCTGTGGAGATGTTGTGGAGTGGAGCTTGGTACTTCGGGTTTGGAAGTCGGAATGACTCACAAGCAGCACAAGTCTCACAGAAATTGCGGATGTCTCTTTGTATGAATGGTCAGAAGCATGTCTTCGCTCGTTGCAGGGTGCGCTTTGTGCCAAAATGTCCTGCAGTAGGGTCTCCATGTAACTGTTCCAGTACGGTAGGGACTAATGATTGGGGTACTACAGCTTGATATGTGGTGTAGCCAAGATTATCTTGTATCTTGCGATAAAGTATGCCATTTTCAACCGTCAGTCGATGAAAGTCCCACAGATAGCGTCTCATGCGAGGATTCTCCCTTCGAATTTCTCTCACGGTAGGTCGATAGCCATCTTGTAGGTAGGTTATGACTCTTTTAATGTCATCATCTTGCTGCTGATGTTGAAGGAAGTTGTTCTCTTGTCCCGCTAAGCTGAAGTTGTCGGCCAATTCAGGTTGAGATAGTTTAGACTTAGACTCCTCGCTTGGTATGGTTTGGTTGCTTTGACTTGGTGGTTTATCCAAGCTCTGATTCTGTTCGGCATGTAGGCGTGATGAAGAACGTGTCTGTACCATGTTACACTCTGTTGGTTTGGTAAGCACCGGGTGAACTGAGATGGTTTCTGTCTCTTTGATTTGTTCCTCTTTTGGTTTGGAGTTTGGAGGTCGGCGAGATAAGGCATCTGCATTACTGTTCTGTTTGCCTTTTTGATGTTTGATGTTGAAGGTGTAGGCATTGAGTTCGACTATCCATCGTGCTCGTCGTCCGGATACATCATCTTGGATAGAAACTTTGTTGTGTCCCAGGAGTGGTTGATGATCAGTCAGTATCATGAATTCTTGACCACGTAGGTAATGTCTGAAGTGGCGAACAGAAGAAACAATTGCCCATAATTCTCTATCATAGGTTGACCATTTCTGTTGTGTAGTGGATAGCATCTGGCTGAAGTAGGCGACTACTCTTTCTCTACCTTCTTGTACTTGTGAGAGAACAGCGCCCACAGCGGTGAGGGAAGCGTCAGTTGATAAGATGAATTTCTCTGAGAAGTTTGGGTAGGCCAGTAATGGTGGGTTGGTGAGGGCATTCTTCATACCGGTAGTCTTAAATGCATTCTCGCATTCTTCAGTCCAGATAAACTTCACTCCTTTGCGGGTAAGGTTGGTCAGAGGTGATGCGATCTTCGAGAAGTCTTGAATAAAGCGGCGGTAAAAGGATGCCAGACCCAGAAATGATCGAACATCAGTAGGATTCTGTGGCTGAGGCCAGGATGCAACTTTGCTGGTGTTGGTAGAGTCAGGGAGTACACCTTCTGTGTTGATGATGTAGCCCAAGTAACAGACTTCTTTACGGAAGAACTGGCACTTAGATGGTTTTAGTTTTAGTCCTGCTTCTCTGAAGCGTTGGAACACATCTTGTAAGTTTCTGATATGACTGTTGAAATCCTTTCCCAGTACGATGCAGTCATCAAGGTAGACGAGACAGGTGGACCAGTGTAGGCCATGTAAGACAGCTTCCATTATCCGTTGAAAAGTCATGGGTGCATTGACGAGACCAAAGGGCATGACGTTGAAGTGGTAGAGCCCTGATCCTGTTGTGAATGCTGTTTTCTCTTTGTCTTGGGGGTTGAGTGGTACCTGCCAGTATCCACTTGAGAGGTCCATGACTGAGAAATATGTGGATGATGAAAGGGCGTCTATAGAGTCATCTTGTCTGGGTATAGGATGGGAGTCTCTTACTGTTACCGCATTAAGAGCTCTATAGTCAATGCAGAAGCGGAAGGTACCATCTTTCTTTTTGACCATGACGATGGGGCTTGCCCATGGGCTGTGACTTTCTTCGATGATTCCCCTTTCGAGAAGGTCGTCGACTTGAGATTGGATTTCAACTCTCATGGCTGGTGATGTGCGGTATGCTCGTTGACGAATAGGGGATTCCGCTGTAGTATGGATATGGTGGTAGGCTACATTTGTTTGGCCAATATCAGATGATGACATGCTGAAAATGTCTTGGTACGTTGAAAGAAGTCCTTCAGCTTGGTTACGTTGGCTCTTGGTCATATCAGGAGGAAGTAAGGATGATACTTGGAATGGTGGGGTGGATTTACTGGTGCTTGCGACTAAGCTATTGGCAAGCTTGTATTCTTCTTGTGGGTCACCTGTCATGGCATAGAACTGCCCAAGGTTGGTGTTGGCAGGAATTTCAATCGGCTCTTGAGATGGATTGATGAGGCGGATGGAAATGATGCCATCTTGTGGTCTTGTGAGGCAACGAGCACTGGCGTAATTGAGTTGCTGATCTGGTTCTGGTTCGAAGATGCCTTCGTAGCCTGATGGGATGATGTCTGCCTGTATTGGTGAAAGCCTGCCTTGAACATGAATCTCACATGAAGGAGGGATGGGTGTGTTTCCTACAAGAGACACGTTGCACTTCAAAGGGGCTTGAAGTTGGTGTTTGCTGACAAGGGGTATGGTTTGCCCCTCCATATTGAATGTCGACGTTGTAAGAGTGGCCTTGGTTTTGCAGAAAAAGTCCCATCCAAGTATTGCCGGGTGTGTAACATTTCTTGCCACAAGAAACTGGTGCTTCTGTGTAGTACAACCCAAGTGTATGGTTGCGTCGGTTATGCCGATGATGTCTATTGCCTCTCCAGTGACGGATGAAGCTGGTCTTGGAGACTTGATCAATGGGCTTCTCTGAGATTTAGGGATGGATTCCCACAGTTTGGTACTGATAAGAGAAGTGTGAGCTCCAGAATCCAGATAGGCCAATACGTAAGTACCGTCAAGAATGATTGGGATGTAGGGTGGCTTGGATTCCTCTGCAGATTGTGCTTTTATTTTGATTTGGGCCTGAGTGGGTGTAGTTGGTGAGTGGCCCTCGTCGCCAACTAATAGAAGTTTCCCGACTGGTGGTCAGAGAAGTGGACATGGCGATCATCTGCCCGTCTTTCATCTCTTATTTCATAGCTGGGGCTATTGCGCATCTCATAGTATGGGTTAGTGTCCTGGGGCCGATCGTGTGGATAGTACTGACGAGAATAGCTTGGCTGCCTGCTGCGGGGGTTCCGGGGGCTGGGAGACCTGTGTCTGTAGTCTCTGCGTGGACTCGGAGACCAGTCTTTGTATTCTCGCTTTGGTGGTTGATATACCGGTGGTCGGCTGGGTGACCTGCTTTGGTACTCATTGCGGGGCTGTTGGTGTTCTACCCGAGGACTTGGTGATCTGCTTTGGTACCCTTGTCGTGGTCGCTGGAGGTCGGGGTGTCTATTGGGTGATCTACTACGTCTCTCTATCCCTGGGTTAGAGGAATGGGTTTGGTGGCTTTGAAACTGCGCAGCCTGTGAGCGTGGAGGGTCATTCAGGTTCAAAGAGTCCATTTTCTTCTCTAAGGCATCTAGACGTTTGAGTATCTGCAGATACAGGGCATCTTGTTTGCTATCTGCAAGTGCTGCTATGCTAGTACTTGGTACATTCATCTGCTGGTTTGCTCTCTCGACTCGAAGGGCTATATCCAGCGCATCTTTCAATGTTGCTCCCCCCAGTTCGATTATCTTTGTCCGCAAATTATCCTCGAGACCAGCGATGAAACGACGAACAGCCTCCCCTTCTTTGGCATCGGCGTCATATTTCGGAAAAGCTTCTTCAACCATCGCGGTGATTGTAGAGGCAAACACTTCCAGAGGTTCACCATGGTGCCGCTTGCGGGCCGTGATGCAGGAACGGAAAGTCTGTAAGAACTGTGTCTTGCCAAACACTGCGGACAGTTTTTCCTTGATTTTCGTAAAGTCTTTCTTCTCCGATTCTGGTAAGCCTTCCCATACAATAAATGCTGGACCAGAAAGTCTTGCTGGGAGAAGGAGATAGTTCTTGTCTGAGATACCACTAACTTCGGTTGCCAATTCGAAACGTCGAATCCACTGGTGAAAATCAGTACCATCTTCACCTGAGAAAATTTCTGGTAACTCCATCCGAAAGGTATTCATTGTTCTTGATTGGCTAGTTAAACAATCACCATTACAGTCTATAAAGTTTATAAATGACGATACTTGCAGTCAACAATGTGGATAGGAGATGGAGGAAGTCTATCTGACCTGGCTTACTTGCATGGGTCAAGTTATTAAACTGATGTTGCAGCAAGCTAATTTGCAGAGTTCAACAAGATACATAAACTGAAGAAAGGATGAAAACACTGCTATCACTTACTGATCATAACTTGCTTGTACACTCTGGTGCTCTCTGTACGTAGGAGAGAAGCAGACAAGATGGGAGGAAAATCCTTGTTGACTGCTGGAATGGGATCCAAGTGCACAAGAGATGGGAAGAAAATCAGCTCAAGCAAAGTCAAGATGGAGGGAGTATCACAAATCAATAACTTAGCTTTGATGGAGGAAGAATACAGAAAATCACAACATAAGCTTCGATGGAGGAAGAAACTCGATGAAGGCTGAATAACTGCTGATTTTTCTGTAGTGTGGACCACGCTGCCACCAGTTGTGGGGCTCTATTTTGTATGAGTCCCCGTGGGTTCTTTCCACACAGAAAAATATGAAGGAGGATGACAACGATGTTGCTTGATCGATAGCTCTCTGCAGACTGACTTTCTGCTGAGCAGTTTTAGGTTTTTATTTTCTGTTCTCTGTTCCAATCAGTTCACATGCATCAATAGATTTTCACATAAATATTCATGTAACATAAACATAACAAAAGGAATCTCATCAATATTCAAAAGTAAGTCTGTCATGTGATTGCATCATTAATATTCAAAGAAAATCAAACCAATCAGAAAAGAGAGTGAGAAGTGTCATGTGACTATTTTGGAGGGAAGAGAGATCATGTGATAGAAGGGGAGGGAAAGTAGAAGTGGGGGTCAGAGTGAACAATTGAAGTGAGTTGGTGGTATGTGGGGCAAGTGGACATGAAAAGAAGGAAATAGCTGTTAGTGAATAGGGCATAGAATCAATAGAAAATAAACAGGTCAATGAAAGCAAACATTCAACTAAGAGCTTAAAATAGAAAGTGAACCTTACATAACAAGTACATGTTCAATATACAGCCCTACACTCCCTTTTCCACAAAAACAATGCCACGTGCTTTGTCCGCCTTGCCGCGTAATTCTATATGGGGCCAAACTTGTCAGGTCAACTATGGGTCAACAAACTTTCACACCCTGCATGCAGTCACCAAAATCACCTTCCCACACGCTTGTGATTGTTTATAAAATAACTTCAGAGATAAGGACAAGATGCCAGACATTCTGACTCTTTATCATTTTGTTTTGAAACTCTTGGCCAGGATTGATTCTTACACCCTCCCAGACCCCGCTAGTTGTTGTCAATCTGCCTCTTTTCCTCTTTCTCCAATCCAAAATTAAATAGGCAGGGCCTAGTAATAACTTGACCAATTACAGATTTGCCATTAATGCTCTATTTGTTCGAGCTACCCAGGTATAAATTTTTCGTCTAGGCAAAGTGTGAGAACTTTTATTGATCTGCAAATGGCTGGGAAATAACTAGACCAATCAGAACTGGGATTCCCTGGATTTTTTTTTTTTATTTTTGGTATTTTTTTCCATTGAAAATTCGAGACTCATTCTGATCAAATAAGTTAATTCTCCATAAATAATGTTTGATCCGTCCAAGCGGTTTTATCTTAGAGCACAGAGTTAACACATGCTCACTTTTCACCCTTCACAAATCACATCAGACCAATCAAATTATTCAGGCCTGTGTTACGTCTGTCAACAGTGAATCACTCCCTCCCTCTCGCGCTCTCTCTCTCTCTCTCTCTGTCTCCCTCCTTGAAACAGGCTGACCACGTGCGTGCAGCGTGGTGAGCATATTTACATGTTTGTGCATGTAGCTACAGTAGAAAGGGGATCGGAGTCATGGTACTCCCAGGGGATAGATTACAGAGCTGACAATGATAGGAAAGCTGTTGTGACCACTAAAATAGTCTGAAACTATTCCAAACTGTCTTGGAAGGTCAACCACTAGACTCCCGAGGGAGGAGCGAGGGAGGAGCGTGCATGCGATAGAAGGGTCAGCTTCATGTAGCTGAGGACAAGGAAGGATGGGGGGGACAGAAAATATAACACAAAGGGGAACCGCCGATCATGCCGATTATTTCAACCGATACCGATCAAGGGCATATGTGGACGGCTCCGATCATCCGATCCGATCATAGCTCTAGCTTACAGGGTTACATATTTTAAAGTCATTTTGAACTTGATCATGGACTTGTCACATACCCTGACTTTTGGCTGTTGCTGCCGATCTCTGCACAGTACAAATGGCATGCGCGCGCGTTCCGGTCCCCTATTCTCCGGGTTTGCCGCCAATTTAGCATACTGTCCGTATTTCTATAATACAGACAGTATGCCAATTTAGCATTTTTACGATACTTTAATTAATTTTAGCCCTTTTCATATAAATTTCTGTAAAAAACTAAAAAAAAAAGTAATTTACAAACATTTATTCTCAAAGAATATTTTTGAATTTTATTTCTTTGTTGTTTTGACAAGTAAGTTAAACTCTGTTCTGCCTAGGTCTATCAAGTTGAGAGGTTGAAACACCACTATTGATTTGTCAGTGATGTAGTTTTATATCAGTAAAATAATGAAATTAGGTCGAAGTAAAGTTAAAATGTAAATCATGAATGTAGAATATAATGTCCATGACCTTGTTAATGTTTTTTTGTCATTTTTTTTTTTACAGTTTGCTTTATTTTGTTCTTTTTCATTATGTTTTCTTCATGATTTATTTTTCTGTGTTATTTATTCATGTTTTTGTTTTCCATTTATTTATTTATAGAATCCAATTCTGCAGTATGCCAATTCTACAAGAACCACTCCTGTGTGAAAGCAGCTTTGTGCCCGTTCAGACATGTCAAGGGAGACAAGGCCGTTGTGTGCAAGCACTGGCTCAGAGGCTTGTGTAAAAAGGGGGACGAGTGTGAATTCCTCCACCAGTTTGACATGACAAAGATGCCTGAGTGTTTCTTCTTTGCCAAATTTGGTAAGTGGGGTGTACATTTAACATTTTTGCAGCACATGCATTTATGTTTACAAACTAGCATGTAGCAGAATTTCATTTAGGTTTTTAAAAAGATGCAAAAAGTACAAGTTGCTCTTTGTCATTCTTTGATCTAGATTTAGTAAAGTGACACAGATTTTTTTTTTTTTTTTTTTAACTTGCCTCCTTCTTCAGGTATGTGCAGCAACAAAGACTGTCCATTCCTTCACATTGACCCAGACACAAAGAGGAAAGATTGTCCTTGGTATGACAGGGGGTTTTGCAAACATGGTAAGTTTATTAGCAGATCCATTGCCAGTTTCATGAAACCTCCATTAGTATTTAGGCCATGGACATCCCATTTAGATGCCTGTTAATTTAACACATGTTTCAATGGGATGACCATGAGCTTAGATTTATGGCAGTTTCATGAAAGGACAGCAAGGCTAAATTCAGACCTACTAACAACATTTCTGTGGCAGAATATTGACCCATTATGACAGGAATTATTGAAGCCTTATTTGAATAACTTTTTTTTTCTTCAAATTGGCAACATCAGTATTTTGCTTTTACTGCAACATTTTTTTTAAAATAAAGAGTCCTATCTGAAATGAATATGAATTGATAGAAAGAATGTTGAGAAATTTAAAGAGTTGCCAGTTTGGAGGGAAAAACTGATTTTATACTTTTCATCACATTGCCATTTTAAGGATTTTAGTGCTTATTTTCCTTTAAAGATATTCCAGCATCAGACAACAAATAATGACCCAACCAAAATCGTCATATTATGTGTTGAATTTTTTGCTCTTTCTGCTTTTAACGTATTTTTTATGTTTTTTTTTTATTTTTTAAATTGATCTGCAATAAAAGTTACTAGGCAAACCACATAATGTGGATCTTCTGTTACGAATGGGCTGAAGTAGCAATGAAATACATGTAAATGATTGATATATGTTTGAGTAGTTTTTTGTTTTGCTTTATATCCCCCTGACCGCTATTCCTACTGAAACCTTATGTTATTGTGCCATTCCACTCTTTTAAAAGCTAGTTCATCGTTTATTATGACATTACTTCGGTTAGTTTTACCAGAAATACTCCTTTGATCACTGTGTTGTGGTACCTACTTTCAGGTCCGAATTGTAAGAATCGTCACGTGAGAAGAGTGTACTGTCCTAACTACCTCCTAGGCTTCTGTCCTGAGGGTCCTAACTGCAAATATGTCCAGTGAGTATGACACCTTTTTTGCATCTATGATTTTAAGTAGAATCGAATGGCATTTTAACTTTATTAAAAGGCTGCTGTGTAAACCAGCTATAATCACTTAAACTTAAAGATACATGTCTTGCATGTTGCAACATCATTTGTAAATGGATTGGGATTATTTCTGCCTGTGAGTGAATTTAAGGCACTCTCCCAGTGGCTGATATCCTAAAATGGCTATTTTCTTGGGTTTTTTATTCTGATAATTCATTACATATTAATGTATGTTCATGCACTTCATCGTTATCAGTATGTATAGTTCTATTGAGAAATGTCTTTCTTATTTCAGACTAATGGAAGTAGAATTTCTGTTATAATGACAGATGAATTAATAGATTCAAGCCACTTCACATTTTTTCAAGAATTCAATTCAAATAAGATGGCATCATGTAGTATTTAATTTGTAAAAAAAAATGTGTTTGATATTACTCTTGTAAGCCTAGAGAGGAGCAGTGACATTATCTAGATGTTTTCATTTTCATTGTGTACTGTATTGTAGTGTTCATATTGTTGATTAAGGTGAAAAGGACTATGTTTTTTTTTTTATTTTTATAAAGCCCGGCGCACATTGCACGTTCCAACTGCGATCCGATTTTGGATTGTGAGCCTTCCTATAGGAATAAAAGCGAATTCAATTCCATATAGTAGCGATGTCGTAACAATCTTGTGATCGGCTAGGATTTGAAGCCGATTTGGCCTTTACTCCGACCACAAGGCTTGCAGTTAACCAAAATTTTGATTTGTATTCCTGTCATTTTTCTGAACTTCAAATAAGACAATGTTACTTGTTTAAACTTCCATATTTAATGCAAAATGTCATTTGTTTGAAAATCGGGTCGCAGTCGGATCGTACAGTGTGGGCCGGGCTTTACATGGACTGAGATCAAAGTTTGATGATTATACTACTTACTTCTCCCATAGTCCCACCTTTGACCTCCCGATGCCTGGTGACACGAAGGACCAAAGCCAGAAGAAAGGTTGGTTCTGTCACAGCTGTGGAGAGCCTGGTCATAAAGCTGTTAACTGTCCCAAGAAGCATCCAGTCCAACCCTACCATACAGCAGGGCCACCAATGTCATTCAGTCAGAAACAAGCGGCAGAAAAGGTGAGTTAAGTCGGGACGTCTGCTGTATTGAAATAATGTCATTACCATGAATGAAAATGATGCTTATTCTTGACCTTCTTCCATTTTTTTTCTGCCAGTACTTTTTAAATATTAACTCCATTTTCTTCCATTTTCTCTTCTTTCCATCTTTGACTTCGCCTGTTTTTTTCTTCTGGTCTGTTTGGTTCTTCTGTTTATGTTTTGTCCTGCCTCTCTGTTTTTTGCTGTTTTTTAAAGATTCATTGCCATCATTGTAGCATAATTGATTTGCTACATTTACAAGATTTGCTTGCCTGCATGCATGCAGCAATTGTTTCCTCTTTTTTTTTCACTGTCATAAGTAACAATTTGTGCTGTCATGCAAGTCCATAATGTGTTTTTGTAATTTCTGCTTTTCAGCAAACACAGCAAGGCATCCGTGTTTTAAGTAACTCAGACATGAACTCCCAGTCCACTCAGCAGAACAAAGAGGCAGGAAATACAACAACATATCAACCAAGGCAAGGAGGTCGAGGAGGTCAAAGGTCGTTTGACCACATCACTTGCTACAAGGTGAGAAAATTTAACTCCCATTTGGTGAAGTGACTGTGGTGAAGTCACATTTGGAGAAGTGACTTTGACCAAGCAGAGTCAAAAATGATTTTAATTGAATAATTGCATTTTTCATTCTAATGAGCTGTGCTTGTATAATTCAGTGGACTGTTTTATATGAATTTCATTTTTATCAGCATCTTATTAGTTTAGTCTTGAAATAGTATTGCTGGCTAATTTCATTTCATCAAGTAGTTAATGTATTTGTATAGCATTGAAATCACTATATTTCCCACTCCAATGATGTTACTTGCTATTGTTCATTACAATGAGTTTTTTTCTTTTCTTTTATCCCATACTGTACAGAGCTTTCTTAAGGTCTGAATTAATCAGCTTTCACTCCTCGAATTGGCAACAACTTCTCATTTTCCATTCATATATTCAATTCAATTCAATTTATTTTCCATCTTTAAGAAATGAACAAATATAATATAATGTTAACACATTATATTAAGATAATAACATAAATGTAAAATGGAGGGATACCCTTAATAAGCAAGTTGCTTTTAAGCAGTGCCCCGGTATACATAAAACAATACATAGTTGAAAAAAAAAATGAAAATGGGTATAACATGAGCCGAAATAGATTATAACTGCAAAATCTAATTGATCTAATGTTTATTTGTTCATCTTACAGTGTGGAGAGAAGGGTCACTTTGCCAACCATTGTCCGAAGGGTCACTTAGCATTCCTGAGCAATGCATTGCCGAGTAACCAGAACACACAACCACCGCAACAACAGTGATGACCTTTCAGCTACTAAACCAAGCACTACCATGTCTGATTCCTGCTACAGGCACTCTACAGATCTCCATAATATTTCCAACAATCTGTAGAATATATTGTCTGTTTGGAACCAGAAGGGCTTTAAGTCCCCATAAAATGGCATGAGTTGATGCCTTTCTGGTTCCAAACAGATGATATTAAAGACAGGGATACTCAGGGATGCTAATTGTCACTCAAGTCATTTTGGATCTCTCAAACTCTTACTCAGAAGCATAAAATTCTTATATTGTAATGGGGGTTCAAGCATGCAGATCTTTAAATCTTTCAATGTGGACTCTCTACAAAAAGAAAGTGAGCATGGAGTGCTGCTTGAGAGTAATAATATTAGCAAGTTTACCACAAAGGCATTCTTACTTGTTATAGTACTTAAAGTTGATGAATTCATTTTTGTCTCGCGCACCGGAGGTGAAGGCGAGACTTAGGGATCCAAATGGTGTCCGTCCGTCGTCCGTCCATCACAAATGTTAAAGTTTACCTGCAAGACTCTCTTATGACACATAACTTGGCAATTGCTGATCCAATTTCAACCAAACTTGGGTGGTAGATGCACTAGGGGTACCATCATGTTGCGGTGCTGTCGGAGGTCACATGGTGAGATCAGAGGTCATTTGAGGTCACATTGTTATAGAGTATCTGCAAGACTCTTTTTACATACGTTAAAGTTTACCTGCAAGACTCTCTTATGACATAACTTGGCAACTGTTGCTCCCTTTTCAACTAAACTTGGGTCATAGATGCACTTGGGGGACCTCCATGTTAGGGATGTACTTGGGGAAACTTTCGTGTTATTTAGTCACGGGTGGGCGAGACACAATCTTGCTATTGGCTTGTCCTAGAGTTGTGTTTCATTTTCGTTTTTTTTTTTTTTCATCGCTTGAAAATACAAAAACAGTAAACCCAGTTTTATGACTATTCATTTGACAGTCTTTTTTCAAACAATGAGTAAATCATCCTCAGCATTTGAAAATATCTCTGGATTCAATGTGGAGATGAAATGAAAAAGCACCCAGCACCTTATATGACTGATTATAGAAAATAGGTATAATGGTTCCAAGGTATGTGAGATGTTGATACATGTTGTGGAGCACAAAACTCAATAGAGCTGGAATGGTATTTCAATGTTTGTTTGTTTGTTTTTTTTTTTAATGAAACACATTGTTAGATCATAACTGTAGTTTCCTCAACTCCAAGATGAAAAAGAACTTTAAAAAGTATGTGAGAGCACAATCGTTAAAAATTTTACTGTGGAGTGCTAGCTCATTTCGCTTCCTAATTAGAGTGTAAGGTATGAATATATTGGTAAGCAGTAGAAAAAAAAATGTGTAGGAATGGCAATTGTAGGGAAATGAGTTTGCAAGAAAGGCTTCAAAAGCTAAGCAAATGTGTCCTCATCTCGAAGAAATGTATTTTTAGCTGTGTATTTTCATACCATTTGCTCACACTTCAATCTTTACAGCCTACTTTATATTCTGTGAAATAGGTGCCCACACATTATACTGTTCCAATAAACAATTCATGTTTGCAAGTGCATTAGTGCATATGCACTGCACAAATGTTTAGTCAAAATGGGATAATGAACGATACCTTGTCGATTCCATTATCTTTCTCATTGTGACTTATCATAGTGCAGCGCATACCACCAGTGGATGAGCCACAAAACATGAAAGTATTTGTTGTATAAAATGGGTCGGCAATATGAATACAGAGTCAAAATATAAGCCAGGAACCTGTATGAATAGTCAAGAATTGCGCCGTCATAGAGGCCGCCATTTGCTTTCTTTGATGACATCACTATAAGCGCAGCCTATCGGTGTAATTCGCATCTTTGTCCTTGCCATATAAAACCTATGCTCATTCCATCAAGCATTAGGTATGTAAGTGCTAGAGATATGTGCATGCATTGTCAAATTTGGTCATACAGGTTATCACTTTTTTATGGGAGATGTTTTGCACGCTTGTGATGGTTGGAAAGATAAAATGCACCCACTTGGTGTCAACTGACCAATCAGAATGCTTAGATTCTAGAATCCGTTTTATAAACAGAAATATATATGACTTGTATTTTTGAAAAAAACCAATACCGGTACTGTATTTAATACTTATTTACGGTTTACATCCATATCAACACTCTCCATTCCTGAGATAATCATCTTTAATTAAAAGTACATTGTATTTGAATTTTTTTCTTCATAAAATATTTCAACAGATGTTTTTGTGCATGATAATTCTGAAATATCGAAAAGTCTGAATCATTAGAGTCCATTATGATAATCATTTATTTTCAATTCGGGGTCCGCCCACTTGACCGAAGGCCCGCGAGACCGACTTTTCTCGTATCATATCACTATCGGTATATGAAATAATTATGTCTCCTTTAGCATGTTTAGTCCTCGTTTTCGGATGTCACACACCTTCAATGAAAAACTTTCCGCTGCCCTATAATACTTGTTAAACTTCCTTCTGGCACAGGAATTGGTCAGAGCGGTGTACATGATAGATTACAATTTGCTATTTTCGGCCTCACGGGCCTTCGGTCTCGCGGGCCTTCGGTGAAGTGGGTTGTCACCTTCAATTCTATAGTGGTCATTACAAGAATATTGTGTACTGGCCATGAATTTTTATTTCTCTGCTGGGATTTTTTTCTTCAGTTCTAAACTAAACTTTAGGTAAAATCAGGGCCGAATCAAGCATTTTTGAAGGGGGGGGGGGGGCCATGACTGATTGCCCCCGCTAAAAATACTATGCTAGTATCTGGATATTTGTGGATATTTGTAAGGAATGTAGCAGGAAGAAGCAAAGTATGTATTTATATTGTAAATATCCCAATAAAATCTTTTATGAAAATATTTCAGTTTTTCATGTGGTCTGTTTTTGATGAAGTGGGTAGAAATGGGTGAGTGATTTAGATTCCTCAAAATATGCATTTTCCAGTAATCTAAACTTTCTCATTTTCCACCATTTGTCTCAATGATTTTTATCTTTCTAAATTGAAATTATCATCTATTACAATTGGAAGCTGTGTTATAAAGTAGAGCAGGCACATGATAATTTTACCAAATGGTTAAAGGAAAAACTTTTAACTTAAAATTAAATTTCTTTTCTGCAATTGTCTTGTATTGCAAATTTGTTACAATTTTTCAGTTTTATTAAAGGAGAAAATTTAACAACTGAACATGCCTTGGTATCAGAGATGTGTATGACGAGTGTGAATATGAGAGTGTGCTCCATGGTCCAATATCCAGATGGGATGATCATCATAAATCAAGTGATGATTTGAACTTAAAAACCACATTTTAGTACTTGGATGATGGATACAGAAAGGGAGCATGATAGAATAAGAAGGGGAACGGGGAGGGAGATGGGGGGGGGGGGAGGGATTACACACAAAAATACAATGTGGTTGGTTCATTTCTGTCTCCTACCCCCATCCCCACCCATCCTCCATCCTCAAGCATCTAATCTGATGAGTGATGTGCATCCCGAGCTAGCTCGAGTGTGCATCCCATTTCGTCGTAAACAATCGCTATATGCCAGCCCACCATATCCCTGTGCGAGCTATATTTAGCACATTATGCAATTTGATTGACAACTGATGCGAGCCGTGAAGCCAGAAAGAGGTGTGGCTACTGCTAACAGCTATTAAATAAAAGGTTAGTTACCATAATTTTTCATATTGTATCTATTATTTTAGAGGTATTCAATGCTGGATTGCTTATCAAAAGCATCGTAGCTCTCTCTGTGTCTGAGAAGTGAGAAAAGTGGGAAATAAATAGTCGGGGTTTTTTTATTGTAGTGTCCCACACTATCCTTTTTGTGTTAGTATCCGTTTTTCATGTTTTCACGGGATCTCTCGTCAATTTGAAATTAAACTTGATAGTAGGGAATTCGATAATGAATGAATGGATGGATAACGAAGTTAGGAAGATAAAATGATTTCCCTCCTTCGTTTTACTAGGCAAAGGAACATGAAAACATGAATGATGACTTGAATGATGAAGTTTTGTTGATATTTTTAGATCAAGTAAAGACTTCCTTTAGTTTTGCGACAGCTCGACAGCCACCCAACTTTGCTAACGGAATAAAGCACACCTTGCATGTTGGTGTCGCAAAAGGAACTCTTGCCCAAATTTTTGCATTATCGTGAAATAGGAAACCACCGTTCACTTTGTACAGCAGGGCTTTATTCAGTCATACGCATTGGTTTCCTATTTCCACCTCCTTTCTCTTTGTACACAAGTGTGTGCGTCAAATGAACGAGTGGTTTCCTAAACCACGATATGGCCCAAATTTTTAGGAATTACTCCCAGTGTTAAAGATCATATGCTCTGCAATCAATGAAAATCATTACATTTCACTATTATTTTTGTTTGATTTTGTTGAAGGAAAACTTCAAAGAATTGACAAAGACAAAGGCAATTTGGCCTCAAACTTTGTGTATCTTATATGCTACAATTTTTATAAGGTGGACTATAAAACTTTAGCCATTACCAGTAGATATATATATATATATATACACACACACACACACATATATATATATATATATATATATATATTTTTAAGAATAGAATTCGATATGATTAGTTTTGGTTGATATTCCAGTGTTTGAAATCATAAACATGATAAAATGTAATTTTGAGAGATTGAACATTATTTTGTTATCAAATGTTTTTTTTATTATCATTCACTGAATGTATTACTTCTCTCTCTAAATTTTCTTGTCTGCCACATATCTGCAGACTTGATTAGTGCATTATACTGTATGTTATACTTTTTCAGTGCTTTTCTCTGGTGAGCCTGAGGTTTTGCCTACACAATGGGCAATTTGTTTGGAGGACATAAGAAATCACGAGTCACTGAACAGGATAAGGCTGTACTGGTGAGTTTGAAGAACTTCGCTCTTTTGTGGGAAAAATTTGATTTTTAAGTAAATAAATACATGTTCATTTGAAAAAGATTTAAAAAAAAAAAAAAAAAAAGCAATCATCAATATGTTCCTATAGTTGGTGGGGCATTTATATTTGACTTTTAGAGTTACAAGATTGCAAGATTTGAGGCTATAAATAAACCTAGGGATTGACTCTCAGTTAGCATGAATCGATGTGAAAAACAAATAATTCAATACAATATTTATAATGGTTGTGAATTATTTTTACTTGAACAGAAATGTCTTTACCAATTATTTCATGAGAAAACAGTTGTGTCATTTAAAGCTTTGTTTTATTTCTACATATACACTGTATATCATGAAGCTTTGCCAAAGACAACATTAAACTTATTCTAAATTCTGGGTCTATATTACTTTATTCAGGTATTATGTAAACTTTCTTAAGAAATTATTTGTTGAAGCTGTTATACTGACTTTTGATTACTCTTTTTCTCCTGTCTTTCTCTGTTTTCTTCCACAGCAATTGAAACAACAACGTGACAAACTGAAGTTATACCAGAGGAAGATTGAGGCTTCATTGGCTAAGGAGAGAGAGTTAGCAAAGAAGCTACTGAAAGATGGCAAAAAAGAGTAAGCTTTGTAGCTAATAATCTTGATAGAAGCTTCATATACTGTGATTTTATTACACATGTCAGAGAATTTCAGTTGATAATTTTATTGTTTTAGGTATTGCCTTTTGATTATTGTGCATTTAAAGACATTGGTTAACATTGTTATGATTTTTAAAAATCTTGTTTTGTCACTTGAAAATGGGATAAACATAAGGGTTATAGTGTAAAAATACCAGTCTGAAAGTTTCGAAGTATAATATCCACAGGAAGTATTTTTAAATATCAAAAATATGAACCAATGTTTGAAAAATATACGAGGGTCGGTTGCACAGAATAGACATAAGGAGTGCGCATGCACGTATGACTCACCTTACCGTACTGTGTGTATTGGCGTATCACGCGGCGGGAGGCACATAACGGCATTTTCAAATTCAAGCAAAGTGGTCCTCTTAGTGATTGTCTCGTGAGACGAAGGATAATAAAATCGCCATTTGCGTCTAACTTACACTTTTTCATTCCAAATTATGGTTGGTTTCAGGGTTTTTGAGTACAAATACAAGTACTCATACACATGTTTTATCTTGATTTGAGAATTTTTTAAATCAGCTACTCACAAAGTTAGCCAATGCCTTTAAGCTGTTTCATCTTGTATGCAGCTGTTATTGTATGAATATTGCTTTCATTCCTTCACCAGTGTGAAATATTTTACTTTTATTCAACACATTTTAGAAGAGTTATCTGTACTTTGCTAAGCCAGTTCATCTTATGCTATATTTTTCAGCTATTTCAATATCTCTCTTTACCTTTTATTATTTTACTTACTCTTTTTTCATAGTTGGCTCTTTTCCTCAATTTCGTGTATTATAAGGACAGTTTATTTGAGTTTTGCCGATTGGATTTTTGACATTTTTATTCACAGGAAGGCCAAATTACTACTGAAGAAGAAGCGCTATCAGGAATCATTACTCACAAAGACAGACAATCAATTAGATAATCTAGAGAGGATGACATCTGAAATAGAATTTGCCCAGATCGAACACCAGGTCATTGATGGACTCAAAGTTGGAAATGATTGTCTGAAGAAGATGCACCAGGTACAAGAAGTGTTTTGTTTGTTTGTTTTTAGTGCTAGAAAAAAGATGGAAAAAATAACAGTGTCTCACATTTAACGGTATTGAAGAGTAGTATGTTTCATTTTGTCATTAAGATTCACACACAGGATTCATTCTTTCCAATATTGAGTGTCTAGAAAAATGCACTATGAAATTAATGAATATCAAAAGAGAAAGGGCAATAGACATAATTTGTAATTTGTTTTACAAAAAAAGAAATAATAATAATAAATCAATCAATATCTTGTTCAGAGGACCAGTCATTCTATGTGAACATTGTGAATATAGTAGCCTTCTATCAAAACTTATGAATATGAAGTGAATGAAAAGTTATTTTTCATTGATTTGATTCCCCCTTAGATGCTATCTCTTGAAGAGGTTGAGAAAATCATGGATGAAACAAGAGAAGGCATTGAGTATCAAAATGTAAGTATACACTGTATGTTCCAAGTCAATTTTTATCTTGAATCATTGTATTTAACCCCTAAATTGTCAGTAAATGTATGAAGATTTCCATTAAATGAACATGTCATGTTTCAGTGTTGGGTCGAAGTCATTGCTTACTTTTCAGATAAGGCCTACAATATCTTCTTCAGGAACAGTTTTCCAAATAAACGTTATTATACAGTTTTGAATATCCATAGGTGGGGGGGGGGGGGTAGTTCAGCATAAGCATCTTATCAGTATTTTGGTGGGGTTTTTTATGGATCAACTGACAGTTAATTTTGTGGGGTTTTTTTCTTTTCTTTTTTTTTTTTTTGGGGGGGGGGTTGTTTGTTTTATTTCTTTCTTATTTTTTTCTATGAATTGTACATCTACATTACAGACAAGGGTAATTCGCTGACAGTGCCTCTATTTAACCTACCTTCTGCTCTAATTATTAACTTTCCTGTCTCTTTTTTTTCTCTGTAATGATAGGAGATTGATGAGTTAATGGCCGGTGGATTGACTGAAGAGGATGAAGAAGCAGTGCTGGCTGAGCTGTCACAGATAACGGGAGAAGCAGAGATCACTCTACCCACTGTGCCTCAAGATGAGCTTCCTCAGATCGGTAAGTCTCTCAAGAACAAGAAAGGAAATGTAAAGGTGTTGTGCAATGTATCGCAATATATATAGAGAGATCATGAGGAATAGATACTTTTAAGCCTACATCATCACTTATCATTATGCCCTAGAAACAAAATTCATGAAAGAAAAGGATTTGGGTATTTCACAAGAAAAGTGTCAACACTTTGGATCAAAATGATAGTTTCTCTCTGTTGGTTGGTCAGAAATGAGAAAGAGAAAGACGAGGAGTGTACTGATCAATTATAGTGTCGTATGAAAGTTCCCATGTCTAGGTGCAACGCTGCTATGCCTAAGATGTAAATAGTAACCATGTATCTCAGTTATCTATCTAATAGTCCCATATTAAAGGGGATCAATGTAACCAATGCACCCTCGGGATTGAAACATTCTTAATGATACTGTCAATCTGTAAGAATATATTCAGAATATACTCAAATTATATGTTAATAAAGCACTGTATCTTCTCTCTTCATTCCTTTTCTTCCTCAGATGAAAGTGAAAAGCAACGGCAGAAAGAGCGGAAGCAACAACAGAAAGAGCCAGAGTTGGTGGCTGCATCATGATGATCCTCGGTTGAGAAAAATTGTTCATCTGTTTGATAGACTTTGATACATCAGGCACAAGGTATCATCCTTGAGGAAGCAAGCCAACAGAGACCACAGATTCTGTCTTTGTCACATTGGTGATTACGCTAGAGAATATTGTTTGAATGTGTGGATGATGCAGGTTTCATGAAAAATGAAGCAGTTTCTTATGGGCTGATGGAGGCACCGTACTGCATGTATCTTTGATCAGGTGGTCCGATGGAATGAGTTATTGAAAAGAAAAAGAATTGTTTGCTTATGTTTACATCTCTGCAAGGACATGAAAATAAATATTCCAGCCATTGACTGCTTCTCTTCTGTGTAAGCTGATCCACCTAGTTCCTGGGATGATATTTTATCAGCAAAGAGACAGAACTGTATCGAGTCTGTAAAAATAGAAGTTAGCACCCCTCTTACTTTTAGCAGGCATAGTATGTTGACTGATAGCCACAAACAACAGACAACTATTTAGGCCCTACAACGAACATTGCACCGGATCGTAGTCGCAAAGGGCCACATCACATGAAAAGGGTCCTATGATTTTAAAAGGTTGCTGCCTATGGAACAAGCATACACGTACCTGTACCAGCAATATGACTTGTATCAGTATCATTTATTATGAAGTTATACAGAAGATGAATATGTATAAATATAAATATCCTAGGTGGTTACACCAAAGTAGTAAAAAAAAAAATTGTGTATGCACTCATTCCACCATGTGCACTTATCAAAGAAAATTCTTTTCCAGTCCACTCACTCTACACGAGGTTATAAATAACTTTGCACTGATATAGGTCTATGAGGAGGCAATTCTTGAAAATAGGTAAGTAGTAGCATTCCTGAGCTTGGGTGAGCTTCAGGGGAGCAAGATGGCCACCCCCCCCCCAAAAAAAAAACCCAAACAAACAAACGAACAAATGAAAATTTCACTTGATCATGTTGATTTAGATCCAATGGAAGGAATGGTATGGAAATAGGATTTTTTTATCATCGTACCTTCCAAAAAATAAATATTATTCAAGAATTTGTCGATTTCTCTGGTTGTTTTACATCTTCAACTTAAGAGTTCTAAGGGCGACATTGACACAGCCCCCTTCCTCCCCTCCCCATAAGATGGTGTATTGCGTGGTACCACTTCAACAATATAATAAACTTCCCCTCACACTGTTACTCGAGCCATTTCCTGTCATCAAGAATTCAAGTTAATCCTCTATTATAGTTCTTCGAATATGCTGATGCCTAGTTACAGTTGTATGTGTATCATTCCAACACACTTGCTTTGAATTATATAGGTCTAATGTTTTTACTATACTCATCAGATGTCGGCAATTTGATATTTTGTAATTTATTTCCGGATTTCCTGATTCACAGTAAGTGCTAGATATAGTCTGCTCTATTAGACTACAAGAAAAAGAATGAACTTTGTTCACAATTTAGGGATGGTAGTGGTGCCAAAAATCTATTCAATAGAATTCCCCCCCCCCCACTTCCAGCTTGCTATTTCGCTATTTTTATGTAACTGTAATTCCATATTGCATGAAATAATTTGTTTGTTTTTCCACTTCTAGATGACTGTAGCTTGCTATTTCATCAACTCATATTTTTATGTAAATGCAATTCCATGACCAGATATGTATGCTAGTAGTAGATTCTGAATTATGAGGAGTACATGTAGATAACAAAATGACATAAAAAGGTATCAACCAAAAGAAAAATAAAGCCATAAACTTTCTCCTTCTCCCATTCATTTCCCATTGTGCTATCACTATCCATGAAATTTATAGCGAGTAGGGAACAACATGTGACGACTCTGATGAGATGTTTTTGTTGTGACTGTCCCAAGACATTCTTTTGAAGAGTAATAATGAAATTTATTACGCAGAATTTGTACACGTTAGCCTTCTTTATCCAATAAATGAAATTTCTTATGTACACATGTCTGTAAAGTTTTAAGAATCTCTGCAGAAGTCTTTCATCTGCAAGGGCATCTTCTTCTATTCAAGCAATTGAACTACATGACTGTGTTGTGATAGACTGTATAAAAATGTGCTAAACATGATCTTGTAATATTGTAAACACTGTGTATAATAGTTAAGAGTTGATGTGTATTGGTCACCTGAAAAAATAATATATTATGTGTGAAATACCCTCTACCTTTACCCGGCATTCTAGGGGTTAAGGGTTAAAGGTAGTAGCGAACATTTGCACAACATTGTTTCAGAATTTGAAGAGAATAAGCCAATTTCAATTTTGAATGACAGATATTTATGTAAAACTATCATGTTATCAAATTTAAAACTATATTCCAAAGGATAAGTGAAAAATGAGTGGTTTTACTCTTAAAGCGTCAGGAAGACGCCTTTACAAAAACAAAGAAAATAAAAGAAAATTTGTGTTGAATATTTCCTTCTCAATCCTAAACAGGAATGTACTGGGATCTAAAACTTTACAAGTGTTTTTCTGTGGCTTAAAGCAGTCTAAAGTAAAACTTTTGTGCAGATTGGGTGCCATTTGCAAATGTGGGCTACTACCTTTAAGGAGTTTGAAGAAAATAAAGGATAACCCAAGACCCCACTGGGCCCGCTATTAGGGTGATCACAGAATCAAATGGCTGTGCGATTCCATAAATACCCTAGGTAATGCATGTCCACACTTGTGCTTGTGTTGACTACCTGTAGTCTGCCTCACAAGACCCTTTAACGTTAATTGAGAGTATAATTCACAAAAAAAAGTTGAAATATCTCTTTATAGAGTGTAATATTGATATTTAAACATAGAATGACAGTGAATTTCCAACATTCAGAGCAAACTGTCTTTTGATAATTGGTATACTTTAATCTTTTTTATTTAGTAGATGACTTCATATATGAGCTGCATGAAACTGTACGTTATGAAAAGTAATTTGTAATGGAATAAAGGAGTTAAGTTAGCCAAGGCATGTTGAAAATTGTAATTATCATTAAATTAATTAAATAAATAGTGATGAATTGTACAACTCTGTTTTTGTCATCTGTAAGGTTTCTGTAATATCACTTTGTGAGCATGTATATCAGGTACTCAAAACAAGGGAAGAAACAGGAGAAATGTTGTTTGATTTTTTTTCCATTTCCCTAGAAGAAATGAATTGGGTTTTTTTTGTCTCTCATCTTTGTATTCTGAATGAATAAACTAAGGGAGGTGATTCAATGTTGTACTAATCCCTTTTGTTTTAGTGAAGATATGTTACATGAATTTGAAATCATCTTACCCAATGCCCTACAATCTGTAGTTCCAAGATTAATATTTGAATAAGTTGGTGACCAAGGCAACAATCTCTTGTCCTGTGTTGTGTAAGTATGTCAGAATGACATGATTTGTGGGTCAGATATACATGTATACTGCACTGACTAATAGCACATATTTTGACGACCTGGCTTTCAAACAATATTCACTAATTACAATTCGCAATCACCAGAACAATATAAAAAGAAAACAGAAAACAGCATAAAGGCAAATTTCTCCATTAGAATAAAGATTTATTGTACAGCATATAAAATGCAAAACACAATATATCTTCTGTCAAATGTATTTACAAATTCATATACAGAGGTTAAACACATGTACAGAGGTTGTAGCCTATAGCAGCACAAGAAATTATGCATTTACATGTATTTGAAGGGCAGGGCAGGGAGTTGGGAAAACATTTGAAATAGAGAGAACATGTCCATGAGTGTACATGAAGGCATTCAGGAAACTACTCTCGCAGGAACAACAAATGCAATGCATTTCCTGTTAAGATCTGGTTTCTTGTTTAAAAACACAGCCGAGTTGAAAAATCAAAGGAATTTCAATTTATATCCTGTTCTGAAATCAAAATATTTTTGACTTAAGAAATCTCTCTCCATTGTCTTTGCCTAACCCACTACATGTATTAATGCCCTCACTTTTTGTTCATCTGTTGTCCTAATCACTCCTAATAACCTAGGGCAGCTAAAGAAATTTTCAAATATACCACATCGATATCACATCTTCTTCAGCAAATGGAATAACTTTATTTTCATGTACTGTCAAAAGCTTTAGAAGTTACTCAGAATACATAGTAACATTATTAATAATGGACTTTAGGGATTGTCAATAAAATATCTTTTTGTGATAGAGACATTCTGTCCATCATTTACAAAAATTGCCAAGCAGGGAAAAAAATACACGGGGGCTCGGGGCGAAATTCGCCCCCGAAACACCAAAAAGAGCCCTGGAAAACTAAAAAAGAGCCCCTGAAATTCTCATATGGTCCAATGTAAACTGTAATACAATGTAGAAAATTCGGGAGGGTGGGCTCAAAAAAGTAGCCCCGGAAAAAAAATAATTAATTTTTTCCCTGTTGCCAAGGCATGCTGAGAAAGAGATACAGAACCATTAAATTTCTTAAACCTTACTTCCACTGTTATGGAATTAATTTTTCTTCATCATCATCGCCACCATCATCATCATCTACATCCTCCTCATCATCAACATACTTGCACTTATCACTATCCTCATTCTCATTACACAGGGAAATCTCCACATAATGAGGTCCGCTATAAAAAGTAATGGCTATAATGAGGGCACCATTATAGCTGGGTACTGTTTTCCGATGTCATTCTGAATTTCACTCGCTTGTCGCTAATTCAGAAGATGAAATTATTATTATTGCCTTCATAGCTGTAAAATGAGTTTCTAAAATGAATTTATAAATGGCCGCAGCAGAACTTGGTACCTTCATTAGTTTACATGTAGTCCCAAATATGCATTTATTGGTATGTTTGTGACAGTTATAACGAGGAAAATCCTTCGGCCCTAATGCCATCACTGTATCGAGTTTCCCCAGTACTTCTCATCATCACCATCATCATACAATGTATTTGTCAACAAAGATAATAAGGTCTGATGATAATCATGATCATCAGAGTCATTACCATGATATTAATACCAATCATATGTTAAGATAATGGCAAAATTGAATAACCAAAAGTGTAAAATGCAAAGATCTCAAATACTCATTGTCTCTGCACTTTTAAACATCAATCAAAGACTTACATAACAACATATTTTCATCAAAATCCACCGCTCAGTAATACAATTAATCACATAATGAATCATCTGCTCCGATCTGCAACAAGGTCCTGTCATGAAGTTGTCTCTAAATCTATGTTCTCTCTTTCAAAGCTTTATAGATGTTCACCAAAGTTTGGATCTGCACTTCCTCCCCTTCTATCTCCTCAATCCATCCTTCAACCTCCACCTGTTCTTCTCTTACTTCCTCCATCCTATCTTCTCCCTTCTTTCCATCATCCTCCTTTTCCTCCTCCTCTTTGCTACCATCACCATCATCATCTTCATCTTCCCCTGTACCCGATTCATCAGATGATAGCAAACTCAACAAACTGGAGTCATCATCATCATCCTCCTCCTCCTCCTCCTCATCATCATCGACCTGCATGTTCTCATCATCGCTCTCAACATCGTCACTGTCTGAGTCTTCTGAGAGGTCGGAGTCAGTCGGAGGAAGCTGTGCCTTAGGCGCCTTGCCCTTGTGAGATGATTTACGTGCTAGGCCATCACTGCTCTTAACCTCAGCCTGAAATAACAGGAAAATAAAGAGTTTGTCAAATTCTGGGAATACAGGTATTACAGGCCATCACTGCTCATCACTACTCTTTAACCTCAGCCTGAAATAGCGGAAATAAGGAGTTTGTAAAATTCTGGAAAGACGGTAAAATGGTAACATAGAGCCTAGACATATGTCATAGAGTCAAGACTAGTACAACAACATGCAATGACTTCATCGTATCCCTCAGTTGCTACAGGAATTGGTCAATGCAAGTTATAAAATCAGTCCATAAAGGTTGTAAAATCTGGAATGAAACCTTTGTTGCTTGGTTGATTGTTGAAGCTCTCTGATTCTACTTGTGTTGCACTTGTGTATAGAGTGAAGAAAAGCTGCTATTAACTTGTAGAGCGTGATTTGATTTCAGTGTAACACGCATTTCCCATAGACCCTAGCTCAAGTTATCCCAGGCTTCGTGTTCAAAAGGTTTAATAACAACATTCTTCACTATATTCAACTTTCTCCATGGAGCAAAGTGGGATATGGGAGCAACAGTAAGGAAAATACTTTTTTGGTTTCTGAGTAAGAAAACATGGTGTGGCAGAAGTAGAACCTCATTGTAAAGAATACTGTTACAATAATATGACTTTGCATGTATTCCATTTTTTTCAACCCAGATGTACCAAGATGGTAGAAGACTGTTTGTTTAATTTCAGTGGTTCCAACTTTGCTGTAATGAGTTTCAACTTTGTCATGATGAGATCTAGCACTATTCTTACCAGATTCTTTACAGCCCATGCTAGGAGTTTCTCACATTCTTCCGTCATCATGCCATCGACCTTGCGAATAAGAGGCTGAGAGTTCCTGTGACACACTCCTAGATGTCTAAGGATCCTCAGCATCTGAAAAACAGCAAAGTCAAAGACAACTAAACTAATGATAACGTAACAATGTAGTCTATTCTAAACAGGGTAGCCTAATTAGTATTAATATTGCTCTTCTAGAGGGCCTGAAAATTATCTTATTCCAGCACCGTTAGGTACCAGTACCCATTTCATCTACCTACCGTACATCAAGAATGACAAATGTGGGTAAAATACTTCGTCCAAGCACCCTGGGAAGGACTGAACCCGGGGCCTCACGTAATATTCACACACATTATCAGAACGCATGTCAACAAACCTTCTCATGACTGCCATATCTGTGGAACAGGAGTGAAAGAATGTTCATCACAAAGCCAAACTTCCTCTCTCGTCTGGTGTAGAGGGGTAAAGTCATCATTAGTCCCAGCCTGGGTCGTATCAGTCTCTTCCTTGCAGAAGAACTGACAATGGTAAAAAAGGAGACAACATTGTTATGTTTCTGGAAATTCTTGTAAAAATTCAACAAAATTACATTTGTCAAGTCTGAAATCAAGCCTCCAATTTGTTTTTCTATAAAAGCAAAATTAGAGTTATTTTTTTGCACTGAAAAAAAAAAGAAATTAAAAAAAAAGCAAAATTAGAGTTATTTTTTGTACAGAAAAAAAAAGGAATTCTAATTTTTAACAAAAACAAAGGTGGGTGAGACCAAGAGGTGCTTGTTTGGAAAATGACACATTCGTCAGTTTGTGTGTGATAAACTACTACTTTTTTTTAAATTCTGATTTTTCTCAGCCTTTCATTTAATTTATCATTGTCATAATTTAACAAATCTTTTTCACTTGATATTTTGCTTTCATCAAAGCCAATTTGATGCTAACATGGAATGGCATTTAATTGTTTAGTTTTTTTAATTCACTCAATTAAAGACTGTTCTCCATTATGTTTGAAGACAGAGGCGTCGATCCATTTTTCGGATTGGGGGGGCAAGACGACCAAGCGGAGATGAACCCACGGCTACTGAAATATATATATGTATATGTTTATGTGTGTGTATGTATATATATATATATATATATATATATATATATATATATATGTATGTATATATATATATGTATGTATGTATATGTATATACACACACACACACACACACACACACACACACACACACACACACACACATATATATATATATAGGCCTATGTCATCGTGAAGGGTTTTCAATGTGGGGAAAATACGCATCTTCCTAGACTGTGAACCATCCTGGTGTGGTTTATTGTTGTTGTTGTTTAATTATTTATTTAAAAAATAACAACTTTCTTGTTATGAGAGAAGTGTTTAGTCATCAAAATACACTATAGGCATAAATGATACCTAATATATATATATATATGGTTACCTCGCTGCCAAATATGACTCTATTTTGTCACATCGCTGGTCCATTGTTGCTACCCCCGAAACCACTCTGTTTTTTAATATTACAAGCGAGCGAGGAATCACACACTGTTTTTGATGGTAGAAGTAGTAACCCCTTCGAAAAATTACACTGTGAGCCCATGAAACATCTACATTATCTATTCGGTCTCATCTCACCGAATTCATTTGCTTTTCAAAACCATTAATATCAAACGAGCGAGCGTAGTGAGCGAGGAAAAATATACCCTTTTCCATATGATTGCAGTGTTATTTCGTCATCATAATGCGCTATACAAGAACGGAATGTTATCATTATCATCATCAGAATACACTATAAACCTGTCATGCCTGTATGATATCTAAATAATACATCCGATCACCAGTGTGCCGAATAATTATGACACTGTTTTAGCTACCTGGCTTGCAGTCCGAATCTATTCTGTTTCTACCATTAGCTAGCAAGTAAAGTCAACGACCAATCCCGGCAAAATTATATGGATTCGTCACCTAAAATTTGTCAACCCCATCGCTGCCCAAATATTATGATATTTTGGAATCTCGCTGCTATAATAAGCTACTTGCTGACCGAAATCATCTTGTATCTAGCTTTTACCGGCGAGAGTTGCGAGCGAGCTAACGAAAAATGTCTTTTTTTAAATCTAGGCTGTTATCTACCGAAAGTGTAGGCCTGTCTATTTTTAGGTCAACTGGCCGTTCGATTTCTTGGAGTGATATCTTGTTTGGTCATATTACTTCCTATGAGTAGAAGAATAGTATAATTTTAGATAGGAACTGTAGATGCAAACCGATTTCCTTTCATAAAAATAGTAATTATCATCGGCATTGGTTAAGATACTTAAATGCGAGCGAGCAAAGCGAGCGAGCGCTTCCCAGTGTCCTATTTACTTTCTTTTTCCTTGTTTTCCGCTTTCATTTCACTTCCTTCTTTCCTTTTCCTTTCTTTTCTCTTTCTTTTTTCTTTTTTCTTTTTTTTTTTTTTTTTGGTTCGGAAATTATTGGGGGGGCAAAATGATATCTTTGCACCCCCCCGAAATTTTCTTTGGGGGGGCAACTGCCCCCCCTGCCCCCCCAGGATCGACGCCTCTGTTTGAAGATTTATCTCACATTTCACTCTAAATTTGATTACCCAAAGTTTAATCATTGGATCTATGAAATCATGCATCAAACATATGGATTTCAAAGAACAAGTAGACAACACTAAGTTTGGTCACTCCTTTAAAGTTGCTCGGTCTTGATTTGTAGATGGTGCTTCATGCAATGCTTCAAAAAATTCTACAGCAGCACCATGACATTTTGCGATTCTTGATGAAGTTTTTTCAGTAGGCTCGCTCCCTCGCGCGTGTGCAATACGCGATGTAAGTTAAGCGGAAGGGGATAGCTCCTTCGGCATCTGTTCACGTATTTGCAACTAGACTGATTAGTATATATGCGAACAGTCAAAGTGTCATGGCACTGCCCATACTGGGATTTTCGCAAGCACAATGCATGAAAAGCCATCTATAAATCAAGTCCAAGCAACTTTAATTGCTGAGTCACCTGGCATCTGACTGTGAACTGCTGCCAGGGCCTTTTCTCTTATCCATAGTGGCATGGCAGGCAGAGTAGAATGTTGGCATTTCATGTTCCATCTTCTTCAACTCTTTCTTCCATGAAAAAGTCTTGAGGGCTGTTTCCTGTGAGAACTTGTCAGCCTTCTTACAATAATAAAACGTTTCCTTACGGATCTCCTTCTCCATCACTCCAATGAATGCTTTCTTCGCTCTTTCCGATCCGTTAATAATCATACTAAATGCCTTGTGATACCTATACTGGATAAGATAGGCAATAGCCTTCTTCATGTAGTTCTTGTGCCCACCATTTTTGCACAGGACGGCCACAGTCGGTTCCAATTTCATACGTTTCCGTCTTCGTTCTGAAATGGAGTCTGAATTGCCCATGATATTCTGAACTTCTCCCAACTTTCTCTTGCTCGTTCTACTTTTACTCTCACTTTTCTGCATTTTGCCTCTCGTCCTGGATTTGGACATGTGCTTCCCTTGAGGCCCATTCCTCAATCTCATCTCCCATTCTATTTCTGTCTTCAAAAGTTGTTCCCTTTGCCTGAGTGTTGTTCTGAGTAGACGAAAACATGAATCACAAACATGGCCCTCGTCTGGAACTTTGTCAATCATTTCTGGTACAGCCTGAGATAAAGCAGTGGAGACATCTACGTCGAAACTTTGACCTAACTGTGACTTCAGTGAAAAACGCTTGTATCCCTTCTTTTTCAGCTGAAATTTCTTGCCACAAGCAACACATTTTCCAGGCTTCGCCATGGTGGCTTTTCCTTTGAACACCCACACTGGCCACACACAGTCACAACACTAATGCGTTCTTCCAGCGGCAGTTTGATCAATAAGCATGGGGAACCGGCCGTCAGGTAACGTAAGCGATATACCGCATGGCGCAGCTCGCTCAGCTAGCCTAGCCGAGATCGAGAGCTTGCTAATAATACGGTCGACCTGCCCAAACCACCAAGCCTCAAAGTCCCTCTACGTTCAGATATTGACAATGTTTTGATTTTTTTTTTAATTCACGTGTGTACGTGTACGTATACCGGCCACTGATCTCTACACTATACTACTAGTACTAGACAGTGGTACCGGCCCGTATTGGTATTTTTGTTGGATCCACATCCATTTTGCACTTTGGGGCAAAGATCCTGCTTTGGAATAGGGACCCGCAGAACATCGTTTTTAGCTTGGCTTGTTAATGTTATGGATGTGAGTTTTATTCACAATCTTCATATCATATTATCTCCATACTATCCATAGATCTAGTGTTTTTTTTAGCAGAAAATGCACACTAAGTAACGTTAGACGGTCTAGTGACATAACGTTAGGCCCTTTTTAGAAATTTTCTTTTGATGTGGCCTTGTTGTTAGTAGAAATAGTTGTAAGTTGTGGGATTTCCAAGACGGAAGTTAAACTTGAAAATCAATTTAACTTAAACATGTTAAAGTTAAGTTAGACTAGGCCACTAATCCCACTTATACATGTACAACAAGCTTATCTGACTACTAGTATCGGGTGATTTATGTCTTCAACTTCAAGGCCTTGAGTGATTCTCACTCAGTGGCCCTTAATACTCATTACCATGTTATTGTAATCATTTGGCCTTGGGCTTCATTATGAATATGATAAAGTAATGCATGCCATTGTATTCAAATTTTTAAACTTTACCCTGTACAAGCAAAGTAATGGGACTCAACGAACACACTCTTGAAAGCGGTAAGGTTCTTACATTGGCAGCTAGAAATGTTGAATATCTTGATCTACAAGAACAGAGCTGGCTGAAACTGAAAGCTTTTCCAAAATCTTTCGGAAACATCATAGGTTCATTTCAATCTGCTACCTTTTCTTTTTTTTCAGGATGCAGAAGTTGACTCGTCTTTCTCCTTGGAGGAACCAGGCCTACTCTACTACACTGTCCTCATTCCATTGACTATTCCTGTTGCAGCATTCTTCTACCTTGTCAACTGGATGGGGCTCAAGTTCTTCCAACACAACTAGCTTCAAGTAATATTTAGCTCACTGAAGTTTTATCACTTTCATGTGGAGTCTTATCCATCATTATTATGAGGACTCAACTACTTTTTTTTTTTTTCAGAGGTCCTTAACCCATTCGTGACAGGAATTATTTTAAAGCCTGATTTGATCAGCTTTTATTCTTAAAATTGACAACGCCAACATTTTTTCTTTTAATGCTACATTTTTCTTATTAAATGTCATGTATCTGAAATAAATATAAATTGACAGAAAGTATGATCAGAAGTCAAAAAGTTGCCAATTTGTAGGGAAAAACTGTGATTTTAAACTTTCCATCGCATTGCCAATTTAAGGATTTTTATGCTTATTTCCTTTGAAAATTTTTCAGCATCAAACAACAAATATTGATGCAACCAAAATGGGCACAGTAAGTGTAGAATTTTGTGCTCTTTCTGCTCATGTATTTGGAATGATGCATCAAAAGTTATTAGACCAAACCACATAATGTGGACCCTCTGTCACAAATGGCTTAATTCAAGGAGTTGCATATAGAGAGAAACCTAGAGAGGAAAAATTACGGCAATGAGTAAAGTTTAGCAAATATGGGGAAAACTGTTTTACTGCCAGGTGTATGTAAATTTTTTCAGCCAGACTGTACATATGTAATTGCAATCAATCAAACATGAATTGCCAACTCTGCGATTTACCATGCACCTACAAGCACCTCTTCCTGTTGTTCTATAGTAGAAATTTTAAATGATTTTATTTCATTTTCTGTGAAAACTGCAGGTACACATCCCAGAGATGATGAAGCCAAACACAGGCATTACCTCATGTCGCAGGCAGTCCCTTCTTTGTTCCCTGGTCAGCCACCCCTCTAGCAGACTTTCATCCAGGAGAGGAAACCCATGCCCAAGGAAAGAAGTTCCTCAGGAGAGGATGGGGTAGTGCCTACAGCCAAAGAAGTGCTTTCAGCCATGGTAGTGCCTTTAGGTTAGAAAGTGCCTTCACAAAAGAGGATGCTCTCTGACCACTTTTACCATGTAACTGAGAACTTATTACAAGAAAAACTGCAAGACTCAGCAGAGGACGACCTGTCCGGGCCTTTACCCAAGAGGATGCAACGTTAACATGCATACAACAGAAATGAGAGCTTTTTACAAGACAAGTTGCGAGGCTTGGCAGAGGATGAGAACCTGTCCAGGCCTTCCCCCGCGGGGATGCACATCAACAGAACCTGCAATGAAAATGAGAATTTATTACAAAAAAAGCTGCAGGACTTGACGAAGAAGCTTATTGAAGCCCAAAGGGAGCGACACACTCAATGAGGCAAAAGGTCAATTGCAGAGATAAGGCCATTTTTGTCTTATTCATCGAATTCAAGATCATAAATTGGTCATTGAAACATAACTAGACCTGCTCAGCATGGTCTTTTGAGGCTGACTTGTAACAATTTTCAATGAGAGAAGACAGATGCTTCAAACAGAGTAATACATCTCTGTGAAGGATGCATCTGGAGCTACATGGTCTTAGGAAATCGAAAACTGCTTAGATTGGTCTGATAATCCCCATTTGTCCTGTTCTACACATCTATGGCTATCAAAATGTATTCAGATGTGAAAACAACAAAAAACATGTAGGTGCAAATTTTTGGAGGTGTTTTTACTAAACCTTATTTGAATTGTTGAAATCATATTATAATGTATGAAGTAAAAACCCATTACATGTGTATATTCACAAGATGAGATTCAAGCATATGCAGCCCAATGTATGATGTGGAACATACTGGACCATGGCAATTGGCTACAGTTGCAGGTGCTGTTTTGCTTAGTAAAATTTTCCGTCAATTTTCCATCAGAAAATGTTGGCATGTAAGAATAGCATCAGTGAAGGTTTTAGACGAACAGTTATTGGTGACTGCAATCCAGAATTAGAGAATCCACAAATCATGAGCTGATTGTAAAATATCTTGCCTGAAAGTCAAAGTGAGTAATGAGCCTTAGGGCTTGTTCAGATGTGAGGAGGGAAACGACAGGGGGGTTTTAAGTGCAGTTTTGTGTACAAAATGAATAGCAGTGATGCAACGAAGGACTGTGCTTAATGTAAAGTCCCCAGTTTTCCGTTTTCTAAAATGCAAATTCCATGTTCTTAGGTGTTCTAAACTTCAAATTCCGTGTTCTTCGGTGACATGTACAAAACATATGACAAACCAATTGTACATGGTAAAAATCTTTTAAAAAAACGAACAAACAAACGTAATTTACGCTAACATGTACGCACTGCAATATACATGCAGACGCAACTGAAGCTTCGTGAACACACACGCTAAACTCTGATGGAACAGGTTTGCTCCAGATTTTCCGCTGATGCAGAGTTTTGGTTTTCTTGGATTTCGCTTGTTTTTTAAGTTTTTCTCTTTATTTTACGTAATTCATGTTTGTTTTTTTTTGCTTAGAAAAAAGCGTTTTCCATGAAATTCTGTGAATTCCGTGTTCTTCCCAAATTCTGTGAATTTTTTGCATTTTCCGTATTGCGGAAAACTGGGGACTTTAGCTTAATGCCATGATCTCATAAGAACCCCCCTCGGGTTTCCCTCTTCATATTTGAATAGGCCTTTAAGGTGTATGGGCTATTACATACATACATATTGAGGGTTTAGTGCAACAAATGGCTGCGCTGTGTTTTTGGCCATTTTGAGAAAACTTGCAATGAAGTTATGTTGTAAACACTGGTTTAATGCAGATGGCCATACCTATTTCTGGTGATACCCTGCTGGAGCAAAGTTTGCTGTAAAAACCAGTACTACCAATGGGTTCCCAGTCTCTTATGGATCATTTTGATATCAAAACTACATTTTGACCCCAAAATGCAGATAGCCCTTTGTTGCACTAAACCCTTGATATACATGTACATGTACAGTATTTCTATTAAAGCTAGAACAGGATTTCAATTGCTTATGAATCTGCACCCGTGTATTTTAGAAATCTGGACAGTGACTGACATTATGCAATGACAAGTTGTTTTGAAAGTAGTAATTCCTATATTATGGATTTATCAACGTAGCAAAATCATTTAGCACATTATTCATAGTTATAACATTTGTTGTACAAATTCCCTTTTTGTTCCTTAGATTTCAACAAAATTGATTTCCGAAGCCTTAACCCCTAGTTGTAATAGTACGTCACTTGATTGGAATTTATACAATGTACAATTTGTGCCAGAAATGTCAATTACTTTTGTAAAACTAGAAACATTTGCATACCAGTACATGAAACCAGTCTGTGACAAATTAACAAATTTAACAAATTTAACAACTTGTGCAGATTTGCAATTTTTTTCTTTTCCTCTCTCTCTCTCTCTCATCTCTCTCATCTCTTTCTTTCTCTCTCTCTCTCTCTCTCACTCTCATCTCTCTCATCTCTCTCTTTCTCTCTCTCTCTCGCTCTCTCTATGAATGTAAAACATATGCAGAGGATTGGTTGCGTTATTGAATGGAATAATCTGCTCCAACACAAAATATTTTGGAAAAAAAAGTTTCTTTAAAAAGAAGGGATATCTACTTTGCGGAAAAACACATTAAGTGAGCTCACAGATTTTTTGGATTGGTTGCGTTATTGATTGGAATAATCTGCTCCAACACAAAATATTTTGGAAAAAAAAACTTTTTTTAAAAAGAAGGGATATCTACGTTGCGGAAAAACACATTAAGTGAGCTCACAGATTTTTGGGTAACTCCCATGTTATGCTTACCGAGTATAATTCAGGAAAAACTCCTTTTCATTCCTCTTATTTTTGGTCAGTGATATGCCAAGTCTGCCATTTCTGAAAACAATTTTCTTACGTTGTTTCATGTACATTTCGTGTTATTGCTGTTGTTGGTGGATATGGAATTTAAGAAATTTTTTTTGCGAGGCATGTGTCAATAGAAACCCTATTTTCCATTTTGAAATTCGCTACATGAATTGTTACACTTCTAACACAGTGGTTGGCATTTATATATTTTATACTTTGCAAATAAGTATGTATATACACATTTATTATTTTTTACAATAAAAGAGACAATGACACTATTCTGTGATTTTGCAATGCTTTATCATCTATTTTAATAACTCAGCATTGGATTTTGTCATTTTTAACAAAACACATGAAACATATGACGTTATGAACGACAATGTAATACTAATTCTCTTTTTTGTATTACAATGAACTTGTGACAAGAAACAATTTTATCAACATAGAAAAAACAGACACTTATAATGCATAAATTACATGAGAAAACAATTTTTTTCTTTTTTTTTCAAACAAGGTATATACAGTGTTTATATATTTACAATGTGAAGCTGACACATTCAACTTTTTCTCTCAAAAAAATTATCAAACAGAATCATTTCTTCACTTGGCAATACCATTTTTGTATCTTATATGAAAAGTGCCACAAATACAAAAAAATTATCAGCAGCTTTGACAAGTTTCGTGCTCATTTGGGACTCTGCTTTGTTCCACAAACAAGACAACAGTCAATACCACAGAATACATGTACTAACATTAATGATAATTAGAGAAATCATACTGGCAGAGTAAACCCTAAAGGTCCATTTGATATCTAGTGGCAACCCCCTCCCCCCGTTTTTTTGTAACTGCACCTCTTCTGAGAATGAGATGCACATTAATGTGTCAATCATAGTTCACCCTAAAACAAGAGTTTTGCCAAAAGTTGGGCAGACAAACTTGTGACATCATGTTAATCAGAATTTGATTGGTCCACACCTTTTTGCTGCAAGGACTGGGAATACATGTAATCATCGAAGAATAAGATGCATATAATCTTGTCAAAGGACAATACTTATTTACATTCAGAGTACCGGTACGAATACGAAAGTACCCTAAACACATACATGGATTCCGCATTACACCAACAATTACAAACACTGTGGCAAAGGTCGTATCAGACTTGTCCTTTGATTGACCTCAGTTTTACTTTAGAATTGTTGCAGCTTTCATTTCAAGAAATTTAGAGCTAACCCATTACATGTTTATAATTCAGTTAAGGGGGGGGGGGGGAGACCACTGGTATGTAATAATATTTCATCTCATTTATTCAATCTGCACTTTTACATAAGTAAACAACAATAACATGGTAACAGTTCTTTTTTTCAAATGTGCTGTTCAGGCATAGAACTACAAACATGGAAAAACCACCAGGGGGGGGGGGGGGAGAGATCCTATTAAATACACAGAATATCAGCATATCCAAGGTATTTGTGCATCATTTAGTGTCCAATATGTTAACAAGTATAAAGATATTTTTATAAATGGCCTAATAATTGGCACCGTCTGTGCTCCATCATGGCTTGCAAATTTAATATGATTACTGACAAGCTAGCACCCTAGATGTGGTCAGTAACATACATACATGTATATAGGACAAAATATATTGGACTTGCCTTTTCAGAAACAACAAATGAGGATAATATGGAGAAAAGGTATGCAAATTCTAGCACATGACAATATGAAATACAGATATAATAATCTATATCTTGTTTGTCAATATTCATGAAATACCTGTAGACCTTTTATCTCTTTCAATAAACATTTCTTTGTGGTGATAAGTTGCTGTTCCTACATCAAAACAAGCAAAAGTACACATGACTTTGAATC
This sequence comes from Echinometra lucunter, assembly GCA_029962745.1. NCBI lineage: Eukaryota > Metazoa > Echinodermata > Echinoidea > Camarodonta > Echinometridae > Echinometra > Echinometra lucunter. Next base: position 15,837,996 of record CM057155.1, on the reverse strand, counting down.
TGTAAAAATTGTAGCAGTTCTTGGAAGCCCCATCCCACACCTCCAGTTTGAATCACCCTAAAAATCTGTTCTCGTAAAAGTCTAATATGAAACACGATTATTACCATCAACATAATGAAATGAATTTATAAGTTACAAACGGCTGTAGATAATTATCCTTTCCTCCCAATAAAACTTTTTGGTCTGATTAATCACATCCTCTCTTTCTAAAGACTAGAACTTTCAAAAAATAAAGAAGAAAAAATAAGTGACATAAGAACCTGTCAACATACACTGAGATGGATGTGATATGCCAGGAAATGTTAAACATATCAAAATTCAAACTGCCACAAAGAAAGCATTAGTATACAACTCTGATATGGATGTGCAAATGTCATCTCAATAAGAGAAACATAACCTTTCCAAAATTATGATTGCTCATCACAATGGTTTTAAAAAATATATCTTTGGTGTTGATACTCTCAAATGAAAAGAGAATCCCAAATGGAGAACGGCTCAGTTACTATCAAAGCATATTTTACTACCAGCATGCTTCCTGTCAGCTCTATTAATCATTAACATAATGCCAGATAATAAAACTTGGAAGAAATATTTTCTTTCCCCCGCCCCCCCCCCCCCCCCTCCCCAAATGTGTAATATTGGAGTATACTTCGACTGCCTGTTTGGTTGAAATCACAATGGAAGCTCATTCAAATGATCACTATGTCACTGCAATGTTGATAGTCCACATACATCTACAAGGAATAGTCATTTAATTTCAGTAATTCAGGCATTTTTTTTCCCTTTAATTAATTCTAAAACCTTAGCTATAAGTTCAGGGGAAAGGGACACGTAAGAATTGGAAAAGAATCTGTTAAAGATTAATCAACATTATTATATGGACAATGGATTCTAATACATATACATGTATCATTATTCATTATTCAACTACTGGTTTTTTTTTTCCCCACAAGATGGTAATTACCACATTTCATCCGGCATAAAGGCCACTCTTTTTTCACCCAAAATGAGGTCGCAAAGTTAGGGGTGCAGCCTTTATGGCGATGCAGCATTTACGCCTGAAAATACGGTAGCAACAATACAGAGAGTATACTTAGAAAATCTGCATAGATATTAGTTGTTTGTAACAAAACGTCCAGTGAGGTCTCAAAAATAATGCCTTCTGGGAAGCAATGAGGAAATGTTATGTTCTATGCAAGGATTACTGGCGACCAAGTCCAGTTCACACATAAATTCAATTTTATGGATGCTTTCTTCTCCCAGTGCCTTAAGAGTAACCACTGCATTCACCTGCTAATTGTACAGGGAATAGTCCTGTTTACTAATTCAATGCATACTTGTTGAACAATAGTTTCCCTAGACAAAAAAAAAAAAAGCTTGCCAGAGGCTTGCCTGACATAGTAACAACTACTGTATGCAAACTGGATTCTATCTATTCAGATGCTACTATGCAAAACAGGTGAACTGAACATTTGGTAACCAAGGGTTCTACTTCTAGAGGGAAACATGCACAAATTTGAATACACCAGTGAACAGGTCTATTGCATTTTTCAATGGTCAAGATAGCAGGTTGCATACCACTCATGTTGCTATTCCAGGAAAGTCTCAGGCATGCTTTATGAGTTATTAGAAATAATTGCTATCATAGCATGAAATTTGAATGTGAACTGGTGTATTCAGAATGCACACATGTATGTATGACTGATAAAAGCAACTATCTGAAATTATATGTGACTTGATGACAATAAAACGACATGTTCATGATGACATTTCAAACATATGATTAATTCACCAGGCCTCACATTTTCACAATGTATTCATATTGTATTCAAATTCATAAGTATTCCACAAATAGATTGCTCTTGTAGCAAAAAGAGCTGAAATGATCTGATGCTAAATCGTTAACTAAGCTGAGCAAAGATTTGAGTACTCCAGGGAATGTATATCATAAACAGAGATGTTGTATGAATTGTACATCTTTTTTTTTTTTCATAAATAATACTTATAAAACACATGTTTTACAAGACTGGCAATGTCCCAGATAAACAATGGTTCACCATGTAATGTACTTCATCTGTCGCATGAATGTAAGGAAGGGAAAATGAAACTTAAAAATGAACTGTTTTTGTGCACCATTAACCCCCACTTCTATTCACATCCACCACCCCCCGATTTGTTTTGTTTTGTTGTTTTTTGTCATTTTGTCATTATGTGACAGAAGGGGGGGGGGGGGAGGGCTTATGCCCCTATATCCCCATACCTACACCACAAACTTTCAATGCTTTTAACATACAACTTCTACTCCATATTGCATGTACGTAAAAATGCTACAATGGAGGCTTGAAGGCTGCCATAAATAACAAGTCTGGTATTGGAAACTACATGCTCACCCCAAATCACCTTGTGGAAGGGAACACGTTTTAACACGTACCTGATGCAGCCCCTTCAATTCATCTCCATGTGCAAGAATTATGACTCACTTGTTGACACATAGGGTTTGCTAAATGCTACTAGCCTCATTTCCAACATTTCCAATTTATGCTTTATAAGATTTTATACTTGATCCTTATGTTGGCCAATCATCCCAAATGATCATTTATCTGTAGTTTGGGAGACGCGTCCACACACATGCTCATGAATTACGCGATCTTAGTGAATTGCATAATTCATGAGCACCTGCGCATTGGCTTTCGCAGATTAAGAATTAATCTGAAGATGTGTGGACGTGGCTCCTTTTGACCCGAGTTTCCCAAAACACAGAATGGCATGGAATTTGATTTAAACAGAATGGTACTTGGATTACTAGCACACGCTAGAATAATTTTCAATCTTCTTCTTCTTATCGGATCACAACGCCTCAACAGGTACAGGTACATAATTTTCAATTTGAAAGATTAACATCCCTCTGAATGGTTATTACTAAGCCAGCTTGAAGTACTAGACTACTACTTCTTAATACAAAGAGGATAGTGCTTGAGACACAGTCTCAAGTCTACCATATCTGCCATATAAAGAGGAGCAAAAAAAAAAAAAAGACCCTTAATCAGACCAACAGTTAGGTTTCATAAATAAACATAAGTAGCAAGGCTCAACCCTCAAGACACATTGGCCCTAAAGTTTAAGTCCTCCACCCCCCCCCCCCCCCTCCTCAACATTTAAACAATTTAAAATGGGAGGCTCATACACACAAACCCTGAAAAATTCCATCCAGACCCCTTAAAGGCATTGGCTAACTTTGTGAGTAGCTGATTTAAAAAATTCTCAAACTAAGATGAAACATGTGTATGAGTACTTATATTTGTACTCAAAAACCCTGAAACCAACCATAATTTGGAATGAAAAAGTGTAAGTTAGACGCAAACGGCGATTTTATTATCCTTCGTCTCACGAGACAATCACTAAGAGGACCACTTTGCTTGAATTTGAAAATGCCGTTATGTGCCTCCCGCCGCGTGATACGCGAATACACACAGTACGGTACGGTGAGTCATACGCGCATGCGCACTCCTTATGTCTATTCTGTGCAACCGACCGTCGTATATTTTTCAAACATTGTTTCACATTTTTAAAATTTAAAATTACTTCTTGTGGATATTATACTTTGAAACTTTCAGACTGGTATTTTTACACTATAACCCTTATGTTTATCCCATTTTCAAGTTAACAAAACAAGATTTTTTTAAAATCATAACAATGTTAACCAATGCCTTTAAGATAATATTCAGGTATCTTAGCGAAACAGAGTTGTGTGAAAGTACACGTAAAGAGCGCAAAATGCATATTGTTGTCTGTCATGTCTGCATTACCGTAAGCTTCTTTTTGCACCTCTCCATGTCGCTTTTCTACCTTAATATAATGCCCTGCTTGCAGAACTTTGTCCAGACATCTGAATGCAAGACTAGTTGTAAGCTATCACAAGGGAGACCACATTTGCAATCTAGCAAGCTATAAACACATTCTTCCTGGCTCTTTCCATAAATAATGCATCCTATACTGAGAATATGGCTTGAAATTTGTCGGGTTTTTTTTGTTTTCAACTCGTGTAAATGCTGCATCTTTTGCTTGCTAATGGAGTAACTCATGGGATTTTAAATGTACAGTATTCTCAAAATACAGATGGCATTTAATTACTGGTGCATCGAGCATTTCTTCAAGGTCTGAAATGGCAGTGTTACTTTTGAGCAAAGTATTTTTTAATAATCACTCAATTTCAGCAAACAAGATATAATTGATTCATGATAAAAATTACTTGAATCCAACAAGACTACATAACTCTTCTAATACAACTGGGAATTTACATCGTACTGGTACATGTACATATATATATGCTTCTTTTTTAATCACTGTTTAAACTTTACAAGCCCCGAAAAAATATCAAACTGAAAGTTTAAAATTAATTTCATAGCAAAATGGTAGTGCATTAACTCTTGTAATGTCTTAAAGAGAGGCTTGAGTTCTAGAAGAGGTGAAAGATAATTTGTGCGCTTTTTTAGTCCTTTTATGCCATGCAGAAGATCATATACTTCATACTAGAAATTCATCATGAAAAGGATTACTCTTCAAATGCCCTCACATTAAAAACATGACATGAAATGTCTTGAAAGTTTGGCATGAAAATGTGCGTGTAGTCCCTTAAACCCATTTCTGTGTGCGGTGCATGTGCTTTTAAACAAGACTGAATTGATTTCTTATTGTTGCGATACTCCAAAACTTCCAAGTTATACACCAATTTTTATTTACTACTTAATCAACATTTCCCAATTGCTTTGAAGCAGTTTCTTCCACACTGTTACTGCATGACCAGGGGAGTGTTTCATGAAGCGTCTTGTCAGTGATTTTCACTAACAGCTGTTATAAGCTACTGAAATCCTTGCATCTAATTGGCTGAGAGCAAATTTGTCAGTGAAAATCACAAGACACTTCATGAAACGCTCCCCAGAACTCAAGTTTATCTTTGAATAATCTCATGAGGGTACTTCACATAATGCTGAACAGTAATAGCATAACAAGTGGATATCATCACCATGCAAAGGTTAAACTTAAATTACACAGCATTATGACAGTAGTGTGTACAAAGTGGTAGCAGATCCTGAATCTTATTCTCCAAATATTATTTTTTTAAAAAAATTACATCTTAACCCAGTGAACTAAGATAACTCAGGCTAGGGTCTATGGTAAATGCTTATATACTGAAATTAAATCAAGCTCAATGGGTTAAACTAGTCACTGAAGAAAATTGTGATGTACAGTGTATCATCATTTACCCCTTCTGTGTCAAGTTTTTCAACAAATAGCTTTGTAAAAAAAAAAAAAAAAAAAGATCTTTAGATAAGACTTCCACTGCTTTGCTTTGTTGCTAGTGGGCAAAAATACATCATATGGGAGCAAAATTTACAAGAAAGCGATCTGTTTCTCTTTCAGTAAGAATATAACAATGAATGTATGTAGTCATTCTTGGTTCATACACATTGTGCAACACTTCAATTTTTGGATAGGATTTAATAATCATAGCACAGAATGGGTTAAAATTAAATTATTGTTCAAGGTCCCGTAAGGTGCAGAATTATGTGTAACTGGTCACATTTTGAGATGAAGTAGACCTTATTTTTTGCCCATTTATTTTAAGATGAATCACAACTCATGTTACTACATAAGTACATGTACATTTTCTTCAATATCACTAAAACCAAGTTCACATAAAGGCTGAAAAAAATGAAAATATGACAGCAGATTAGTGCGATGCTCAGCTTCAAATGCCCAAGATGATCACAACAACAATAAACAAAAAATACAAATAGTGTATCCTACAGGCTCGTGCCGTTCACAAAATGACTTTTACAGATACATATCTCGATAGTTTCACAGAAAGAAAACAAAAAGAAATAGACACAATGATGACGACTCGGACTGTGAGTAAATACTCTAAAACAAAATGCATCTCTATTGTACTGTCCAATGATTCAAGAAGCTTCAAGGAGGATATTAGGTTTCACCGCGCAACTTGACTCTCTTGTCCTGGAAATATGAAAAATGAGAAGATAAAGAAAAATTACATTGCTTGCATGATAGTTCATTTCCTCTTTATATTTCTTTTTTTCACATTTCTCTTTCTCTCTCTCTTCTGCCCCTCTCTCTCTCCCTTTCTCTCTGCCTCTCTCTGCCTCTGCCTCTCTCTCCCCCCCCCCCCCTCTCTCTCTCTCTCTCTCTACATGGAGGATGCCATGTCATCTTCTTTCTCCCCACTAAAATGTGAAATCTTACAGGTACCAATCAACATTACCAATTAGTTAATTGTATAATATCCCTGCATCTTAAAGGGTAAGTCCACCCTAGAAGTTTCACTGTTTCAATAAAAGGAAATTAATTTGAACAGCATTTTAAAAAAGAAATGAGCAAAATCAGTCAAAGAATAAGAAAATTACATTCATTTACATTTTCTAGTAAATTACTCTCGACTCTGCAAATTGGCAACAGTGATGACATCATATACGAGCAGCTCTCCATTCACTTTGTACATGAAATTTCACATTTTCTCAATTTTCTTGGAAGTTACACATTTTCTCACCCCATAGTCAAAGTATAATATGTAAAAAGCAATTCTTCTGAACATACATTGAGTATGGGGGTTAGAAAATGTGTAACTTCCAAGAAAATTGAGAAAATGTGAAATTTCATGTACAAAGTGAATGGAGAGCTGCTCGCATATGATGTCATCACTGTTGCCAATTTGCAGAGCCAAGAGCAATTTAGTAGAAAATGTAAATGAGTGCAATTTTCTTATTCTTTGACCGATATTGCTCATTTCTTTTTTTAAAATGCTGTTCAAATTTATCTCCTTTTATTGAAACAGTGAAACTTCTAGGGTGGACTTACCCTTTAACTCTATTGTCTGGGAAATGACAATAAAGAAACAAGATAGGAAAAACAAAAAATTGAGGATATCTTTCTAACTTCTTTTCCCCACTAAATTGTGAAATCTTAAATCATCATCATACAAGAGAAGTGTTTAGAGAATGAGAAACAGATGTGAAGATGAGTGAGATAAAAAGAAAGATAGAACCTGAAATCAACTGCGGCACAGAAAATTTAATAACATATAGATACAATCAGAAAATAGCAAAATGAAAAAATTGGCAAAGAGATGGAGACAGCATAAGATGGCCCCCCCCCCCCAAAAAAAAAATAATCCCAAAACAAAAGTATGGTAATTAGTCTTAGGAAAATACCAAAATATGAGCATGCATGATCATTGAAATATATTACTCCATTGGGGTTCATAAAAGGGAAAAATTAATCATTTAGAATAGGGCATACATCTACACAGCTAAATATATCAGGATCCAATTTGAAGCAGTCGTAAAAAGGCCATATTTCTTAATAACAATAGTCTGTTTTAAACTATTGCACTGTTCATTTGTAATACGCTCATTTTGACATGATAATCTTTTTTGCAATATCTGAAATTAGATGCACTTGTCAAGCAGAACAGATATAATTATGGAAATATCCTGTTGCACAAAATGAAACATGTATTCACTTGACAGAGATAATTATCCTAGCAATGAATATAATGAAGTGGTAGTAGATATCATCCATTTCATCAAGGGCTTTCTGACTACTGTTCTATTGGATGCATGATTGTGATGATGAGCCTATGAAAAGAGCATGGGATCTGGAAGTGGATGACATGAGGGGGTGGGGAAGACCAAGAACTACGTGGAAAGAAATGGTGAGGAGGGAAAGCGGGAAGGTATGGGTTAACCCATTCGTGACAGGAATTATTTTAAAGCCTGATTTGATCAGCTTTTATTCTTCAAATTGGCAACACCAACATTCTTTCTTTTAATGCTACATTTTTCTTATTAAATGTCATGTATCTGAAATAAATATAAATTGACAGAAAGTATGATGAGAAGTCAAAAAGTTGCCAATCTGCAGGGAAAAACTGTGATTTTAAACTTTCCATCGCATTGCCAATTTAAGGATTTTTATGCTTATTTTCCTTTGAAAATTTTTCAGCATCAAACAACAAATATTGATGCAACCAAAATGGGCACAGTAAGTGTAGAATTTGTTGCTCTCTCTGCTCATGTATTTGGTATTATTTTTAAGGCTCTGCATCAAAAGTTATTAGACCAAACCACAAAATGTGGACCCTCTGTCACAAATGGGTTAAAGAGGAGGATGCTAAAGATAAGAGCAAGTGGAGGGAGGGAGTGCTTTCACTGCGCAAGGGGTCAGTGACCCCTTGGAAGAGGCTGTGTGTAATAAATGATGATGATGATATCAAACGGTTGAATTGGTACTCTCTGTACTGGTGAACAAGGGTAGGTAACAATTGTGATATTCAATATCATGTTTTCATGATGGAATCAACAAGGCATGGTAATACATGTATTCAATTTGCACTGCATTCTATGATGTTCTTCTTTGATGAGTCACATTTGGGTACTATAATACAACCACCAAGATATCAGACAGTGCAATTGTAAGCATAACCCAGACTTTTAAGGTTAAGGTCATGTTTTACAGAATATGAAGTTGCCTTAGTGCATCTCTAATGTATCACCCCATGGCATTTTTTTTTTAAATTTCATTTGAATCCTGTCAAACTGCCAAGGACCACACAACAGTCTTGTTATTGTCTCCATTTGAAGAAAAATCCCTTGATATTCACAATTGAGCAAAACACCCATAACATCCCCTTTTTTTCTTATACATACTTTCAACAATTCCAAGTGGCTTGGTTTTTTCTTTTCTTGTTGTTTTGTTTTGCTTTGGGGTTTTTTTTTTTTTTTTTTTGGGGGGGGGGGGTTTGGGGAGGGGTGGCAGCGAGTTTGTTCTACTGTGAAAAATTCACTAAAAATATGGAGATCAACAATAAATATACATGTAAAAACCCTCTAACCTTAACCTTCACTAAACTCATGATTGCTTTCAGAAAAGGGAAAAAACCAGATGAATGGACAAAAAGGAGAAATATTTACCTTATGCTTGGGACAAGTCATGGAGTAGTTATCTTGATGCAGTAGACACTCTGCAAAAAAAAAAAAAGAATGAAAGAAAAGAGGAAGAATACACCATGAGCTTGCAAACTGAATGCAGATCTAAAGAAAGAGAAAGAGCTCTTAGCATCATCAGTAATGTTTACCATCTGTACAACATTTATATAAACAAATTTCCCAAAGGAGACACTTTGCACAAATCTCTAAATCAGTGAATAAGAGCCAAGTTTCACAATTATTCTGAAGATATGCCTAACTGCATATTAGATATTCAAAACAAAGATCATACACACACCAGCAGAATGACTATACAGATGGGCCATCGTTGAATCGAGTCATCATTTTTGGCCCTCATAATAACCCTGTCACTTGGGATTCATTAACACACGCAGTTTCGCAGCTGCGTCCTTGTAAGGCGGTCTACTGCATTAGGTCTGAAAGGGGCTTTCACATCAGAACTCTTACCTGACTCAATAGCACACAGGTAGTGGTAGACTTGTTTGCATCCTTTGTACAAGCAACCGATCGACGCCCCAGTGTCCCGACACAGGCTGCATTTCTGGAGAAAAAAACAACCATTGGAATGTTATCTAGTTTCCTCATGACTACAAGTCAAAATCTTCCATTGCGCTCACGCCATTTCACTTTTACCTCATATTCAACAAAAATAATGTTTGTGTTCAAAAGTCAATGTGATGAATCAGATCACCTACCCAGAGTTATTTTTCTATAAAAGCATGATTCATGATTTAACATGTTCACTTTCAGTTCTACCAGAGGGAATTTACGAAGAAAATATATTTTTTCCAAATATCACAAATTACACACTGTAACAAAAACATGCCATCCTTCAAACATTAAACATGAAAGTCTGGTCACATATCATGAATGATAATGTCAACTGTAACATCAGCCTAAATGAACATAAGGTATATTGGATTGATGTTACTCATTGACCTATGCACACCAGCCTTCATCCGCATTTCTAAAATCAAGAATCTTTTCTACAATTGACTTTGTAATTCGTCAGCACAAAAACCGCATAAAAAGATGCGAAAGTCATTATCTCCTAAATCCAAGAAAGAAGAAAATTTGCCGTAAAATGCTTCATTATTTCTTTAAAAGGAAGATTACAGTAACTCCAACAACAGAGGAGGAGGAACTTTAAGATGCAACATACTTGTTTAGGGATTTTCTGTTACTATTAATTTAGGGGCGTTTTTGCGCTGACAGACGAGTTATTCTTATAGTTGTCGTGATAAGAGGGCAAACCCAAGCTTTTTTGTCCTAAACATGACCGATTCCATCTCAGATTTCATTGTAGCTAATAACTTCACTAAATTAATAGCCTAACTAGAGTTAATTTGACAAAATATGAAGAGAAACAACACATTTGATTACAATTTCAGATCAGAAATCCACAGCACTTTGGAACAAAGGGGACAACAGAGTTCTAAATAACTTGGACTTGCCCCAGAACATGTTCAAGGTTTTGAACAAGTAGTACCTTGTTTTCAGCTTCCCTGGCAGCTTCATGAATACCATAGAGTGTCCCCTGAAGAAATATCACACCTTGTGACCAGACTGCACATTCCTCGTGGACCCACAGCTCCGGATATTCGCTCTCACTTTCACTCTTCTTCCTCTTCACTGATTTCCTACCCGTCGTTAAGGACATCTCTTCCAGGTACGTCTTGATCTGCCTCCACTTTCGAGTTTTTGAGAGGTCAGCCTGCTTTGCCATCAAGGACTTTCCCCTCTGGCTTCTCCCATCCTGTACTGACCCTTTCCGTGATGTTCCTGCACTTTGCCGTCCACCTTTGGAGCTGCGGCGCGACTGCTTCGGGTCACTACTTTGATGTCTGTCACTCTTTGACATACTGTCTCTCTTGGAGCAGGGTACATCACATCCTGGAGGATAGTACGGTCCATAGAGGTCACCAAGGATTCCAAAGTTTGGGGGATTGCCACACAACGTACATACCCACAGTCCTGTAGGACTCGGGCACTCCGAAGCTAGAACAGCTGCTTGTCCAACATTTCCAGAAACAACTATGTTTTGTCTCTTTGTGTGTTTCATAACCTTCTGCTTCTTCTTCCCACCTTTGACAGTTTCCTCTTCTGCATCAGGTGAATTGATAAATTTGCTTGACACAACACTCTCAATGCTCTCACCTTGTAATCTAAGGAGAGGCCCTCGAACTGCAGGCGCACTGGCCTCTAACCTTCCTTTGACAGAACCCCCAGTTTTCCCTTGCTTAGCTTTAATCTGATCTTCCTCCTCCCCTCCATCCAGTACAAGTTTCTTTTTCCTGACATATTTTCTCTTTGGCTTTGGCTCATCCCCTTCTTGTCTATTCTTACTACCTGGAGGCCTTCCTCTCCTTTTCTTCAAGGGGAGAGAATCATTGCCAGTACTACTTCCACTTTCCTCAGGGCTACTCCTCTTACTGTTAGGAGTAGTCATGGGATCATTATCACTTGGAGGTGGTGTCTTTGGGATCTGTTTTTCATTTTCATTATTTTTGGAGGAAGTGGAAGCCACATCTTTACCTGGATTGCTAACGGGGGAATGCTTGGACGATGCAGCTTCTTCACTCTGGCACTTGTTTTCTGGTAACGACTCTTCTGATGACTCTTTCTTTTCTACAACTTCTTCTTTAAACATTTTGGATTCTTTGGTTTGATCAGAGTTTTGAGGTTTAGATTGCTTGGACAAAGGTGGTTTGAAAGGGGAATTATTTACATCATTTGTACTGTTAGTAGAGTCTACACTGCCTTGTTTTGTGACACCATTTTTTCCATTTGACTTGCCATTAATCTTTCCACCATACGTTTTGGTTACTCTTTTTAGAGCAGTTACTGCTTCAAGGTCTTTTTCATCTGATAATCCACTTTCTGATTTTGTCTTTTCATCGCTTTTGTCCTCTGAATCTACTAATCCATTTGAAAGTCCATCTTTGTCTTCATCAGTATTCTTATCGCAAGTTCCATTGCTTTTAGGAGTTCTTTTTGTCTTTGAGCAATCTGCGTTATGATTGGAGGAATCAGATTGGATCGCTTCCCCAGGTGAACCATTTTCAATGACTGGAAGGTTCTTGTCAGAAACAATTTCGTCCAAAGTTTCCTTGACTTTTGAATCACTAAGCACTGCTACCATTTCCTCTAATCGAGGCAAGTGCCCAGGATCTGACATCTTTCTTTGTCCACTATGGTTCCGAGATCTTTCACTGTTTGGCCGCTCACCAGGGTTCCACTGATCTGTGGAAGGTTTTGTGTGTACAAGTTCTACATATTGTCCTCTACTGTCTGTCTGGTCAACAGGCCGAACCTTCGGGGAAGGCAGTGGGTATAACTGCTGCTGGCCAGGGGGTTGCGGGTATGGACGGTGTATGCCAGCAGATCCTGGGGATTTGGATCTGCCGTGGGACATCGCTGGCAAGTGATCAAGGGAATTTCCTGGAAGTGTTGGAACACTCTGGGCACGGGAAGCTGTGGGTGACATCTGAGAAACAAATGGTACAGGAGAACTAGCTGGCAGACTCTTTGGACTATGGAGGGTACCTCCAGGACGCATACTGCTTGGAGAAGCTAAAGGTGGAGAGGCATGATTGAGGTGATTGTGCGGTGATGTAGGTGACGTGGGGAAGCCAAATGGGGTTGAGCGATTCCCTGGAGATGTCTGACTGTGAGGATACATTCCAGGCCCATGCATCATGATTGGAGAGGGTACTGTTGGACCCGCACTGGCAGATCTTGGGTATGGGTGCCCATGTCCATTAGGACTCCCCAAAGGGCTTGACCCAGGCATCTGTCTCTGGTAAGGACTAGACATTCCTCCAGAGGGATAGTTCGTACCTGGAGGTGAAAACCCACTGTTTAAAGGAGATGAAGAATGTCCATGAGGAAAGTAGTTGTGTGAACCTGGCCCACCTGGCCCTGTGGCATATTGACTGGCATACCCAGATAATGTCTGTGAGGCTGGGCCAAAGTTGTTGGACGGTACTCTTTGCTGATCCCCAGCAGGTGGCATGCTGGGGATTCCTTGTTGGGGGTAATTGCTGGCCGAGTTCTGGTTGGGCAAATCAAAGTCCTCAGTCAGGGCCCGCATCATAGGACCCATCTTGGACTGGTCCATATTGTTCACTGGGTAGGATGGATCTTGCGGCGGTTGTGGTTGCTGCTGTGGTGGCATGCAAGCCGAGGACCCTTGGTTGTGGTGGTAGAAGTAATCGTTCTGCTGTTCCATGACTTCTTTTTCTAAACATGTACATGTACTTGTCCTCAGAGCCTGTAAAAATAAATGAACAAGAAAGAAAGTTTTTTTAGCTTATTTGAAAATTTATCAGGTTCAAAGATATACCTGTGCAGGGTAAAAAATACATGGCAGCGACGGGCAATTTAGCCTTCTTCGGAGCTCAAATAGCTCCCTAAAATCCTAAAAACCCAATTCTCTGGGCCGACCATTTTCTCCAGAGTCGCCCTTGCCTCAGCCTTGAAAATTAGCAATAAATTCGTGAATCGTGATCTAGGAGCAGCAGAAATAACATCTTTTGAACAACACACACATTAACGCATCATACTGATACTCAATTAAGCATACTCTCAAGAAGAAAGTTTTGATATCAGCAATTCGAATTCAACATACATATAGCTCCCTTGGGCCTAGCAATAGCTCCTGTAAAGTTGCACTCTGGAGGGGGTTTTTTTCAGAGAATAGCTCTCATACAAAAAAAAAAGTATTTTTTTACCCTGTACCTGTATATCATATAAAAGAATCAGATACCTTTCAAAAATAGTGAAATCGTGCAGCATGGCAACTATATTCAAATTTATCAATACATTTGAAGAGAACAGGGGAGCGTTTCATGAAGAGTCTTTGTCAGTGGTTTTCACTAACAAATTTGCTCTCAGCCAATCAGATGCAAGGATTTTCAGTAGCTTATGACACTTGTCAGTGAAAATCACTGACAAAACTCTTCATGAAACGCTCCCCTGATGAACAAGCATTAAAGATAAACTTGAGTTCTGTGGCAATGTGATTATGATGTGAAAGAAATTGTTCAAAAGCAATTAGGAAAGTTAGATTAGTCATAAATGTACATAAAGACAGGTGCCTAGTGTGAGATTTGGGGATTATAGAACTCATAAGAAATTCACTACATTCCCCCCCCCCCCCCCCATACTTGCACTGTACAAAGAAACAAGTATATAGGACTATAAACAATTTGGGTATGAATGTTTAGACTAGCTTTTCAGCAATTTCTGATCATACATGTATTTCATATATGTGGGCATTTGAAGAGCTGCCTTTTCTAGGGGACCCATACTATGTACATATTTTTCCAACATGAAACTGACAAGAAAAGAATGAGAAAGCTCACAAATTAAAGAGTATAAACAAGGAGAAACTAATAACTTTTAAGTTCTAGTTTTTAAAATTTATCGTACCGACTCCAATACATTTATGTACATGTATTGTGTGCTGTTGGTTGTGTCACAAGCATGTCATGTACAAATGTACATGTACTTGTTGTTTTCACCTGATCAATTTGACAGAATAAAACATGGAGCTCTGACGTCACACCGATTTATAGTCTTGCCATTTCTTTGTTTCCCCTATCAATGGTGGACAAGACAAAGAGAAAATGCAAGGCTCTTTTCTATGCTTACAAATAAGCAGTGCCCTAATTTCACTCACCACAATGTGAATTAGATATGAAGCCACTTCCATCCATTATATTTTAGTATACAGTACATGTACCATGCAAGCAACTATTTAAGCCTCTGATGCACAGAAAGGGCAAATGTATTATGCACTGATCTGGAAGTATAGCCTTGTTTCCAGCAAAAATGTTTTATAATCTGGTCTCCCTCTATTTGCAATTTAAGTAAATTCACACAATAAATGTACCAACTCATACATTTCAATAACTCTCATGACTACAAATCTACAACATAAAACTCTGACGATCTTGTCCTTACAAATTTGACAATGCTTGTTGTTTAGATTCTACATTTTAAAAATGATCTCAAGTTAATACATGTAGTTATTTTCTGGTAGCCTAAACGGAAATCACTTTTGTCTGTGAACCAGGCTAGAAGCAGCAAGAATCAGCTCTACTGGATGAGGTCCTGATGACTGATGTGTGTGTTTAGTCTGAAGGTATAGCGATGCAGGGTGCCCCAATCAAAGGAAATGAAAGGACAGTATTAAGTCTTGTACCGTATTGAGTGATGTGGATGGGGGCATGGAATCCAAGTGCAATATCACTGCCAACAGACAAGCACACATGTTCCAGGACAATGACGGAGAGAAAATATTTGATTATGCTGGATTTTCGTGCTGGATTTCACTTTCATGCAATAATTCAGACTAAAATCTACTGGTCAGTTCTGTTCAGTTCAGAGGGGGGTGGGGGGGGGGGGAGCAGGGTTCTTCCCAAATCTCAAGTTTGTTTACAGAAGTGAGCATTATATAATTCATTTTCATCAATTTGTTTAATGTGCAGTATTTCATAGTTTTTACAGGATGGTGAGGTTAGTTTGCCACCTGCTTTTTTTTTAGTTTTTGGTTTTTGTTGTTGCTATTCTTGATGAAATCACCCTCAGCTCCTCTGTGTGTATGGTTTTTTTTTCTCTCTCTCTCTCTCTCTCTCTTTCTACTGCTGCACTGGGTTTTGAGGAGCAAGGGAAATAGTAACTGATGTTAAAAACAATATAGGCTCTCCAGTACAGAATCATTTTAGCCTAGATTATTAGTGGCATTTAAACAAACTGAAAAAACAACCATATGCTGTAAAAGCAAATAATTCTTGAGAGTGATATTGTGATTGTTTCACATGAGGGAACGGCACAAGCCTTATATTGACAATCACAACAATAGCTTTGCCTTCCTGGTATTGGTTGGTTCTACCCACATATTGGTTTTTATCTACACCTGTAAGATTCCACAAGCAGATGAAGTTTCTCTTGCTATTAGTATAGCAGAATTTGATGGGCCTACTGCATACAATGGTAGTGCATACCATGTCTTGAGGAGTTGCTTTGCGTTTGAAGTGGAAAATAGACAATGAAATAAGATAAAGAGTTATAGAAAAACAACCACGGGTGATCACGAGATATGCCTCCACCTTCCACGCAATTTTTAACTTATGAAAATCTCAACAAAAGCTACATTACCATTACCTCTTCTACCTAAAAATACATTTCACTCATCTTTGACTAAAATCCCTCCCATATAGTATATTACCCAAGTTATCACGAAAGCACAATATATGCAAATAATTTCAAATACTTTTGACCCTATGACCTCTGACCTACAGACCCAAAATTCTAATCAGATCATACCGTTATGCACACATGTAGCACCAAGTCTGGAGTTCATCAATGGTTCTCAAGATACAAGTACAATGTTATTAAACGGGCTAATACCTGATATTGTGGAATCGACCTCAGTAACCTTTGACCTTTGACCTACATACTGTAAAATCTGACCTGCTCTACTTTCTATGTGATGCTTACTAACACCAAGTTTGAATATGTTTTTACTAGTTTTTACAAGGGTTCTGCATATTGTCCAATTTCCACTACATGCACATGTACATCCAGTACACACTACACATTAATTACAGACCTGTGCCATACCTCTTGCAAGACAGGACAAAAATAATGACTCATAACGACACACTCCACTTTGGTTCATGTCAAAGCTGAATTCTGACAGATACTGCATAGATGAGGTTACTGTGCATGACACATAATATTTTACAGCTAATGACGTCTCCACATCTTCATATGACCTCAACCTAACCCCCGGACTATGAATTCTCAATGCAATCTTACTGTCAGATCTGATACTAGTACATGGATCAGACTACAAATAACCTGTCAGATTTTATTCCAGGAAAGCTGGAATAGATTGGTTAGCGTTGCAAATGAACCTCAAATAATGTACATGTAACTGCATACGAAATTATGCATTGTATTTGCTTGAGGGCTACAACATTGTACAGTGTCGGCACTAGGCAGGTAAGCTTATTGTCAGGGCTCCACACTCCTTTTTGGGGAGGAGGTCCAGATTGAAATTCTGTATGTATTGAGCCATGTGTTAAAACTGTTCAATTTTGGGGGTCTGCACAAATATTAGGGGAGGGGGGATCCTATGTTTCAGGCTCTCGGTGCAATTTTGTGTAGAGCCCTGCCTATGTGTATACTGTACACTGATGTTATTCTGCCTCTATCCTTATCACTGTTGCATGCATACATGTACTTAAATCATAAAATATTTTTCACGGTTCAATCTTTTTTAATATATATTTTTTTCACATAACCTGCAAGCCTTCATATACATGTACCCTTGCCTTTTGCATCATAAGTTTGTAATACTGTGGCACACACTTGTTCACAGCTGCATGATACAAAATTTTCCTCTGATATTTCATCCATGTTCAGACGAAGGTGGGGTATTCCCAGAATATTGAAAGGTGAGAGATATAATACAGGATCACCCTACCTAAAATCCTTCCTCGCATTTCTATCATTTCTATTTACATGTAGGTCCCCACGAGAGGGAAATAAAACATATCTCTCAATTTCTAGATTGCTTGCACTCAGACAGGCAGATGATTCGCACAGGAAATCTCTTCACCATGGTGTACATGCTGCAATAGCTGTTAGCGACAAGGTCATATGGAAATCCCAAAGAACTCTAGACTATTCCCTGTTCAGACTACTTGAATTCATCCTCATATTGCTATACAAAAAAAATACAAGTATACTATTAGTAATTAAATTACCATAATCTGAACATTGTACAAAGAAATAGCATACATATTTAAAGAAATGTTGGATAATCAAACAATAACAGTAAAACTCAATGGCTCAAATTCACAGAGGTTTAAACCATGGCTAAGGTTAACACCTCCATAAGCATAATAAATCAAGCATCAAAAAGTGCACATTGGCCATGTGTACACTTAGAGATAAGACATAATTACATTGGACCAGACTCTGTGCGCAAGTAATGTACGCTCACAAATCCAGGAGGGGGTTAACCCACCCCATGGTTTAAACTTCTTTTGTGAATTTGGGCCCATGATGAATAAGCATCCCCTACATGTAGCAGTCTATAGCATTATTATACAAAAATCAGACATTTAAGTAGGCAGGGCTTGTTCACAACAATATGGCCGATTAGCTGTGCTTTTGTATGCTCTAGCGCTGACCTTGACATAACGAGATAAAAAACATGTGAAGTTAGCGGACCTCCTCTCCAAGTCGTGTTTCTTTATACCACACATTTTCACAAATGTGTATTAGGCCAATGTCCCTTCTGCTAGACAACATTTCTATGGGTTTGGTGTAATTTTCCTTTAGTCTGAACAGGTTACATGTGCCTCGAAATGAGTAGCCAACATTTGTAACCTAAGCTATGACAGTCACGGATGTAGGCCTAAATGGATCGCATGTAATCATGCTTTCAATTTCTGAAATTCATGTGCTTTTAACAAAAAGTGAAAGTACATCTGAAATTGCCTCCCAGTCATATTGACTTCAGGGCGCATTCCTTTGTTTTTTTCTTTTTTTATAGAGTTTAGAATATGAAGACTATCCTTTTTCATTTTCTAATTTCAGAAGGGGGCACATGTAGTCTGTAACATGAATCATTATCAAAATATAAATCAATGAAATATACTGGCGTCTGGTGTAATCCCCTATCAAATCAATTAACTTCAAGGTCATGAAGCTGGTGCGGCAACATTCACTTAAAAAAAAAAAAAAAAAAAAATCGGTATTACATATATGTAATCACCGAAATTTCTGTATCTGTGTAATTTATACAGATACACAATCTATCATCTGTTAAAATTTGTCAATCAACGTAAACTAATGACTTGTTTGGACTGTTTTATTTCCATCTAATTATGAATTTAATTATGAATTAAACAAGGCTATCTATTACATCAACAGAGTTCTGTAGTTCTGTTGTTTAATACATGTACACTTGTAAGTTACAAGTATCTGAAAATAAGATATGAATAGAAGTTGTACATACAAATAAAGACTATCAGCCTAGACAATTCCACAAGCAGGCAGTAGACAGAATTCACATTAATAATGTACCGATAAAGCACAATGTTTGCTCATACACCACAGCAATATAACACCACAGAAATGTACATGTAGGAGTAATGTGGCAACTAGCCATATGCTCAGCTTATCCAAATATTCCCAATTATAATTTCACCCAGACGAGATATTTTTGTTTCCCGACACCGTGAGGCCGGACTGCTGAGACAAGAGGGCATGTCTGAGCAGAAACACTTGCAAGTTACAGGGCAATAAATACTCAGTTTCCAACAGATAACATGCACAAGATGATTGGACAATTCTTGGAAATAAAGGACCGCTTCAAGCCAGTGATCAATTAGTTAGTGCCCCAGTTAGTGTATTCATTATTGCATTATATTCAATTATTGTTTTATACTCTTTCTTTTGTTCCTCATTCTTCTTTTGGGGGGAGAAGTTACATGTAAAAGCTCAAAAACTGAAAGGTGAATAAATATCACTTCTAAAAAAATTGAATTCCTTTATTGTTTACCACTAGATTATCTGACTTGCTCATTCTATCTTTGATTTTATGTACATGTAACAAACTACTGGTAACAGCCTAAAATGAACCAAATACATATCAAAATCGAAAATACATATTCATGAAGTATCATAAATGGTTTCTAAACATTTACAATTTGTACATGTACATCCATACTCTCATTAAACCGTTCAGGACAGGAATTAATTTAGCCTAATTAGATTCAGCTCATCCTTTTCACATTGGCAACACTGGTCAGTATATTTCTTTTATTGTCAAATTTTTCATATGAACAGTCATGTACTATCTGAAGAGAAATATGCTGAAAGTTAAGAAGTTGTCAATTTGCATGGAAAAGCAGTGATTTTGAACTTTCCATCACATTGCCAAATTAAGCAATTTAGTGATTAATTCCCTTTGAAAAATTTGGAGCATCAGAGGATAAATAAAATGTGCAGAATTTTTAGCATGAGGCTCTGCAATGAAAGTTATTGGGCTAACGCTTAACCAAAAAATGGAAACTTGTTCATGAATAGGTTAAAACAAATACTGTTTTATAGAAAATAAATGCAGAAACCAGTATAAAGAACATTCTCAAAATTTGTTCAAAAATTTACCTTTAAAAGAATACACAACAGTTACATGTAAAGTTCACTAAATTTCCCCGATATATGCTATTACCACTCATTTTATACATGTACATGTTAATGTTTACTGTTCATTTGAACCTGAAGAACACGCGTAATGAGTTTGACATTATCTTAATGATCCTCCACATATTCCATTGACCTAATATTTGATCTCCATTCCAGAGCTCCAATAACACCACACTGCATAAAAGCACCATCTCAAAGCAAGTCTCTAGTAGGGCAAGCTCAGGTTATAATATCTGACCAGTGATATCACAGACTCTACATGTACAAGATAATTTTATCGAGTTGACAACCATGAATGTACATGTACATTGGATTGGCACTTGAACATCAAACTAATTATGTTACATGTATTAATAATACTCAGTTCATGACAACCGAAATGTCAGGGACTTACCATCGCTGAAATCTGTTTTGATAAGATATTTTTGGTAATCTTCCTGTCTAGTACCCTGGAAATATTATTTTAATCACTTGAATAAAAATATGAATATTAAAAAGATAAAAAAGAGCCTATTTCACCTTATCTTCTTAAAAACAGTCAACTGTGCATAAGTCGAAGTCACGTAAGTCGAATAATCGCCTAAGTCGAAGGTCTGTACTGGGTCCCATTCCTTTATTTTCTATTGTTTTTGACCCCTCATAAGTCGAATTTTCTCGAAGTCGAAGTTTCAGTCCCAAGATATTTGACTTAGACAGAGTTGACTGTATGTAAGTTTGCTGAAAATTATCAAGATTTTAATTTTCAAGATTATAGCTTCTGCTGACCTTGAAATATACATCAATACATAGGCAAAACGAGAATGAATAATTCTGAGGCAAGCCTCTTATATGATTAAGACTTGATTACTCTTGCAGCTGTTTTTATCAAACATAATCCGTATCTGGCCAAGTACCAGAAAGCAGTTATGAAGTAGGAAGTCTATTGACACTGTATCCTTCTGGTTTTCAGCTTAATAGGATGATATTAGGATTACATGGCAGCTGATTGTATAGACATGATGCCTTGATGGGATAGGAAAATAAAAATAACATAAGCTGGCTGGTTGGGGAAATAAGCACTATACATGTACATGTACAGTACATGTACAATGTACCTAGAATTACAGGTGTGGAATAATTGCTAATTAATTTCAATACGCAGGCAATTGAGGCCAGTGTGTTTGTATGTAATTAGGTTGTTAAATATCAATAAATGTGTATCGATGAGATAGGATTACATGTACACATGTATTTATGTCCGGGACCATCCAAAACATGTGCCTCAGGTTCTTACCTGGGTCCGATCAGAATCAGTTCAAAGGCGAAGACGAAGAGCTGATGGCAGAAATTACCGTTTTTAGATCAACTCCTGCTTTTTTAAAAGCAGTGTAACCAGTGATCTTGGTACATGTATGTAAGTGGGCAAGAGCTAACGATTGTCCAGTCTTGAGATAGGCGCTATCAGAAATTATTTAAAGGGAAATTCCACCCGAAAAGTTTCACTGTTTCAATAAAAGGGGATAAATTTGAACAGCATTTTAAAAGAGAAATGAGCAAAATCGGTCAAAGAATAAGAAAATTACACTCATTTACATTTTCTAGTAAATTACTTGTGGCTCTGCAAATTGGCAACACTGATGACATCATATGTGAGCAGCTCTCCATTCACTTTGTACATGAAAATTCACATTTTCTTTGATTCTTGGTACAGGTATACAGGTGTACAAATACAAACCCTGTCGAAACAGAAAAGACCTACATGTAATATATTTTACTTCTTTCATTTTCATTCACACAACGTAATATTGTTGTCTGCATATTGTTTGCTTTCCGGATATGTCTTTTCACACCACTCCCTCTCGCTATAAAGCTACATGTACCCTACATGTACGTACAGCAAATGTTCAGTACTTTATGAACAATACAGCCTGGAACAAGACTATGATCTCAGCTGACCACATTTGCGATGTTTATCCTACCAGGTCACATTCTTCCCACAGCCTACCTCATTGCCCCAAGAAGCATGGATCATGCAGAGAAATGTTCGTAGTCTGAAAGCACAGACCCTTACTGACATTTCACTAGAATACATCTTGAGAGAATCTAGCCCAGCTGCCCATGTGCCTACTGGCTAGATGCCATGGTCAGGAGCAGTTGATGATCCCCACAGAACTCATTTAGTCTCCTATTCAGACCTCTATAACATGTTTGGAATAACCAGCTTTTGTGCCTGCAAAACTAAAATGTTTGTATAACAGCTACATCATACATGTACCTACATGTACATGTACAATGTACATGTACATGTATGATGTAGCGTGTTCTGTGCCTCTACACTACTGTAAAAATGGAGAATTTTCATGCAATTAATTTTTCGCACTCAGCCAAGTTGAATACAATCACACATTTTTAATTTTCAAGGACAGTTAGGATAACTGTATTCATGTGCATAATAAACAAAATATTTTGTGTGGTTTTATTTTCACACAAGTGTCGTGCCCTTCCAAATGGGCGAAAATTTCAACACCGCAAAATATTCCATGTTTACAGTATATTGTAAATATGCAAGATGGAAATCCCTTAATATGATGCACTGAAGTGCCTGATGATCTACTGCAATCCATAGGCCTTGTGTACAGTAGGGCTCTGGGGACTGCCTAAGTTTGGGTCAGCTCAAGGCTTTAATGCGATGAAATTTTGTGAAATGTCAAATAGAGTCTGCGCATGCAGACTACATATATAAAACATGTTCCTCTATCTAGAGTTTACTAAGTCTGCAATGTACACTGTATGGGTGCTGCCTCTTGTGTGACTCAAATCCAGACAATGCATACATGTAGGATACATGTAGATACTACACATGAAAATTCACACATCGTAAATGTACACCTGTTCACATACATGTACATGTACACTGTACATCCCAAAATTTGAGAGCATCGAGCATTTCCATAGTTGTCAATGGTGTTTCAAGTGTACAAACTGCAGAAACGAGTACAGAAGAAGTCCTCAAACAGTTGCCGGGAATAGTTAAGATTCATTTATAGAGGGTACATGTATAGAAAAATAAGTCTGCACTCTTACACAATGTAGATCTACTTCCTTGGATACGAACGGTTATTGTACGTAATTGTGCCTGATATCATGTCCTGTGACTCTTGTCTATTCTTTGATTACAAAGTCCAATGGCTTATTCATCCTAGGAACTACAAAGGTAGCCTTGTACTAAAATATTGAAAATGAAATTGTACGTGTGTTTATTTGTATTTCTCTTTAAATTCGTAATTTAAAATAAATTTAGAATTTTCATCATACACTTCATGTACGTATTAAATCACTTTCATCCAATGAAGATCAAATCTGCTTTTACATAATTATACTTGAAATATTCACCTTATAAATACTATCTTCAAATCGATGTGGTATTTCTGCTGAGTGCCACATTTATGTACACTCTATATGTAGTATTTTCAAGATCATTCTCAAATAAAATGAATTTAACTTCCAATTGTGGTTATTAGGTTTTCACAGACATGCACTAATCAGACACGATTATTTATGTCTGGGACCGACCTTTAACGTCAACACCTGAAAGACGTGACTCGGACTCAAACCTGGGTCCAATGAGAGTCAGTTTGTAGGCAGAGACAAAGAGCTGACAGCGGACATTACTGACAGACCAACTACTGCCACCAAACCTCCACTAACCTTGCTTTTGTATTGAAAAATTAGTCTGAAAACCATGAGGAAACCCTCTCACATTTGCATCTTTTGTCAACCACTCTAGGAATATCTGAAAGTAACCGACCACATGGATTAGTAACCTAGCAACAGAGTTCTCTCCCTGTTGATTTCTGCCCTAAATGCCCTTGGCCAGATTGGAGTGGAGTGCTGGAGAGAAATGAATTTTTCATCAATGGTGAAGGTTGTAAGTCCATTGTGTGCATAGGTGCATTACTATGTGCATCATCGCACTACAATTACTGCTGGTACTCCAACAATTAAAAAGCCGGAAAATGGCATAGCCAGGAGCTTTCATAGATACAAAAAGTGTTTCAATGGTATGCACTTGTATACATATCAGCCAAAAGTAATAATACTGAAGTATCATCAAGTGCTGTGAAAGAAAAAAAAAAAAATTAGCTCTGGAACAAGATGGAAGAAGTCATCCTTGCAAAAAACATCACTTTTCCTACTTAAATCAAGGAAGAGTTCCTACAATATGTATAACAATTTTGGCATAAATGGTGCACATTCATGGGACCTGTTATCATTATATTGTAACAACGTCAACATGACACTGGAAATCCCAATTATTCATAACGTATATTCTCACTGAGGAAGTAGTATTTGAGAAAACAATATTTCTGCATTGAAAAACTGATCATTTGAACAAAAGGAAAGTGCATGAATAAAAGTAATAGAATAAGAAATTATTACAGGCAACACATATCTAGAAAGCAAAGCTTTTAACCAACATTGCCATCAGGAATACTGAAAATACTAATTGAGAAAGAAAAAGATGAATATCTTACCAAAAAACCTCTACATAGATGTGTCACCAGATGAAGTGCATATTCCACATGGTTGCTAATATATCAACAATGCTATAATATAAATTCCATTATTCCATGGCAACGGTGATTCGTTCCTCTCCTTCCCTGCTTGCTTGCTTTCCTACTCGAGAGTCGACTGCCAAACTCTTTCACCGAACGTCCGTTTGTCCAACCGAGATGAGAGACTCTTGACTGAGATGAATTTCTCTCCCCGATGATGAAATTCTTTCTTCTATTTTTGTTTTCTTCTTCTTCTTCTTCTTCTTCTTGCATGTGCTGATTTATGCGAGGTACTCTGAGCTGAACAGGGGCTTTCATTAATCACGCAGACTGCAGCAGGGATAATGCAACATGCGTCCTGCGTGGCTGATTGATGCTAGCATTTCCAAGGGTCAATCATTCCATCCATGCAGGCAGGTTGTTGTCCAAGACGAGGGGCATATGAAAAGACCGATGCAGCTGAGAAGCATACAAGGAGTGGTACCTAGGGGTGAAACAGAAGATGAAAACATGTAATTAGTATTCTTGACTGGTCATAATAGAAACTTTGCAAACATCATTGGTTTTCGGGATAAAAGCAATCAATCAAAATTACTCTTACAACAAATTTTCAAAATGGAATGGAGGACTGAGAGATTCATCTCTCCAGTGAAATACAAAATTTCTGAAGCCAGTGCAAACTAAATCCTCTCCTATTAGCATACTCTTTGCATATGAGGGTTTTCCCTTTGCTTTTTTTAATTGAGAAGAACAAGGTCCTAAAATCACGCAGACTGCAGCAGGGATAATGCAACATGCGTCCTGCGTGGCTGATTGATGCTAGCATTTCCAAGAATTGAATATTTGAACTGCTGTCTGGTCATCACACCAAAAAGACTAGGAACAGTAATGAAGTATGATTCTGAATGCATATTGCATATCACTATGAGCGCAATCTCATGCAATTTACACAAACAGAATTATTTGAGCCAGACTTGACATTTGAAGTACCCCGCTTTCAGATGAGAGAGTTTTCATATCGATATAGGACGTATGGATACATGACGTATGGATATAGGACGTTTTTTCACGTATGAATGCTCTTATATTGATACATCTTTTCAATATACAACGTATATCGAAACGATGGTTTGGGCATCATTTCGTACGATTATCCTATATCCATATGACGTATATTCACATCTGAATGCTCTCATATCCATACATCGTGTAAGTAGGCGGGGCTTATTCACGACGCGCGCTTAGGGCCCCGACCTCTACTCTAAAACTGGTGCGAACTACAGCTGAGGCCAACACAAAATATAAACACGATGCGCAAAGCCCACATATGAGCTTCCCATGAAAGTTTGACTGAGTGCGAGCTAGGTCTGAATGCTCCTATACGATTATCGTATAACGAGCTGTTGTGTCTGAATGGTCTTATATCAATACGTCATATATATCCATATGTCATATGAATATACGATAAGTTGGTGTGTCTGAAAGCGCTCACCTACAAAGTAAAGGTTCTCAAGCACTGAACTACATGTAACTGTCCAGGATGGTGACCTACAACAATGTGGGCCTAAATTCTTGTAGTATGCTAGAGGCTGTACCGGTATGTTCAATTTAAGCTGGTTGAAGTAAAATTTACTATCCACTGGAAAACAAGAAACATCTGGTATTCACATGTTATGCTGTACTTCAATGTAGCCTTCAAGCAAAAAGGAAAATATGACTCTAAATTCTCTGTGTACATATAGTACAAGAATGCAGTATTGCCTGTGAGAATTATACCTTCACCTTCAGCTTTATAGCAGAAACCTATGACCTTTGAACTCGGTCATGTTCAAAGTTGGAATGGAGAGCAATTCAGTTCTGGAAGGCTGAACATATATATGCAAGTAACTTATACTACAGTAGCAGGACTCTAAATAAAACACATTCCAGGAAATGTCAATTTTTCAATACGATAACTGCAAAAAAGCTCATTTGAAAAAATACAATGGATGCATCAAGATTATTTTCATTACAGTGACCAGCTGGCAAATAAAGTATGCACAGGTGCATGTAAATATGTATGTTGTTATTTAACAAATTATAACATATCCACAGTCCAGCATAAGAGTTTAATATTAGTTTTCTTCAATTCTGAGGGTAGCTTTTGGCCCAATCTTTCCTCAGGCCTTAAGTTTGGTTCATGGTCAACAACTTACATCCATATCTGCAATAACAGCAACAAGCGGTAAGTATGCAAAGCACATAATCTTTCTCACCCCATGTTCAGACACAAACCAGTTTATAACAAAACTCGATCAAGAAACGACGTATAAATAATTATCGTATAACTGACAGACCGTTTAGACGCATAATCTCGGCCCTTCTGGAAAACGTGGTATAGATGAACAGTTTCCCACTGCGCATGCTGTCATGGTCATGACTGTTTTGACGTCGCGCTAGCCCCTGCCTGGCCTTCCTCTCCATGCGCACTCAAGTTAAGCCCCGCCCAGTTATACCATTCTATGGTCGCCATACGTTCAGACGTACACGGAATAGTGATTTGTTATCGAGTTCTAGTTTGAAACAATGCTCTGACCGTCGTTTCGTTAGTCATTGTTCAGACGTATCAATTCATCGTACAGCTATACCGTTTTGGTATAAATTCTTTGCATCTGAACACCCTGTCAGTTTCTGGAAGCACTGTTCATATCAGCTAGAATGATATCTTATCTCACATGAGCACCTGAAAATACTTCACTGCGGCCAAAATGTAAACAGGCCTAATCATTGTTCGCCCAAACATCAATCAAATTGGCAATGTCCTCACAGAGAAAGGCCACTTCCCCAGTTTGCACAGCACCATGCAGAGAAACCAGTAGTCTAATGATAACACACTGTTTTACCCTAGTATAAAGGAAAGAAATACTAATAAATTTTCAATTTGATTTATTTACACCAGGCCTAATATCCACCCTGATTTATTTACCAATCAGCAAATAAGCAGTATGTTTTCATGAAATAATACTTCACACATATATACTGAATCGCTGTTATTTCTGATGGCAAATCTTATTGCTTCAACCTTGCCCTGTACAGTTTTTCTTAATAATAAACTCCAGTTACATCAAGGCCACCATACCAAACTCTGAAACATACCCGAAATGGCAGAGAATCGGTCTGTTTAGAATCGGTTTGGTGTTGTGACTGAGTTATTAGTTCATTCTATTCCTTGGTAGACAGTGGTGCGCTACATATTCAAAAATTGAATTAAGATGAAAGGGTGCTGCTCATGAAGACTAAACGGTCACAACTGGCAAAGAACAGCATGGTATTATGCCCCAGTGTGTATCATTGTGTGTCTGTGGGCTTGAGTAGTATGGTGCATGCATGCATGTTGTGTATTTAGGACTGCACTGTCTGATCCCTCACTCCATTATGCCCAGTCTTCTCCCTGCATGGGGCAAGCAATGTGCAGTGTCCCATACAAATAGCACACAGTGCAATGGTTTAAATGCCTATTTTTAGGAAGCAGCTACCCAGTGAGTGGGTTGTTGTTGAGAAAAACATGATGGACTTGGGCAATGGAATAGGAGAGGAAAGAAAAAAAAGAAATACCATGTATTTCACAGCACATTAAATATATTGTAGATGGTGATGATCCAGAATTTTGGACAGAAATTCATATTTCTTGCATATTTACAGGATTACATGGCCAAACAACACTTAACATGCAAGATATCAATCTAAAGTCAATTTCTGTAATAATAAACAAATTTGTAATTGGTAATTCAAGCATAGCTGAGAAACAATTGAAATAGGACCCTAGCCAAGGGATTCTACTACAACTTTGTACAATCCAATCAATGTACAGTGTACCAGGGCTGCCAACACTCACGCATTGAGCGTGAGACTCACGCATTTCACCCATTTCTCACGCTCTCACGCTAATCATGAAATTTCTCACGCGCGAATCTGAAATAACTAAATAATAATAAAAAATGATAGATTTCAATAAAATGGCGACCAACTCAAGAATCAAGGAAGCGATGAAACACTTGTGAAAAGTTTTCCCGCCTTTTGTCGAAAGCCCTCGATCTCATTTCGAGCGCTGCGTGTGTAAGATCTGATCTGCGCCTAGCTAGCTAGCCTGACTTCACGTGCGTGGATAGCACTGCAGGCCAACCACGTCCATGTCCACATGCGCGCCCATGCGCAGGGCTAGGCTATAAGGCCGTCGCACACATGTTGAATTCCTGCGCTTGGATCGCACGCCTCAACTCAGACGCATCAGGCGTAAGAGACGCATCGCAAGAAAAGCGTGTCGTCTGCGGCGGCCTTATATGCATCGATACCCTGACTTGACCGGCCCGTACCGTATACGCACAACACATGAATTCTTTATGTTTATATGGAACACTTTCAGCCATAATGACAATGAAGATGGCAACAGAGGAGGCTTGATACAAGAAATTCTCTGTTCGGATGCTTGCTTGTTGCATCTTCCCATCATCTGCACCCAAGAGTACCTACATCCAAACAAAACCTGGGTCAAACAGAGAAGGGAACCAAAGTCCAAATAAAGACATGGTTGGCATTTCAACAAGTGGGTATTCCATGTTTATCATTTTCTTTGCATGTAAATATGAATAATTTTCTCTCTTCATAACGCCTTTAGGTATATGTTAAAATACTCTATAAAGTATGCACCAGATCACACAATTTCACCTTGAAAAATAAAAAAGCTCCACACCGTGGGGGGGGGGGGGGACGCCCCCCTCCCACACTCCCTCGCTTTGCTCGGTCGAGCTTGGTCGCTTCGCTCCCTCGCACTTCGCTTCTTGTATAATCTCACTCTCAACTATTATCCAATGTTGGCAGCCCTGAGTGTACGCAGCTCACGCAGTCACCTAGCCAAATCATTAACAACAAGACACTGTCATTGGAAAAATGAGAGATATTAGGTGCATGCATGCATGAATGAATAAATGAATGAATGAATGAATGAATGAGTGAATGAATAAATGAATAAATGCATGAATGAATGATAAATGAATGAATGAATGAATGAATGAATGAATGAATGAGTGAATGAATGAATGACTAAATGAATGAATGAATGAATGAATGAATGAATGAATGAATGAATGGATGGATGGAAAGAATGAATGAATGAATACATGAACATGAATAAATGAATGAATGAAAAATTTATTATCAAAATTTGATAAAATACAACACAATGGAAATACAGTTCTTTGGTAACTACAATAATACTGCTAGTGAAGCTGCTAAAGCGTGGTGCCCTTGTAAACAAAATTACAATGATACAAACTTGTAACAAATGTGCACTGAACATTCCTCAGGACAAATATGTACATGTACAGTATAACATAATAAAAATGGACTACATTCCTTGTAGCATGATTAATATGAAATAAAAAGAGTAGTCATTAAAATAATGAATAAATAAGAAAAAATATTCCAATCAAATATTCATTTACCGGTATATTTATTCACAAGAAGAAATCATTAATTCTTGATATTATGAATATGTTTGTCTTTTTCTAAATAAAGTAATCTTTATTTAGAAATAGTCCAGACTAGAAGCTTCAGGAATTCACAAATTCAAGGAGATGTACATGTATATTGTTTATATGTACATGTACAAAAATGCACATGGGGTTGATGATTGAAAAACAGTATGTGCCAGCCTACACTGATTGCTGGGTACATCTCATATGATCTAGATTTGAAAATGTTTAGGTACTAAACAGGGTAGATCTATTTAAATGTCAGCAAATAATTACAAACTGCTTTCAAATTTCCTACAATGCAAGTTCATCAATTTCACCTGCACTTTCCCCCCAATCTCCCATTCTGTCCGTCTATTCCATCCCATCCGTACAGACAGCGAACTGCCATTTTCTGTCGTTCCATTTGCCTCTTGACTTCATGCGGGTAATCAAGGTACTCCACGGTGGAATGAGAAATGCCGCCGGATATGGGACTGATTGCCAGAGATATTTCCTCTCTTTATGTTTTTCCATCAGACCCTGCTGCATTGCACTCAGATGGCAGGAGGATTTATTATTCCAAGATGGAAGCCTCTTGCTACGTGCAGCATCAGGACGCTGCCTAATTGCTTGTTCTCAGACTGTTTCATGCTAAATGCCTCTCCATGCTTCTTCATCTACATTTAAAATGCCTCCCAGAGGCAGCAATGCGGCTCCACATGCGATCCCAAATGCACATACATGGCGACTGCATGAGTCCACATAGGCTACATTTACTACAAAAAGCTACTTCTATCAAAATAAGATGGTATCAACTATCAACTGATTACTCCCATTAATGTAAGCCTAGATACATGGAATGGAGAAATAAGAAATGAAATTATAATAAACTTGCTTTTTAGGCACATGAAAAGTATTTGGTCATTTCAATATCCCATCGATAACAAGGCATTAACTATGTTATACATGTACATGTATTGTATCGCCTGTATGTATATAGTTTTTAATTGATATTTCATTGAGTTCCCAGCTACATGTATGAGGAAAATTTTCTAAATGATACAATCATGTGAAATACATGTACAAATTATCTTACATTTGGTCTATGCATGGAAGAAACTTAGCTTGAACTTGCCGTTTTATTAACCTGTTGCTTAGTGCTTACTGCAACCAGGTGGTTCCTGTATACAGCCTGTGGGAATTAATGTAGCTATCAACGAGTCAAAATGCCCTTTATTTTTTCAAAATTTAATTCAAATGAAAATTCAGGAAGTCAACTCAAATGGAAATTACCTGAAATATGGTCTGTAACTTATGGGGGAAAATAGCTTGGACCTGCTCTTTTTTGAAAAGGCCCTTTCCGTTTTTCAAAAACATCAATTCAATGGAAATTAATACAGTACTCTGCTAATTTATGCACACATGTACCAGTGTAAACAGCAGTTTTCTGGCTGACTACACAAGAGCATGATGTGAGTATCTCAGCAGGATAAAATAACAAGGTCAGCACCATATGCTTTGTGAGGTCAAATGTGAGTAATTCAGGGTCATGAGCCGTCCTTCTTTGGTGCAGGGCAGAAAAGGAAAAATCTACCCTTCCTGTTTGACCTCCTTTGTGAGAATATCAAGACCTGTACATGAGTACGCAGTCGATTACTTCATTCCAGTACTACTTAGCATTTCCATATTGTCTACCACCATTAAACAATCTACATACATAGGGCTTAGATGCCTATACGTTTTTAAAATTTCCTCATTACAAGTCAACAGTAAGTTTACTTATACCCATTCAGCACCTGCCCCCATCCCAACTTCTACAATAACTCACATTTGTACACATATTCAACAATTCCCCCCCCCCCCCTCTCCCCACTTGGATTTACAAGAGAGAGAGAGTACACTATAGATTCACAACATACACCAGGCAGCTGGCACAAAGATATTCAAAAACATCAACAATATTCATAAGCCTGTCCAGCCTTTTCTGCCATGCAAATCTGCCTCAGAGTGATTCACACCATTAGGGCTAAAAGCTTCACATGTGCTCCTCAATTACAAGCTCTAGGGAAAGCCGACTGTAAAAGCTAAAACTGCATGCAAGTTTCATCACCACTCTCGATCATCAGAGTCATTTTTATGGGAGTTAGTTTTGGAAAGTGGAAACCTGGTGTGTATACTGTGCACATTTACACTCACAATCAATATTCATACACATGTGTACACACATCTTTCACAACTAAACTTCTGAATATTCTTGATTACAATCTTACTTTTTCATCTAAAAAAAAATCTTCTGAAAGAGACTACTCTGTTTCCAAAACAAACTAAAAATATTTCAGATAATATGTAGGTAAATTAAAAGTACATGTACATGTATGATACGGTTAAGCGAAAATATCAAATATTACTTATTAATACTGGGGAAACTCGGTATAACGAGGTCGTCGGGACTGAAGGGTTTTCCTCGTTATAGCTGTTACCTCGTTATATCAGAACAAACAAAAAAATGTACGTATGGGACTACTTGTACATACATGAATGTACAGAGGTCTGCTGCCGCTACTTATGAACTCATTTTGCAGCTACAGAGACATTGATAATAATATCATCCTCTGATCTAGCTGATAATATTCTGGATAATATCAGAAAATGTGTTTAAAGTACTAATTTCAGACACCAAAATTACTGATGACATGAAAGTCCATAGCACCATCGAGGTTGCCTGTTCTGAGGTATGAAAAAAAAAATTATGCGCTGCACTATGCTACAAATAAAAACACGTAATCTGCGTGAATCGGCCGCCCAGCTGAGCCAGCTGGGACTTGTGTATGCCAGTAGCGGTGCCGTTATCTCTGCTGAATGGTTTTTGTTAATAAAGCTGCAGTGAAATTTGCTTGCTCGTTATAACGGAAATGATTATCAATGTATTTCTTTGTTTAAGGGGTTCAGGATTTAGCTCGTTATAGCCGATCTGATCATCTCGTTAAAACAGGTTCATGCCGCCATAGACTTACACGTAAGTAAATTTGGGACTGTGACAAAACCCTCATTTAGCCGAGCTCGTTATGTTGAGATTTCCCTGTAATAGGTCTATTTATGAAAATGAATAGAGCAAACATAGAAGGAAAAAAAAAAAACCCTAATTTGTAAAGCTTGATGGGAAGATATCAATCCTGGCTCCTGCCCAAAGAATCTTTGAAATATGGAATGCACATTCTCTCATTTACCTTTTCTTAGCAAAAAAAATAACATAAAATACAAACAAATATTAAAATGTTTGTTAATGAAAACCACTACCACTCAAATATGACGAGTAATCTGGGACAATATGTCAAAGAAATGGGTACAAACAATTCA
Organism: Echinometra lucunter; assembly: GCA_029962745.1. Taxonomy (NCBI): domain Eukaryota; kingdom Metazoa; phylum Echinodermata; class Echinoidea; order Camarodonta; family Echinometridae; genus Echinometra; species Echinometra lucunter. The sequence goes on along the minus strand of CM057155.1, from coordinate 15,804,357 downwards.
AGACATAGGCCTTTGCTTTAAAGACAAATTAGACAAATTACAGTCCAACTTTTGTATTCTACTATTTATGCATTACAAATTACATCATATAGTTGATGCATTCTTGGGAAATATATGAGACCATTTGACAAAAATAGTACCAAAGTTTTGATTATCTGTCTGTAAGCTTTGGTCATTAAAAAACAAGGTATAACATTGGTATAACTCTCTTATTTCTAGCACACTTTACACATTGTGTATTTCCACTTTTTTTTAAACTTATATATGTACATTCACCGATGCTTTGATTTAGATGAGAGCCAAAGGCAATTCAAATCCTCTAATACAGATCTCTGCAGCAATAACAATCAGGGGGAATGAACTAAGCAAAGTCAATTTGTGTAACTACATGTATAAGGTCAAGTCGATAAGTTGTCTGACATAATATCACAGCATACATCACAGTATCACACTCACAAATTAACCATTTGGAACCGACACAAACAGGTGTACACGTATGTCTACTGACCTGAAATATTCACTCACATACATTGTACATTTCTACATCTATCTCTGATTTTCTGGGGAGTTTTAAAAGTTTTTTTTCAGAACAATTTACTGTTGGTGTCATGTTTGAGAAAATGTGAAGAAATTTCTGTCAACAAAATTCCCTAAGTATGCAATGGGGTAAACCGGGAGAATAGGGGCTGGACTGCGCGTGTGTGCCATTTGATTTATACAGTGCAGAGATCGGCAGAGACAGCCAAAACTCAAGGTATGTGACAAGTCCATATCTGTATCAGTATCCTTAATCAGCAAAGTACCAATGCTGGCACATCTCGCAAACTTTACAATCGCGTTCAAAATAACTTTCAAATATGTTTTAATTAGGTAATTACATGTATGTTCTGATATATTACATTGTCCTCTTGGCTTTCAGACTTTTGGTTGTTTGATGAAATCATTTTGATTTGGGCCAGAAATGTTGTCAAACTCACAAATGTTTCATCGCTGAAATCTTGTGCAGATCATCCCCGCCGCCACTGCCACTGGGCTACATTTGCTTGCACACAAAATGAATACAGCGCGCGCAGTCTGGCCCCTATTCTCCAGGTTTGCCTGCCATGGTTTACATTACAAGTTTCAGCTATATTGCAAAATAGAAGGTTCATAAAACCACTCAATTCTGCGCAAATCCATGCTTTGTACACTTTGCATGCACAGATCAATCTTCAAAGCCTGTGGAGGAAGAAAAGAGACTAACACAATAACACCTCACAGACTTTTTTTTTTCAATCCAACTTTAATAGGCTTAACGTTTAATAGGACCTAAAAGTAAAAATCTTGAGTCCAAAGTAAACTGATCAAGCAACAACACTGATTCACTGACACTGTCACTGTCATCAATCATCATCAAGCGATATTCTCAGTAGATCTATACTACACCAAAGCTACGAATCATTGAACAATAAGGCAGTAATAAGTGACTGACCGCTACAAAATAGTTTTGAAGCATCGCATGTATGCTTATCTCCACATGCTCGCGCGGGAGAGGCCTTGCGATGCTGCGTCAATGCAGACTGTACTGTACTGCTAGAATTCTGTGCACAGAACCATGCACACACAACTTGATAACAAAAAGAGAGACTTGCGTTGCAACAAGAGCGACTATCAACTTTTGTGTACAGATATATGACTAAAATTCGCTATACAAGTTAAGATTCTCTCAATTTTCCGTTCAAAAGCACATAAACTTCGGAAATTCCTATCTTACCCTACTTCAAAAGCTTCAGAAAGTGTGTAAAGAACCAGAATTTCTCGCCGCCTGGCTGGACGTCGGTGCGGTCCGTGAAGATTTTTTTCCCAGTCCAATTGTAGTAGTCTTGGACGAAGTCGCAATTAATTGCCAATATTGTCCACGCACGGGGTGCGGGGGGAGGGGGCGGCGGGGCGGCGGAAAAGGTGAAGTGGAAAAAAAACCGCTCACGTTTGTAGTTGATTTTTCCTCTTGCAATGCATCGATTTCATTTTATACACTGTAGATAAAGTATAATCAAAATTAAAAGTATGGTTGTTCGCCCGCCTGCATGTTCTCTCCAATCAGTGGGAGGTACATGTATTTTAAAAAGAGCAGAATTAACTGGCCCGTCCAAGTAGGCCTACACAAAAGCGAAATCCCCCTTCTTTAAATTTCCAACCCATTATAGGCACCTGTGATACCCCTTTCTCTTTTTATTTTGTTTCTTTCTTTTTTAACTCTTCTTCTTCTTCTTCTTCTTCTTCTTCTTCTTCTTCTTCTTCTTCTTCTTCTTCTTCTTCTTCTTCTTCTTCTTCTTCTTCTTCTTCTTCTTCTTCTTCTCCCCACTCCCACTCCCTCTCTCCCTCTCTCCTTTTTGTTATATTCCCTCTCTCCTTATAAAATAGTAATTCAAAATGTAATCCTTATCCTCAAAAAAATATTCCACCATCTGGTGTATTATTCTCGTTTTGGTAATTGAGTAGGATAACCTTTTACCTCTTCAAAATTATGTATGGTACATTAATGTTTTCCAGTCAGAAGTAATTGGTGTTATACAAAAGACTAAGGAGCTAGCGTTAAAATTGTATAAAGGGGTGAGGAATCTACATGTTCCTTGTTTTAAAAAAAAAAAAAAATCATGCAGGCACTAAGCAGATATACCCAGATGGGGGGGTGTGGGGGGGGGGGGGCTCTACCTCCTACCCGTGGGAAATTTCAGGTTTATTCATAGATCTCTATGGGTTTCGGCACAATTTCTTTATTTTTTATTTATTTTTTTATTTTTTATTTTTTTTATCTGAGGTCTAGTCACCTGACCTCAGTAGATGTGGAAGGGGTTCGGAAAGTCAGAAAAATGTGACATTGAAAAACACAAAGATACGGGTCATGATGATCAAATAATCATTCAAACTGAAATAGTATTCTTTCTGATCGCTTGATTTTGAAAATTATTTTCATTCTTACACTATTTTTGTTTCTGATATTAATGGTTTTAGTATCCAACAAACTTGGTTTTGTTCTCCGTGTGAAGTTGGCACCTGACTATAACCCCGCTACTCTCCTAAAGAGATATGTGATGATGTTTATTCGACCCTGTCCAATTAAGACTGCAATTAGCACAATGTTAGTCCTATAGTGGAATTTAGCTGTGCCTAGAATTCCCTTGTAAAAAAAGTATCACGGCGTCACATCTATATAATTTGAACTTACAGTACATGTCATTTACCATGGTTCTTTCCCGGGGGTTCTTTCTTTCTTATAATATTTCAGCTGTGGAACAGCATGGATTGGGAGAGCTACGAACTGAGATGGCGCTATACATTTTAGCCCAGAGTGGATTTATAGAGAGAGTGACGAAAACGGAAGTCGTTTCTGATTGGTCAGTTATTTCATGGAGCTCAAAAATAGTTCCCTCGGCTGATTTTCTGCTTCAGCAGCGTCTGTGGTGAAATGATACATGCACTGAAATTTCAGTAAGTCGAATTTTCTCTTTTCGTTTTCTGGTTCTGATACCGCATTTTCCCTGAAAAAATATTTTTCTAGGACAGTTGTATCACTTTTATATCAATTAAGTCTGATCCTGTGGAGTTTGCGTAATGTCTTTTCAATGTAAATAAACGCCGGTTTAACAAATCCAATTTTCATGTTCTTTTAGGGAGAAAAATGACGATTAAAGATTATTTTCGCATTTTCTGTCAGTACTGATGGTTATGATGTGTTGGAAAAAATATTTGCACGTTATTTTCAAGGTTGCCATTTTTTGAATTTCGTTATTTTTAACGAAAATAGCGTAAATTTAGACAAAAACCAGACATAGAAATACTGCATGAGGGACCACTGGAATGTTAAGGGAACTATTTTGATTTTGTGGCTAGCGCCGTCCACGGCACGGCCAACTCGGGCAAAGCCGAGGCGGGCGGCCTAGGAGCCTAGGGCTGGCCTGGGCTGGAGCAAGAGCCGCGGCCCATGCTGAAATTTTGGGGCTTCGTGCACACGTTTCAAATTGTATTCAGATTTTTTGAGCCTGCTCATTTAATGATAATAAAGACTAAACTTTAAAGGCTTAAATTAGTAAATATTTGAATTAAAAATCCCGACCCAAGCCTTGCCCTAGGTAGCTAGACTCTAGGGTATTATTAGTCTAGGCCTAGCTAAGTTAGTCCTAGACTGAAGTGTTCTATCTCTAACCGTCGTCGTTAGCCTCGTATTTTGGTAGGGTCGGCACTCGGATGGACCCTACCAAAATACAAGGCTAACGACGACTGTTAGAGACAGAACACTTCGGTCTAAGTTAGTCCCAAACCAAATTTCCCCCTCCAAACTAAGAGTAAGACCAGGCCCAAGCCCAAGGCCAAGAAAAGATTTAGATTTAGGGTCTAGTCCAGTCAGTGTTAGACCTGGATCTAGAGCTCTAGTCTCTAGATCTAGAAGACTATATATCTAGGTTCTGTTCAATTAGTTCCAGATCTACTGAAGATCAACTGAATTCCAGTGTTAATTCCAGTGGGGGGGTGTTGGCTGCGCTTGAATTTACTCTTAAATTGCCTGTATTGGAATGCAAGTTTCATCGTTTTGTACACATGAATTCATGATGAAGTAAACATAGATTTGATAACATTCCATGATTCCTCCACGGACTGTTTTTATCCAATGATAATTATTTACTATTTGATATTTATTACAGGATGCTGGACCATAATTAATGATTTGATGGAGTTGACACAGACTGAAGATACAGAACTTCAATACAGAACTTCGCTTCATGAGAGGCAGGATATGCCATGAAAGAAATGTTGGCAGATGTCATGTTAGCTTTTTTGTTTGACTTCAGCATTTAGAGGTAATTTTGCATACTGATATTGCATTATTAAACTTCTTTGTTAAAGCACAGATCATATCATGAGTATAACAGTCTCTATCTGATGAATATGTGACCAGCATCATAAGATCAATTCATACATAAACCTTATGTAGCCTTGGCTAAATTTCTTTTAATATTGGAATGGTTCAAATAATTTCTTTTCCAGTAATTATGAACTGACTGAATTAATCTGCTTAGTCATTATCATTTGTTTTTAAAAATTGCTAGTGTAAAGACACTTTAAATGTAGGTTAGTTTACATGTCAGTTTTTCAGTAATGAAAGGAGCTGAAAGCATGAATAATCTGATAATATAAACTATTTCTGTTTGTCTTTCTTTCATTTCCTCTGCCATCCCTTTATCTTTCTATCTCTCTCTCTCTCTCTCTCTCCCCCCCTCTTCTGTCTTCCTTTACTTTCTCCTCTTTATTTTATTTTCTTTTGCAGAGCAAAATCAAAATGATGCATGCTACGAAGAATCATCACACCGCAATCTTTGGCAAAGACAGAGAGAAACGGGCAGAGATTTACATCTGCTGAGGGCAAGAAAATAGACCAAGCACAGACTGAGCAGAGATACAATGTTACTGCCTGCCCAAATAAGTGGTGGAATTTCAGGCAGCCAGTGTCCATGGCAGTAGCCTAAAATTTAGCTTTGGCATAGACAGAAATTTAGAAAGGGGAAGGGGAAATATTCCCATATCCCACCTTGGTTTTCTTCTTCTGGTTAACAAAGAATTGTGGAGTTAAAGGACTCTTATCTCATTTCATTGCATTCTTTTTTCTTTGATTTTTCCCCCTTTCAAGTTACACATTTCTTTGTGAATATGCCATTTGGTGAAGAAGTCGGGGCAGCCTGTAAAAGAGTCTCATTTTCACTGACAACTGCCATAAGCTACTGAAACCCTTGCATCTGATGGGAACAAATCATTATTGGGCTAAAGTTCTTCAAAAATTTCAGAACATTTAAAAAGATGTTCTTTTTTTTATATATTATTTGTGTGGTCCTAGCACTTTGTTTTGAATGAGTAGTCTATTCTCCCCATTAAATGTTCATTTTTCACCAAAACAGGTATTGTCAAGAGCAAATAGGAGATGCCCTCTCCAAATTGTGAATCTGATTTGGATTCAGTATAGTTTTAAAATATGCCATTAGGTTAGTCAATTACATCTTCAAACTTTCGGCATCAAGCCATAAAATATTTCAAAGAAAGGTAGGGGCATTTAGCTGAGTATTCTAATTTAATGTTCAAAACTTATTGTTATGTTTAAGCATTTGCACTACATCGTTTCAGAATTTGAAGAGAGATTAGCTAATTGCAATTTTAGATGACAGATAAAGTAAAACTATCATGTTATCAAATTTACAACAATATTCCAAAGAATAAGTCAAAAATGAATGATTTTGCTCTTAAAGCATCAGGAAGGCCCCTTTACAAAACAAAGAAAATAAAAGAAAAGTTTTGTGTTAATTTTTTTCCTTCTCAATCCTAAACGGGAATGTACTGAGATCTAAAACTTTACAAGTGTCTTTCTGTGGCTTATAGCAATATAAAGTAAAGCTTTTGTGCAGATTGGTTGATGCTTGCAAAAGTGGGCTACTACCTATGAAGAGAAATTAGAGTCTCTTGTGAAACTAAGAAATAACCTGAAATGATTTTTTTAGAATGTGTAGAACACACACATTTTTTTTTTTGCTATGAAAGTCTTTATTTTCAATATGATGTAACTATGTAATTCAAAGGTACAGAAATTGTGTTACCATATGCAATAATTTTTGTTGCATGTTAGTTTCAAAGTATAAGAATTTATTTCATACTCATCCATGGCCGTACACAGCAGGAGAAAGGGGTGCAGAGGGGAAGCATCCTTGTGACCAAGTTTTTTCCAAAAAAAATGTACGTGTCTTGCCCCCCCCCCCCCCCCGAAAAAAATTTCTGCATATGGCCATGTATTCATCTCATTTTTGTCCTCAGCCGCGTGAAATTTTTTGCTTTGATGGCATGTTACTCACATTGAACTTTTATTATAACAAATGATTTTTTTTTTTTTTTTAGCATGTGTAGAACAAATGCATTTTTTTTTTCACTATGAAAGTCTTGATTTTCCATATGACGTAACTACAGAATTCATAGGTACAGAAATTATGTTACAAAATGCAATATTTTTTGTTGCATGTTAGTTTTGAAGTATAAGAATTTATTTCATACTCGTCCATGGCCATACGCGGCAGGGGGAAGGGGGTCAGTTGCCCCTCCCCCCCCCCCCTCTGAAATTTTAAAAACTGACATAATTTTACTGAAAATTTTCTTAAAATCCACCAAATCCCTCAATTTCACTTTTAAAGATACAAAAGTATCCTTGTGACCAGCTCGGTCACTTCACTCCCTCGTTTTCAAGTTAAAAAAAAAGAAAAATACTTGCCCCCCCCCCCCCCCCCGAAAAAATTTCTTCGTACGGCCATGTACTCATCTCATTTTTTGCCCTCGGCCAAATGAAAAATTCATGCTTTGATGGCATGTACAGAAAAATCAAGTGTTTTCAGTATTGAATCCAAGCAGTATACTTGAAAATGAATTATGACTTTCTTGCTATAATAGAGTGATGGTCAAATTTTCACTGTCATGTTACTCACATTCAACTTTTATTATAATAAAATATTTGAAGATGAACTTCCCTTTTGAGGTGGAAGCCAATATGTTGTAAGCGCAATGAACACCAATACAATCAAATCGTTTATGCTAAGTAATTGACTTAGAAAGTAGCAGTCTATACTGAGAATTAGTTGCTACTGGTCATGTATGTGAGCAGTATTCAAGCTGATTTTCATAAACGTTGCCAAAACTACGTACTGCACTCATGGATGGAAATCTGTCTTGAAAGGTGAGGGGAAGCATAAGAAATTCCAATAGATGTCTCCTTGTATCTGAAACTTCACTAAAAAAAAAAATATTAAAAAAAATGGGCGGGGAGGAAGCTACGTTTGATAAAATGCCTCCACCTTCCAAATTGTGGGTACACGATTGTGAGGACATGCCCCCCTTGGAATTTCCGTCCTAATGCAAAGGTTGAAGAGTTTCCCTTCCCCCTTTACTATTATTTGTGAGGGGGTGTTAATAAAATTAACATGCATTTGATTAGAGATATTGAATCAGATTTAGCATTTTAATAATTTCACTAGAATAAATGATTCTTTCATATTATGTACGAAAAACTCTGCCACTTTAAAAGTATGTTATACTTCAAGAATGCTTTGTGGAGAGGGGTGTGTCTTTCAACGCATATGCAGGATAGGGGAGGGGGACATTTATGGCCAGAAAATCGGAAATTGACAGAATGCGAGAGAGAGAAAAGGGATGATCTGAAGACAGTGTAGACGTAGTGATAGATATAAAGAAAGAGAGAAAAGGCAAAAACGTGGAGAGTTTTATTGAGTTGAATGACAGAGAGTGAGAGAGAGGAACAAAGCTAAATCTTTTAAAATGAATTTCTTATAGTCAACGAATGGACAAAAGAGGAGAGTGGTTATAGAAGATATGCTATAGAGAAGAAATAAAGATTGTTGAGTGAGTGAATTGATTTCAGCATTACTTCATGATATAAAATTTAACCAATTGACACCCAGTATTGAGGAAATGGACTGGCGGGGGGGGGGGGCACGGGCCTAATATGGTCTACGGGGGTGTGTCGCTGAGATGAGTCGCTTTTTTTGGAAGAAATCCCTAAACATGTGGTATAGTTTCGAGTCGGAAAATCCCTAAACATGCTCCTCACTTTTTTAAAATCAGCAATTCTATATTGTTTAGAGTACACATCCGAGAGTCGGGAAATCCTTTAACACGCCCCTTACTTGTTAAAAATGAGTAATTTTTTTCTTTAGAGTAGGCCTATACATCCGAGGTGCATAATCCCTAATAATGGGTGCCCTTCTCTGCCAAAATGACCATTAAACATGGGTACGATTATGAAGGCTTCAGCGACACACCCCCGTCGGCACCGAATTGGAGCCCCGGGATGAACTGCCGTCTGCAAGAGTAGAGTTTGCTCAAAATGATTATCAAATGAGTTTATATTACTCCTTATCCAAAAGAAAACTGAAAGAGAGAGAGAGAGAGAGAGAGAGAGAGAGAGAGAGAGAGAGAGAGGGGGGGGGGATGATCACACACATAAGGAAATGGATTGAGCATAGCAGTATAGTGTATGCTTACAAAATTCGGAATTATGTTTGAATAAAAGAATTTTAAAACAATAATGGTACCAAACAGCTGCAGGGGAATGATTCGTAAATGCCATTCTGGCTCAAAACAGAAGACTTTTTTTCACCGGAATCAAACATTGAGATTTTATGCTGCATTTCCTTCATTCGGGAAGCTTTTTACATATTGTCAGTAAAAAGTGGATACAATCAAATATCGTCTTGCAAGCTGGCAGCAAGGCACCTTCGTTCTGTTCATGTAGGTACTAGCAGACGACGCAACAGACTGGGAGGGAACTATTTTGATCCCCATGTTTGACCTTTGACCCCGCGCCCCATAGCTTGTACATACGCGTGTCGCCACTCTCTCTATAAATCCACTCTGTTTTAGCCCAGGGTGATCTATTATTTATGGATCTTTATAGCCATATTAGATATCACTGAACTCCATGAAGTTCAGTGATAGACAGGGGCATAGATAGCGGGGGGGGGGGGGTGCATCTCCCACATTTTGAAGTAAACTCATATATGTGTGTACAAAAATACTGTACCAATGAGCGCCCCCGCCCCCAGGTATGAGGACCTGTCTACGCTAGTGGTGATAGAGATCCTTTCAAAAGTGATTTTTATTACTTAGAGATCAAACATCAAAAAGTGTAACCCATTGATGTGGTTTACCTTCTTTGCGTGCTTGTTCGGACTGATATGAATAGTCTTTTAAAAAATCATTTGTAAAATAGAAATAAATTTAACAAGCAGAAAGGAAAAACCAGGGGTCATACAAAGAATCCGGGAGGGCGGGGGAAGGGGTGTGATTGAGTCATCCCTATACCCTACCCATTTCACAAAACTGTCTGGACAAAGTGCCTCTCCAGGGGGGAAAAAGAGCCTTTTCCAAACTTGAACAGCTATGTTATAATGTTTTCCCCACTAGATACATTTCTAAGATAAAATTGCGTCACACTTTCCCTTCTTTTGCCCACGGTAATTCAGTATCCATTAAAGAGAAATTGCATTTCAGTAGGTTTCTGTGTCGTTCTATCACTGCTAGCATATTTCCATGAATAAAACGTGAGCCAAATCATGCTACAAACACGACTTCATGCTGACGATGTCAGATCCACCAGGCCTCCATCAGCCCCCGCAACAAAAAATGCCCTATAAAAAAATGTCCTCTCGTATAATACAGTAAGAGCCCCAATCCAGGGGTAAATATCACACTACGGCTCAAATCGAGGTCAAGTAATTATACAGTATCTTTTGAAAATCACGACTCGTGATAACAGACCTTGCATCAGGCAGTATTGATGATCAGGAAAATCAACAGAAAAAGCGGGCCCTAAAAGACATAGTTAGAAATATAGACCAATCTTCCGCTAATTACTGTACTATCTCGGTACATTTTTAATGAAGTAAATTTTTATTAGAATAAGATGCAAAACCCTGCATTATTTCAAGTTTAAATTCAAGTTAAAGTTGTCACATATCAGGAATTCACAATATTATAAATTTTGAGAACTAGCTAAAATCAAAGTATATGATCACAGTTTACAAGGTAATATATGGAAATACTAAGCTTCATTTTTTAAAATAATGTCCAAAATTCATTTACCGGTACACTCTTTAAAAAAAAAAAGAAGAGTGAACGTGTTCACTCTGTTAGGGGTGAATTTCAGAAGAGATCGCATTTAGAGTGAATTAAGAGTAAAAATTGTGATATTCACTCTTTGGGGGTGACCTCAGGGATCACTCACAATCCTTGAGTGATCCCTGAGGTCACCCTTAAAAGAGTGAATAAAGGGTGAATATCACAATTTTTACTCTTAATTCACTCTTAATTCACTCTAAATGCACTGTCTTCTGAAATTCACCCCCAACAGAGTGAACGCATTCACTTTTTTTTTTTTTTTTTTTTTTTTAGAGAGAGAGTACCAAGTTTTAACCTGACCAAAAACTCATTTGTCTTTTCTTGCATATTTTTCTTTCGCAAATTTTCACATCTCCTGAAAAAAAAGAAAAAAGAAGAAAGAAGAAGACTAGAAGGAGGAGGAGGAGGAGGAGAAGAAAACAAACCAAACTAACGATCTAACCTTTCCCTATTAAACGCTGATGCAATGAAAAATCCAGTATACTGTAGACAGTTCATGTTGAACAGTAGATTTTTAAAAAATAATTTTTACAAAATAAACAACCAAGTTGGAAGTCAATATTTTTCTCAATCTAATTTTGGATTGGTCCCCCACCACAATCTTATAGATTGATTTCCAATCTAGGGAATTACATACAGTGCACTCATCCCTCATCTTCATGAGATACTAGTATGGCTTGGTATATATATACCGCGTCCGAAAAAATAATTGACTACGCATGCGTAGTATCAATCTTCTAGATTGCATGTGTGAGAAAAAAACAAGTTCTATTCCCGTGAAAGAAAACGTAACTTTCCTTCTTCGAAAAGGCTAATTTTTTCCAAATATACTGTGAAACACAACATGTATGGTCAAGGGAAGGACTATAGTGATTCAAAGGTGAGTACATTTTGCTTATATTTGGACCAAATATTGCCATATGTGGAGCACTCTCGATATGTAGTCCCACATGTATAAAGTTATGTCGGTTAAAAGTGACATGTATTTTCTCTTGAAATAATGTGCTGGAAACAAGTATGTCTTGTAAATAGTGTGCTGTAAACCTTGAGTTTAATCACTGTTGATAGATAGAGATGTAGATATATGGCTTTGCAAATATTTTAAGATTGATGTTCAATTGGTTTTCTTTTTTATAAATCATGATCAAATTAAATTTAGATCTAAAGTTTAACTGTCTTAGAGTCAGACTCAGAGTAGTAACACTAACAGTTAGAGTGTCCTTCAATTTCATTCGACCTGTGCTGTGATTCGATCTATTCCTATTATCACTATATCACAAGCCAGCACATTTTATTGCCACAACACACACAAATCACTTCATTACACACAGAGACAAGAAAGTCCCTTAGCTTAGTCACCTCCAAAAATCCATCTAAACTTAAGAGCCAAATTCCAGCGTCAAAAATGCAAAATTGACACCATATTTCCAAAGCACACGAAGGCTTAAGTCCACTGCTAAGAAACAGGGTCACAGAAAAAGTGCTAAAAATAAAGAAATCGGTGGTTTTGTGACAAGTTTTTGAATTTATCACAAGCTCCGAGTGTGATGGTATCTAGCGAAAAACAAATGAAAAACCAAAGCCCCCGTATCTGCCGATGCAGTGACTTCATGTACAGAGTTGAATGCAAGTCCCCACTGGCCTTCATTCGACCACAACAGGAGCTCCGACAGGCACCACAACTTCGCGATGGACAACCGTGTATGGTGTGGCGCATTTCAGTGGCCCTCATACGCGTTGACATTGAATGCCCAGTGCGCCCAGTCGAATGATTGGCAGGGAATATCGAATTATGTGTATGAAACATAGTGATATATTTTCATATTATCTAAAACTTTGTGATATATTTGAAAAAAATCAACATTGTGATAAAAATTGCTTAATATATTGGACATGAATTTATATAATTTTGTGAAATGTAAGTTTAGCAGAATAAATATTGCAGAAAAGCTTAAGTGGTCAAATCATGGGCAGCTTACTTTAAATGTTAACATTCAAATTAGTGAAAGTCGAAGCCAAGCTACAAAATAAGTTTAAGGCAAACGCAATAATTCTACAGAAATTCTGCAAAATTTTATGAGTCCAATGTGTTTTAATCATTTTTGCATTGACATTGGGTGGACAGTCCTGGAAAATGATTTCTTGAAGAATAAACTTTTAAGAACTTCTAACTTTATAGTCACGTCTTGTCTTGAGAAGTTGAGTCTGGTCACGCAATGATCCAGACTGTTTCAGAGCAATTTGGAAAAGTTGATTAATTAATAAATAGATATTGCTGTATACCCTGATATTCTTTTTATCTTTTAATGTTTTATTCAGTCAAATAAAATCACATATTGGGACATCATCATCATCATCATCTGGTATACAGGAGTGAGGTAGTCTTGCAAATCTCCTGGTCGTCTTCAGAAAAATTTGTTCATTATCAATTTGCAACTATTACAGTATGCAATATGCATGGCTGTCAAATAACATGAAAGATGATGGGTAAATTAAGAAAACAATGTAAGACAAAACAAAATAGATTCCGATACATTAAGCTACCATGTAGCCGAAGAGTCACCTGCCCGAGACCAAAGACACACTGGCGACATTGATATGACTATGAGCCCGCGAGTCAAAAGGCATAAAACCTCGCCTTGATCCGGGCGAACAAAATGTGACCGACTCGGTGCATGGAATCGTGGAAAGTTTATACCCTTTGACACATGTACGGGTAATACAGGTATATACCACTTCCATTCGCTCCAATGACTAGAGCAGAGTCTGTCCCACCTCGGTCGCCCAGACAATTGGCCCAACAATGGCAGACACATGCCATCACCACTGGTGAATCAGGAGAGGATCTTCCAGATATCCAAGGCTCCATGAAGCGAAGAAAAAAAGAAAAAGAAAATCTATATAACATTTTCCAGGCAACATTGAAATCATAGTTCAAATCTCTATCCATATGTGAGAATACATTACAAGCTTATTTTTCCTTTTACAGTTTGATTGATTTTAATTTTTACTAGTAACAACATATGCTTTGAAGGCTTCATAATTGGGGAATTTACCTTGAAATTTGCATGAATAAGGAAAAATGTGTGAGCAAAAAGAAACAAGTACATGTATTTGATAATTTATCATGTTCATCACCACTTTACACAGTTTCATAAAATCTTGAATTCCCCTACAATCAGTGGTAAATGTACTTAATTTAAGATTCATAATTCAAAATGAAAATGATACTGGCATAAACCTTGAGATTGGCAGTAATTAACATTTTCAGTGAGCCTTAATATTTAAAATATTTAGATTCAAATGAAAAAACATGACATTAGACACCTGCCTGCAAGACTAAATCCAACATAGAAAAATAAAACAACCAAAAACAAACAAAAACAAAAGAAAAAGAAAAAAAAATGAAGTGCAAACTAACTGCAGCTGCATGTCAAGTATCATTAACATCTGTCTTTGTGGAAGTAGTGTTGATTGCTCCTGGTTCATTGAAGATGAATGTCGTATTTCTTGAAATTCATTAGCATATTTTTGAAATAAGAATTATGTTTGTTCCTTTTATATCCTGTCTTCTCTCTTTCAGTATGACCCGTATGGGTACGATGACAGATACGAGTCACATACAGGTGAGTGAAGAAATCAACTCTACAGGACTTTTCTTGAGTTCTGGGCTGAATTCAATTCATAACATGAATTAAAGTGTACCAGTGACCAAAAGACATTTTGCTCTGTATTTGTAGGGGTTTCATGTCACACTATACAATATTCAAAATATGAACTTAGAAAATAACTTCTATGAAATAATGTGTGTTAAAATTAAGTACACTTATTGCTTTAATTTGACTAGTGAGTATACCAGTCGACATATGCGTAATTGCGCCCATGAATTATGGTGTTAATTTAATAGAACAAACCACCATTCAATTCTGCATCTTGTTGTCACATGTTATCCCTTTTTTTTCAACTCCATAACCATGAACCCCTAGAATGACGAGTAGAGTTTTTGGAGGTTGTACACAAATTATTTTTCAGGAGATTGGTGCAATTTAAGCTAAATGTCTTACTAGTTGTTAAACTAAATTAGCTAAAGATTTTATGATCTTATTCAGATTTTAATTCGTTATTGTACAGAAAGCTGTCTTTAAGCTCAAATACTTAATTTGATAACTATAATGCACATCCTTTTCAAATAGACTTGGTGTTTGTAAAAGAGAAATTCATGGAAGTATGTTTCATCGATTTAGTCTCTGCTGGCTAGTTCAGACTTTATTTTTCACTGAGTTTGAGTTATCTTTTGTGTTATTAACTGCCGCACATCTTTATTATTGAATTGCACAAGTATGATTGAATCTTTTTTGGCAGGTGATCCTAGCAAGGACTTCATATATCGCGATGACTACTCACGGCGAGGGAACTCTAGTTACATTGTTCCAGAGGACATCAAGAGGTTCCTCATAGATTTCCAGAACCACATCCGCGAGAAAAAAGTCTACGAGATCAACCATTGCTACGAAACAACGTAAGTTCAGATTACAACTTTTAATTCACCTCTATCACCAGCAGTTTCTCATTTGGAAATGTCTTTTTATGCCACTCCATTTTCCTGTGCTACCAAAGTGGTCTTTATGTACATCTTAACCTGTTGACTACTGAATTTTGTAATCCCCATAGACTTAAAGGGGGTACCCAATGCTGAAACAATGTCAGTTCATTTAAAAGAGCATGATTTTATTAGTAGAAAATCATCTGCCTAAAATTTTTTTTAAAAGTCGTGTTGCCAAGGAAACCCCCAAATGTGGTAAGATTTCAGGATATTTTTGACCCCTCAGCTGTGACCCAGTTTCAACTGGGTACCCACTTTGACGTCAAACTGACGTCAAAGTGGGTACCTTGTCGCGCAATTCTAGCAAAATGCGTGCAAGGTATAATACAAATTGTACAGTCTAGCGCACAGCACAATTGCAATGCGCGAAGCTGGGTATCTACTTTTACGTCATACCTCATACTCAAATTTTTTTGTCAACTCTTGACTTTTTATGAGAAAATTAGCCAAAATGCATTGATTTCGATTGAAAAATCATCAAATTTTTAATGTTATTCTTCTTAGAATTCTATTCTCGATCATATATCAAAAAAAAAATTACCATTGTGTAATCACTTTAACCCGGGTACTACTGAATTCTGTAATCCCCATAGACTTAATACAGGGACCACCAGGTTCCTGTTTGAAAGGGATTAATTATGGGTTTCAATAAGGAACACTATTCAGTGGAAAGTCACAGAAAAGTCATAGGAAATCAGTTTCATTTGTATTCATTGAAGGAATGTAATGAGTGAATGGAATTGCACAACATTACATCTTCTGCAATGGTAGTGCCACTAAAAGGGGTCATGGTCTGGTCTTGGAAAAAATTGTGTCATTTGCGAAGAAGTGTAGGAGTGGTGAATGTTATGATTTAAAATAATTTTGTGACCTTTTGGGCTCTTTCTTTGATACCAGGTTTAACAAGCTGTCAGAGAGTTACTTCAAGAACTCACCATGGCCTTCTGCAGAGACTGTAGCAGGCATCGTTCAGAATGGTATGAGGCCGTACCCTTAAGGAACCATTTATGTTTTTTCAACCCTTTTTGGAAAGAAAGATGAGAGCTTGTTTTGATTTTAACTGTATTATTATAAGCCTCCCCTCCCCCAAGAAGAAATCTGATTTACTGTTTGAAGTGATTTTAGATAATGCAATGGAGTCTTGTTTACTCATTATGTTTAACCTGTTTAGCACAATTTGATTTCAGTATAACATGCATTTTCCATAGACCCCAGCCCGAGTTATCTCAGGCTTAGTGTTCAATGGGTCAATAGAGTTCCACTGTCACTATCCTACATTTATAATATGAGTTTCGAATATATTACTTCTGTGAAGGGATATTGCGAGTTCAAATATACTCACCGCTAACACTGAAGCAACTAGTGAGGTAGACAAGTCAATTTATGTCCTATTTATGTAGTATCTTATCCTTTATTTTCTTCAAACTCCTTCACTTTGAACCTCAAGAATGCCAGCTAAAGGGGGTTTTTTTGGTGAAGGGAGGAGGGGGGGGGGTATTTCACAGGTACTAGCTGTACACAAATTTTTTTCAGGTGATTGGTACATTTGAACTATTTGAAATAGTTCTAATACAATTTGGGTCAAATGAAAATAAGCATTTGGATTTCATACTGATGTCATTTCCATCTCTCTTTAGGTTGACAGTAACTGCAAGTCTTATTGTTGCCAACAGAACATCACATCTTTATAATTGATATGACTTGCAATCCCTTGAAGTGAATCTTGACTCTTTAGAAAAAAGAAAAGTACCTAGTGTAGTCACCACATATCTGATAAGTCAGTGTTCTTGAGAACAGGGTATATTTGCACATTGTTTCATTAATCTTTTAATTTTTTTTCTGTGCAGATGAAGTGTTTCTCATCCTTTACAAAGAGCTTTACTACCGGCATATATTGGCCAGAACACAGGTAAGATATCTATCAGTGGTAAAGCTCAGCTACTGTGTTTTGTTTTGTTGTAACAAGAGAAATACAAATTTATGTAAAAGCCATATTATTTAAACAACTTCTTCACTTTTCAGTTGGGTTTTGAGCAAAGGACATTTTCAAGAGTGACATGATTACAAGAATGGTTCAGTAATCTTAAAATTTCAATTCTTTGTTTTCTCTCTTTCAGAGTGGTCCAGACCAGCAGCAGAGATTTGAGTCTTACTACAACTACTGTAATCTCTTCAACTATATCCTCAGTAAGTTATTACCTGTCTTTATGATATTAATAGTTACGTTTATATAGCAATTGATACTACATTTCTAAGCACTTAACATGTAATTGTTTTTATCACAGTCATTGGATTCAATTACTATTCCAACCAAAAAGTGACCATGCCCGCTCCTTGGGGAGCATTATAGCCAGGCACAATTTTACAAGTGCACACATGTCAATCTAATTGTGCTGACGTTTGCATCCTACTGGGAACCCATTTTAACACCTGGGTGAATAGTATAGAAATATTGACTGCTTTGAGGGGCATGGTTGAAACTATAGCCCAAGGTGATCTCGAAACTGTACTATGTCCCGAGACGAAGTCGAGGGGCGTAGTACAGTCTCGAGATCACCGAGGAGCTATAGTTTTAAAGCAACAGTGAACAGACCCTTATTATGATGTATTTACAACAGCGCTAACTTACCCAAAACCAGAGACTCTTAGAAACATTATGTCCTTTGTGGCTCTCGTGAATTTCCTTAGTATGAATACAAATACATTTAACAGATGTTACTCAAAAAATATAGCTCTCATTGATCAGAATAGAGCATGCTGGGAGCAAAAAAGGGACAAAATCAGTAGTTTAGGACTGAGAGGGCACTATTTCAAAGTCCCATACAAGGGTGCCAGTTCGCTCTGGCTTTAACCGTCACCCGAAAAATGAGCAGTCAGTATTTGTTTTATATACAGCATCCCACATAATTTATGCTGAATTAAGGCATTAAAATGAAGTTGTTGTGCTACCAGTCAAACAAATTGAAGTAATTAAATTTTCACAATGCGCAAATATAGATACGCGTGCAAGATACCGGCCTACTTCTCTAGTGCGTAACAAACCATGTACTCATGTATTGTACACGGAGGTTGAACTATCATGCCCAGTCAATAGTTTTTTTCGCTATATGCCCGGCAGTCAGCTAGCGGTTTTCATGACTGCCTCTTTGACCAGTCAGAGGCCTAGAATCTTAGAACAAGGTATGTAATGGCAAATGTAGATTAATGTCTTAGCAAAAGATGATAGTGCCAGGCTGGGATTCGAACCCTCAACCCTTTGAGTGAGAGTCAAGTGCATGAACCACTGTATCGCAACACTTGCAAGTAATTGTATTTTTCCTTAATAACGACTGGATAACTTTGCACAGATTCTGTTTCAGTGATTTAAGATATTTCAAAGGTTTCAAATAATTTAGCCATTATTACTTTTTATTTATGCCAATTATATAGTGTTTGTTTTTCTACCCTTTTCAGTAGTTGCAGAGGTAATGAAAAATGTGATAGGTAGAGAGAATAGTAATTTCATTGAGATATTCACAGAGTTGTTACAGAACAAGTGGAGAATGTTTTGGGATACCTTGTCATTTTCTAACGGTGACTTATATTTATAGATTTTAAACTTTACCAGTTATTATGCCTTTGTTCTTCAGATGCAAATGGTGGCCCAGTGGATCTGAAGCTGCCAGACCAGTGGTTATGGGACATCATTGATGAGTTTATCTATCAGGTGTGAAAGTCACTCAAATCAAAGTTTCATAGTAATATACATGCTTCTTTTTCTTTTTTCCCCCTTCTTTTCCTCCTCCTCCTCCTCCTTCTTCTTCTTCTTCTTCTTCTTCTTCTTCTTCTTCTTCTTCTTCTTCTTCTTCTTCTGCTTCTTCTTCTGCTTCTCCTTCTTCTTCTTCTTCCTCCTCCTCTTCTTCTTCTTCCTCCTCTTCCTCCTCTTCTTTTTTCTTTTCTCCTTATCTTCTCTTCTTTTTTTTGTTTAGCTTCTTGTTCTTCTTTTCATTTTTTTTTCTTTGTTATCTTCATTTTCTTCATTTTTATTAGTGGGAATAGAAAAATCATGAAATTTTCAGCATTTAGTGGAAAAGAAGAGGCCATGATTATAAGGGTGAAAATGCAGACAAAATGGTCAAAGGACCAGTTTTAAATGAGATCAAATCAGAGAGAACCTGGTGAGACAGACAGGAATGGTGAAAGGAAGAAGAAATACAAGATGCATTACAAGATGCATTTCTTCCTCGCTTACAGAGAATATTCACCATACTTTCACGCAAATTGTATTCTGGGGCACCCAACGACTGCGCGTGGTTTCTGTTCATTTTTGTAAGCCAGCGGTCTCTGTTTTCGTCCTGTATGTGTGTGTATTTTGTTTCTGTCCTGTGTGTGTGTGTGTGTGTGTGTGTGTGTGTGTGTGTGTGTGTGTGGATGAAGGTGCGTGCCTCTGTGTGTGCACGTGTTTGTCGATTTGTTTAGCTTGTTCCTTTTGTTCGTCTTTGTATTTATCCCTTTTCTAATCCTTTTTTTTAATTAGTTTTTCTTATTTCATCCCTTGTAACCATTTCATAAAATAAAAATTTATAATTACAATTCATATTTTCACACATGTATTTTCTTTTGAGGGGTTTGCACAATACAAGCCTGGCTTTTTAGCATTCCCCTCCATTTTCAACATTTATTTATATGCTTAATTTGTAAAATTTCACTTTGACGATTTCTTATGTTATGATTATATAATTATTTTGTATGTACAGTTATGTATGTTGTACAACCATGTATTTATTTTGAGTTGAAAATTATGTATGATATATCTGAGTTGAAAATGGAAAAAAAAAGAAATGAAATAAATGAATATGCAAGTAAATGAAAAGTTTCTTTAATCTTTTACATATTCAATTCATTTATTACATTTTTGTTATCGTAGTTCCAAGAGTTCAGCAAGTACCGCAGCAAAATCTCATCAAAGTCAGAAGATGAAATTGGTGTTCTCAAGGCCAATCCGAAGGTATGTAGCATGTGTCGACCTACTCCATAATCAGCAAAATATCTCGTCTTCCCTCCAATTTTATTGCAAGAGAACATCTTCCGTCAAATTTCATTGAAAGATTATGGGAAGGATGGAACAGAAAAAAACTCAGAAAGTTGTTTCTATTTTGTTGAGATCAAAAGGTCATTTTCTTAAATTTACAGGCACCAAGAAGTAATTTCTGTATGAGTTGTAGGAATAGTTTAGAACATAATGACTTCTGATTCAGATGTTAAATATTTCTATGAAATTACCAACCTTTAATTCATAAGGATGTAATCTCTAAGAGAATATTCTTGAATTGTGTTCAACATGTTCCCTTTTTGCTTTTTTTAAAATGTTTTTTTTTTGTGTTTGTTTGTTTGTTTGTTTGTTTTTTTGCAATTTAATTGAATCCTGCATGTGCTACATTTGTATTGATCAGATCTGGAATGTCCACAGTGTTCTCAACGTTCTGCATTCATTAGTAGAGAAGTCTGGTATCAATCAACAGCTGGAAGCATATGGCTCAGGAGGTAGAAAACTTGATTAATTGTCAATAATCTCGTGTAAAAAATAATAATGAT
This sequence comes from Echinometra lucunter, assembly GCA_029962745.1. Lineage (NCBI taxonomy): Eukaryota > Metazoa > Echinodermata > Echinoidea > Camarodonta > Echinometridae > Echinometra > Echinometra lucunter. Next base: position 15,783,479 of record CM057155.1, on the reverse strand, counting down.
AATACATAACATTTAATCGTAGAAGGGTTTACGGTTTACTATGTGGTGAGTCCTGAAAGGACTAAGGGTAAAGTGGAAAGAGATGGAGGTGAAAATGAGAGGCGAGAAAGCGGGAGAGATAGAGGGTAGAGTATCTTTCTTGAAACTGGGTGAAGTCCTGAAAAGGACATTAAACCAGAGGAGGTGTGAAGGCTTAAGGTAGGCGAAGAGATGAGGAGACTTGGCTTGAGGTCGGCGGAGAGGTGAGAAGACTTGAGGCAGGCGGAGAAGGAGAGTCCTTTTCAGGACTTCACCCAGTTTCAAGAAAGATACTCTACCCTCTATCTCTCCTGTTTTCTCGCCTCTCATTTTCACCTCCATCTCTTTCCACTTTACCTTTAGTCCTTTCAGGACTCACCACATGGTGAACCGTAAACCCTTCTACGATTATCCGTACCACCATGCAAACCTTCAAACATTACAATAACATTTATTGGGCACTTAATACTGTTGTTTCTAGGCACACCATATTCTGTCTAAGGGTTGATTACCAGAACGTATACTAAATTTTTAAAAAATTAATTGAATTAATAGAACTATTCTATTTCACTAAACCATACAAGAAAGATGAAGAATGTCAAACAGTAATGGAGTTGACTGCAAAGTTGCTGATGATTGAAGGAGTCTTAAAGAACTTGAAATTTGTAAGGAGATGATGGGATGATGTAATGAGATGATGGAAGATCCAGTAGAGCACAATTTCTATAATCAGTGTTAAGATTTAAACTACTTTCAAGAAACAAGTACCATACGCAATGTATAATACTGACACCCTTTCTTTCCAAAGAACATTTCAAGCACAACAATTTCAAATATCAGTTGAGTCATCATTGCCTTTTGATATTTGCAAAGGATGTTGTCAGAGGGTCATTGCTGAAAGTGAACGGTCTTGGCAAATGATTCATATAAGTGACCGAAAATGTCCAAGTACTCCTATTTTCTCTGACCCCATTTAACATTGTTTCCTTTTGGTAGACAATCCCTGGTCCAAACCATCTGCCTTTGTTACCATTCTCTCTATAAGGTCCATAGTTACATCACTTCCTTTTGTTTTTTTAAATTCATATGCACATCACGTCATATGTCTCCTGCCTCTCTATTCTCTAATATTCCTGTTTTCCATCTAACCTTTGATCTTTAACCTCTTGAATATTGGCTCCCATTAGTGGACGATCCTGAGTCCGAAGCCTCCGACTTTGGCCGTCATCCTCTCTACAAGATGCTTGGTTACTTCAGTCTGATCGGCCTCCTGCGTCTTCATTCACTGCTGGGTGACTACTACCAAGCCATCAAAGTTCTGGAACACATCCAGCTCAACGAACAGGTACAATACCCTGACATTTCTTGAACCCATTTATGACAAGAATTATTTGAAGCATTATTTGATCAACTTTTCTTCTTCAAATTGGTACCACCAGCATTCTTTCTTTTATTGCTGCATTTTTCTTTGAAAAAGTTGTTTATCTCAAACAAAGTTAAATTGACAGACGGTATGTTGAGAGGTTAAAAAGTTGCCAATCTGAATGGAAAAATGATATTGAACTTTCTATAATTGCCAATTTAAGGATTTTCAGGCTTATTTTGCTTTTAAAAAAACATTTAGCATCAAACAACAGATAGTGATGCAGTGAAAATGGGCACAGTATGTGTAGAATTTTTTGTTCTTTGTGTTCATGTCTTTGCTATGTTTATAGGGCCCTGCATCAGAATTTATTAGGTCAAACCACACAATGTGGACCCTCGGTCCCGAATGGGTTGATTCTGACATTTCCATAGGTTATATACTGGGACCACTCACATCTTTTTTATAATTTGTCAGACTTGTCTAAATCAGTTCACCCCTTTGCAGTCCTCTTACCCATGCTCCATGGCATAGCACATTAAACATGTTTTTAGAAAAATCAAGATAAATGGGTATCCTTTGCCCAATTACTAGGAGCTGCCCATTTATTTTGATATGATTTTGATAATGACATTTTTTCCTTCTTAAAGAAGAAAACTGCAAAGGAAAACTGAATTTCATGACCAGTGCATAGGATATGCCAATGTAGAAAATGAACAAGTGGTTCTCCAGTTAATGTTAAACATCTTTCACTTTCTTTTATATTACCCTTTGAACACATCAAGCATTCAACCGATAGATCTCTGTAAAGAATACTGTAAATCCACAGAATGAATGAAAAGCTGCTGTGTAAGTGTCTTTGAATCTGTAAATTGCTATCTTCATATTTTTGTGAAAAAAAATATATAAAGTTTTAGCACCTCTTTTATCTTTTTTTTTTTTTTCAATTGCCCGTCTGTATAGACACTTTACTCCAGAGTGGCAGCATGTCAGGTCAGTACCTACTACTATGTAGGCTTTGCATACTTGATGATGAGGCGTTACCAAGACTCCATCAGGAGCTTCACCAACATCCTCCTCTTCATCCAGAGGACTAACCGTATGCTGACTACCGGCTCCTACCAGGTGGATGTGGTGAGTAAAAAGAGAGCTGTGATGATGATGATGTTGGTTGTTGTACTTGTATTGGTGATGGTGGTAGTGGTGGTGATAGTGGTGGTTGTGGTGGTGGTGGTGGTCTTGGTGATAATGATGATGATGATGATGACTACTGACTCCTACCAGGTTGATGAGGTGAGTAAAGAGAGCTGTGATGATGGTGTTTGTGGTTGTATTGGTGATGGTGATGGTGGTGGTGGTGATGATGATGATGGTAATGAAAATGATCACAGTGAAGGTGATAATGACGATGACTGCCGGCTCCTACCAGGTTGATGTGGTGAGTAAAGAGAGCTGTGATGATGGTGTTGGCAGTTGTATTGGTGATGGTGGTAATGGTGGTGATGATTAGCGGGAGGAGGAGGAGGAAGAAGGAGATAATGATGGTGGTGGTAATGGTAATAAAAATGATCACAGTGAAGATGAGGATAATGATGATGATTGTGGTGGTGATGGTGGCTATGGTTGTGGCCGTGGTTGTGATGGTGGTGACGGTGGTGGTGATGGTAATGGTGGTGGTGATGATAATGGCGGTAGTGCTGGTGGAGATGATTAGATGGATGATAATGATGGTGTTAGTTATGGTAATGGTGGTGATGTTGGTGATAGTGGTTTTACTGGTGGTGGTAGTTGTGGTAGTGACCAGTGGTAATGATAATGATGGTAATGATGGTAATGATGGTAATGGTGAATAGTAAATGGTGGATGTTCCATTGTGATGGGTTGATGGTGATGAGGTTGCCACATTGCAAACTAAATAAAAGGTCCATAGCCTCAACTAATTTTGGAATCTTCTTCCTTTCCTGCATGATTAATCAGATCAAGAAACTCCAGGATAAGATCTACAAACTTCTAGCCCTGGTCCTGACTCTTCATCCCATGCGTATCGATGAGAGCGTTCACATGCAGCTCAGGGACAAGCTAGGTGAGAAGCTACAGAAGATGCAGAGAGGGTGAGTTCACACAACAGTTCTAGGCTGTGTTTTATAAAGCTTGTTGTCAGTAACAAGTTGCAGTAACTGTTATAAGCTACTGAAATCCTTGCATCTGATTGGCTTGGAGCAAATTTGTCATAGAAAAGTGGCAGTTGTTACTGATAAGTTTTATGACAAGTTTTATGAAAAGGGGCCCAGGTTATTACACCTGTTACCTGTAGGAACCAGTTGGTCTCTGTAATAAGCCTTTGTGATGGGTTAACCCATCCATGACAGGAACTGTTTGAAGCCTAATTTGATCAGCTTTTGTTTCTTCAAATTGGCAACATCAGTATTTTTCTTTTATTGTGCAATATCTCTTTTAACAAGTCATGTATCTGAAATAAATATAAATTGACAGAAAGTATGTTGGGAATTTAAAAAGTTGCCAATTTGTATGGAAATACAGTGATTATAAATTTCTATCACATTGCCAATTTGAAGGATGTAGTGCTTGTTTTCCTTCAATCTTCTGCATTAGACAACAAACTGACACAACCAAATGGGCACAATATGCCTAGATTTTTTTGCTCATGTATTTGGCAAAATTTTTCAGGGCTCTGCATCAAAAGTTATTGTTCCAAACCACACAATGTGGGCCCTCTGTCATGAATGGGTCAATGCATGGAAGGCTATTGAAGTGAATGTATGGACAAGTATTGAAAATGATATTAGGGAAGAAATATGTGTTAAGAAAAGATCATTTATTTGCATGTGACATTAGCTCTGCGGCAATGATAAAGGGAGTAAGTAAAGTACATATATTGGATACAAACATCTGATAAGCATTAATGAAATTATAGAGGGTTAATCAAGGCTGTTTTATGTCATTACGTGAACAGGTGGGGCATTGTAATGGCGTTTCTTTTTTAAGCTTTGCTAATAGTTTGCTATTTTGGTTGAATTTAATGGAAATTTCTAGCAATGAAATTTCTCCAGTGGAAAGGGATTATTAATGTTATGCATGCAAAATTATGATTAAGTGAGTTCAGATTTCATTTTCATTTTTAAGCACTTTATATTGTAATTGTATTATTCTCTTCTGATTGATGACCACAGAGATCTGGCCATCTTTGAGGAGTGTTTCTCGTCTGCCTGCCCACGCTTCCTGTCCCCTGTCCCACCGAACTATGACGATGCCACGGCCAGCTTCAACAAGGAGCCCTTTAACCTCCAGGTCAAGGTCTTCATGGAAGAGGTTAACCAGCAGCTCCTCATCCAAACCATCAGGAGGTAGGCTCTTATTGCTATGTGATGAAATAAACCCAACTTGCAAACCATAGTCAATTACCATAGTCAGTTACCATAGTCGATTACCATAGTCAATTACCATAGTCAGTTACCATAGTCAATTGCCATAGTTGATTACAATAGTCGATTACAATAGTCGATTATTACCATAGTCGATTACCACAGTCCATTACCTTAGTCAATTACCATAGTCGATGGTTACTGTTCAGTGGTACTTCTCATATTATACCATCAGCAAGAAGGATGGGAGAAAGACAGTAGACAATGAATGTAGTTAAAATCAGCAACAGAGTCAATTTAATCATACTTCTATGTATTGCATGAGCAAATTCAATTTAAAAAGGAAATTTCTGCTGGAATTGACCAAGCAAAACTTGTGTGTCAATTAATATTATCATGTATTAAATAATGTGGATCTCCTCACTTTTAACTAATCCAGACAATGCTACTAGGAGTTTATGATAGATTGGCATATGTATAAATAATATGAATATAATCATTGATGAAGGAACAGATAATTTATTTTGAAATGATTTCCTAATCATATATCTTGCTTCTGGCAGTTTAGAAACCATTATTTCTTGGTATGTATAATGAAATTGTCATTTTAACCTTATTCATTTTTCTCCTCAAGTTTCCTGAAGTTGTACACCACAATGCCTGTCTCCAAACTGGCCATTTTCTTGGACATGGTAAGATATTTATCACTTTCTAAGTGCATTTTATCGGGATAAATTGGGGATTTTTTTTTTTTTTTTTTTTACAAATGATGTATCTCCTGATTTATTTATTTATTTATTATTTGGCATTTCCAAGAGAATTATAAACAAAGTGATTACAGACATTAAAAAAAAAACATCAATCAAATGTATTTTCTTCATGATGCTTCATTACAAGAGCTTGAAACAGTGAGCTAATGTATAGATTATGGAAATGAATACTTGCCCTTTGTGATTTCAGTGGAAATCAGTTTATATGTGTATTTGATGAGGTATAGTTCCCTGATGATTAGAATTTAAAAAAAAAAATGTTTACATTTTTGTTTATGAATTCACTGATCAAGTAAAATAGTGTAACCTTTATTTATTTACTCTTTTGTTATAGGATCTTTCTACTGCGTCAATTTGTTTACTGCATTCTCATACATTTAAAAAGATTTTTGTTGTATTTGTTGTAATGTCAAGTGCATTTCTGTATCTCGACCTGCCCAAAGGTATTTTAATAATGTACCCATTTGTATGTTTTTAACAGTCTGAGGAAAAGTTCCGCACACAGCTTCTCTGTTTCAAGGTATTTATGATACAAATCAGTGTCACTTTCAAGTGTTGTATTCCTTGAATCTCCTTGTGTGAAATTTCATTTTAGGGAGATTGGGTGGGGGGGGGGGGGATTTTTGCTTTGGGCATTCCATCTGAGCAGTATGTTATCAAATGATTATTTTGATCCTGGTACCTAATCTGTCTGTAGGACAGTATCACACTATATGCTATGTAAAAGTGAGTTTTTCTTTTTGAGGCTCAAGCACTAAGTTTATGTTGTTCAAGTTCCATTTATTTAGTTTATGTGCCATTGCCTTTGTAATGCATTTGTAAGGTCATGTGCTGTTGAAGAGCTCTGTGGGTATCATGTTTTGTGCATCCACATGAAGTCTGCTTGAAAAAATATAGTATTTAACATAAAATTATTTAATTTGATAATTTTACAAAGATATTAATACCATTTCACCTTTTCTATGTTTAGATTTAGACCTTTTCTCAGCAATGCACACTTTTTACATTTATTTCTTTGCATAGCACAAAATGAAGAACTTGGTATGGACTAAGGGAGCCAGTGGATTGGAGGGAGAGTTTCAATCTGCTTCAGAGGTAGACTTCTACATTGATGGGGTGAGTATACCACATGAACAATATCTAATGGGTGCATAGTGGGTCATTATAAGTGAGATGTTTGAAGATATAAATAATATCCGTGACTACCTATTAACAATGTGTTCTGTAACTATATGTATAAAAGTTTGTATTTACACAGTAAGTCTGCATGTTCCAAAAGTATTTTTTTTTTAAATTACTTTTTGATGGATTGAGCATTAAGCAAGAAAGTGAAAGTTAATTTGTCCTATATTTCTGTCTTCCAGGAAATGATCCACATTGCGGACACCAAGGTGGCTCGTCGCTATGGTGATTTCTTCATCCGTCAAATCCACAAATTCCATGAGGTAAGTTTGTTCAAACTCGTCCACTCTTTCAAATGTGAAATTGAATTAATCAAAGCTCTAGATGTAATGAAGCATTAAAGTAAATCCAATGAAAGCAGTAGTTTTCAAAGCAGTTTTTAACAACATACAACGTACGTAATTTATATATGTGTATCAAAGCATTTCAACCCATTTTAATTCTTTACCCTTTAACTTATTATATTCACTATGAATTGTAGCACAAATTTACTGATTTTCCTGTTGTACCTTTATGCCTGAATGATGCAGTTCAAAAATATAAATTTGGTGGGTTTTTTTTTTTTTTCTCCTCAGCTGAACCGGAATCTTAAGAAGATAGCAACTTCAAACTAGTTCTCTAGTCAACCTGGTACAACAACCTGGTACAACAACCTGTATTTCTTTGGTAGCACAAGGCTGCAACTGAAACAACTTGTGGAAGAAATTGCAGCAAATCTACTGTTCACAACACAACACTAGCAACAGCATGTAATATAGACAGAACTTGTGGTATTTTCTGCAGCAGCAAGCAACAACAGCAACTTTGACAACCAAATGTTGACATGTTTCACTATTTTCAGATGCATGCTGCATTCAAGTTAAATTCCTCACTCTTATATTGAAATTGTTAAGATTTGATAAGCTTGATATGATTCCCAAATAGTATATTGCAACCAATATTTATTTTGTTCCCTGTTTCTGGTCTCTTTCGATTTTTTAAAACAATACTTTACGTTTATGACATAATCATCTATGAAAAGCATTGAGATAAGGTGAGCTAGCATTACCATTTTCATTTGGTGAGGGGAAAATACTTTGAGTGAGAATGCTCAAAGTATCTGCCAACACTATGTATTACATACAGCTACTAATGATCTATGAATAAACCTTAGGTCCACACATTCCATGAATAATGCCTGGGAAGGTATTTGCAAGTATGCATGTGCATGTTTCTACATCAAAGTCAGTTTTATATTTTGATGGAAGAGGTGACTTATGGCACTTACTTATAGTTCTAAAACATGTATTTCATATTTGCTACTACCATGATCATACGACTGCTTTGATCTCCTACAGCAGCCACAATGGAAAGAATTCTTTTAAATCTAATTAGATTTAAAAAAAAAAAAAATTTTCTTTCTTTCTTTGTTTTTAGTCATAAGATACAACCCCTCACAAAAGTGCCATACATTAATAGGCATGCATCCATAAATAAATATTTTGTTTTCACGAAAACATTTTATTTACCCTGGTATCTTCTTCTTCAAGACCACTTTGAACATTCACATCATGTATTTATTATTAAAGTGGAATTTGCAGGTAGATTTTGTAGTAATGAGGGTCTGGATCATGAATTGAACATTTCAAAGACATTTCTTTGTCATTTCCCAATGGACTATTTTAAACTGGTTAGTTTTTCTATCTGATACATGTATTATACATATCAGACATTCAATGGTACTGTGTGAGACATTCAATGGGACTTGAGATCCCAGATCTACCAGTGGTTTTTATTTTATAGTAATTGAATATTATAACTTGAAGAATTGGATGCATGTGATCCATTACAGATGGATTGAATTCTCTTTATCCTATTTTCTTTGTCCCCTGTACTATGAGATAATATTAGGAAAGTGGAGTTCATTTGATTATTGTATATGGCCAGGAAGAGAAAATTGTACAATGGGCCCATTTCATAGCATTGTACATAGATGCATAACAGAATCATTGGACGTGATGTTATTGCTACATCATGAAATAAACTTGTCAATAGAATCTCTGTATACTTTGCTTCAATTTGTCTCCTGGGTGTTTTGTATGATATGCTTTTGAGTTATGCATGCACATGTAAAGACCTAAGTATGTGTGCATGTTTGAATGAGCTCAAACTTTTACTGTTAATTTGTAAATGGTGTAATGCTTTGAGGGCAGGGACAGATTTGTTCTCTCTCTCTCTCTCTCTCTCTCTCTCTCTCTCTCTTTCTCTCTTTCTCTCTTTTTGTGGGGGGGGGGGGGGGGAGACAAGATTTCCTTGTCATTCTTTGGGGGATTTGATCCCCCCCCCTACAAATCCTGGAGTTGCCCCTTAATCATGAATACATGTACCTGAGTTACTTGTATCTCTTGAAGAATAAAAAATAGTCTGTATGAAATGATTAAACAATTACCACATATAATACATCTAAATTTGATACCTTCCTAGCAATTATTTTGCTCAATAGCTCTCTTGTACACATGAAGGGGCATTCTTTTATTTGCTTCTTCTAATCAGGAATTATAATCTTGGATTTTTATTAATCTCTCCCTAAACAAAATGATCAGATAATCTATTTCAGGAAATGTCCGTAATAGTAGGGTTTGACTTCTTGAGTCTTCTCCAGTCACCGTGGGGGTGGGGGATGTAAATGCCCATGTCACTAGCAAAATTGTCAAAAGGATATTTTTTTTTAGATATATGACAAAATTCACCTCCACATCTCCAATTTTCAATTTTTTATGGCCAGAGACAGCCACTCCACTTATCAGGCCACCCCCCCCCCCCAAATTGTGTAAGAGTTAAATAGTAATATTGTAATATTTGAAAGTGAGTGAAACTGATTTGCTTGTATGAAATGGATATGATATGAATAATTTGTGACAGGCTCATTTTGGAATGAGTTAAGAAGATCAGATAATGATAATTCTTGGTTTTATAGTGCATTATATGGGGTATCTCTATGCACCGGATAAAATATAAATAGACTTAAGTGACTTGTGAAATAACCATAAAGCTACTAAAGAACAGTATCATGATATCAACAACAACAACAAAAAAATATATAAACCTCACTTAAAGGGGGAGAAGAAGAAAGAATAAAGGACAGGAAGATTGAAAGGAAGAAATAAAGAAAGAAGACTGCAATTTTACAGTTTGGGGGCTTTCTTTATACACACAGGAGAAAATCTTACAAGTAGATTTCAGTTATTATCAGCCAGTTCAACTGACCACAGATGATCATACTGGGGAGGGAGCACAGGGGCAGCCATCCCTCATGATTTTCCCAGTGATAAAAAAAAGAAGAAGAAAGAAGAGTATGGGGAAGAGAGGGCAGGGACATGCAACTGTATAATAGCTCTAATTTGTTCATTTAAAATGTATATAAACTCACCTGTGGGTCATCTTGCCTCCCGGGCTTGCCTACCCCCTATATCAAAATACCTGCATAGCACCCCCCCCCCCCCCCCACATCATATGATTTGTAATGCCGAGTTTTCTTCCTACTCCTTATCCCGAATCTGAGGGTTTACGGTAGATCATTTTTGTGAGAGCAGACGAAATTTTTGATCGCACGACTAAGCGTCACATGTAAATACCCATCGCATGAGTGATAAGTTATTTTTGGTAATTCCCCTAAAAAAAGATAACCGGCTTCGTAAACATTACTCGCGTGGCAAAGTGGTTTGCGCATGCGTCCAGCTATATAGATCGGAAGATGGCGATAGATACGAACGAGAGTTGACATCGTTTTTCTCCTACTAAAGGAAACATATCGTTGACGATTTGCATGTACAACTACATGTGAAGGTTATCGTGATTGTCTTGATTATCGAGATATTTGAAATTCTTTCCGAGAAAAGTTCATTGAGAAATAATCATTGTCTGAAAGTGGTTAAAAGTGAGGTCGAGTCCGTTGCTGATAAGGCTACTCGGTTCACTGAGCTGCAGTCGGGCGGCTGCTCCAGAAAGTAGTTGACAGCGGACGTAACGGACCGTGTCTACCGGCCCCCGGCCGTAGCCCCTTCCCTCGAGTTTCGCTGGAAAGCTCCATGACGTTTGATCTGCATCGTGAGGATGTCTTCTGGAAACGTATCTACCCCTGGTAATCTACCACCTGTTACAGGAACAACTACCCCTTTGACTAAAGTTGTCACGACTCTAGCACATAACCTGTCGTCATCATTCCAAAATGTGTCGAGCACTCCAGAAACAACGACCGAGTTGCCTCTGTCAATTCATGCCATCTTTTTGCAGACCAAAGCTGCAAAAGCAATTGCTGGCATCTTTGCATGGGCAGCATTCCTTATAACATGCTACCAGGTAAATTCATATCTATGGGATATTAATTAAATAAACCCATTAATTATTAGCCCATTCCTGTAGCGCTAGCTGATCCCTATTAATATGACACTTCTTATTGAAATATTGATTTGTCTTTCTTAAGTCTAGAAGGCAGTTTGTATTATTATTGTTTCATCTTTTGTTGAGATCTGTGAGTCTATAGATTTTCTGGGTAAAAATTGATGCAGAAATTGTCAAAGGGTTGTGAGAAATTTGAGGAGAGGAAGAGGAAGAAGAAGAAAAAGATCTAATAAAGAAGAGGAGGAAGAACATGAAGAAGGAGGGAGATAGTGTATCTAGACTCTACATGCAACTGTTAGTTCAACAATGTTGGAAGTCAAATGTTTTCATTTTTACACATGTATGCGTGTAATGATCCTCTATATCTACATGTACATCGAATCCACTACCGTATCTTGAAAAAAGAATATGTGAAGAAGCATTGTAAAGGTGCCAGGTTACAGTAATATTTATGTTATCTTTTTAATTATGATAAATAGAAATAATAAAAAGACGTACTGGTAGAGTCTGTCAGTATTACTGCACTACGATCCCAAACTTCAGTTACTAATGCTGCATATATTATTTATAATTATGCATGTTTGTGTTAAGCACTGGGAAAGAGTAGTATCTCAGCCTCTCTTTCCTCAAATTACAATATCCTGGTGGACCTGGTCGCTATGATCATAAGCCAACTTGTCTCAAGTAATTATGAGCTTTGCTTGGCATGCAGCCCCATTTTTTTTTTTTTTTTTTTACAGGAGTTAGATGGTAGAGTTTCATAATCAGGCACTCCTACCAGTATGTTTACATTAATATGAAAAGCACACTGCTGATGCCCTCCTCCCCCCCCCCCCCGAAAAATAAACAAACACAAAATAAAAACAGGAAAATGATCCGGCATTTTCTGTTGGTTTCTGTGACATGACATTGCAAATCTTGTGTAACCTCATAACGCACTAATTCTACTCAGTATGTCTTCAAAATTGATTTTTAGTTTATCGAAATCTACAAGACATACATGTACATGTATATGTAAATTATGGACATTGCTTTTAGTGTTAAATATTATACAAAATATGCGAATGAACTGGGTCTTGTCAAAAAATAGCTGTGAATAAGACAATATTTCATCACACATTACATTTAGTTACATTATGGAATCAGAAAAGGTACAGAACATTGACCCTTTTAATTTTAAAAAGTAATAAAGATGTATTGAGGAATACTTAAAAGCAAAAAACAAAACAAAACAATCTACCCCCTCCTCCATAACACAGAACAGTGCTTATATTTATTTTACACGTACATGTATGTAAATGCGTAGTGTCTGTAATATATCCATGTAGGTTACATACTGTAACCACAAACATACATACTGGTACATTTAAACTATGAATTTACTCTTCTTCTCTCCCTCTCTCTCTCTCTCTCTCTCTCTCTCTCTCTCTCTCATTAGATTTACATGCATCTGAGGCACTACACTTGTCCTGGTGAACAGCGTTGGATAGTACGCATTCTCTTTATAATTCCCATCTACTCCTTCGACTCCTGGCTATCCCTTCTCTTCTTCAGTCAGGATCATTACTATGTCTACTTTGACAGCATCAGGGATTGCTATGAAGGTAAGATTTTTTTTTTTTTTAATGGCTTAATAGAGGAGATTAAACCTAGTCTGCAAGCAAAGATCCTAATTGACACGTTGTTTGAAATGCATTGCGTCTTGAGAAAAGCCTAGTCCATGTGCCTGCTGGCTGTGTCAATATGGTCAGTAGCTGCTATAGCACATGATCTCACCAAGCTTTTTTTTAGTCTCCTGTTCAGACCTCTATATTAAGGTGTTTTAACTGACCAAGGGTTTGTGCCTGCAATCTTAATTCTAGGACAATTTCCAAGTAGACTACATGTAACAGCCCATGAGATGCAAAATGTTGGTCTTGTGAACCTCTAGAAAGTTGTCAAAAGGCTCCGCAAGTCTGATTTGTCAATCCCTGGGCATGTTATCATTGGTCTTGTAAACTTGCTATGGCAAGATAAGCCACAGTTTGCAAGGTTCAGGGTTTTTTTACTGTTTAGAAGTACAGTAGTCCAAACTCATATAGCCTTTTACATGAACAGTACATGTGTGCCTAGTTTACCAAAGTCAAGGCTACAGATTCATTTCCATACATGTATATATGATTTACACCCGCTCTCACACACACACATAGCCTGTAATTCTTCTTTTTTGGGGGGGGTGGGGTGGGGGGCTGGGGTGTGGGGTGTGGGGGATTTGGAATGAATATTTGTACATCTAGTTCCAATAGATTTACATGTAATGGTAAAAATATGGAAGGCAATCAAACAGAGTACAAAATATCATTAAACGTTGAAGTTCCATAAGTCCTTAGCACCAGAATAATGAGGAAAGAAGTGTTGTTTTCAGTCAAAATAAATCCTGATTCGACAGAGGTTCTGTCCTGTGTTTGGTTTCGGAGATGAAAACATCGTGAAGAGACTCAAGAGAGAGTGTCAGAAGGAGTTGACCACAGTCACCACAATTAAATAGGCTATTTTCCTGTTATGACTTGAGTCTCATTTATATGCTCACTTGACTGCATTTAAAATCCTTCCTCACATTACAGTCTGGTACTGCTTGGATGTAGAGGGATTTAAGTAACATTATGCTCTAAATCACTTGATCCACATATAACATTTAATTCAGTCATGGTGACATTTAAATCAAGGGGAATGTGTTACTGGTGATGCCATGTTCGCCGCATGGGAATGATGGTTGGATAGTGTATGTTGTCCACAGTGTTTCCTGGGTGAAATTACATGTACATTGGTTTTATTAGAGCAAGAGAAAATAATGGTAGGGAAAGATGAAAAGAGAGAGAATGAAAGAAATAGGGAGAGATGGAGAGAAAGAAATAAAGAAAGAGCAAGAAAGAGAGAGAGAAAGAGAAAGAGAGTTCAAAGAAAAGGAGATATGGGTGCAGATGATGGTAAGTATGAGAGTGCCTTTAAAGCCAGAGGACCTCCAAGGGATGGGGAGAATTAAAGCCAACGCAAACTTTGTTTAACTACAGCATGCAGACTTAATGTGAAGTAGAAAGATAATGATGAACATACATGTATGACAGGGCTGAGACCTGGAGTGAGATGACGGAGAGAGGGTGTGAGAGAGAGGGGGTGGGGGGGGGATGAGGGAGGATGAGGGGGAGGGGGAGGGAGGATTGAGATAAGGGAACAAGGGAGATGCATACTGTAGAATGTACGTAATGTAAGCCAGTGCATTGAGACTATGCTTTACAGATATCCATGTTCTATCCCTCCATCAACTGATTGAAAACTTCTTTCAAACGTCATCAGTCGGTGGTGCATTCACACTTGTTTTTTTTGTACACTCCCTCTAACCAGGGAGGGTCTTGTTACAACAGAGATATACAACCTGTAGACCTTCATGTGGCCTACTTACTTTTTATGTAATTGATGTGTACATGTAGCTAAATATTCAAGTGACATTCAAACCCAATGCTACATGTAGGCTCAATCTAAAGTTCAGTTCTTATGTTTT